>CM033642.1:122738419-123342473 GCA_019512145.1 Engystomops pustulosus | reverse complement strand
CAGACTCACTTTAGAGGTTTCTATATATAGAGTGCCCTCATTTGCAAGCACTCCTTGCCTAGACATTGCATGGTGTTGCAAATATTTTAAAGAGATGCTCTATGGGCACTAGAATATTCAGACTTTCATGACAGTGGATAAGTATGCCCCATTGCTTGAATACCCAATCAAATTTTGAACCTAGATAATTTGTTTTTATTTGTACATTTAATGTAAGGAGAGAGAAAACTTTGAGCAGTCCTCCATCCATATCAGTGGGTTCTTGAATGTTTGGAACTACCTTCTCTTTTGAAACCCTGGTTTATTTAATCATGGCATAAGTCATTCTTCTGATTATTATAGAGCATGCAAACTATGAGAAAACCTAGCAAATACAAAAGCTATAATGCAAAGTCCATGACATAGAAACAGTATCTCATCTGTAGTAAAATGAAGGTAGGGCATTAGAGATCACATCAAGTTTATCAAGT
The DNA here is from genome assembly GCA_019512145.1 of Engystomops pustulosus. Taxonomy (NCBI): domain Eukaryota; kingdom Metazoa; phylum Chordata; class Amphibia; order Anura; family Leptodactylidae; genus Engystomops; species Engystomops pustulosus. The sequence goes on along the minus strand of CM033642.1, from coordinate 123,342,003 downwards.
GTATTTCATGCTAGTCTTGAAATCCCTGTAGCCCACCAAAGCATGCACCTAATAAATGACGAGGCACAGGCTTCTCCATGAATTATAAGCGAGGGACTGGAGGCAGTGTAGCAATTTTTAATGTCAGAAAACTGGTGTGAGGCGTTGTGGCCTTCCCTAGCCTTGTTCATGCATCATTTCAGGAATTGTTTTGCAAAAGGAGTAAAAAAAGATTCAAATGCGTATTTTGCACCTTTGTATACCCAGAAAGGTGATTAGAATTGCCCCCCAATATGTGAGGGGAGGCAATAGTCCAGGACACCACCCTCACCTTCCACCACCCCTCTGTCCAAGCCCGCTGGCTGGCAAGAGAGCTTGTCACTTCCTGTATAGGGGTTTATTTATACTCTGGTCAGGTGGTCTCACTCTCCAATCACACTCCAGCGTACAGATTGGAATATCATTGGATAACAGATATTAAACACAGATTTAACCCTTGCCTGTTCAGGCAGTATCTACCACTGCTGAGTGCCTAAGACCTATGGTATTCTCCTTACGAGCTGATCAGACTCACTTAGAGGAGTTCTATAGATAGAGGGCCTCATTTGCAAGCACTCCTTTGCCTAGACATTGGCATGGGTGTTGCAAATATTTTAAAGAGGAGGCTGCTATGGGCAACTAGAAATATTCAGACTTTCAGACAGCTGGATAAGTATGCCCCATTGCTTGAATACCCAATCAAATTTGACCTAGATAATTTGTTTTTATTTTGTAACAATTTATGTAAGGAGAGAGAAAACTTTGAGCAAGTCTCCATCCATATCAGTGGGTTCTTGAAATTGTTTGGAACTACCTCTCTTTTGAAACCCTGGTTTTATTTAATCATGGCATAATGCATTCTTTCTGATTATTAATAGAGCATGCAAACTAGGAGAAAACCTAGCATGATACAAAAAGATAATGAAAGTACATGAATAAAAAAATATATAATATGTAGTAAAATGAATGGTGGGCATTTATCAAGTGTATTTCATGCTAGTCTTGAAATCCCTGTAGCCCACCATTATCAAGTGTATTTCATGCTAGTCTTGAAATCCCTGTAGCCCACCACAGCATGCACCTAATAAATGACGTGGCACAGGCTTCTCCATGAATTATAAGCGAGGGACTGGAGGCAGTGTAGCCCAGGGGCGCACCTACCATGAGGCGAGTTGAGAAACTCGCCTCAGGCGGCAGCGCCTCCTGGTGGATGGAGGGGCGGCATCAGGTAGGTCACTCACCGCAGCTCGGCTGTGAACGTTCTGGCCGCCCCTCCTGCAGCCGCCTCCCGAACCGCCACTCCAGGCCCCTCGGCCCGCTTCTCCTGTCCTCGCGGCCTGCCTCTCCTGGGGGGGGGGGGGGCGTCTTTCTATAGCTCGCCTCAGGCAGCAGAAAGGCTAGGTGCACCCCTGGTGTAGCCATTTTTAATGTCAGAAAACTGGTGTGAGGCGTTGTGGCCTTCCCTAGCCTTGTTCATGCACCATTTCAGGAATTGTTTTGCAAAAGGAGTAAAAAAAGATTCAAATGCGTATTTTGCACCTTTGTATACGCCAGAAAGGTGATTAGAATTGCCCCCCAATATCTGAGGGGAGGCAAAAGTCCAGGACACCACCCTCACCTTCCACCACCCCTCTGTCCAAGCCCAATCCGACAATAACAATGGTGATATAAGCAGTGGTGATATCTCCAGATGGAGCAGATTGCAGATATAGATGAATGTACCACAATACCCAGATGTTATACCTTCATTCATGTATATATTGTCCATTCAGACCCACAAAACAATTTTGCCCATCTTGGATTCAGGCCTGCATCCCTATCATTTTCATCTATATCCTTCTAACTCTTCTTACACAGAATATTTGTGGAAGATATCTTATTAGTTGAAACTAAGGTGCAGTTGGCTAGTTATTTAGTAAATTGAAACAACCCTGGAGATAGTCATCAAATTACCACCAACTCTTTGCATCCCCTCAAGGAGATATTATCTGTTCCTGTTCCCATCTACATCAAACACCACTTGCAAGGAGTCATAAATTACTATCCATTTTTACACAAGTTTAGGGTTTTTAACCCCTTAAGGACGCAGCCATTTTGTAGCTTAAGGCTCATCATCTGCAGATGGGAAGTGTTTGCTGTGTAGCCCCAACTATTTCTATAATATAAAATATTTGCCTACATTAGGCGGCGCCCTCTATTAAGCATTAATGTCAGCAACTCCACCTATGTTATAGAGAGGATACCAACATCCTTGTGCAGAAGTGCATGAGCAACGAAGAGGCTGAAGGGAGAGTGGGTAGGGCATTTTTTAAATTCTGCTGTGACACATAATGTATACTAGGGGGGGGACATGTGCAGGCTGTGGCTACCTATATAGTAGGTGGGGGGGGGGGGTATATGACATAGTAGACTTCTGAATGGGGCCCTCTACCCTCTCAGAAAATATAAAACATTTGTACACTCTTAAACATGTACATACATTTATACACTTACCGTATTTTCCGGACTATAAGGCGCACATAAAAGCCTAGGATTTCCTTAGAAATCCAAAGTGCGCCTTATAGTCCGGTGCGCCCTATGTATGGCTCAGGGCAGCGGACCACCTACTTTCATCGGTCCCCGCGACCTTAGACAGGGCCAGCAGAATCTCCATCGGGAACTGCAGACACACTCGCACTGAACACCTTCTGCCGCTCGGTCTGCAGTTCCCGCTGGAGATCTGCTGTCTCCGTTGTATGCGGGGAACCCCCCCTATGTACGTAGTAGGTCCCGCTCCATCCTCCCCTGAAGGGGACCACCCCCCTTCCCCGCTCACCTCTCCGGTCTCCGCTCACCGCCCACATCGTCCTCCCTCACCTCCCTCTCCCGTCTCCCCTCTCGCACCGCTCTACCCTCATAGGGAGCGGACGTCCGCATCTCACTCTCACTCCGCTCTTTCCATCCTCCCGCCCTTCCACTCTTCCCCTGCAGTCCTCCCGGCCACGCCTTGCGCACTTATGTCCGAGCGGCCTTATTATGGATAATTCCTATATAAGAGCACATCGGACTGATGCGCCTTATACTTCCGTTGCGCCTAAATCTGGGCCCGGAAAACGTACTGTATGTTCACACATTTTTATGGCACTAATGAAGAATTGTATATTTTCCGCGTCTAGAGACCTGGTGTTATGAAGACGACCCCATTTTCTCCTCCTACTTTCCTGTGTTTAAAATATAGAGTATTAAGATATATTCGCCGTATAAACTACCCACCCCTTTTCCAACACATAGCAAAACACCGGTAAAAATTAAACAAAACAAACTTGTTTGAATTACATGTCCTTTTTTTATTTTAAATTCTTATGACAATGACATCAGGTATATAGTAGCATGAAAACCGTCGCTCATACACATAAGGCATACAACAACCACATCTACATTACAGCAACACCGCCCCCATATATACAGCACACCCCCAGTAGTATACAGCACTGCCCGCCATAGTAAAAAAAAAAAATAACAGCACAGCCCCATAGTATACCGCACTGCCCCCCAGTAAGTAACCGTCACTGCCCCCAGTAGTTATAACACTAGCTGCCCCCAGTAGTATACCAGCCCAGCCCACCCACATTAAAACAAAAAAAAAAAACTTATATACTCACCCTAACCTGGTGGCACCCCGATTTGCTCACATGTGCTCCCCTCGATATTTCCCGCGCTACGACCTCTTATTCAGTGTTGCTGCGCGCCTCTTTTTTTGCTCACTTCTGATTTCTTCTTCTCTTGGGCGTCTCACAGCCAAATTGAATCCTTCTCCCCCAGCGAGCACGTATTGAACTGCGCCGCTCTCTAGATCATACTAGGTCGCCAGGCCCCGGTAGAAAACATGCGTTCGCCGCAACAGAAAAAAGAAGAACGGCTCGAACTACTTAACTACGAGCCGCTCGCAGACATCGGGCCACCGACTAGGGTGAGTAATGCGCCCATGACCCGCTAATCCTTTTTGAGGCTTGCCGGCACTATTGCTGACAGCCATCACTGTGAAACACCCCGAGATCGATTGCTAACGTCCAATACTCCGCAGCAAAGACTTACCAGGCTCTATGGAGAGGGCTCAAGCCCGTGAGCCCTCTCCATGCAGCGCGACCCGACCGCCGCCGTGAATACACCGGCGTATAAGACGACCCCAGACAAGACAGAAGATTTTTATGTCTTCAAAAGTCATCTTATACGCCGGAGTACATTACGGTACATTTATACACAGATCTGTCCCATTAGCTGCTTATCACATGGGGGAAGTACATGGCAGGAATTAGATGTGAGAGACCCCTAGTCCTGTTCTGCTCATTCCTCCTTCGCCAACATTTAAATCTGAGCTGCAGATTCATGCTGTGCTCGGTGGAAGTTGTGCACTGTCATATACACATTGGGGGTCATTTACTAAGGGCCCGATTCGCGTTTTCCCGACGTGTTACCCAAATATTTCCGATTTGCGCAGATTTCCCCTGTATTGCCCTGGGATTTTGGTGCACGCGATCGGATTGTGGCGCATCGGCGCCGGCATGCACGCGACGGAAGTCGGGGGCATGGCCGAGCGAAAACCGACGGATTCGGGAAAACCGCCGCATTTAAAAAAAGAAGAAATGTGACGCTTGGGACGCGCTTACCTTCACTTGGTCCGGCCCGGTGAACTCCAGCGCGTTCAGATGCTTTTCAGCACAGCAGCGCCACTTGGTGGACGGCGGAGGAACTACCTTGATGAATCCCGGCCGGACCCGAATCCAGCTCAGAGAACGTGCCACTGGATCGCGAATGGACCGGGTAAGTAAATCTGCCCCATTATGTCTCCCCCTACATTTATACCCACTCCAGAGTCTGTCCCATTACATCTTTTATCACATGGGGGAAGTACAATGGCACGGAATTAGATGTGAGATTCCCCTAGTCCTGTTTGCTCATTCTCCTTCGGCAAACATTTAAATCTGAGCTGCAGTTTCTTTGCATGCTGTCTCTGGTGTGTCAGTTTGTCACTCGTCATATACACATTGTTGGGGGGTCGCATTAATAGGGCGCCTACCGTTTTCCGTTTTCCAGACCGTGTATTACCCAAAATATTTCCGATTATGGCGCAGATTTCCCAGTCTCTTTTCCCTGGTTTTGGCTGCACGCGATCGCGCATTGTGGCGCCGTATCGGCGCCGGCATGACCACGCGACGGAAGTCGGGGGCATGGCCTGAGCTGCAAACCGACGGCTCGGGAAAACGCCCCGCCCAGGCATTTATAAAAAAGAAGAAATGCTGACGTTTGGGACGCGCTACCTTCCACTTGGTCGGCACTGTGAACTCAGCGGTTCAGATGATTTCAGCACAGCAGCGCACTTGGTTGGACGGCGGAGGAAGGAAAAAGGAAACTACCTTGATGAATCCCGGCCGGAACCGGACCCGAATCCAGATCAGAGAACCGTGGCCACTGGATCGCGAATGGACCGGGTAAGTAAATCTGCCCCATTATGTGCAGTATAATATGTATATAATGGTGCACATCTTCCAGTTTTTAGTGTGGAAGGTTGGATGTCCCAAAGTTAAGCCCCTGTGTGAAACAATACATTTATATTGCATAATTTGCAACTCCTCCATGGGTAGGAGCTCTTCACTGAACACAGACAACAATGTACAATGTATAATGATCAGACAAACTCGATAGTAGTATTGGATAGACAATTATATGGACAGGAAATCCTGATGTTGATGATACCTACCACAAAATATCTATGGATCAAGAATTTGACCTCTCAGATTACTTTATTACACACATTTTTATGCTTTTACCAAGTCCCATAAAAAAAACTTAAAATTTTTTCATTAAAAGGGTTTGCTATTTTATGGGTCATTTATCTTTATTTTTCTTCCTTTTTTCTGTCTTTTTTTGAGACTTTTTTTTTTGCGCATTGCAATTTATATGACTTTTTGGGGACTTATGACACATTTATCGTCTATTCCAGATGTGGCAAGAGATTTATCTTTTCAAATTGTCTAAAATTTGCAACATTTTTTGCAAACTCCAGATGAAACCATACTTAAGAAAAATTTTGAAAATGAAAGTGACTTGAGACATTTGAGCGTAATTTTTAAGACATATGTCTCAAAACCCAAGGAAAAAGTGAGATTGATAAGATGGAGTAGATGCGGAAAAAATTGACAAAAATAAGCCAGAGCAAACAGAGATGAGATAAATAACTCCCTATGTCTTTTGTTACATGTGAGGTGTGGGATATTTGGTAACTCACCAGTATACATCCATTAAAAGTTCTGCAACGCTTTCTGACATTATATTTATATACTGTACTTTCTCCTAAATTATATTCCACCTAACACATGAATTGCTTGAGGTGCTTAGAAACATTTTAGAGATGTACACTGCAGGATCCAAACGGCATATTTGTTTTAACCATTTTGGTAACATTGTGATCTCATGTACTTCTATTAGTTAAGTCTAGTGCATTTAAATGAAACATCAAGTAATTTTAATTAGACACTAAAATTTATTTTAGTACACATGCTCTATAAATAATCTGAATGATTGCATTATATTTTATGCTATGATTACGAACCAGTTATGTTTCCAAATGCTTAAGCTTTCTGTTTATGGAGTAGCTCTAAAGTTACTGACAAAAAATAGTTTTGGCACAGCTGGGGAGAGCCTTTGACAGCAATTCCAAAGATACCTGTATCATTCTGCTGGTTTCTTTCCAGCCTGAGATATATCTGGCATATTTAGAAATTTTTTCCTATTAAATCAGTTTCAGATATTCCTGATGTGGGTGGGCACTTCCAGTTTGTGACATAAACTTAGGGCACTGAAGCCAAAACAGGACAGCAAGTTTGTAATTGGCAGATCTGAAGCATGTAGGGAGTCACATGTTTGTGACATCATTGGAGGTCTTTTGCCAGAACACTAAGGACTTTCAAATTATGCAGGACAGCATGTTTGTAATCGGTCGACCTGATATGTGTGATGTGTCACATGCTTGTGCCATCACAAAAGATCCTACAGCCCCTTCTAACCAACCTTCAGTCATCTCTAGCTGTTCTATATGGTTTCCATGGTTACCACATAGCATGGCAAATGGAGATAAGCCTGGGAGGCAAGGTTAAACCCCTGCTAGTTGCTAAACACCTGTAGATAACTAATTAGAGTAGATTAAAAAGTTTTTACATGACAGGAATTTTACTTTAAATGTTTTTATAAGTTGTAAAATAAAGAAAATTTTATCTTAATTTGTAGTTATTTTGCAGGATGCTAAGGTAACAATTTCTTACGTGCACACGTATTGAACAAATTTACTGAAAACATTTGTATACAAATTCTATTACTATGAATAGGGGTTTACAATCAAATTTGGAACAACCCCTTTAGGGGAAAATCAGTCTTCCTGCTTTGTGATAAATGGCCCTACAACTCTTATGTTGCTCTATGTATTAAAAGATATATCTCTTTCAAAAGATTATTTATTAACTTGAGAATGGAGATTTTACTGAATGTTTGCCAAGAATCCACTCACTTATGAAATATAAAACTACAAAATACTTGTTTTTTTTTAATTATCTTACACAAGATGTGTTGGATCATTATTATCAAATCACTTTCTTGGTGTGGTTTTGAGAAGAGCAGAAATCCCTCTGAAATTGCTAATCCATTAGTTGCACATGTCAGCCTTAGTCTCTTGGCAGCAAAACGCTTCTTTCTAATTCCTTCTGCCAGTCAGTTCTGTCACAGCCATCTGTGGTAGAAGCAAAAGCAACATTTTACTGATATTCCTGGGCCAAATATATTGATCTGCAGTAAGTTTATAGCCATATACCATACCCATGGCTTGTCAACAAAACATTGCTCATATGTTTCCTAGGTTTCTATTCAAAAGAACCTTACTATATTAATATCGACAGATATTGGCTCAGAATGAAAAATAACTGTTATATTAACGTTTGTTAGCTAATTTTTTAGAATCCTTAAAATCTATTTTACTCATCATTATATTTGTAATGTAGGTATAGCTATTTTATCTATTAAACTCCCACACTTTTCATTAAGATACAAGACAGTGACAGAATAAAACAAATGAAGGCAACATGATAAATTGAGCAGATGCAACAGAATGGATCCAGCAAGAAATATCTAAAAATGGAGTAGGCTGGAACATAGTCAATATTGCTTCTAAAGGGAATGGAATTTATTCTGCAATGAAGCCAAGAGACACAGAGACTGATAATTTTGTGATGATAGACATTATGTAACATCCATGCCTATTTTGCTTCTGCTACACTAGAAAGTAAAACATGTTTATGAATTATCAACCATATGCAACCTTACCAAGCATCTAGATTTATTCCTAGGTCATTTACATTACCATTATACCAATATACTATACATTACCAAGATACTAATATTGTGGAATACCCATTACCAGAGGCATTGACATGCTGAGAAAACGCGTAAACACAGTAGTAGCAGCTGTAGCTACCTGTGAGTTGCAGGGGCTCGCAGTGCATGGCCAAAACATAATGTATAATTGCCATGCTCCCGGCCAACTAGGGCACGACAAGGGCCAGAGGCACCGCCCATGTGCTTGCCTAGGCCTCAATCAGTAGCAGCTTCCAGCCCCCCCCCCCCCCCCCCCCCCCCCCCAGCGGAAAGGAGGATGTCTGTGTCGCAAAAGATACACTGCATTGGCCACTAACTCAGCCCCCGCTCGCACCGCCCACTGCCCAGAGGTAGCCCATTCCTTCCCCCTCTGTTGCAGGCTTACCAGGCCTGTGCTACATTGCTGCTACATTGAAGCCTGGAGGAGCTGGGGCCACCATTTTGGAGACGAGAGACAGCGAAGATACAATCTGCACATCTACTGGTAAGTTTATACCGTATTTAGATAGCTGGCAATCAGTTTCAAATTTTGATGCCTGCTATCTATAGGAGACCAGCGCTGGAACCAGTTGGAGGTGAGTATAATTCATATGGATATATGCCACATATAAATTATGTGTTTATATATGTGTTTATATATATATGTATATGTGGGGAATGCTGGAGGGCAAGTATATATATGTTTATTATTTGAGAGGGAGGCCACTGCTGGGACATGTTATTACTGGGGGGAGGCTGTTGCTGTAACAAGTTATTGGTGAGGGGAGGCTGCTGCTGGACATGTTAATATTTAGGGGAAGCTGTTGAATTTTCCATCCTAGGCTTATACTTGAGTCAATAATTTTCCCAGTCACATCTTATACTTGAGTCGGCTTATACTCATGTACATATGGTAAGTGTGTGTGTGTGTGTGTGCATGTAGATACATATATATATGTAAAGGGGGGAAAAACACCGAAATGTTGCGGTTTATGGAATAAAGGATCACCCCTTTCAACACATCTCGGAGTGCTCCCTCTTCACTTTTTATGTTTGGGATTCACTGCCAAAGAATCATCAGCTATTGTACCCATTTTTCAGCTTTGCTGCTTTGGACTTTCCTTTATATGTGTATATATATACATATATATATATCGGCGCTGGGGTAATTTATGGGGTTTTACTATTATTTAGGCCTTTCAAAGGAACTTGGAAGAACTCAAAATGTGAGTTTTGGGGATTTTCATGAAAATGAGAAAAATTGCACCTAAAGTTCTGCGCCTCATAACATCATAGAAAAATGACAGGATGCATAATATATCATCTCAAGATAAAGCAGACATTCCATAATTGTTAATTATCGTGCTTTTTGGGTAGTTTTACTTCCTGTCTGGATAGCAGAACATTTCAAAATTGGAAAATGAAGACATTTTACGAACGTTTGCCAAATTTTCACTTTTTTTAAGACCGAAACGCAAAACTTATCAATTAAATTTTACTACTAACATGAAGTACAATGCGTCACAAGAAAACATTCTCAAAATCAGCGAGTTATGTTAAAGTATTCCGAAGTTATAACCAATTATCGTGACACAGGGCAGATTTGAAAAATCGAGTCTGGTCATTAACCCCTTAGCACTCCGTGGCGGATATATCCGCCACTGAGCTGATGCCGGCTCGGCTCTGGATCGGAGCCGAACCGGCATCGGGAAACACGGGGTGCCGGCTGTAACTAATAGCCGGCACCCCAGTGTAACACCCGCGATCGGAGTGGGCTCCAATCGTGGGTGTGTAACCCGTTAAATGCCTCGGTCAGCGCGACCAAGGCATCTAACATGTCTCTGGAGGGGTCTTTCCCCCACGATCGCCCACCCCCCAACCGTTTTCAGGGGGCGCCGATCAATAAAAAATAAAGTAATCAATAAAAATGCCCATAAGCCCCATAACATATAGACATATAACCCCCCAAAAAAGTCTAAATCATAACAAAACCCCCACATATATAATATCACCACATCCGTAACAACGCGTAGAATAAAAGTAAATCATTATTGAACCCGTACGATGAACGCATTTTTACCTATTCAATCTTACAAAAAATGCAACAAAAAGTGATCAAAAAACATATGTACTCCAGAATGATACTGGTGCAAAGTACAACATGTCCCGCAAAAAACAAGCCATCAACCAGCTTCGTAGCCAAAAAAGTAAAAATGTTATTCCACTTGGAAGACGGCAATGCAAAGATGATAGAATTTTCCCCACATTACGGTTTTAAATTTAGTAAAATGTAAGAAAATATATTCAAGTCTGGTATCCCCGTAATCATATCGACCCATAGAATAAAGAAAACATGATTATTAGGCTAAACGGTGAACACGAAAAAAAAAGTCAAAAATCCAGTACAGAATTGATGCTTTTCTACTCCTGCCCTCAAAAAAATGAGCAACACTGGAAAAAGCATCTCATCCCGCAAAAAAAATGCTGTCACACGGCCCCAATAACGAAAAAGCGAAAATTTTATAGCCTACAAAAGGAGGCAACGAGAAAACTAAAATCCTGTCAGCTGCAGGGTGCTCCTTCCCTTCTGCGCCCCGCTGTGCACCCATAAAACAAGTAACGGCCACATGTGGGGGGTTTCTGCACTTGGGAGAAATTGCAGAACAAATTGTATGGTGGGTTTTCTATTTTTATCTTTTGGAAATGTGTACATTTTAGGGCTAAATGAACGTATAACCGGCACAATTTGACCATTCTAAATTTCACCTCCATTTTGATTCAATTACTATGAAGATCTCAATGGGTTAACGATCTTTCTAAAAGCTGTTTCTGATAGTTTGATGGGTGCAGATTTGAAAATGGGTTGATTATGTAGGGAGTTTTGATGCTAAATATGTAAAATTTCATTCAAAACAGTATTTATCCGCAAAAGAGTAAATCCTGAAAATACGGAAAATCGACATTTCAAAAATTATGAAAATGTAAAGTAGACATATGGGAAATGTTATTCAGCAACTTATTTAGGTGGTAAATCTATCTACCTGAAAATGTAATGATTTCGAATTTCAAAAAAGTTAAATTTTTTCTTTTTTGGAAAATAAATGCAAAACTTAGCATCCAACATTTACCACTAAAATGAAGTACAACATATGGGGAAAAAACATTTTCACAATCACTTTGATAAGTAACAGTGTTCAAAAGTTATAAGCATATAAAGCGGCGCAAGTCAGAATCCAAAAAATGGGGCTGGGCCTTAAGCTGTAAAATAGCTGTGTCCTTAAGGGGTTAAGCTGAAAACTAGTGTCGGTGATAAGGGGTTAAATAAAAATAATTGATAAAAGTATCCAGAGGGCACCTGGGATTCATCCTCTGTCTTGTTCCATGTCTCTAGGAGGATTTGTATGTCTATGTTGTTTAGACTTTCTTGAAATATGGGTCTAGCGCTTTACATACAAAGGCCCTATTCTATCTTTTCTACCTATCTTGCTTGCTTGTCTATCTATCTCAAGGAAGGCAGCAGCTTTCCAATGTAGTGTTTCAAAGCAGGGTGTTCTTTATTCCAGGGATGCAACGTTTCAGTCGATACCCACCTTTTTCAAGTACCTTTATTACAGGGATCCACCGAAACATCGCATCCCTGGAATAAAGAACACCCTGCTTTGAAACACTACATTGGAGTGCTGCTGCCTTCCTTGAGACATGAGCCCCTAGCCACTGGTCTACAGATATTGCACCCAGCTCTATAGGTTGTGCTGCCTTGGATTTCCTTGTTTTCTATCTATCTATCCAGAGATCGCGATAACACCTCTATAAACGTCTATGAAACTTGTAGAGGCTGATTTACCCCCTCAAAAAACACCATTTTGTGGCTCCGATTACATGACGTTCTACATCGGCCGTGGGCTGGAGCAGTGAGTAGATTCGCCCGTCCCCATGGCTGTGTGAGATCGTGCACACAGAGCCATGAACAAGATTGAGCTGTCTATGTGAAAGCCCAATCCTGTAGCCACAGCAGCCCCTGTATACATTGAAAGGCTGCACGGAAGGTGCTATATGCATCCTCTCTGCAGGTCTCTGTAGACAGATCACTAATAACAGTGATCCAATTGACTATTACCATTAGATCATTGTTATCTGTGATCTATATATAAGATTAGCAGGGAACACATGCATCCTTGTAAAGAAAATGTTTAAAAAAGCCCTCAAAAACTACATTAGAAAAGGAAAAATTAAACAGTTAAAATAAAAGCGTTATGCCCTCAATCCCCCAAAATTAAATGAAATAAGTTTAGCAGTGTCATCCCCAGTTCACTCTGTAGGGGTTTGGGGCAGGCATCGCCCCACTCTATGTGGGGGGTCTGGGGTCGACGTCGGCCCACTCTTTGGGTGGAGCGTCTGCAGAAATAGGCAGCACTCCAAGGTTCAAGTGAAAAAAGGGGGTCTTTATTCCATATTGCGCCATTTCGGTGGCACAGCACCTTTTTTAAGCATTGTGTTAACAATCAAAAATCAGACATTTATAGGCCAACCCTTCATTCCATTGATCCAGGGCTGGAATGCAAATATATTCATGAAATAAAAATGTTGGGGCAGATTTATTTACCCTTTCCCGTCGTGATCCCGCGGTGCGTTGTCTGACGAGGATTCGGGGCAGGCGCGATTCACTAGCATCGTGCGCCAGAGTTCCTGCATGTGTCGCTGCTGTGCCAAGGTCCGCCGGAGTTCACCTTCTTCTTTCTGGTGCATGTGAGTGCTTGATCTTGCAACACAAATCCTTTTTTAAATTCTGTGGTTTGTCCAAATCTGTCCCGTTGTCCGATGGCCCGCACCCCGATTTCTGACGCGTGCAAGCCGGCGCCAATGCTCCAAAATCCAATCATGTGCGCCAAATTGCCCGGGAAAACGGAAATATTCGGGAAACCTGACGAAAGGGAGGTGTTTGGACCCTTCTTAAATGAGCCCCATTGTGTAATCAAACATAAAAAACAAATGCATGTCCCGTCTATTGGCTTAAATACCACTCCTCCGTGTCTACAACTCATTCATGAAAAAAAACAACAAATGTACCTTTAGTGAATCACCTGTGTGTGGCCAATAGATGTTCAGCCGAAAAAGCCATATGCATTTCCGCTTACTCTTACCCTATTTTGGTGTCTAAGTTGGAGGTGTAATTCCGGGAGCTACTGAGGTCAGCTGATTCAGCTCCGGTCAGCTGAACAGATGAGCTGATGTGAGAGAGAGCCAGAAACTGTGAGAGAGAGAGACAAAAACTGTCAGAGAGAGAGACACACACACACACAGACTGTCAGAGAGAGACACACACACACAGACTGTCAGAGAGAGAGAGACACACACACAGACTGTCAGAGAGAGAAACACACAGACTGTCAGAGAGAGACACACACACACTGTCAGAGAGAGAGAGACACGCACACTGTCAGAGAGAGAGACACACACACTGTCAGAGAGAGAGAGACTCACACACACTGTCAGAAAGAGAGTTGCACACACATGGACTGTCAGAGAGAGAGAGTCACACACACAAGGCCTGTCAGAGGGAGATAGATGCATATAAAATATTTTTAGTTAACCCATTCTATTTTGTTATAGCTAAGAGCAATGCTGGGAGCTACAGCTAGTATATCTATATATTAACAATTTCTGTTTATCTATATATGTCTATTTCTTCATCTAAAAAAAATTTAAAAACTGGCACTGTCTGTCCTGTTGACTTCAATGCAAAATAACTTAATGGGGCACACTTACTAAGGGTCCGCACACCGCATTTCCGTCGGGTTTCCCGACTACTTCCGCAGTTAACAGGGGTTTTTGGCACACGAGATCGGATTTCAGCGCTGACTTTCATGCAACACAAATCGGGGGGCTTGGCCGTCAGACAACCCGACTGATTCGGACTAAGCGCGGGATTTAAAATTCTAATTCTGTCGCAACACAATGCACTTGCATACAGCGGGAAGAAGAAGGTGAACTCCAGCAGGGCAGCAACACATGCAGGATATTAGGCGCACGATCTTGGTGAATCGCACCAGACTTTATCCTCGTCGGACAGTACAGAACGGGAAAAAAAAATACTGCAAGCTCTGTCATTTTTTCCTTGAAAAAAAACTGAAGAATGACGAATCACTGTACAACTGTTGACAATGGATGACACAAAAATTTATATTGATGTCAATGGGACTTAAAACCGATCCGTTCTATATCAGTTTTTAACTTTTTTATGTGGATACTAGAAACAGAAATCCCAACTGTAGTGTGAACTGGGCCTTATTCAGTTTAATTGCTGATTTAGCTCCTGTCACTCAGCAATGGTCAATGTAAAATTCCTGAGTGTGGGCGGGGAGACTCTCTAAGCAGACACAGTGGGGCACATTTACTTACCCGATCCTGGCGCAATCCCCGCTGTGCATTGTCCGACAATAATACAGAGACACCCGGAGACACTAGGGAGAATGGAGATGCAGTTTATTATTGCGACACGTTCGGGTAAGTAAATGTGCCCCATTATATATCAAAATGACCAAAGCAAAATAGGAAATTCATTAACTCCTTAAGGAGGCACCCAGTTTATAGCTTAAAGGGGTATTCTCGTCTGGGCATTCACATTCAGTTTGATAAATCTGCCATATATAAACATTTCTTTAATTAGATGTTATGAAAAAAAATGTTCCTGTGTGAAGATAATTTCTCATAAATGTAGTCATTTTGTCCCTTACAAACGAGATGGCTTCCTCGGATACGGCCACCTCTGCCGGAGTGATTGCACAAAGAAACAAAAAGGTTTTGTATATGAAATGTCCGGGAGTTACTGCATGTCCCACAGCTTTCCTGTGGCGATGATCGCTGAATCCTGGTGGCCCAGCAGGACTCTATAGCCCAAGTCTGGCCACCGCTGCCAGAGTATGACGTGGTCGTAACCGAGGAAGCCATCTCGTTTCTAAGGGACAGAATGACTACATTTATGAGAAGTTATCTCCACACAGAAACATTTTTTTTAATAACATCCAATTGAAGAAATGTTTATGTATGGCAGATTAGTGAAACTGAATGTAAGTGCCCAGACGAGAATACCCCTTTAAGGCTCAGTCCCATTTTTTGGATACTGACATGCGTCGCTTTATATGGTTATCATATTGGGGAAACAACACATGTAGGATATCAGGCGCATGATCTTCATGAATCGCGGCAGAGTTCATCCTCATCGGACAGTCCGGATCGGGGATCGCGCAGGGACCGGGTAAATAAATGTGCCCCATTGTGTTTTCAGGCAAATAGATTTACCACCTAAATAAGTTGCTGGATAACATTTCCCATATGTCTAATTTACATTTTCATAGTTTTTGAAATGTCTGGATAATTTAGTTTGAGCTGCTTACAAATCGAATATCGATTTTCCGTATTTTCAGGATTGACTATTTTGGGGATAAATACTGTTTTGAATGAACTTTTACATGTTTGACATCAAACCCCCCTACATAATCAACCCATTTTCAAATCTGCACCACTCAAACTATCAGAAACAGCTTCTGTAATTTTCTAGTTGTTGTCGGCCCCAACTATTTCTATAATATAAAATATTTGCCTACATTAGGCGGCCGCCCTCTAATACCGCATAATGTCAGCACTCCACCTATGTTATCTAGAGAGGATACCAACATCCTTGTGCCCGACCAGGGTGCATGAGCATTTCACTCCGACGGAGCGCCCATTGAAGGGTATCGCAGTGGTGTGGCATTTTTTAAAAAATTCTGCTGTGACCCATCCTTTATACTTAGGGAGGACATGTCGCAGAGGTGGCTCCCTAATATAACTAGGTGGGGGGGGGGGGTACATATGACATAGTAGCTTTGAAGTGGGCCCTCTACCACTCTCAGAAAATGTTTATAAACACCCCTCCTTTTAGTACACGATCTTAAACATGTACTACATTTATAACCTTTACCGTATTTTTCTCCGGACTATAAATGCGCACATAAAAAGGCCTAGGATTTTTTCTTAAATCAAAGTGCTCCTTATGTCGCGGTGCGCCGCCCTATGTATGGCTCAGGCAGCGGACCACCTACTTTCATCGGTCCCCGCGACCTTAGACAGGGCCAGCAGAATCTCCATCGGGAACTGCAGACACACTCGCACTGAACACCTTCTGCCGCTCGGTCTGCAGTTCCCGCTGGAGATCTGCTGTCTCCGTTGTATGCGGGGAACCCCCCCTATGTACGTAGTAGGTCCCGCTCCATCCTCCCCTGAAGGGGACCACCCCCCTTCCCCGCTCACCTCTCCGGTCTCCGCTCACCGCCCACATCGTCCTCCCTCACCTCCCTCTCCCGTCTCCCCTCTCGCACCGCTCTACCCTCATAGGGAGCGGACGTCCGCATCTCACTCTCACTCCGCTCTTTCCATCCTCCCGCCCTTCCACTCTTCCCCTGCAGTCCTCCCGGCCACGCCTTGCGCACTTATGTCCGAGCGGCCTTATTATGGATAATTCCTATATAAGAGCACATCGGACTGATGCGCCTTATACTTCCGTTGCGCCTAAATCTGGGCCCGGAAAACGTACTGTATGTTCACACATTTTTATGGCACTAATGAAGAATTGTATATTTTCCGCGTCTAGAGACCTGGTGTTATGAAGACGACCCCATTTTCTCCTCCTACTTTCCTGTGTTTAAAATATAGAGTATTAAGATATATTCGCCGTATAAACTACCCACCCCTTTTCCAACACATAGCAAAACACCGGTAAAAATTAAACAAAACAAACTTGTTTGAATTACATGTCCTTTTTTTATTTTAAATTCTTATGACAATGACATCAGGTATATAGTAGCATGAAAACCGTCGCTCATACACATAAGGCATACAACAACCACATCTACATTACAGCAACACCGCCCCCATATATACAGCACACCCCCAGTAGTATACAGCACTGCCCGCCATAGTAAAAAAAAAAAATAACAGCACAGCCCCATAGTATACCGCACTGCCCCCCAGTAAGTAACCGTCACTGCCCCCAGTAGTTATAACACTAGCTGCCCCCAGTAGTATACCAGCCCAGCCCACCCACATTAAAAAAAAAAAAAAAAACTTATATACTCACCCTGAACCTGTGGCACCCGATTTGCTTTCACTGCTGCTCCCCCGATATTGTCCGCCTGACGACTCTTATTCGTGGTTGCGCGCCGTCTTCTGTTCTGTCTTCTGGCTGGGCGCCACAGCCATTGTCCTTGCTTCCCCCAGGCAGGAGCGACAGTATGACCGCGCCGCTGCTGTAGTCATACTAGGCGCCAGCCCGGGAACAACATGGCGGCGCCGCAACAGAAAAAAGAAGAACGGCGCGGAAAGACTGCGAACGACGAGCCGCGCAGACATCGGGGCCACCGAGGGTGAGTATGCGCCCATGCGCCGCTATCCTTTTTGAGGCTTCCGGCAGCTTTGCTGACAGCCATCACTGTGAAACAGACAACCCGAGATCGGTGCTAGCATACTCCGCCAGCAAAGACTTTACCAGGCTTATGAGAGGGCTCAAGCCCGTGAGCCCTCCCATGCAGCGCGACCCGACCCGACTGCCTAGTTAATACACCGCGTATAATAACGACGACCCCAGACAGACAGAAGATTTTTATGTCTTCAAAAGTCATCTTATAACGCCGGAGTACATTAACGGTACATTTATACAACAGATCTGTCCCATTGCTGCTTATCCACATGGGGGAAGTTACATGGCAAATTAGCTGTGTAGAGACCCCTATTCCTTTTCTGCTCATTCCTCCTCGCAAAAACCCCCTTTAAATCTGAGGGCCCCTTGCAGATTCATGCTGTGCTCGTGGAAGTTGTGGCACTGTCATATACACATTGGGGTCATTTACTAAGGGCCCGATTCGCGTTTTCTTCCCCTTCCCTACGTGTTACCCAAATATTTCCGATTTGCGCAAGATTTTCCCCTGTAATTGCCCTGTGGGATTTTTGTGCACGCGATCGATTGTGCGCGCATCGCGCCGGCATGCACGCGACGGAGAGTCGGGGGCATGGCCCGAGCGAAAAACCGACGGATTCGGAAAACCGCCGCATTTAAAAATCAGAAATGTGACGCTTTGGGAACGCGCTTACCTTCACTTGGTTCCCGTCCCGGTGAACCTCCCTCCAGCGCGTTCAGTATGCTTTTTCAGCACAGCCACGCCACTACTTGGTGGAACGCGGAGGAAACTACCTTGATGAATCCCGGCCGGACCCAATCCAGGCTCAGATAACGCTGCACACTGGATCGCGAATGGACCGGTAAGTCAAATCTGCCCCATTATGTTCAGTCTAATATGTCTATAATGGTGCACATCCCCAGTTTTTTTAAGTTGTGGGAAAGGTGATTGAGATGTGCCTCAAAGTTAATGCCCCTGTGTTGAACAATACCATTTATATTAGCAATAATTTGCAACTCCTCCATGGGTAGGCGCTCTTCCTACCCTGAACCACAGACAACATGTACAACGTAAATGATCAGACAACTCCGATAGTAAGTATTGGATAGACCATTATATTTTACAGAAAATCAGTCCCTATGTTTGATGATACCTCCCACAAATATCTATGGATCAAGAATTTGACCTCTCAGATTCTTTATTTATCCACATGTTTATGCTTGATTACCCAAGTCCCAGAAACAAAACCTTAAAATTTTTTCATTAAAAAGGGTTGCTATTTTATTGGTCCATGTTATCTTTATTTTTCTTCTTTTTTCTTTTCTTTTTTTGAGACTTTTTTTTTGCCGCATTTGCAATGTTAGTGACTTTTGGGGACTTTTATGAACCATTTATCGTCTATTTGCCAGTGTGGCGCCAAGCAGATTTATTCTTTTCAAATGTCTACTGTGCAACATTTTTTGCAAACTCCAGTGAAACATACTTAAGAAAAATTTGAAAATGAAGTTGCTTCAGAGACATTTGACAGCGTAATTTTTTAAGACATATGTCCTCAAACCCAAGGAAAAAGTGAGATTGGATAGATTGGAGTAGATGTTCGTCGAATAAAACCATGGACAAAATAAGCCCTGAGCCAACAGAGATTACGATAAATAACGTCCCTTGTTCTTTTGTTACATGTGAGTGTGGGATATTTGGTAACACCTCACCATTAACATCCCATTAAAAGTTCTGCAAAACGCTTTCTGACATTTATAATTTATATACTGTCCCTTTTCTCCGAAATTATATTCCACCTAACACATGAATTGCTGAGGTGCCTAAAACTTTTAGAGAGTACACTGCGGATCCAAACGCATATTTTGTTTTTAACCATTTGGGTACAATTGTGATCTCATGTACTTCTATTAGTTAAGTCCTAGGGCATTTACATGAACACATCAAGTAATTTTAATTAGACACTAAACATTTATTTTTAGTAACTGCTCTATTAAATAATCTGCATGTTTGCGCATATATTTTATGCCTAGATTACGAACCATTATGGTTCCAAATTGCCTAATACAGACTTATCTGTTTATGGAGTACGCTCTTAGTAAATGACAAAAAACTGTGCACAGCTTGGGGAGACAGCCTTTGCAGCAATTCCAAAGATACCTGTATCATCTGCCTGGTTTATTTCCAGGCCTGCAATATATCCCTTGCCTAGAATTAATTCGTCCTCTTACAAATCGATTCCATATTCCTGATCAGTGGGTTGGCATTTCACAGTTTGGTGACATAAAACTATAGGGCACATGAAGGCATAAACAGGAACAGCAAGTTGTTATTGGCAGATCTGAACATGTAGGGAAGCTTCACATTTTTGCGTGACAAAATCAATTGTAGGTCTTTTTCAGAACACTAAGGACGTTCCAATTAATGCAGGACAGATGTTTGTATTCGGGGTCGACCTGAATATGTGTGATGGGGTGTCACATGCGTGTGCCATTTATCACAAATATCCTACAATCCCACCCTTCTACCAACTTCAGTATCTCTAGTCTGTTCTAATATGGTTTCCCAAGGTTACCACATAGCATGGCAATGGAGATCGCATGGGAGGCAAGGTTAAACCCCCTGCTAGTTTGCTAAACCCCTGTAAGATACTAATTAGAGTAGATGAAAAAGTTTTTACATGACAGGATTTTACTTTAAATGTTTTTCTAAGTTGTAAAATAAGAAAATTTATCTAATTTGTAGTATTTTTGCAGGGATGCTAAGGTATCCAATTTCTACTTGCACACGTATTGAAACAACTTTAATAAACCTTTGTATCTACAAATTCTATTCCTATGATCGGGGCTGACAATCATTTGGAACAACCCCTTTAGGGGAAAATCAGTCTTGCTGCTTTGCCTAAATGGCCTACAACTCTATGTTTCCCTAGTAAAAAGATTATCTCTTTCAAAAGATTATTTTAATTAACTTGAGAATGTAGATTTTAACTGAATGTTTGCCAAAGATCCACTCACTTCTGAAATATAAAACTACAAAATACGTGTTTTTTTTAATTATCTTACCAAGATGTTTGGATCATTATTATCAAAATCCTCTTGGGTGTTTTGAGAAGACAGAAATCCCTCTGAAATTGCTATCCCTTAGTTTTGCCCATGTCAGCCTTAGTCTCTTGGCAGCAAAAAGCGTCTTTTCTAAATCCTTCTGCCAGTTCAGTTCTGTCACAAGCCATATCTGTGGTAGAAACAAAAGCGAAACATTTTACTGATATTCCTGGCCAATATATTGTATCTGAGTAAGTTTATAGCCCATATACTCATACCCTGCTTTTCAACAAAACATCGCTCATATGTTTTCCTAGGTTTCTATTCAAAAGAACCTTACTATATTCATATCGACATATTGCTTCAGAAAGGAACTCACGTTATCTTGAACGTCTGTTAGCTAATTTTTAGAATCTTAAAATCTATTTTACCCTATCATTATTTTGTAATGTAGTAACTATTTTATCTATTAAACTCCCCACACTTTTCATTAAGATTACAAGACAGTGACAGAATAAAAATGAAGCAACATGATAATTGAGCAGATGCACAGATGGATCCAGCAAGAAATACTAAAAATGAGTGGCTGGAACATAGTCAATAATTTGCTTCTAAAGGAATGGAATTTATTCTGCCAATGAAGCCAAGAGACACAGAGACCTAATATTTTTGTGATGATAGACATTATGTAACTCCATGCCTATTTGCTTCTGACTACACTAGAAAGTAAAAACCATTTTATGATTATCAACCATATGCAACCTTACAAGCATCTAATTTATTCCTGGTCATTTCAAATTACCATTATAACCAATATACTATCACATTACCAAGATACTAATATTGTCAATACCCCCATTCCAGAGGCTGCCATGCTGAGATAAACGCGTAAACACGTAGTACAGCTGTAGCTACCTGTGAGTTGCAGGGCAGGGCTCGCAGTGCATGCCCAAAACATAATGTATAATTGCCCATGCTCCCGGCCAACTAGGGTCAAGACAGGGCCCAGAGCCCCTCCCATGCCGCTTGCCTAGGCCTCAATCATAGCAGCTTCCACCCCCCCCCCCCTCCCACCAACCCAACCCCCAGCGGAAGGAGATGTCTGTGTCGCAAAAGATCACTTGGCTTGGCCCACTTAACTCATCGCCACCCCGTCGCACACCTACCTTGCCCAGAGGTAGGCCCATATCTTCCCCCTCTGTTTGCAGTCTTACCAGCCTGTGCTACATTGCTGCTACATTGAAGCTGGATACTGGCCACTTTGGAGACGAGAGACAGCGACGAATACAATCTGCCCATCTACTGGTAAGTTTATACCGTTATTAGATATCTGGCAACATTTCAAATTTTGATGCCTGCAATCGAGAGGCAGCCTGAACTTTGGGGGTGATATGAATGCATAGGGATATATGCCCATAAAATTTTAATGTTGTGTGTATATAGGGGGGGTATATATATAGGGTTGTTTTATGTGTGGGAATGGCCTGGAGGGGCAAGTGATTAATGAGATGTGGTTTATGGTTTAGAGGGAGGCCACACTGCTGGGAATGTTAGTACCTGGGGGAGGTGTTGCTGCTACAATTATTGGTGAGGGGACAAGGCTGCTGCTGGACATGTACATATTAGGCGGAAGCTGTTGAATTTTCCATCCTAGGCTTATACTTGAGTCATATTTTCCCATCCCATCTTACTTGAGTCGGCTTATACTCATGTACTATGGTAAGTGTGTGTGTGTGTGTGTGCTGAGATACATATATATATGTAAAGGTTGGGAAAAACACCGAAATGTTGTTCGGTTTATGGAACTAAAGGGATCACCCCTTCAACACATCTCGAGTGCTTCCTCTTTCACTTTTTATTTTTGGGATATCTACTGCAAAGAATCATCAGCTATGTACCCATTTTCAGCTTTGCGCTTTGGCCTTTCTTTATATGTGGATATATATACATATATATATACGGCGCTGGGGTAATTTATGGGGTTGTACTATTATTAGGCCTTTCCACAGGCAACTGGAAGAACTCAAAGTGGTTTTGAGGGATTTTTGTCCAGAAAATGGAGAAAAATGTGCCCACATAAAGGTGCTGGGCCACGCCACGCAAGAACAGAACGAGGAAAATGACAGAGGCAAGAATAAGCATCTCAAGAGTAAGCAGACATTTCAAAACAGATTTGTTAATGATCCCGTGGCCTTTGGTGTTGTGGGGGTAGGGGTGTTGGGGGAACGGCCACCGGGCGGAGATGTAGCCAAAACATTGCCAAAAGTGGAAAGGGCAGAAAGGGGGTACACACCGGTGTGTGCGGGGCCCAAGATGCACATGTGTGTGTTTTTGAAAAGACCAGAAACGCAAAACGGAAGCAGGGGAAATGTGAACGACTAAAAAGGAGAACAATGACGATCCTCAAGAAACATCCCTCAAAAGCAGCGAGGTGTATGAGAAGGTATTCCCACGTATCTAACCCAGTTATCGTGACACAGGCCATTGGTAAAAAGTCGATTCTGGTCATTAACCCCTTAGCACTCCTTGGCTGATATAATCCTCCCACTAGAGCTGATCCGGCTCGGCTCTGGACATCGAGTTCCGAACCGGCATCGGACACCCGGGGTGGCCGGCTTGGGCCTAATAGCCCTGCACCCCAGGGGACACCGCGATCGAATTGGGCTTCCAATTACGGGGTGGGTACCCTTTAAATGTCCCGACGGTCCCAAGGGGAGACCCATGACATCTAACCCATGTCCTCCCTGGGAGGGGGGCACCTGGCACCCCCCCAAAGAGCTGACCCAAACCCCAAAACCCTGTTGTTCAAGGTGGCCGCCGATCCAAGAAAATGAAGGTGAAGTCCAAGAAAAAATGACACAATAAAGACGCCCGAACAGAAGAACAGAGACCACTCCCCAAAAAATAGAAATCAGAACAAAACCACCACCAGATTATATGATCACCATATCAACCACAGCCCGTAACAAACAGCTGTAGAATAACAGGAAATTCATTTTGAACCCGTACGGATGGAACGCAAGTGTGGCCCACGAGTCAAATGCGTACAAAAAAGTAACCCCAAAAAGTGAGCCCAAAAATCATAGGTACGCTCAGAAGGATACGGGGGTGCAAAGTCAACATGTCCCCGCAAAAACAAGCCATCAACCAGCCTTCGTATCCAAAGCAGTAAAATGTATTCACTTGGAAGCCGGCTGCAAAATGATAGAATTTTTCCCCATCATTAACGGTTTACATTTAGTAAAATGTAAGAAAATATATTCCAAGTCCTGGTTCCCCGTATCCATATCTACCACATAGAATAAGAAAACATGATTATTGGTCGAAACTTGAACACGAAAAAAAGTTCACAAAATCCAGTACAAGCAGTGATTTGAGCTTTGGTTTTACCCTACTCCCTGCCTGCAAAAAGCAGGTGTCCTTAAATTTTCCCAACCCAATAGGTGATCCAAAACCCCAAAAGGGGCAATCACTGTGGAAAAAGCTGCTCAGAACGCAAAAAAAATGCGTGTCACCTGCCCAGAACGGAAAAAGCGGAAAGTTTATAGTCCCTACAAAATGGAGGCAACGAAAAACGAAAGCCTTCCAGCCTGCACTGGGTGGCGGCACCTGCCACCCCGTCCGGCCCCCCCGCGGGGACACAAATACCCATAAACAAGTACGGGCCAAATGGGGGGGGGGTTTCTGCACTGGGAGAAATTGTCAGAACAATTGTTGGTGAGTTTTTCTATTTTATCTTATTTTTTTTTTTTTTTGAAATGTGTACAGTTTTAGGTCTCGAATGCGTATAGACCGGCACAATTGAACCATTCTAAATTTCACCTCCTTTTGATTCCATTACTATGAGATCTCATGGGTTAACGATCTTTCTAAAATCTTTTCTGATAGTTTTGATCTGGGTGCAAGATTTGAAAATGGGTATTTATGTAGGGAGTTTTGATAAATGCTAAATATGTACAATTACATTCAAAACAGTATTTATCCGCAAAAAGTAATCCTGAAATACGCGAAAATCGCATTCAAAAATATGAAAATGCTAGTAGACATATGGAAATGTATCATCAACTTAATTAGTGGTACATCTATCTACTATGTATGATTTCGAATTATCAAAAAAGTTAAATTTTTTCTTTTTGGAAAATAACTGCAAAAACTTAGCATCTCAACATTTACCACTAAATGAAGTACAACATAATGGGGCAAAAAACACTTTCATAATCACTTGATAAGTAACCGTGTTCAAAGATTATAGCTATACAGCGATCTCCACGTCAGATCCAATAAGCACTGGGGCTTGGGCCTTAAGCGCTAAATACTGGTCCTTGAAGCTGGTTAAAGGCTGAAAAGCTATGCGTCGATCAGGATGTGTTTAAATAAAAATAATTGATAATAGCTACCTAGAAGGCTACCTGGGAATTCAATCCTCTGTCTTGTCGTTCCTGTCCTCTAGGAGGAATTTTATGTCATGTTGTTTAGACCTTTCTTGAATATGGGTCTAAAGCGCTTTACTACACGGCCCTATTCTATCTTTTCTACCTATCTTGCTTGCTTGTCTATCGATCTCAAGGAAGGCAGCAGCTTTCCCCCTGTAGTGTTTCAAAGCCGGGTGTTCTTTAGTCCGGGATGCATACGTTTCAGTCGATAACCACCTTTTTTCAAGTACCTTTATGTACAGGGATCCACCGAAACATCGCATCCCTCCCCCTGAATAAAGAACACCCTGCTTTGAAACACTCATTGGGATGCGAGCTGTCCTTCCTGAGATATGAGCCCCTAGCCACTGGGCTACAGATATTGCAACCCAGCTCTATATTTGTGCTTAGCCTTGGATTTTCCTTGGTTGTCTATCTATCTTCCAGAGATCGGGCGCGATAACACTCTATAAACGTCTATAAACCTTTAGAGCTGATAAACCCCCGCAAAAAACACCCCAACCATTTGTGGCCCATTACCTGACGTTCTATCTATCGGGATCCGTGGGCTGGAGGTCATGAGTAGATTCGCGCTCCCATGGCTGGTGTGAGATCGTGCAACACAGAGCCATGAACAAGATTGACTGCTGTCTATGGTGTAAGCCCAATCCTGTACCAACAGCCCCCTGTAATACATTGAAAGGCTCACGGAAGGTGCTATCTCCTCTCTCTCTGCAGGTTCTCTGAGACTATCACTAATAACAGTGATTCCAATTGACTATTCCATAGAGCAGCTGTTAATCTGTTGATCTATTATAAGATTAGCAGGGAACACATGCATTGCCTTGTAGAAATGTTTAAAAAAGACCCTCAAAACTCAAAACTACAATTATGCAAAAGGAAAATTAAACAGTTAAAATAAAAGCGTTATGCCCTCATCCCCCAAAATTAAATAAAATAATTTGCAGTGTCATACCTCCAGTTTTCACTCTTAGGTGTTTGGGGCAGCATCGCCCCACTCTATTGTGGGGGGGCTCGCTGGTCGACTGGTCGGCCCCCAATCTTTGGGTGGAGCGTCTGCGGAAATAGGCACACTCCCACGTTCAGGAAAAAGGTTCTTTATTCCATATTTGCGCCATTTCGTGGCACATCACCTTTTTTTAAGCATGTGTTAACATCAAAAATCAGACATTTAATAGGCCAACCCTTCATTCATTGATCCCGGGCTGGAATGCAATATATATTTCATGAAATAAAAATGTTGGGAGCAGATTTATATTTACCCTTTTCCTTGTCCTCTTGTCGATCCGCTTGCCTTTGTCTGACAGGGATGTCGGGGCCAGGCGCGATTCCCTAGCATCGTGCGCCGAAGTTCCTGCAAGTGGTCGCTGCTGTGCCAAGGTCCGCCGAGTTCACCTTCTCTTCCTGTTTGCATGTGATGCTTATCTCAACACAAATCCTTTTTTTAATTCTGTGGTTTTGTCCAAATCTGTCCCGTTGCCGATGGCCCGCACCCGATTTTCTGACGCGTGCAAAGCCGCGTCCAATGCTCCAAAATCCAATCATGTGCGCCAAATTTGCCCGGGAAAACGGAAATAATTCGGAGAGAGACCTTACGAAAGGGAGGTGTTTGGACCTTCTTAATGAGCCCCTTGTTGTATCAACATAAAACTACAAATTCTGTCCCTCGTCTATTGGCTTAAATACCACTACCTCCGTGCTACCCTCATTCATGAAAAAAACAACACATGTACCTTTAGTGTCACTCACCTGTGTTTGGCCATAGATGTTCAAGCCGAAAAGCCATATGCATTTCCGGTCTTATCTTTACCCCCCCTATTTATTGGGGGGGGTGTCAGTTGGAGGTGTAATTCCTTGAGCTACTGAGGTTGCACTGATTCTCTCCGGTCAGCTGAACAGATGAGCGATGTGAGAGAGACCTAAACTGTGAAGAGAGAGCAAAAAGCTGTCATAGAGAGAACACACACAGCACCAACCTGTCAGAGAGAAGATCACAACACCTACTGTCATGAGGAAGAGACAACACACCAGACTGTCAGAGAGAGAAACAACACACAGACTGTTCAGGCTCAGAGAACACTACACACGACACTGTCTAGAGATAGAGAACACGCACACTTTCAAGAGAGAGAGACCCCAACTGTCAGAGAGAGAAGAGGACTCACATACCAAGCGTCCTGTCGAAAGAGATTTCCCTACATGGACTGTCAGAGAGAGAGAGTCACACACACACATGCCTGTACATGAGGGAGATAGATGCATATAAAATAGTTTTAGTTACCCTTCTGTTTGGTGTTATCGCTAAGAGCAATGCTGGGAGCTACAGCTAGTATTCTATATATTAACAATTTCTGTTCTGTTTATCTATCTATGTCTATTTCTGTCTTCATCTAAAAAAAATTTAAAAAACTGGCACTGTCTGTCCTGTTCGGACTCAATTGCAAATAACTTTGAATGGGGCACACTTACTAAGGTCCGCACAAGACTCAGCATTTCCGTCGGTTCCTGACTACTTCCCGCCTTTACAGGGGTTTTTGCTGCACACGAGAATCGGATGTTCACGCTGACTTTCCTGCAAACACAAATCGGGGCTTGGTGCCTCAACAACCCGACTGATTCGGACTAGACGTCTGATTTAAAATTCTAATTCTTCTGTCGCAACACAATGCAACTTTCATAAGCGGGAAGAGAAGTGAACTCCAGCAGGGCAGCCACACATGCAGGATATAGAGCGCACGATCTTGGTGAATCGCACCATACTTATCCTCGTCAGACCGTACAGAACGGTAAAAAAAATACATTCAGCTCTTCATTTTTTTTCCTTGAAAAAAAACTGAAGAATGACGAATCACTGTCACAACTTGTTGACATGGAGAACACAAAAATTTATATGATGTCATGACTTAAAAAAACCGATCCGTTCTTCCTCAGTTTTTTTAACTTTTTATTTCAGTTGATACTAGAAACGGAAATCCAACTGTAGTTGACGAGCCTTATCAGTTAATTGCTGATTTACCTCCTGTCCAACTTAGCCATGGTCAATGTAAATTCCTGACCGTGTTTGGCGTGGTCAGACACTCTCCTAGCAGACCGCAGTGTGGTGACATTACATCCCGCGATCTCTGGCGCAATCCCCCGCGTTGCATTGTTCCCGCCGAGCACGATAATTTACTTTTTCTGCCACGATATCCCAAAGATCGTGTCACCTTCTTCTTCCCGATGTATGTAAGTGCATGTCTTGCGACACAATTTTTAAGTTAAATCCCACGGTTTGTCCGAATCCTTCAGATCATCTGATGGCCCACAACCCGATTTGTGTCGCATGAAAGCTAGTGCTATTGCGCCAAAATCCGATTGTGTGCGACACAATCGCCTTCTAAATACCTGTCCCAGTGGCAAGATCCCTAAAAACGTCCGAAAACCCGACGGAAATGCGATCCGTGGACCCTTAGTAAATAACCCCCATTATGATCCCTGTAGTGCTGTGAGATACCGTGTGCTGACAATGTGGTAAGATATCTCACATCTGAGCAGGTCCCTCAAAATATGATTTGCCTGCTACTGAAGCTTTCTACTGCTCTTGCACGAGGCTGGAGCACGGCGCCCTTGGTATCTGGTGGCAGAGACACCGAGACACTAGGGAGAAAGAGATGTGCAGTTTATTATTGCGACACGTTCGGGGTAGGGGGAGTAATGTGCCCCGTTTATATATCAAAATACCAAAGCAAAATAGGAAATGCATTAACTCCTTAAGGAGTCATGACAGTTTATAGCTTAAGTCCTCACAGTCCCATTTTGTGGATACTGACCTGCTCCGTATAGGTTATCATACGCCGGGAAACAACACATGTACAAATGAAATGTTCCCGGATAATTTATTTGAGTGGCTTACATATCGTTTTTCCCGTATTCTTCAGGATTGCAACTATTTTGGGATAAATACTTGTTCTACCAAACAGAAACTTTACAAGTTTAACACATCAAACCCAACCCCCCCCTAAAAATCAACCCATTTTCAAATCTTCACCACTCAAAAACTATCAGAAACAGCTTTTCAGGAACGATTGTTAAACCCCTTGAGATCGTCACAGTAATTACACTCAAACGGAGGTGAACATTAAGAAGGGTCAAATTGTGTCAGTTATACTTCATATTAGCCCTAAACATTTACACTTTTTCCGAACAATAACAACGAGAAAACACTAACTTACAATTTGTTATGAATTCCCCAATTACAGATTGTTGTTTCCACCGAAAATACACGGGGTGTGGCGTCATGGGGGAAAGACCCGCCAAAAGGCAGGGCACAGCATTTATTGGTTAAACACCTGCGGTCGGAGTTACACTGGGGTGTTCGGCGTACTGAGTTATGGCCATCACCGCGTGTCCCCAAATAAAATGAAAAAGTTAAAAAAAAACTTTAAACTTTTTATACGTACGTTTTAACTTGCTTTATGCGTCCCAATAAAGGCTGCCTTGTCTTCAAGACCTGCCTCACTACAGGTGGTTAAAGTTTTTCACCGAAGTTATAACCGCGTTATGAATGACACATGTCAGATTTGAAGGGCACATGCTGTCAGCGAAGAACGAAAAGTGGCTTCGGGTGGCAAGAGGTTCAGGTGAGATGACAACCAAAAATAAAGGTGCGATTCCATGAGTGTATGTCTGCAGATTACTTTTTACACTTTTGGATTTATAACAAGCAGGATTCAAGTGAGTATAGATGTTTCTACTTTTTTAATCTCCCGCGTGTTTCTTTTCCTAGGTTTATTCCTTGTCTGGGACTGGGACAGGCATGAGGTCGAGACAGGCCAGCACAGAATCAGATGAGCTTGTAGTCGGAAGGTCAGCGGTACGAGCCAGCACGTCAGAAGCTAGGTCAAGAATTCTAATCCAGAGGTCACATTTACAGAAATCATAACTACACATGTACTCGGAGCAAGTTTTTGAAACACAAGATGCGGGTGGTGCGGGATGGCTGGTTAAACTAGAATTTTTGGTCTGGAAGCCAGCACCAACTAACTGCGCGCGGGCCCTAAATTTGTCTGAAGCCAGCGTGCTGAGGCACGCGCGACACGCTCAGGAGCCCGAATCAGGAACGGGGGATTGGTAAGTCGTAATATACACCCCCTCTCTTGGGAGAATCTTTGCAGGAGAATCACGGTCCCAGAATTGTCCCTCGGACTCCCAAGATCCTCCTCTGCCCGAAAACTCCTTCATCAACCAGAAAAACTGCTTCCCTCTTCATGTCAAGTATCTCCTTTACCTTTTAGATGTCAGTGGAGTCGCCCTAGAGCGGAGTTAGGAACTTGCTGGGAGAAGCGATTCATGATATAGGCTTTCAGCCTGGAAGACATGGAAGAAAGTTTTCGGGATTCGACATAGACGGTGAGGACAGGCGCAGCTTGTTGGGACACTGGATTGATGCTACTCAAGCACCATCGAAGGACCCATGAAACGAGGACCAATGCTTGTACCAGGATACTTAGGTGGACATAACTGAGAGGACAACCAGAATTTTGTCACACCTGAGCTTAATCACAGAGGAGGCCTGCATTTTTAGCAGCCGGAGCTTGGTTCGGGCCAGAGCCTGCGCAAGAAAGCGAGTCTGCTTCACAGATGGTCTTCAGTCCACTTCCCCATTCCTCAACACAAGGACCTCCGCTGAACACAGCCGAGGAAGATGAGGGGCGTGGATGCTCCATAATTGATAATCAGAGTCCAAGGAGTTGCAAGGAAACTCTGTCCCATGGCAACAAAGTGGGGACCAATCGTCCTAACAGGCAAGAAAACAAATGGGTACGGATGCATCCCATAGTCGGAGTTAACTCTTTCCGCCACGCCACCTGCCCCATTAGGACTGGGGATGATAGGCGACGAAAAGTCCAATTTCACTTGAAGTTGTTGCCCGAGGAAATAACCACCATTTTAGGACGAACTGAACCTCCCCATACAGAGATTGATATGTGCCGGAAAAGTCCATGGAGTCATAAGAGGTGATTCGACTCATATCAACTGGCTGGCAAGATGTGGAGCAGAGGGCAGACCCTAGTGTCCAGAATAGACCACATGACCACAGATATAAAGATGTCATAACGAATGCCTGAAGGACGGCTGATGAGGTTTCCAAACGGCAATCACCAGTACTGAAATCGTCCATCACGGGAATAAAAGCGGTTGTAGGCCTCTGCACGAAGATCCCAGATTGGGAGAAGATATTGCGCCACGTAAGCGAAATGTCTAACAATTCTTGTGATCTATTACAATGCATATTTGTTCTTTCTGTGACCTTATTAAGTAGTCAAGTATCACCTCTGATGCAGGACAATTGACCTCTCTTTCTTCTCCCGAAGAAGAAGCCGGCACCATTCGGAGAAGAGGGATTGGTTGTAAAACCCTCGTGTTCTAGGTTCTCTTTATGTGATATAGTCCGCCTTGCTGCATTTTCAGGTACAGAGCAGGTTTAACATCAACCCTACCTGCCCGAGTGAGGGTCGACGTACCACGCAGCAGATCAACAGGTCTAAATCGTCGGGGACGGTTGCGGATGGCAAGCTGTCTCTGCTTTGTCTTGATTTGAAATAACATGTCAGAAAAGTCCCGATAGCAAGCTGGAAGAACCCTCTAGAGGCTTGGGAGCTAACGGAATAGACCAAGAAAGACGTCACTGGATGAAATCCCCATGCAGTGTTACTGGCAATCAGTCCCAACAAGAATCTCTCCCCTCCTTCCAGCTTAAGGACAGGTGCGTGGAGCCTGCAAACCACCGTAGGCCCCAGGAGGGACGAGGTGGAACTAGGCAGCACATCAGTACATCTCGTCTTTTATGTAAAGCTCTGACTGACAGGAAAATAGGCTTAGTAGCGGTACCCGTATCGAGACGGGATTTGGTACACTGAACCGAGAGATGACCAGGGGACTTCTCGAATTCGGACCATTGAGGACGTGATCTGGAAGACCAGGGGAGCATCCATGAGGTTCCCTACAGAACGCAGAGTCCAAGATAGCGACACACCTGCATGGGAATGTTTCAGGCTGTGGAAGCTTTTTGCTATCACCTAGGGACGCTTCTTCTCCCAAGACACCTGGATGTGGGCGTTTCCCAGAGTGCTGAGGACAGGACAAGGTCTCCCAATGAACGTGGTTCCCGGACTGGCAGAATACAGACAGAGTCCTCCATGACTGTCATCTGGAGCGTTGTTCCCGGAAGAAAGTCAGCCTCTGATCGACCTGCATTGTTACCGTGTTCCTCGCAGCAGTCCACAGAGAGGCTGAAGAGCCTTTGAGACAGGTGAGCCAAGTCAAGGCATAACGTCAAGCCCGGGCTTTGCATTTGGTTGCCGAGACTATTGCTTCAGCTTTGAGCTCCTTAAACTGGATACTATTCGCCGTGGCAGGTGTAGAGACCAACTCATATTAGACGTCAGGTCTAGCCCCCCTTTTCTAAAGGTCGACATTCAGTGCGGGCATGTTACAGAGCGAGTTCAAGGCCAGATAGGAACTGAAAACGGACATATGTCACCAATTATGAGTCCCTTTATCGATAGGTTCATCAATCGCACGTCTACTGAAGACGCCCATCAGCCAGGTTCCTAAAAAACGACTTGTAGTCGGTGGGAGCCACAGGCGACGCTTGACAGAACATGTTGCTGAGGTAGCCATCAGTTTGCTGCAACTGGCTTGACTTGACCAAGAAGCGTGTCCCCTGCGCGTGCTATCTGCGCGGATCTGCATGGACCACACACGGTGTAAGATCAGTCATTTAGAACAGCAGGACCTTGAGCAGGGTCCATAGGCCCAATTCTACGTCAGGCTCGAGGGTAAGTGAGAGACCCACTGACCATGCGGACTATGACGTAGCTGAACCCTGGGACTGGAGTCTGATTGGCACCTGGTTTCTACCAGATCCTCGTCCAAGCGTGTTGGAACTTGCTGAGCGTGGTACCACCAGGCGTTTCCCCAGGGCTCTCTCCCTTCGATCTTCATAGAAGCGAGTGGCTGGCGAGAAAATCATGTCTCTTTATATGACCTGCACTATCTTTGTGGTGCAGCCACCAGCTAGTCCATGTGTTGAGACCTTTGTGCCTTCAGTGAACAGCTGCCATAAACATCTATGGGGCCCCGGTGATCTTGCCATAATTTGTGCCCCCAAACAGTTGTGAACGTTATTCTGTGAAATAAGATACGGCAGACAGATTATGTATTCACTAGTGTCTGGAACATAGAAAAAGAGAGATCGAAACAAATCCGAAATGAGAGATTATGAGATCCATGAGATGCATGTACACACAATGACACTCTCCAACTGCTAACTCACTATATCACACAAGTCACTCTCTACATGCTTCCTTCCCTGATATAAAGATCTTATCTTGCCTCAGCTTGTAGATTACTCTCTCACACTGCTTTTTTTTGCCGCAGGAAATGTGAGTGTGTGTTAGCTGCTTAGAATGCAATGTGGGAGGGGCGATGCCGAGACACTGCAACTGGAGACAGGAGAGCTTTCAGGAGAAGAATCTGTCCTGCTGATGACAAGTCCGAATATTACGGTCCGTAACTGGGGCAACCAAAATCTGGTTGTACAGCCATGAATTACACTTTAAGTAGCCTTAAAACTCCTTCTGCTGAATTAATTTGGCAATGTGATGTAATTTAAATTGGCTGCAAAAAAAGCAGGTTTTTCCTAAGATTTGTATTGTGTCATTAATGGATTAAAGTCCGTTGTCCAAGACTGACATATAAATGATAACATCATATTAATTTAAAACTCTATAGCATCACTTCTCTAGAAGACCATTTGGGGACACCACAATGGGGCTTTTTTTCTAAGGGTGCTGTGCTGCACTTCTCGTCAGACTGTGTGCTACTTTCGGATTTGCGCGGCTTTTTGATAGTATTTTACAGGCTCTGCGCTTGGAGTGGTCGCACTGAATCGTTTTTTTGCACCGATTGCTGGCTTCGCATGTACACAAATTGGGGGGAGGGCGAACCCAGCTGATTCGGACTGAGTGCGGGATTAATTTCAAATTGTTTGCACGACAAAAATGCGCTTACATGCACCAGAAAGAAGAAGGTGAACTCTGGCGGACTTGAGCGGAGCGACACATCCAATACGGGCGCTGATCTTGTGAACCGCGCACCGTCTGGCATTAAATCGTCAGACAATGTACTTTCGGTGAACACCGTGGCCGGTCAGTAAATGTGCCCCCAATACCCCAGGCCTTTGAATAGGGTCTGATTCTACAGTAATGTTATTATACTTAACTTTTTTCATGCACTAAATGACATTATTAAAAAATGGAGACATTAGTACAGATGTTTGTATTGCAGTGTTTGTAGTTAAGTTGTGAAAATAAATGTTTATAATAAATGGTAATTCACATAGTGACATCATTCCACTGTTTTTCTGCATACCCATTGTGTTACACAGCAATTGTGTTCAATGCTGTGTGCTGCTCAATACAAGAGATAACTTTACATAACTTCAATGCAAATATAACTCCTTTACATCATCATTCTTTTTAAATTTTACAATGCAATTATACAACTTCCTTCCTTCTCTCTTTTTGGCTTACATAAGGCCTAACTTACTGTTTCATTCTCAATATTATGAGCCAATAGAATAATGAACAGTATATTTGGTCAAATAACTTCTACAAAGTATTGTTTGTCTTGGGAAACCTAGAATGGTCATTATGAAAAAAATAGGTATTCATGGAGGAATTATAATATTCTTTATTTATATTATTTACCAGATTAGCGCAGAGCTCTGCACAAAGCATGCAAATTGGTCCCTGTCCCCATGGGCTCACAATCTCAAACAACTACCAGTATGTTTTGGAGTGTGGGAAGGAAACTGAGTACCCCGGAGAAGCCCACGCAAACACAGAGAGAACATTTTAAACTTCTTTTGCAGATGTTGACCCAGGGTGGGACTGAATCCACTCATGCTAACATTTAGCCACCGTCTTGCCCCTCACATATTCTTTTTACTCATCATTGTTTCAGTATACTAACAAACATGTTATAAAATATAATGCAATAAAGCAGAACAATGATTATTCACTGTTACTAGAACATCATGCAACCTTAGCATATTGAACGGCAACAGAAGGAATGTCATAAGAATTTATCTTTAACGTCAGTAACAGACATTCCTGAGATATGAATCCACGTTGAAGCATAAAGCTTCACATATGCTCATTTGCTAACATTTGCCGACTTGTTTGGTAGCTCGAGCGCTGCTCCTGTAGGATTTTTACTGTAAATTAAAACTGCCACTATTTTTATATATATACGTCTGAAGCCACCCTTTCCCAGATAGTCAAAAGAAACAGAATTGGCCATCAACGATTTGTCCCCACGCCCACTACATAAAAAGGTGCGTGCTTGCTTAGCAGATACATATGGCCAAAGAGTTCCATCCATGGATTTGACTAAATGCATCTTATTATATTTTTGATATTTTCGTTATTGGGGGGAAATGGCTACCACGGGTGTGGCCTGAACGTGCGCAGCATGAGAGCACTACGAGGGCTCCCCATACCCAAATCACCATACCTGGGCTTGATGACTTTTGGTAGGGCTAAAAAAAGACCCCACTTCTCACCCCCCCCCCCCAACACCTATGGCATCAGGGAACTGCTTTATATCGAGTCTCCAGCATCCGGCACCTCTATGAGCCCGCTTCCTCAACCGCAGAAGTTGCAGGCATCCACTGCCAGGGAGCAGCACAAAGCCGAACCTGATGCCCACGGCAAAATCGTGTGATAAGCGTCTACAGCCCACCCAGGAACACGCCATCCTCCCGCTGCTGCACAGGAACCGGCGCTCACCGGCTTCCCTACACTCAGCTGCCTCCCAGCCCTCCACCCTGGACTTTCCCACTGACTGTGACTACCAGAAGAAGCCCCACGGGCCCATGGTCAACCTACCCCCAGACCTCATCACATCAGCTCCTATGGGGAGAGCACCCTCCTCTCGCAAACCAGCCCCCTCTCTCCACCATTTTGCCCCCTAGACCCTGCCATGTGGCATCTTACAACCCCTGTGGGCCGTCACCATCCTCACCACCCCCCGACCCCTTCTCCATTGCCCACCTACCACTACAACCAGAGCACCCGCTGGAGCCCCCCCCATAGCCAGATCCTGGCCCCTTCTCCACTCTCCCCTCTCATGACTTCCACCTACCAATTCCTCGGGGATCGACTCCCCACTGCTACAGGACATTGAATCTCTAATGTTTTTCCTATACCACCGCGGACAATCGTACTTTCTCTCAATACCTAGCTTGAATGGCGACAAATTTGCTAGCCGGTGTTCTTACTGTTACTATCCCTGGCGTGCTAGCAGTAGATTACCTGGGATCCGGCACATCTTCTACTACCCGGGTCTAGAGACAATTCAAACTACCCTTCAATACCACCAAATGCAACATTACAGCAGGACTACTGCGCGGATACACTTGCCATTTGGGCAAACAATTTGCTATAAAAGACCTGAACCTATTATTCTTCCTTTCAAAACGAAAAAGAAAAGTAAAAGTCCACCAATGTCGCACATTTAAAACAGGAAGAAACTAGTGATGTCAAAATAAATACTTTTATTTTGGATCAAATAATCAGACACTGGTTAAAACATTATTCTGCCCCAGAGGTGGACACAAGACAATGTTGCAAAGCAGATCATAATTAAAAAAGTTTGGTATTTTGATAAGTGCCATATCTTCAGTCTGGTAATTGAGCGAAGCATAAGACGTTACAGATACATCAAAACAATAGTCATAAAAGGTGATGAATATAGCTTACCCATGTTGAAATGATCGTTGCCTGGAATGACAACAACCCCAGGCTGTGTCCTTCCAGGCAACGATCATTTCAACATGGGAAGCTATACTTCATCTACTTGTTAACCCCTTAAGGACCCAGGTTTTTTCACTCATTTCTCGCTCTCTCCACCTTCAAAAATCCATACTTTTTCACTTTTCGTGTACTGACCTGGGTAGGGCTTATTTTGTGCATAACACATTTACTTTCCGTACTGTATTTATTTAACATTCCCTTTACTGCGAATCTGAAAAAATTCCAAATGTGGAAAAAATTTAAAAAAAACCACACACACGTGACATCACGTTCTTGTTCGGGCTCAGTTTTTACGACTTACTGTTGCACTCAAATAAACACCTCAGCTTTATTCTTTGGTTTGGTGCGATCGCAGTGAAACCAAAGTTATATAAGTTTTGTTGTGTGTTAATACATTTCAAAATTACACCCTGTGTACAAACCGAAAAAAAATTTTTTTTTTTGCCCATCTTTTAAGCTATAGCTTTTTCATCACGTTTTTCGCACTGCACTGCTGTGAGGTGTCATTTTTATCAAAATGAGCCGACCTGTACATTACTACCATTTTTTAGTCTGTGTGACATGTGTTGAATAATTTTCTTATATTCTTGCATTTTTTATGTGATGTATAAGGTGTAAAATTCGCATTTCGACTTTGGCGCGCCCATTTACCGTCTCGGAGGTCAGCCCGCCGGCCGAAATCTGTTTTTATATTTGGTAGATCGGGCATTTTGGGAGAAGCGGCGTACCGATGTGTCTGTGATTTTTAATGTTATTATGTTTTATAACAGTTCTAAGCGAAAGGTGGGTGATTTGAATTTTTAAATATTTGTAGTTTTTATTTTTTTCCAATATTTCCTTAGACTCCTCTAGGTACCTTAACCCTAGATGGTCCAATCATTCCTACCATATACTGCAATACTCTGTATGCAATATATGCATTTTTTGCAGCTCATTCATTACATAGCCCTGCTCATTGTAACGAATCTCAATGCCAATAGCCTCGGCTCAAACGAGACCCGAGGCTACCATGGTCAACCGATCGCCCTCACCCCCACCCCCCCCCCCGATGACGTTGTTTGCCGCGCGATCCGCAATAAAGATCAGCCAACATTTTAAGTACAGCAGATCCACAGTGAATAGGCCTAAATTAGAATTGCTTCTCCGGAAGTTCTGATGATCATGCACTCTGTCGCTCAGGTCTGCCAGGGTTCCCTTCTTCTTCTACATGCGTGTAAGTGCATTGTCCTTGCGACAAATTTGAATGTTAAAATCCCGTGCTTAGTCTGATAGTCAAGATCGTCTATGGCTTTGCCCTCTATTTCAGTCGCATGAAATCCAGCGCAGCTGGCCGTCACAATTCTATCGCATGTTACACAATTCCAGCGCAAAAACCCGTTGAATACCTGACTTAGCTGCGTAAATCCCGAAAACTGTGAACAGCCGACGAAAGTGCTATCCGCGAACCTGATAATAAGCCCCATGGTGTTGTTTCAAATCAGAACAACTGAAAAAGATTGCCTAATTACATTGCGTCCTTATTGTGTTAACAAAACGCATGCATCAACAAATCTTGATAGCAATGTAATTGGCAATCTCCTCTTCATCTCACTTTGTGATGCGTTAGAAAACGCATGTAAAACGCCACATTTGACCGTTAACGCCTTAGGCTATATTCACACTACCCATATGGGGGACGTAGTACAATCTATGTACAGAAGTTGTTTGCACAGTGGAGAGACTGAAATGCTCCCATTCTTCCTTGGAAAACAAAAGCTCAATGAGGGTGGATTGAGAGTTTTGCTCTTTCCACAGATTCTCAATTGGATTCAGTCTGGACTTTTGAACTTTGTCACTCTATACCCCTTGATACAGTTATTTGAATACCATTTCCATGTAGATTTTGCTTTATTGTTTAGATCATTGTCTTATGGAAGTAATCTCTGTTTCAGTCCTCAGTGTCTTTTGCACACTCTCAACAGTTTTCTTCCAGATGGTTCGCTGGTATTTGACCGATCCAATTTTCATGATCTCCCTGTCCCTAGCTAATAAAAGCGACCCAACCATCGATGTTGGCACCGCGACCATGTTTTTGACAGTAGTGATGAGTGTTCCAGTGGTGAATGAGCTGTGCTTGCCTTTATGGAAAACATATTGGTGCCCCTTTAAAATTACCCGGTCCCTTGAGTTTCCCGAAATGCTGTGGCCGGCGAGTCACTTAGATTTCGCCCGTTTTCCTGCAATCTGTCCCGCTTCTTGGTCAGCGTCCGCTGGAGTTCACCATCTTTCCGCCGGTGCATGTAAGACGGGGCTGCAACAAAATTTTTGAAGTTAATGTCTGGGGTTTTGGCGATCCTTCGGATCGTCCAAGGGCCTGCTCCCTCCCCGATTTCTGTCGCTGAAAGCCGGCCGATTGCGGCCAAAATCTGATGTGTGTGCCAAAAAACCCCTTTTGAATCCGGGATTCAGCAAACACTTCCCATCTGCAGATGATT
Source organism: Engystomops pustulosus (assembly GCA_019512145.1). Lineage (NCBI taxonomy): Eukaryota > Metazoa > Chordata > Amphibia > Anura > Leptodactylidae > Engystomops > Engystomops pustulosus. The sequence goes on along the minus strand of CM033642.1, from coordinate 123,302,366 downwards.
TCTAAAAGCTGTGCTGTTGGGTAGTTTAGAGTATCACTAAACACCATTGAGAAAGGAGGGAGAACCTCCGAAACGCGTTTGGCAGCAAGTGCACGTCTCCACTTTTATTCATTTTATTCCCCATGCACAGCACCTGTGTTTCTTAGAAAAGGAAATCTCTTTGAAAAGAGGAAACACAGCGTGATCTCCAAAGCACACCGGGAGAGCTGATGAGTTGGAATTACTCTCAACAGAAACCGCATGTTGTAAGAAACGGAGCTCCGTAACCATTCAATTGGCTTCCACGCATGCGCAGTCAAGCAGAGACAACGCCGAAGGAGATACACGTTTACACAAAGTGCTTAGCAGGGGCCGTGAGTAACGTTACCACATCTCATCTTCATTTTTCATTGTGGCGACTAAAAGAAACATGTTGCTGACATAAGATATGAGAATGTATCACTTATCTTGTGGTGTTTGATACACTAACTACATTCAACAACAGATTGCACCATATCTCAACAACAAAGTATGTGGAATATCATTATGTTCCTACACAGAGATAAAACTTACTGGGAAAAACTATAAGGACATCCTTTACAACTACAACACAAGGTTGCAATTATCTGTTGAAAGTGCCAAAGTGCACAATACAACCTTTTTTCAAAAAGTAAAAAAAAAAGGGTTACGACACTGTTACCGGAATCGTTTATACTTAATTACAAGTGTGAAATATATTATCCGGAGTGCAAAGTACTTAAAAACATTATCAGTGCAATAAGTGGAGAATGTTGTTTATTGGATGCTATGTGGACTTTAAACCCCTTAATGACGCCGTATTGGCTTTTACGGCGGTCTTAAGGTCCTGCTTTTGAAAGTACGCCTTTTACGGCGGCGCGTCAGATAGAAGACGAAGATTGCGGGACACTGCGGTTTCGCGGTGCCGGTGTCTGGGCTGTGATATCACCGCCAAGACTCGGCACCTAAACACCGGGATCGGAAAAACTCAGATCCCGGCTGTTAACCCCTTACCACCGCGGTCAAGCATGACACGCGGACGGGGGTGTATAGTGGTGTCCCCGTGGAATCGGCCCCCCGGTGTGATTACGGGGGATCCAATCACTCCTACCTCAGGCCCCGGGTCCAAAGAGTGACCCGGGGCTGTAGGCTCTCTTCTGTGCGGGTTCGCCTCCTGCAGGACCGGCGTATGTGTGTAACTGAGCATGCTAGCATGTCAGTTATTACAATATCACATGCAATTAACCAAGTGTATTGCATGTAAAGGCTTGAATAAGCAGATCGGAAGATAACATTCAAGCCAAGAAGTAGAAAAGTGATTAAAAAAAGTTAAAAAATAATGGACTATTTTTATAATCTAATTAAATAAATAAAAAGTCCCATAATTCCCCTGTAAAAACATAAAATGCAAATAATATAAATAAAAACACAAAAACAAGTACTATTGGTATACCCGCGTCCGTATTAATCTGTACAATAATCTAAATCAATATTGAACCCACCCTCCCGTCCCCCCCCCCGTAACTATTGTAAAAAAAAAACTTGAAACACTGCCCATTACATAGACCCAATTTTTCCATAAAACACCATTCACTAATAAATGTTCTAAAAGGAATCAAAAAAAGTTACGTTTCCCTAATATGATATGACTGAAAAGAACAACTGTTTTGCCAAAAAATTAAGCCCTCAACCAGGTCTGACAACAGAAAAATACAGAGTTTGGCCTGAAAATGTCCGTCAATAGTAAAAACAATTGTCCAATTTTCGCCAATATGGTTTGCTAAGGGGAAAATTGAGCAAAATAAGAAAAAACTACATAAATGAGGTATCAAAGCAATGTAGTGAAAAGAGAAAAAGATAAATGATAACAATCCAAAATAAAAAATTGCTGAGTTTGTTTGTGTCCCCCTTGAAATAGTTAATAAAATCCATGAAATTAAGCTATAGACACCCAAAATACACCTTATCTATACATTGTATCTCATACTCGTACATATAATGTCACTCATATGTTCGCATTACCAAAAAAAAAAACAAATTTATAGGTCGTACAATTTGAGACAATACCAATCTGCTGCAATGCGCGCTCCATTTATTCTATTACTCGGCCGTGTGCCCGTACAGCCGTGTTACCACCAAATATGGTTGGTATATCTACAACGGGAGGATTGGGATCAAGCGTTGCAGTGCGTTTCATCATTACATTTATTCTGAAAATGTCAGTTTCAGGCCTCAATAGTTTCCTCAATATTCGCAGGTCCATTTTTTTAACCGTGGATGTGAAACACTTAAAGGGTTAATCGACCTTAATAGAAGTTATTTTACAGATGTTGAGGAGGTGAAATTTATATAGTGGGGGGAAATGATGGCGGTTATTCTGGGTTTTTTTGTTTTTTTTGTGTTCTCTATATTTAGGGCCTCTCAAAGTCACTTGAAAGCTGAGTTGTCCCTCAAAATGTGGAGTTCGTTTGTTTAGAAGGTTGCCATTTTAATGAAAATAAGAAAAATCGGATTAAAGTTCTGCACTCATAACATCTAGAAAAATGACGGAAGCATAAAATATCATCCTATACATTAAGCAGATATTTTAATGTTAATTATCAAAACTTTTGGGTAGTTTTACATCTTGTCTGGAAACCAGAACATTTCAAACTTGGAAATGAAGATTTTTACAAACGTTTTTTTTTTTTGCCAACATTTTCACTTTTTTTCAGAACGAAAAGCAAAAGTATCACTTAAATGTTATAATAAACAATGAAGTACAATCGTGTCACGAGAAAACAATTCTCAAAGTCACCCGGATATGTTTAAAGCTTTCCGAAGTTATAATCAATTATCGTGAGACATGTCAGATTTGAAAAATCGAGTCTGGTCATTGAACTGAAAACTAGTGTCGGTGATAAGGGGTTAAAAACGCTATGAATTTTTGATGGCTGGAATATGAACAGTTACCTACAACGGAATAAGATATCATAAGCAATATTTTAGACCACATATTCCTTTTTTATTGTGGATTGGGTAATTAATTTATTATCTGTATGTAGCTACATATACTGGTCTTGTTTATGTTTTTTATGATTTGTATTAAAGATTTTAGACATATCTTTCCTCATATTGTATACAGCTCCAATAGGATGTGCTGAATGCTGGTGCTTTGGATATTTTTTGAAATATTTTATATTATTTTATATGTGCAGGTTTGCATGCCTTGCTCTAACACGGAAGGATGTCTTAGCAATATTAAAAACCCTTAACTTGTGTAAAAATGGATAGTAATTTATGACTCCTTGCAAGTGGTGTTTGATGTAGATGGGAACAGGAACAGATAATATCTCCTTGAGTTGATGCAAAGAGTTGGTGGTAATTTGATGACTACCTCCAGGGTTGTTTCAATTTACTAAATAACTAGCCAACTGTACCTTAGTTTCAACTAATAAGATATCTTCCACAAATATTCTGTGTAAGAAGAGTTAGAAGGATATAGATGAAAATGATAGGGATGCAGGCCTGAATCCAAGATGGGCTGATTGTTTTGTGGGTCTGAATGGACAATATATACATGAATGAAGGTATAACATCTGGGTATTGTGGTACATTCATCTATATCTGCAATCTGCTCCATCTGGAGATATCACCACTGCTTATATCACCATTGTTATTGTCGGATTGTCTCTGGGTCTGAAATCCAATAAAGTAGAGCTTAATCTCTGGAAGAAGAACCAAGGTTGTCCGTCTGTGGTATAAAGTGGACTGGCTACAATTCAATCTCATCATCATATTATTTATCACAACCCTAGGTCATACATAGGATTCAGGCAATGGTGATATTGTGCTTCCTGTGTCCAGTAATCAGCAGTATGTGCGTCTTTAAGATGCAGATATTGCTTATTACTATTGAGGGCTTGGACAGAGGGGTGGTGGAAGGTGAGGGTGGTGTCCTGGACTATTGCCTCCCCTCAATCTGGGGGCAAGTTCTAATCACCGTTCGGGGTATACAAAGGTGCAAAATACGCATTTGCATCTTTTTTTACTCCTTTGCAAAACATATGTGTCCTGATGATGCATGTGATCAAGGCTAGGGAAGGCCACAACGCCTCACACCAGTTTTTCGACTGATTAAAAAAATGCTACACTGCCTCCAGTTTCATCGCTTTAATGTCAGGGAGAGCGTGGCCTCGTCATTTATGGTGCATGCTTGGTGCTGCATAAAGGAGGTCAAAGCGGGACGAGCAGGAAATACAACTTGATGTGATCTCTAATGCCCTACCTTCATTTTACTACAGATGAGATACTGTTTCTATGTCATGGACTTTGCATTATAGCTTTTGTATTTGCTAGGTTTTCTCATAGTTTGCATGCTCTATAATAATCAGAAGAATGACTTATGCCATGATTAAATAAACCAGGGTTTCAAAAGAGAAGGTAGTTCCAAACATTCAAGAACCCACTGATATGGATGGAGGACTGCTCAAAGTTTTCTCTCTCCTTACATTAAATGTACAAATAAAAACAAATTATCTAGGTTCAAAATTTGATTGGGTATTCAAGCAATGGGGCATACTTATCCACTGTCATGAAAGTCTGAATATTCTAGTGCCCATAGAGCATCTCTTTAAAATATTTGCAACACCATGCAATGTCTAGGCAAGGAGTGCTTGCAAATGAGGGCACTCTATATATAGAAACCTCTAAAGTGAGTCTGCCCCCCCCTTCTCCATTGCCCACCTACCAGCTCACCAGAGCACCCGCTGGAGCCCCCCCAAAGCCCAGATCTGGCCCCTTCTCCCCTCGCATGACTTCCACTACCAATTCCTCAGGGGGACAGACTCCCCACGCTACAGGACATTGAATCTCTAATGTTTTTCCTATACACCAAGGAGGACATATCGTAATTTTCTTCTCAAATCCTAGCTGAATGCCGACAAAAATTTGCTAGCCGGTGTTCTTACGTTACTTCCCTGGCGGCTAGAGTAGATTACCTGGATCAGGCACAATCTTCTACTAACCGGGGTCTAGAGACCATGCAAAATACCCTTCAATACCACCAAATGCAATTACAGGAGCTGCCGGAAACCACTGAACATGTCAACAAATTTGCGTATAAAAGCACACCTGGAACCTATTATATCTCCTTTCACGAAAAAAGAAAGTAAAAAGTTCCCACAAGGGAGCACAATCTTAAAAACAGAGAAGAAACTAGTGGATTCAAAAATATAAATACTATTTTGATCAATAACAAACACTGGTAAAAAATATCGCCCCCAGAGGGGGACACAAGACAATGTTCAATGCCGAAGCAGATCATAATGAAAAGTGGGTATTGGATAAGTGCCAATAGTCTATCAGTCTGGGATTGATGGGAAGCTTTAAGAAACGTATTACAGATACTCCAAAACAATAGCATTAAAGTAGATGAAGTATAGCTACCCATGTTGACTATGTCGGTGCTGGAATGACAACAAACCCAGCTGGTTGTTTCCAGGACACGGCATTTCAACAGTAAGTATACTTCATCACTTTTCAAACCCCGTAAGGGACGCGGGTTGTTTCACTCATATTCGCTTTCTCCACCGTCAAATACTCCATAACGTTTTTCACTTTTATCGTGGTACTGAACCTGTGTGAGGGGCTTTTTGTGCATAACAAGTTTACTTTCCCGTAATTCGCTTACATTTAGTTTACACATGCGCATGACTAGCGAAGTCTGAAAACAAAATCCAAATGTGGAGAAATTTAAAAAAAACAACACTGATCACGTTCTTGTTGGGCTCATGGTTTACGACCTGACTGTGCACTCAAAATAACACCCAGCTTATCTTGGTTTCAGTGCAGATCGCAGTGGAAACCAAAGGTATATAGGTTGTTGTAGTGGTTTAATGAATCAAAAATCAATAACAAAGGTGTACAAAAAACGAAAAAAAAGTTTGCCATCTGCGAGCTGATCAGAACGTGGTTCATACTTTTAGCAGACGGAAAAATGGTGTGGAGGGGTCATTTTTGGGCACAATGACCGACCTTGTACATGATACATGTTTAGCTGTGGGTGTGACATTTGATTTATGCCATGTTTTAGTGATGTAAAAAGGGTACAAAGGTCGCATTGGAACATTTGGGCGCCATTACCGTTGGAGCGGTCACGCCGGCCGTTTACTGTTTTTATTATTGATAGATCGGCATTTTGGAGAAGCGCGATTACCTAATGTTCTTGATTTTTACTGTTTTTATTTTTATACAGTTTTTCTAGCGAAAGGGGTGATTTGAATTTTTATATTATTCATTTTTTTTATTGTTTCCAATATTTCTTAGACACTGGGGTACATTAACCCTAGATGGTCAAATCATTCCTACCATATACTGCAATACTTCTGTATTGCAATATATGGCATTTTTGCAGCTCATTCATTACAATGAGCCACTGGCTCATTGTAACGAATCTGCAGATGCCAGATAGCCTCGGCTCAAACGAAGACCAGAGGCTACCATGGCAACCGATCGCCGCTCGGTGGCGCGGCGATCGCAATAAAGATCGACAAACATTTTAAAGTACAGCAGTATCCACAGGATAGGGCCTAAATTGAATTCTCAGGAAAGTGTCCGATGATCATGCACTCTGGCGCTCAGGTCTGCCAGGGTTCACCTTCTTCTTCCTAGTGTATGTAAGTGCATTGTCTTGCGACAAAATTTGAATTTTAAATCCCGTGCTTAGTCTGAATCAGTCAGATCGTCCGATGGCTTGCCCCTCGATTTCAGTCGCATGAAAGCCAGTGCAGCTGCGTCACAATTCGATCGCATGTGACACAATTCCAGCGCAAACCCCTGTTGAATACCTGTCTTAGCTGCGTAAATCCCGAAAAATGTGAACAGCCCGACGAAAGTGCGATCCGCGACCCTTAGTAAATAAGCCCCATGGTGTTTTCAAATCAGAACAACTGAAAAGAGATTTGCCTAATTACATTGCTGTCATTATTGTGTTAACAAAACGCATGCATCAACAAAATCTTGATAGCAATGTAATTGGGCAAATCTCCTCTTCTCAGCTGTTGTGATGCGTTAGAAAACGCATGTAATAACGCCACATATGACCTTACTCTTAGGCTATATTCACACTACCATATGGGGGACGTATGTACAATATATGTACAAAGTTTTGCACATTGAGAGACTGAAATGCTTGCCCATTCTTCCTTGGAAAACAACAAGCTCAGTGAGGTTGGATGGAGAGTGTTTGTGAACAGCAGTTTTCAGCTCTTTCCACAGATTCTCAATTGGATTCAGGTCTGGACTTTGACTTTGTCATTCTAACACCTGGATACAGTTATTTGAATACCATTCCATTGTAGATTTTGCTTTATGTTTAGATCATTGTCTTATTGGAAGATAAATCTCTGTTTCAGTCTCAGGTCTTTTGCAAACTCCAACAGGTTTTCTTCCAGAATGGTCCTGTATTTGACCATCAATTTTCATGATCTCCCCTGTCCCTGCTAAATAAAAGCAGACCCAAACCATGATGTTGGCACCACCATGTTTGACAGTAGTGATGATGTGTTCAGGGTGATGAGCTGTGTTGCCTTTATGGAAAACATATTGGTGCACATTTAATTACCCGGTCCCTTGGAGTTCCCGAAAGTGCATTGTGCCGCGATTCACTTAGATTGTGCGCCCGATTTCCTGCATCTGTCGCTTCTTGGTCAGGTCCGCTGGAGTTCACCATCTTCCTCCCGGTGCATGTAATACTTGGCTTGCAACAAAATTTTGAAGTTAAATTCTGTGGTTTGTCTGAATCCATCGGATCGTCCAATGGCCTGCTCCCCGATTTCTGTCGCATGAAAGCCGGCACGATTGCGCCAAAATCTGATCGTGTGTGCCAAAAAACCCTTTTAAATCCCTGTCCCAGTGACGCAAACTGGAAATTGCCGGGATGTTCAACGAAAGTGTGGTCCGTGGGGTTCTTAGTAAATAAAAATTCACACATATTGGTAGAAAACATGAACACAAAAAAATATAACAAAAACAACACGAGACAAAAGAAAAAAAAAAAAGCAGGGTAACGCGTTTCGGACTATTGCATCTTAGTCCTTAATCATACCATACATTCTAGTAGTTATATTCTTGTACATACGGGGCAGTATTATGGTAGTTATATTCTTGTACATAGGAGGCAGCATTATAGTAGTTATATTCTTGTATATAGGTGCAGTATTATAGTAGTTATATTCTTGCACATAGCGGGCAGTATTATAGTAGTTATATTCCTGTACATAGGGGGCAGTATTATAGTAGTTATATTCTTGTACATAGGGAGCAGTATTATAGTTGCTATATTCTTGTACATAAAATGCAGTATTACAATATATTTTACTTAGGGGCAGTATTATCGTAGTTACATTCTTGTTTATCGGAGAAGGTATTGTACTATTTTTTTAGTGTATATACAAGGCAGCATTAAGTTGTGTTCTCTTAAAAAAAGTAGCTTTATACCTGTACAAGGGAGGCAAGGGAGTCTTTCTCTGTGATGTACATGTTGATTAAGACCATCTGTAAACAGTTTGTATGAAGTTTAGTAGCTCCACCCACATCACATGACCACACCTACTTGTTTTGACCCCGCCCACAGAATGGGGCCACTTTTACAGTTTTTTTCCAGGGCCACTTTAAATTCCCAGTCCACCCCTGGCCACAACCCACATGTAGATGTACCTCTCGCTGATCACCCAGACTCAGTAGCAGAGCCCATGCGATCACTGAATGATACTCACAATCTCAGCTGTTTAACCTAATATATGTTCCGGTCTTGGTGACTACAGCATCTATGGGGCAGATCCGGGTACTCACCCGGCTTGTCAGCATCACGGGACAGACCTCTTCCATGGCAGCCCTGGCGTCCTATGAAGTAAGTGCCTGCCAGGATTCAGGGGTGGACTAAGGTAATATACTACAATACATTAGTATTGTAGTATATTGCATTGAACAAGTGAACAAGTGATCAAATGATATAAAAATCTATCACATATCCCAAATCACATATAAAAATCTAATTTTACATTAAAAAAAAGTGAAAATCACTAGAATGAAATAAAATTGTCACTAAACCCATATGGCGAATGTAAACAATTGTTAAAAAAAACACCATGATACCATGATCCTGGTATAGAATAAAGATAACATATTAATTTTATGGTACAGTGTTACAGTATGGTACAGTATTGTGCTTTTCATATCAATCAACAATGATCATGGCCATGGCATCTAAGTTGGTTTCTTCTCCATTTCCACCTACAACTTACAATGATGGCAAGTTACTGCTGGTTGCCATGGCAGCTTCAAAGTGCATGTGCCATAAAGGAAACACACTACAATAAAACCATAAAAAATTTTATTGTAATTAGTTACTTTTTCAGATTTACTCATACTAAAACATACAATTTAAAATGTTTGAAAGATACACAGGGTAAACAGATAAAGTAACATAATAGTTGATAATAATAGTTAGAATCTAACTATAATTTAGGTTTTATATGCTGTCAAATGGTTAACCAAACTGTGTACTTGTGACATGGCTGAACTGAGTATTGTTTTTTATTTAGTATGTCATTTGTGCTGTTGTTAACCTTGCAATACTAGATAAGAAATAACTAAGATCACACCTTACCACATGGAAACTATTGAAAGCTGTATTATATCCATTTAATGCAGTACTTCCTTACTATCAGCAAAAGATTTACATTGCTTTGTGCACAGGCACCAAATTGCTCCTTCACTTTTCTATCTGTTTACTTGGAGTCTTGAGAGGAACGTGTCATTTTGTCCTGCAATTAATGAGAAAGTGATGTTTCTTGAACGTTGAACATTTGTCCTGGCACAAAGGTAATACATGAGATATCTCCTAGTTTCTGCTATAGTCTTTTTGAAAATGTTATCTCTCACTACAAAGCAGCACATTTTCATGTGACAGCAGGTAATTACAATGTCAGTGTCCTTTGTAAAGGGATAAGTTAAAGACAAATCCTGCATTTGTAGCTTTTTCTTCCTGGAGAGATAAAAATCTTCTGACATAATTTAAAATCAAGTGTCCAGGTTTTTTGATAGATTTTTTAAAATATAAAATTAAAAAGACTTCATTTTAATTTTTCATGTTTTTGTTAAAATTGAAGTTCTCTCAATCCTGGACTAGGCTTCCACTAAATTAGCCTATAACAAAAAAAAAAAGTTTTGTACTGTGTCATTAATTTGAAAAACTCTTGTTGCTCTTAATAAGCAAAATAAAATATTAAAGGGGTTTGCATACAATCATAGGCCAGCAGTAATGGGCAGCACCATGGCTGAATGGGAGTACAGGAGAAGGCGAGTATGAGCTGTATTTTTATACCCTTCCAGGGACATACATCAAACATTTTCTGAACCCATAAAGCCCTTTTGAGTATTTAAGACTACTCTGGTGTGTTCTTAGGTTCTTAGGCATGATACAACAAAACACCTACCTTTTAAATTAGCATATTAACCTCCTATAAAACACCCTTGATCCTGGATCTACTTGCCAGAGGTTAACTATTATTTGGCTAATATCAACTGTATCTGTTTTGTTTGATTTCTTGTTGACTAGCAGTTTTACTATTCAGAGTTTCTTAGTTTCTAGATAATAAGTAAGACCTTTTGGGGGGGGGCATTTAATCCACTGAAAGAGCTTTAGTCTTGGGTGTTAGGGTGATTTGGGGTGATTTTGCCATCTTTTGCCTAAACTGGATGTTTTTAATTCAAAATTAAGTTTTACTGCCATGATTTTTGTACATTTTACAATCTTAAATTTTTGGCCCTTTGGAAGAGGATGCTAAGTTGGTGACATTGCTCTTGTGAGGCTGGGCACCCTGGGGTGCAACGATCTGTTGCTCTCATTTCTTGTTTTTTGTGAGCTCTTGCACTTCCTGCGCCTGAAACAAGTCATCGGGGCAGATTTATCAAGTGTCTGAAAGTCAGAATATTTCTAGTTGTCCATGGCAACCAATCACAGCTCCCCTTTAAAATATTCATGAGCACTGATAAAATGAAAGCTGAGCTGTGATTGGTTGCCATGGGCAACTGGAAATATTCTGACTTTCAGACACTTGATAAATCTGCCCCATCATGTCTCAAGCCAGCAGGTCTGCTCCTGCCTTTGCCGATACCCAGCTGTCTGTGGACTCAAGTCTGCATGCACTTTATTACTGATCTTTGATCTTCTTCTGGTAATACTGTCATTTGGGTGGTCATGGACCAGTTGATTCAAGATCTCAAATCCATCTGGGAGAAGACTCGGCAATCTCTACTTCAGGCGTATCCCGTACCAAAAACCAAGCTGATAAGAGACGCAAGCCTCCTCCAGTCTTTTTTCCAGGTGATAAAGTGTGGCTGTCTTCCAGATATGTCCGGTCGAAGATTTCCAGCTACAAGCTGTGTCCTTGTTTCTAGGGTCCATTCAAGGTGCTTGTCAGGCTTCAAGGTAGTGGATCCTCTGGACCACTGCGGACAAGCAAGCTTTCTCTAGGGCACTAAGCACAGGAAGAGGCAGGATAAAATAGATTACCTGGAATGGGCAGCGCCAATTAATGGCGCGCTGGCCCTTTAAATCTGTAGAAGCCGGTGCGCGCGCGCCCTAGGAGTCGGGGTTGCGCATGCACGGCTGAAGATGATGGAGCAGCCGCGGCAGGGAGTGCAGAAGCCGAAGCAGGAGCCGGGGTCCGTGAGTCGCGCCTGCGGCACGCTGGCGTGGAGTGAGAGGCACGGGTGAGCCCACGACCCGAGATATGGGTTCAAGATGACAGGCTTGAGAAGAGAGACATGGAAGGAGTTCGGGATGCGCATGGTGGGAGGAAGGCGCAACTTGTAGGAGACTGGATTGATGCGATTCAGCACCTCGAAGGGACCCAGGAAACGAGGACCAAGTTTGTAGCCAGGAATCTTAAGTCAGACATACTTGGAGGACAACCAGACTTTGTCACCAGGATTGAAGACAGGAGGAGGTCTGCGTCTTTTATCGGCCTGAGACTTGGTTCGAGCCGAAGCCTGTAGTATGAAAAGAACGAGTCTGTTTCCAAAATGTCTTAAAGTCCTGTATCATTTCCTCAACGCAAGGGAACTTCCTCGATGGCACGGGGGTAGAGGAGGGCAGGGATGCAATCCATAATTAACAAAAAATGGGGCGGACTCCGCAGATGTAGAGTCCAAGGAGTTATAAGAACTCTGCCCATGGTAACAGAGTGGACCAATCGTCTTGACGAGCAGAAACAAAATGGCGTAGATATCAGCCGAGGGTCTGACTAACTCTTTCCACTTGTCCATTAGACTGGGGGTGATAAGCGGAAGAGAAATCCAATTTCACCTGAAGTTGGTTGCAAAGAGAACGCCAGAATTTAGAAACGAACTGAACCCCACGATCCGAGACGATGTGCTGGGGAAGTCCATGGAGTCTGAAGATATGACGGAAGAACTGGCTGGCAAGACGTGGAGCAGATGATAAACCTGGCAAAGGGACAAAATGGGACATCTTTGAAAATCGGTGAGTCACCACCCAGATGACGGTATTACCTGATGAAGGGGGTAGGTCTGTAATAAAGTCCATGGCAATATGAGTCCAAGGATGACTGGGTATTGGCAACGGCAGGAGAAGACCAGCAGGTTTGAGATGTGATGGCTTATTACGGGCACAGGAAGCACAGGAACCCACAAAGTCCCGAACGTCCTTGGCCAGATCTGGCCACCAGTAGAACCGGGAAATGAGGGCGATAGAACGCTGCACCCCAGGATGCCCAGCCACACGTGAGCAATGTCCCCAAGACAGAATCCTCTTCCGTAGAGCAGGTTGTACGTATGTCTTGCCAGGAGGTAGTTGACGAAGATCCCCCGGCGCAGCCAGTACCAGTCGGTCAGGAGCGATGACATACTGAGGAGTCGGTTCCTCCCCAATGACATCTGAGGCACGAGAAAGGGCGGCAGCCTTGATGTTCTTCTCGGTTGGGCGGAAATGAATAAGGAAATCGAACCGGGCAAAGAAGAGTGACCAGCGAGTTTGATGTGGATTGAGTCGCTGAGCAGTTTGGAGGTAGAGGAGGCTCTTGTGGTCCGTATAGATGTTGACCGGAAACCGAGCTCCCTCCAGGAGGTAATGCCACTCAAAGTGTCCATCACGGGTATTAAAAGCGGTCTTCCACTCATCCCCCTGGCGAATGCGAATGAAATTGTAGGCCCCTTGAAGGTCCAATTTGGAGAAAATCTTGGCTCCATGAAGACAGTCAAACAACTCTGTGATCAGCGGTAATGGATAGCGGTTCTTAACTGTGACCTTGTTAAGACCGCGATAGTCTATGCAGGGACGGAGTGACCCGTCTTTCTTGGTCACAAAGAAAAAAACCTGCACCAGCCGGAGAAGAGGACTTGCGTATGAATCCCTTCTGCAGGTTTTCCTTGATATAGTCAGACATGGCTGCAGTTTCAGGTACTGAGAGTGGGTACACACGACCCCGCGGAGGAGATGTACCTGGCAGCAGATCCACGGGACAGTCGTAGGGACGGTGGGGCAACGTCTCGGGTTGCTTCTTAGAACAAATACGTCAGAAAAGTCCTGATAGCAAGCAGGAAGGCCCTCCAAGGCCTTGGGAGCCACAAAAGAAACCAGGACTGGTACTGGAAGAGACATCTTTATACAGCGAGACTGACAGGTCCCCACCGAAGGATCTCCCCCATTTTCCAGTCAAGAACGGGTGCATGGAGCTGCGGGAGATCAGGGCGGCATCCACAAAGTTCCCTGCAGAACTGGAGTCCAAGAAAGCTGAAACCTGGATCTGGGTATGGGTACCAACACTGAGAATCATCAGACGTCGAGAAGCTTTGCTTACACCTAGGGACGCTTCTCCCAAGTAGCCTTGGTGCTGGCGTTTCCCGGACGTTGGGGACGGATGGGACAAGCCCCAAGGAAGTGCTCAGGGCTGGCACAGTACAGGCAAAGGTTACCATGACGTCTTCTAATACGTTCCTGAGAAGAGAGTCTGGCCCTGTCCACCTCCATAGGCTCCCCTGCAGATGGTGCTACAGGAGGCTGGAGCGGTCTGTGAAAAGTAGGTGCCAGGCGGGGAAGACGTTGTGGGCGGACTTGGGGCTGTTCTAGACGTAACTCTTCGGCACGCTCCCTAAATCGCACATCAATTCGGGTGGCCAAAGTGATGAGACCACTCAAGGTAGGCGGCTGGTCCCGAGCGGCCAGAGCGTCCTTAACGTGAGCGGAGAGTCCCTTTTTAAAAGCTGCGGACAGGGCCGCATCGTTCCAGGAAAGTTCCAAATCCAGGGTACGGAACTGGATAGTGCATTCTCCCACGGCGAAGTTCCCCTGGCATAGATTCAACAGTGCCGTCTCAGCAGAAGAGGCCCGTGCTGGTTCTTCAAAGACGGACCAGACTCCGCCAGAAATGCCGTCGATCAGCCGTGACCTGGTCGTCTATGTCCCAAAGAGGGGTGACCCAGGCAGACGTTCAGGAGAGGAGGCTGATGACATGCCACTTGGATCGCTGCGTGAATGATAAGGGAGAAGACGGCTACATGCCCCCATTTATGTCAGAGAGAACTGGGTTTATAAAGCTCCTGCCAATCTTCGGATCGCCATACCATACTTGTCAGGTCACTAGACAAGCGTAGCCTGGGTTCAACAGCGGGAAGGCTAGCCGGAGTAGCGGGAGCCACAGGAGCAGCCACAGGAACCTGTTGTTGTTGCTGGTTGGCTAGCTGCTGCAGCAGCATGGCGGTAACTTGTTCCAGTTGTTCGCGTTGGGCGGCAATCTCCCGGGATTGCTGGACCACGATGGTAGCCAGAGTCGGCCGGGTAGGCAGCGGAACCTCGGCAGGATCCATGGCCGCTTCAGAGTTGTGGATCCTCTGGACCACTGCGGACGATGACACAAGCCACTACCTGGGACCGGAGTCTAAGTGGTACCCGGTTTTCACCAGAGCCCTCCGCAAAGCGGGTTAGACAAGCTGCGGCGTGGTACCACCAGGTCGTTTCACAGGCGTAACTTGTCAGCAGTGGCAGCCAAGGTCGAGGTACAGAAACGGCAGGCAGTCTCATAGTCAGGGACAGGCTGGAGGTCATGACAGGCAGCACAGGATCGGAGTCAGAGACGTAGCAATAGGTCAAGGCAGGCGGCAAATGCGAAGTCCAAAGCAAACCGGTCACAACGGGAATACACAGAAATAGCACATGGTGCACTGGCCCTTTAAATCTGCAGAAGCCGGTGCCGGTGCCGAAGAAGCCGCGGAGGGAAGCGCAGAAGCCGGAGTGAGAGGCACGGGTGAGCCCGCGACCCGAGATATGGGTCGCGGGACCACCCGTGACAGTGCTGAAGCGCATAAATCCTGTGGCCTATAAGCTCTGTCTTTCTCCCACCATGCACATTCCGAACTCCTTCCATGTCTCTCTTCTGAAGTCACAATGGATACAATTGAGGATGGTCAGCACAAGCAAAAAGTATGTAAATAAGCTGGTGAAAAATATAATCAACTAAGCAACAAAAACCACCACCACAGGGTGATACAGCAGGAGCTATTATTGGGTAGACCTATATTTTGGTCACCAGTTGAAATGCATGTATATTACATTTTTTAGATGTTTTTAATTGTGTGTCATATATGTACTTTGTTTAGCATTGAATAAAGCTTGTATTATTCACTGTATACTGATTTGACAAAACTCTTTTTGGTGCATGCTTTTTTCTTTTTGTTCCTTAGTCTCTTCTGAAGTCAGTCATCCTGAACCACTTCTCCTAACAGGTACCTCCTCCTGCTCCTGAGGCTGATGCCACTGATGTATATGAGGTAAAAGAGGTCCTCTATATTAAGTTGGACAGAGGTAAGCAGTTCTTGTCAACAGGAAAAGATTCGGTTTTGGGAACCCGAGGACAACATCCTGGATCATGGTCTTCTACTGAGGTTTCTCCAGTACAAGAAGAGTGAAAGGCCGAAGGGGGGGGGGCACTCCTATGGTGCTCTTGCGACCCATGTCCCAGGCCCACCTGTGTGCCTTCCTGTGCCCCTGAAGCCAGCCTACAGCTTCACTTACCTTCCCTTGCTCTAGCGGTGGTCCTAGTGCACACACCGATAATTGGCGCTGACCGGCCGCCTGCCCTGATAAATTGCCAGCCCCTTCCTGTGTCCCCTGTTGGATCTTTGCACCTAGTGCCCTAGAGAAAGCTTGCTTCTGATGCTCTTTGCTGTTATTGTGAATTCCTGTTGTGACCCCTGTTCCGTTCCTGACTTGGCTACTCTGCTGCCAGCCTTGACCTTTGCCTTGCCCCGGACTCCGATCCCATGCCACATGCCCTGACCTGGAGCCTGTTCCTGACCATGATTCTGACCTGGTGGTATCCCGCCGCAGCAAGTCCAACCCACTTTTCAGGCTCTGGTGAAAACTCCGCTCTGGTGCCTCCGCTCCCAGAGGTCGGCTTACATCATCGCTTGCGGTGGTACAGTATGTCCATTACCCCTGAATCCTGACAACGGGTCATGGTGTAGATGTTCCAGGAAACCCATTAGGGCTCATTTACTAAGGGTCCGCAGAGCGCATTTTCAAGCTGTTTGGGGAGTGCCTGAAAGGCCTTATGTTGTCTGTTAATGCTATTGCCAGAGGACAGCATTTCCACCCGCAGTCGATGCTAGCTCACATAGTGGTCTTGCCCAAGACTCACAGGGACGCTGCATTACGGCAACTTCAGACCCATATATTTAATTAATAATGACCTGAAGTTGTTTTCAAAGATGCTGGCTCTGCATCTGAGAAGGGTTCAGAGGACCTAGATGTGCCTTCTCAGTGTTGATGCATAGAAGGCGTTTAACAGGGTAGTATGGGGATTTTTATAGGCTGTGGAATGGGCCCCATTATAATTGCTAGGATCATGGCACATTACCATGACCCCAGGGCGCAAGTAAGGGTAAATGGGATTCTGTTTGACTTCTTTCCTATTCGCAACAGGAGCTGACAGGGATGCCCTCTGTTCCCACATCTTGGCCATGGAATCCCTGACCAATGCCATTTGAGCGAACTGTTCAATTACAAGAATGGACATCGGGGGTTGCTCCTACAAAATAATGTTTTTTGTTGACAATCTTTTCTTATATGTTACAAACCTTGAGACTACTTTGTTGGCAGTTCTGAATGAATTGGAGGCATACTCTGTGGTTTCCAACTTCAAACTGACTGGGGCTCATCTACTAAGGGTCCGAACGCCACACTTTTGTCGAGTTTATTGAATATTTCCGTTTTGTGCCGAATTGCCCTGGGATTTTGGCGAACGCGATTGGATTTTAGCACATCGGCGCTAGCTTGCATGCGACAGAAATAGGAGGGTGTGGCCATCGGACAAATTTTAAAAAGTTTTTGTGGCACAAGATTAAGCACTCCATTCCCCAGGAAGAAGCAGTTGACCCTCTCGATGGACCTTGGCGGACGCACGATCTTAGTGAATCGCGCCAGACCCAAATCCGAAACCGCTGGATCGCAATGGGACTGGGTAAGTAAGTCTGCCTCAATGTGTCAGAGTTTCTCAATGTCAATCTGCCTGATTGTCTGGTGCCTAACTTGTCCGCGGCTCTGCTGTTTAAGTGCTGTAGTGGTTCCACGAAATTAGGGATCGCCTAGCCTACTCTGTTCTCTCTAGACCTAAGGGGGAGTGGGGTAGGTCTCCCTGACTTTTTGGTTTACCATACTGCCATGACACAAGGGACTCAGTATAAGCTATGGGTTGGTGTCAATGTAGCAATACATCTCCTCCCCTGGCATGTCTGTGGATTTCTCCAGCCTCTTGTTCAAGAAGATCACATATTTCTCCTCTGTATAAGGCACTATTGCGTACTTGGGACAAGGTTGTGAGCAGGAGTCTGGTCTTGTCTTGTCCTGCCCCGGTCCACTTTACCCTCTTTCAAACAACCCAGATTTTCTTTTAGGGCTCGCAGAACCTAACTTTCTAATGGTACCTGAGACCCCGGTTATCCAGGTTCAAAATATGCAGTGCGACACAGGTCTTCGGCCCCTTGAGAATCTGTTTCATTCGGGGGTTCCCTAGGTTCGTAGGTAGCTCACTCTACAGTACACCAGCTCAGTAGCTTTTGCAGGTCCTTGCCCCAGTGGCAGCTCTGTCCAGAGATCTTACTACTTTTGAAGGTTGCTTCATGGATCACACCCCCTCCCCTCATCTGCGGTCTACGGGTTGATGCTGAGAGACAGTCATAATGGTTCTAAGATTAACTTCCAAACCACATGGGAAGGGGCCTGTGGAAGGGAATTTAAGGATCAGGAGTAGTTGAGAGCTATGGTTTTTACACATAAGATCTCTATTTCTTGTCAATTTAAGAAAACAAGAAAATTTTGGCCCAGGACTCCAGAGGTCCTTCATCGCTACTACTCTTCGCTGTCTGATCTCTGTTGGAGGTGTGGTATGGGGGTAGGTTCAATGTTGCACATCTGATGGGAGTGCCCTGGAGTTCGAGCTTTATGGGAGGCAGTTTTTGACTTACATGATTGCCTCACCACCTTGACGACTCCCTGTTACCCAAACATTGTTCCCCTCTCAATGTTTTCTTTTGCTTACCACACGGTCAAACAGGGCCTCTGGAGGCATTTTGGTATGGCTGTGAGGAGAGTTATACCGAGGCTATGGAAGTCTGCTTCTCGGCCAACTAGAGAAATGCGGGCTGCTGAGATGGCTTAAATTGTGAGGATGGAGGAACTGATGGTTTGGGATTATTTTAAGCTTGATGCATCATATGCCTTGCACATAAGCAAAGTTCCTAGCCTGGGTATCGGGCTGAACTGATTGAGATCTCTCTTGGACACTGTCTCACCTCCACCCTCCCCCCTTGTTTAGTGTGTTGTCCTTGTCTGTCTGTGTGATGGATGTGTGAAGTTTGATTGTTATGCACAGTTTCAGTTATAATAATAATAATAATTCTTTATTTATATAGCGCACACAGATTACGCAGCGCTGCACAAAGCATGTTAAATCGGTCTCTGTCCCCAACGGGGCTCACAATCTAAACAGCCTAACAGTATGTTTTTTTTTGGAGTGTGGGAGGAAACCGGAGTACCCGGAGGAAACTCACGCAAACACGGAGAGAACATACAAACTCTTTGCAGATGTTGACCTGGGTGGGATTCGAACCCAGGACTCCAGTGCTGCAAGGCAGAAGTGCTACTCACTAAGCCACCATGCCGCCCACAGTTGGGTGGTCGTTTCCTCGAATATCAAGAGGAGGTGTCCTTGGATCCCTGACCTAAAGCAATGTGTTCTGTAAAGCTTATTCAGTTCTGCGACTTAACCATGGGATCGCTATATCTTTGTTGTTTAGGGGAAGGCTGTATTCCCTCCAACAAAGCCCTTGTTGACTATACAATGCACATTATTGTATTGCCTGTTCTTGTTTTCATGACTTTCAATAAGTTAAGTTCAAGTTAAGGTAAGTTCTCCGGCGAAAATCAAAAACATCAGCAAAATTTGAAATAAAGTCAGGCAGATCCACACTCTGGACATCAAAACAAGTAATGAGGTACAACAAGGAGAACATTTTTTACACCATTTTTTATGTATAGGAGCAACCAATGGGTAACAAGATTTACTCACAACAATCTGATCTATAAATAAAGCCTAGGAGATAAGTGAGTGTACTAAATATAAAATATAACTTTTAATCAAATATGTTAAAATTTAAGGTGATCACAGTTATGACAGTGTGTCACAAAAACATACATGCTTGCAGAAAATGCTACATAAAAGTGTCAACAGTACAGGTACATGTATTCAATACTCTTCCTGGGTTCAGGACGTAAGCCTGCTAGGGGTGGAATATCGGGGGTACCAGGAGAGAATGCTGGTCTGGCCTAGACAATGCGATTACAGGCAGCTGCAACATGTCAGCTCCTGATCCACCACACAGGATCGGAGATTGCAGCCTTTTTTCCTGTTAAGTGGGTCAATGTTGCTAACAGCAGTCCCACCTTTCCCCTTTTATGCATGCCGCTGTGCGTCGGTCTGCTAGGACGACAGCAGACTGAAGCATCTTGGCCTATCATTCCCTCTGAAGAGTACCACGAAACGCGTAGGGATTATGGCGTTTGATAGGGGGGTGCTGAAGTCCAACAGGGACAGCTGTGGATGCCTTGTCAGGGCGGGAGTCTTAAAGGGGTGTCTAGGGCCAGACCAGCATTTCTCCTGGACCCCGAATTCCACCCGTAGGCAGGGCGCTTACGTCTGGAACCACGGTAAGAGTATGAATACAGTACCTTATCTGTTGCACTTTATAGTAGCATTTCTGCAAGCAGGTATGTTTGTACACATTGTCATAACATGGATATACCTTAAATTTTAACATATTTGATTAAAAGTTATATTTTATTATTTAGTACACTCACTTATCTCCTAGGCTTTATTTACACCATTTTTTACCAATTCACCAGAGGTCCAATCAAAGATAGGATTTTCCAGGGCTTGCCAAGTAAGCCCTGGAATGATATCAGCAGACAAATTATTATTGAAAATATATAATTCCAAAAACGCGGTGTGAATAGATCCAACATGCAAGTTAAAATTAACCTTGCCATCCTTTAAGGGGAAACCATCAGTTACTGTTACCAGGAGGGAAGCATGCAGTTTGACCAAATCTACACCTAAAGCCAAAACAAAACTCATATTAAAAAACATACTGGTAGGTTGATTAGATTGTGAGCCCTATTGGGGACAGGGACTGATTTGGCAAGCTCTGTGCAGTGCTGCGTAATTTGTGTGTGCTCTATAAATAAATGAATTATTATTAATATTATATTAACAAAATTGCCAGCAGCCCCTGAATCTAAAAAAAACAGATCTGCAAGTGATTGCAAGGGATACAGGATTTAACATTTTCCAAACTGGATCACAGAACACCTGTGCGCCCAAGCGATCCTCCCAACTTAGGCGCTTGTAGTTCTCTGGCTCCGGTATCGTGGGACTGGACTCAATCAGATGACAGTAATTAACGATTTCCCCCATTCTTTCTGACAGTCAAACACAAAATTCCTTACATACAGTACTGCTTCAATAGTCCAATAGTCTCATGGTGACAGGACATAGAAACAGACATATGTATCCCCAGCTTCTTACAGAACTCACTTGAGAAAATCTCAGATACAACTTGTACTCCTTGATTAAAAATAACATATTTAGGTACCCTATGCAGTTTGAGGATATTATCAACAAACAGTTTGGCAAATTCCATCACATTAGGAAGTCCATCGCAGCATTAGGATAACCCCATTTACTGAATTTTCTTGCCATCTATTCAGTCTCTGCTTTTATTTCAGGATCTGTTACAATCCTAAGGGTATATATATATATGTCTAATTCATGCTATAGGATATAAAAAAAATAAAGTTTCAATAGAGCTCCAATAAATAAAAGTTTAAATCAATATATGTAAACTTCTATGTAATAGATTTATGCGAGGTAGAAGGTGATAAACTTCTTTATAGACAAGTCAGATATGTATAAGTCTAGAGCACATCTTGTACGGTAAGCAAATAAATCCAGAGTAGAAGTTATAGGATGATTATATAAGATGCTCCACAGTTCTTATGGTACAATATTGGGGCTCAGCGTTGGACATTACAGACAAAATGAAAGATTGATATCAAAATCCATATATCTATAAAATATTATACCATACAATACTATAGAAATACTATACTATGGAATACTATAGAAAGGGGGATAGTTCAGACCTCTTGGAATTAGAGTTTCAAATTCATTTATCGTTTTAGATTCTTCCTTTGACATTTTCACAATATAGTTACCTACCCTCCAATCTTTTTTACCTTTTTTTATTGCAATAAATTTCAGTGTACCCGGATCTTTTCCATGATGTTTTTAAAATGTTCAGACAGACAGTGTTTATCACATCTATTCTCAATGTTTCCTATGTGTTCCATAATTCTTGTTTTCAGGGGTCTACATGTCCTTGCTACATACTGTTTTTTGCATAGGCATTCGATAACATAGATAACACCTGTAGAATGTGTTAATGTTTCTTTAATCTCAAATTGGAATGTGTTTGTTTTAGATTGTACGATAATAGTTTTTTGAGGGAATCTGGTGTTGCATGATATACCATTACAGTATTTCAGTATTACAGTATTTCACTCATCCTCCCATAACTGACTGGTGAGCATCACCGCACATTTTTATATTCCAAATGTATTAAGTATCTACAACTTCAAATACACAAAAGTCCCCTTGGACTTAATGACAGAAACGATATGGCAGTGTAGCTTAGCAGACCGATGTGTCAAAAGAATATTAATTTTTAGATGTTTTTTCTTTTTTCTTCTGTTTGTTACTCTCCTGCCAGGTGTGCACCACCAAAGTTACATATATTATGATTATGAGGGAAGGGGAATGTGTAGGAAAAAGTGGCAGTAAAATATAACTTTTATTAATTATTTTTAAAATAAATAGTAGTTGTGAACAAGATTCTAAACAAATAGGAAAAGTTCAAGGGATGTTCTCCCCTTCCATGCTGTGACTGACCCCAGTAATTTGACTTGCATGGATTCCCTTATTTTGAGGGATTCATTATTTAGAAGATATCGTTATTTAACTTTGTAGATGTTGTTTGTAGTATAATGTCCTGTGTTAGCTTTATTAATACTTTGTATCTCATTTGCAATAGAACAATGTTGCGCTTTTCTAATATCTCAGCTTGTTATTTAGAATAGTTTGTCTGTTCGAGCTGAGGGACTTTTGGCAACACTGTTTGTTATAGATAATGTGTGCACAGAGTGTTGTCCTGCGCACACTGTATATGTTGAGTGCAGCGTATAGTGTTGTATTTAATGTGACATCGATCCCAGGTTACTGGGAACGATGTTCGCATCACTAGTATTGCTGCTTCTCTATTGTTGCGTGCTCGTGCAGAGTTGTCAGAGGCAGTCTGTGTAGCAAGCGATCGCCGTGTCAAGACTGTGCTATCACTTCCATGTGAGTGACAAGCCGCTGTGCACGATCGCGGCTTCACTGCTTCTTCTATGCCGTTACTGTGCCGCTGTCTAACCCTAGGACTTATTGCTATTTCTCCCTCCTTGCAATTTTGGAACTTTCCCTAATAATACCCTACGGCCGTTTCGCCGCCATATTGCGGCTTCATCTGGGGGCATTCGATAACATAGATAACACCTGTAGAATCACACATTAATGTTTCTTTAATCTCAAATTGGAATGTGTTTGTTTTAGATTGTAGGATAATTGTTTTTTAAGGGAATCTGGTGTTGCATGATATACCATTACAGTATTTCAAGTTTTACCTCATGATACCATAGTTATATAGTGCAAACAGTTTTCTCCAGCTCGAGTCCACCAACATTCAGACGGTATTGAAGTAAAATGAGTGCTTTATTTAGAACATATTAAAAGCGGGCAAAAACATCGTGAAAATCAACGCGTTTCAGACACTTGCTGCGTCCTTAGTCATGGATAACAAACAGTGTTAAGAAACATTAATTTATATCAGCTGGGACCAATGGTTCTCAAAGTCACAATCTGTTCCGGTCAGTGGGAGGAGTGTCTAATCTGACCGAGTTTGGCCTGCGTCAACATCCCCCTGATATGTTCTAAATAAAGCACTCATTTTACTTCAATACCGTCTGAATGTTGGTGGACTCGAGCTGAAGAAAACTGCACTATATAGCTACCACGCCAAGGCGAGGCGATTTCCGTGCTCTCCACCTCTTGATGGGCTCACGCGGTAGGAGCTGAGATTATTTGCATCATTTTTATCATAGTACCCACTCATCCTCCCATAACGGACTGGTGAGCATCACCGCACATTTTTATATTCCAAATGTATTAAGTATCTACAACTTCAAATACACAAAAGTCCCCTGGGACTTAAGGACAGAAACGATATGGCAGTGTAGCGTAGCTATATTTATTTACTGTATCGGTCTCCTCTAAATGTTTTTGTGAATATTTGAAGTTGCAGCTACCTAATATGTTTGAAAGTCATCCCCAGCTGATGTGTCTTCAAGACTACACCTTTATTTTGACACGCCCTAACCATATGAAGCTATGGGATGGGTATTTAATCTCCTTCTGTCCAATAGAGTCTTATGCACAGTCTACAAACCGCAGAAGTGTGCAAAATGGCTGTTGCCGTTAATATGTGCTTAGCTGTATCCTATCTTTATGTGACTTTTGTCATAATAAAAAAAGATTGGAACAGTGATTGGCGTTTTTTCCTTTTTTAACACTTTATGATTACAACACTAGGCCATCTTCAAGCAGTGCACCACTACAATCTCAAATAAAGTCCGGTATGTTCCTATGGTCCATTTCTTTATTAAAGAAGCCAGTGGTAGTGGTGACCCTGAACCTCAGGCTTAATAGCCCAGAGTTATAAGTAACTCTGGAAGTGTGTGCGTTGCAATTGCAATTATTTCTAATCTCTTTTTGCGCCCTACGCTCTGCCATGCTGCATTTCCTTTGGGGCAATAACCACCCTAGTATTGGCTGAAAGGTTGTGATAAGTCCAAAGTCTAGGGGTGAAGTGTGTCTCCCCGACATTAAAAGGGGTATATATGCACTCAGGATAACAAAATAACACATTCTCTAATTCACTGTATGGCTGTGTGAGATCGTGACCACAGAGACATGAACAAGATGAGCTGTCTATGTGAAACCCAATCCTGTAGCACAGCAGCCCCGGTGTAATACATTGAAAGGCTGCAGCGAAGGTGCTATTGCCATCCTCTCGCAGGTCTCTGTAGACAGATCAATATAACAGTGATCCAATTATTATTACCATTAATCATTGTTTCTGTGATACTATATATAAGATTAGCAGAACACATGCATCCTTGAAAGAAAATGTTTTATAACAAAGCCCAAAAATCAAAAACTACATTGAAAAGGAAAAATTAAACAGTTAAAATTAAAAGCGTTGCCCCAAGCCCCCACAATTAATGAAATAAGTTTAGCAGTTTATCCCCAGTTCACATCTGTAGGGTTTGGGGCAGCATCGCCCCCACTCCTGGGGGGTCTCGGGTCGACGCGGTCCCACTCTTTGGTGAGCGTCTGCGGGAAAAGGCAGCCTCCAAGGGTCTCAGTGAAAAAAAGGGGGTCTTTATTCCATATTCATCCATTTCGTTGGCACAGCACCTTTTTAACATTGTTAACAATCAAAATCAACTTTTATAGGCAACACCTTCATTCCATTTGATCCAGGGCAGTGGAATGCAAATATATTCATGAAATCAAAATGTTGGGTCAGATTTATTTACCCTTCCCGTCGTGATCCCGAGCGGGCGTGTCTGACAGGATTCGGGGAAGGCGCGATTCACTAGCATCGTGACGCCAGCAGAGGTTCCTGCATGGTCGCGGCTGTGCCATAGTCGGAGTTCACCTCTCTTCCTGGTGAATGTGAGTGCTTGATCTTGCAACACAATCCTTTTAAATTCGTGGTTGTCAATCTGTCCGTTGTCGATGGACGCACACCCCGATTTCTGACGCGTGCAGCCGGCCAATGACTCCAAAAAAAAAAAAATCAATCATGTGCGCCAAATTGCCCGGGAAAACGGAATATTTCGGGAGACTGACGAAAGGGAGGTGTTTGGACCCTTCTAAAATGAGCCCATTGTGGAATCAAACATAAAAAACAAATGCATGTCCCGGTCTATTGGCTTAAATACACTCCTCTCGTTGTCTACACTCATTCTGAAAAAAAACAAACTCAATGTACCTTTAGTGAATCACCTGTGTGTGGCCAAATACGATGTTCAGCCAGAAAAAGCCATATGCATTCCGCTTACTTTCTGACCTCTATTTGGTGTACTAGTGGAGGTGTAATTCCGGGAGCTACTGAGGTCAGCTATCGCCGTATAGCAGTCCGGTCAGCTAATTAGAGAGACCATACTGTGAGACGAGAGCAACAACTGTAAGAGAGAACAAAATCAGAAGCCCACACAACACGACGTTCAGAGAGAGACACACACACAGACTGTCAGAGAGAGAGAAAGACACCCACACAGACTGTCAGAGAGAGAACACACCGACGTCAGAGAGAGACACAAACACCACTGTCAGGAGGAGAGGAAGAGACACGCACCTGCAGAGAGAGAGACACACACACTTGTCAGAGAGAGAAGACTCACACCACGTCAGAAAAGAGTTGCAAACACATCCTGACTGTCATAGGAGAGAGAGTACACACACACAGGCCTGTCAGAGGGAGAAGATGTATAAAATATTTTTAGTTAACCACATTCTATTTGTTATAGCTAAGAGCAGCTGGAAGGTACACAAGCAGTAATCAATATATATTAACAATTTTCTGTTTATCTATATATGTCTATTTCTCATCTAAAAAAAATTTAAAACTGGCATCTGTCGTCCTGGACTTCAATGCAAAATAACTTATGGGGCCATTACTAAGGGTCCGCACACCGCACTTCCGTCGGTTTCAGCCACTACTTCCGCAGTTAACAGGGGTTTTGGCACACGAGAATCGGATTTCAGCGCTGACTTCATGACAACACAAATCGGGGGGCTTTGGCCGTAACAACAACCCGTGATCGGACTAAGCGCGGGATTAACTTATAATTCTGTCGCAAACACAATGCATTGCATAGCGGGAAGAAGAGAGTGAACTCCAGCACACCCCCAACCCCCACCACCCCCCCCCCCAAAAAACACAACCCCCCAAGGGCAGCAGCACACATGAGGATATAGGCGCACGATCTGGTGATCGCACCAGCTTTATCCTCGTCGGACGTACAGAACGCGGAAAAAAAAATACTGAAACACTCGTCATTTTTTCCTTGAAAAAACTGAAGACATGACGATCAACTGTACAACTGGTGACAATTGATGACACACAAAATTTATATTGATGGCATGGACTTAAAACCGATCCGTTCTATATCGTTTTTAACTTTTTAGGTATACTAGAAACGCGAAAACCCCAACTGTAGTGGGAACTGAGCCTTATTCATTTAATTGCTGAGTTTAGCTCCTGTCATCAGCAATGTCAATGTAAAATTCTGGTGTTTGGCGGGGAGACTCTTAAGCAGACACAATGGTGTGACCATTTACATCCGATTCCTGGCGCAAATCCCGCTGTGACATTGTCCGACGATGCTTATATACTTTCTGGGGCCACGAATCACAAAGATACGGTCACCTGCTTCTTCCCGTGTATGTCAGTGCATTTTCGACACATTTTTAAGGTTAAATCCCACGGTTTTGTCGAATCCTGCAGATCTCTGATGGCCAAAAACCGGATGTTGGGTGCTGAAAGCTAGTGCTATTGCGCCAAAATCGTTGTGGGCGCACACAATCGCCCTTCTAAAATACCTGTCCTCAGTGGCAAATCCCTAAAAAACGTCCGAAAACCCGACGGAAAATGCGATCCGTGGACCATAGTAAAATAACCCCCATATGATCCCTGTAGTGCTGTGAGATACCGTTGCTGACAATGTGGTAAGATTATCTTCACATCTGAGCAGGTCCCTCAAAAGTATGATTTTGCCTGCCTGCTGAAGCTTTCTACTGCTCTTGCACTAGGCTTGGGAGCAAGGCCCGGGTATCTGGGTGTCAGAGACACCCGGAGACACTAGGGAGAATGGAGATGCCAGTTTCATTATTGGCACGTTCGTGGTAAGGATACAATGTGCCCCATTATATATCCAAAAATGAACAAGCAAATAGGAAATTGCATAACTCTTAAGGGCAGACAAGTTATTGGCTTAAGGCTCAGTCCCATTTTTTGGATACTGACATGCGTCGCTTTATATGGTTATCATATCCGGGAAACAACACATGTAAAATGAAATGTCCGGAATAATTTAGTTTGAGTGGCTTACATATCGATTTTCCGTATTTTCAGGATTGACTATTTTGGGGATAAATACTGTTTTGAATGAACTTTTACATTTTTAACATCAAACCCCCTATTAAATCAACCCATTTCAAATCTGCACCACTACAAACTATCAAAAACAGCTTTAGGAGATCGTAACCCAAACTGAGATCGTCAAAGTAATTACATCAAAACGGAGGTGAAATTAAGAATGGTCAAATTGTGTCAGTTATACGTTCATTTAGCCCTAAAATTTACACATTTCCGAAAAATAAAAAGAGAAAACCTAACTTACAATTTGTTATGCAATTTCTCCCGAGTACAGATTGTTTTCCCCCGAAAATGACACTGGGGGCGATCATGGGGGAAAGACCCGCCAAAGGCATGGCACAGCATTTATTGGGTTAAACACCTGCGGTCGGAGTTACACTGGGGTGTCGGCTACTAGTTATGGCCATCACCGCGTGTCCCCAAATAAAATGAAAAATTAAAAAAAAACTTTAAATTTTTACTACGTTTTAACTTGCTTTATGCGTCCCAATAAAAGGCTGCCTTTTCAGCCTGCGTCACTAAGGGGGTTAAAGTTTTCCGAAGTTATAACCACTTATAATGACACATGTCAGATTTGAAAATGGGCTGTGTCAGGAAGATGAAAAGTGGCTTCGGTGGCAAGAGGTTAAGGTGAGTGAAAACCAAAATAAAGGCTTCCATGAGTGTATGTAGCAGATACTTTTTACACTTTGGATTTATACACAGGATCAAGGAAGTATAGAATGTTTCTTTTTTTATCTCCACAGGAGTTTTCCTAGTTTTATTACTTGTCGGGGACGGGGACAGGCAGGAGGTCGAGACAGGCAGCACAGAATCAGAATGAGGGATGTAGCGGAAGGTCAGGACAGGCAGCACGGAAGCAAGGTCAGGAATGGAATCGAGGTCACAACAGGAAATCAGAATAATCACACAGGGTATCAGGAGCAAGTTTGAGACACAAAGAGGCAGGGTGTGTGGGGAGCGGCTGGGTTAAATAGAATTTTGGGGAAGGCCAGCACCAACTAACGGCGCGCGGGCCCTTTAAATTTTCTGAAGCCAGCGTGCTAGGACGCGCGAACACGCTCAGGGAGCCAGAAGCAGGAACGGGGATGGGTAAGTGTATATACATCCCCCTCTTCTTGGAGGAATCTTTGCAGGAGATCACGGTCCAGGATATTGTCCTCGGACTCCCAAGATCTCTCCTCTGGCCCAAACTCCTTCCAATCAACCAAGAAAAACTGCTTACCTCTTCATGTCAAGTATCTCCTTTACCTTTTAGATGTCAGTGGAGTCAGCCCGAGGAGCAGGAGGAGGAACTTGCTGGGAGAAGCGATTCAGGATAATAGGCTTGAGCAGGGAGACATGGAAGAAGTTTGGGATGCGCATGACGGGAGGAAGGCGCAGCTTGTGGGACACTGGATTGATGCGACTCAGCACCTCGAAGGGACCCAGGAAACGAGGACCAAGCTTGTAGCCAGGGATCTTTAGGTGGACATAACTGGAGGACAACCAGAATTTGTCACCTGGAGTGAAGACAGGAGGAGGCCTGCATTTTTTATCAGCCTGGAGCTTGGTTCGGGCAGAAGCCTGCAGCAAGGAAAGGCGAGTCTGCTCACAGATGGTCTTCAGGTCCAATTCCAATTCCTCAACAGCAGGAACATCCGATGACACAGGCAGAGGAAGAGGAGGGCGTGGATGCAGTCCATAATTGATAAATTCAGAGTCCAAGGAGTTGCAAGGAAACTCTTCCCATGGCAACAAAGTGGACCAATCGTCCTAACAGGCAGAAACAAAATGTGGAAGATGGCAGCCCAGAGTCTGATTAACTCTTTCCACCTGCCCATTAGACTGGGGATGATAGGCGGAAGAAAAGTCCAATTTCACTTGAAGTTGGTTGCAGAGGAAATACCACAATTTAGAGACGAACTGAACCCCCCAGACAGAGATGATGTGCCGGAAAAGTCCATGGAGTCATAAGATGTGATGAAAGAACTGGCTGGCAAGATGTGGAGCAGAGGGCAGACCTATTGTCCAGATAGACCATGACACAGATATAAAGATGTCATTAACGAATTCCTGGAAGACGGCTGATGAGGTGTCCAAACGGCATCACCAGGTACTGGAAGCGTCCATCACGGGAAATAAAAGCGGTTGTAGGCCCCTCGAAGATCCAGTTTGGAGAAGATATTGGCTCCACGTAAGCGGTCGAACAATTCTGTGATCTATTACAATGCATATTGGTTCTTGACTGTGACCTTATTAAGTAGTCAAGTAGTCAATGCATGGACAGAGTGACCTATCTTTCTTGGTCACGAAGAAGAAGCCGGCACCAGTCGGAGAAGAGGATTTGTGTATAAACCCTCTGTGCAGGTTCTCTTTGATATAGTCCGACATTGCTGCAGTTTCAGGTACAGAGGCAGGTTACACCCGACCCCGATGAGGAGACGTACCACGCAGCAGATCAACAGGGCAATCGTCGGGACGGTGCGGTGGCAAGGTCTCTGCTTGCTTGTTTGAAAAAATGTCAGAAAAGTCCCGATAGCAAGCTGGAAGACCCTCTAGAGGCTTGGGAGCTACGGAAGAGACCAAGACGTCACTGGATGAGAATCCACCATGCATTGTGACTGGCAATCAGGTCCCAACGAAGAATCTCTCCCGTCTTCCAGTTAAGGACAGGTGCGTGGAGCTGAAGCCACAGAAGGCCCAACAGGAGGGACGAGGTGGAACGAGGCAGCACATAGGACAGTCTCTCTTTATGTAGAGCTCTGACTGACAGGAAAATAGGCTTAGTGCGGTACCGTATCGGAGAGGAGTTGGTCACTGACCGAGGAGATGACCAGGGGCTTCTCGAAGCGGACCATTGGGACGTGATGCTGGAAGACCAGGGGAGCATCCATGAAGTTCCCTGCAGAACCAGAGTCCAAGATAGCAGACACCTGAATGGGAATGTTCAGGCGTGTGGAAGCTTTGCTATCACCTAGGGACGCTTCTCCCAAGAACCCTAGGTGTGGGCGTTTCCCAGATGCTGAGGAACAGGACAAGTCCCAATGAAATGTTCCGGACTGGCATACAGACAGAGGTCCTCCTGACGTCATCTGGAGAGTTCCCGGAAAGAAAGTCAGCCTCTGTCTACCTGCATTGGTTCCTCTGCAGCAGTCACAGGAGGAGGCTGAAGCAGCCTTTGGAAGACAGGTGCCAAGCAAGGCAAACGTCAAACCCGGGCTTGCAGTTGTTCGAGACATAGTTCTTCAGCGAGCTCCTTAAACTGGATATCTATTCGAGTGGCAAAAGTGATGAGACCACTCATAGTAGACGGCAGGTCTAGCCCCTTTTTAAAGGTCGACATCAGGGCTGCATTGTTACAGGTGAGTTCAGAGGCCAGAGTATGGAACTGAACTGCATAGTCACCAATAGATGAGTCCCCTTTACGTAGGTTCAGCAGCGCAGTCTCAGCTGAAGACGCCCATGCAGGTTCCTAAAAAACGGGCTGGTAGCAGGGGGAGCCACAGGAGCTTGACACTCTTGCTGAGTAGCCATCAGTTGCTGCAACATGGCTGTGACTTGACCAAGCTGTTCTCCCTGCGCAGCTATCTGCTGGGATTGCTGGACCACAACGGTAGTAAGATCAGCCAGTTTAGACAGCAGGACCTTGGCAGGGTCCATGGCCAGATTTTACTGTTAGGCTTGAGGGGTAGTGGACCCACTGGACAACTGCGGACTATGACGTAAGCTGACACCTGGGACCGGAGTCTGATTGGCACCTCGTTTCTACCAGATCCTCGTCACAAAGCGGGTTGGACTTGCTGCAGCGTGGTACCACCAGGGCGTTCCACAGGTGCTCTCCCTTCGATCTTCATAGGAAGCCGAGTGGCTGCGAAGAAAATCATGTCTTTAATAGGACCTGCACTATCTTTTGTGGTGCAGCCACCAGGCTAGGTCACAGTGTGTTGAGACACTTTGTGCTTCAGTGAACAGGTGCCATAAACATCTATGGGGGCCGTGATCTTGCCATAATTTGTGCCCCCAATACAGTTGTGAACGTTATTCTGTGAAATAAGATACGGCATACAGATTTATGTATTCACTAGTGTCTGGAACATAGAAAAAGAGAGATGAAACAAATCAGAAATGAGAGATGATGAGATCCATGAGATGCATGTAACACACAATGACACTCTCCAGTACTGCTAACTCAGCTATATCACACATAGTCAGCTCTGCTACATGCTTCCTTCCCCTGATATAAAGATCTTATCTTGCCTCTAGCTTGTAGATTTACTCTCCTCACACTGCTGTTTGCCGGCAGGAAATGTGAGTGTGTGTGAGCTGCTTAGAATGCATGTGGGAGGGGCGATGCCGAGACACTGCACTGTGAGACAGGAGAAGCTATTCATGAGAAGAATCTGTCCTGCCTGATACTAAAGTCAGAAGATTTACGGTCGTAACTTGGGGCAACCAAAATTGTGTACACCAGGAATTACATTTAAGTAAGCCATTATAAGTCTTCTTGCTGAATTATATTTGCATGTGTGTAATTTTAAATTTGCTGCAAAAAAAGCAGGTTTCCTATAGATTTGTAGTTGTAGTCATAAATGGGATTAAAGCAGTTGTCCAAGACTGACATATAATAATTGATTAAATCAGATTATTTAAAACTCTAGCCATCACTTCTCTAGACCATTGGGGACACCACAATGGGGCTTTTTTACTAAGGGTTGTGCTGCACTTTCGTCAGACTGTGTGCTAATTTTGGGATTTGCGCGGCTTTGATAGGTATTTTACAGGCGTCTGCGCTTGGATTGTGTCGCACTGAATCGGTTTTTGGCACAGATGTGCTGGCTTCCATGTGACACAAATTGGGGGGAGGGCGAAACCGACTGATTCGGACTGAGTGCGGGATTAAACTTTCAAATTGTGTTGCAAGACAATGCGCTTACATGCACCAGAAAGAAGAAGGTGAACTCTGGCGGACTTGAGCGGGGAAGCGACACATGCACAATATCGGGCGCATGATCTTAGTGAACCGCGGCACAGTGCATTATCGTCAGACAATGTACTTTCGGTGAACACCGTGGACCGGGTAAGTAAATGTGCCCCAATACCCCAGGGCCTTTGATAGGGTCAGTGATTTATCTACAGTATGTTATTATATTACTTTTTCATGCACTAAATGACAGATCATTAAAAAAATTGAGACCATTAGTACAGATGTTTGTATTGCAGTGTTGTAGTATAAGTTGTGAAAATAATGTTTATAATAAATGGTAAATTCATAGTGGCAGTCATTCCACTGTTTTTCTGCATTACCCATTGTGTTACACAGCAATGTTGCAAGGCTGTGTGCTGCTCAATACAAAGAGAGAAACTTGAAATAACTGCAATGCAAAATATAGCCATTACATCAATCATTCTTTTTTAAATTTTACAATGCAATTATACAACTTCCTTCCTTCTCTATTTTGGCTGTCATAAGGCCTAACGCTTAGCTGTTTTCATTATCAATATTATGGCCAATAGAATAATGAACAGTAGATTTGGTCAGATAACTTCTACAAAGTCATGTGTTGTCTTTGGGAAACCTAGAATGGTAATTATGAAAAAAATAGGCTATGCATTTGAGTAATTATAATAATTCTTTATTTATATTTTATTTTACAGATTACGCAGCGCTGCACAAAGCATGCCAAATTGGTCCCTGTCCCCATGGGGCTCACAATCTAAACAACCTACCAGTATGTTTTGGAGTGTGGGAGGAAACTGGAGTACCGGAGGAAGCCCACGCAAACACAGAGAGAACATTTAAACTCTTTTGCAGATGTTGACCTGGGTGGGACTCGAATCCACTCAGTGCTACCCATTTAGCCACCGGTCTTGCCCCACATATTCTTTTTACTCAGCATTGTTTCAGTATACTAACAAAACATGTTATAAAATATAATGCAATAAAGCAGAACAATTTGATTATGTCACTGTTACTAGAAAATCATGCAACCTTTAGCATTTGAACTGCAACAGAAGGAAATGTCATAAGAATTTATCTTTAACGTCAGTAACAGACATTCCTGAGATATGAATCCACTTTGAGAGCATAAATGCTTCACAATATGCTCATTTGCTAACATTTGCCGACTTGTTGGTAGCTCGAGCGCTGTCTGTAGGTTTTTAATGTAAATTAAAACTGCCACATATTTTGATATATATACGTCTGAAGCCACCCTTTCCCAAGATAGTCTAACAAACAGTCATTTGGCCATCAACTATTTCTCCCAACTCCCACAAAAATGTGCATGCTTGGCTTAGCATATACAGTATGTCCAAATAGTTCAGCATCATGGATTTGACTAAATGCATCTTATTATATTTATTATATTTTTCGTTATTGGAAATGGTACCAACGGGGTGTGGCCTGAACATGGCAGCATGAGGAAGCACTAAGCTGAGGTCCTCCATACCCAAATCACCATACCTGGGCTTGATGACTTTGGGGTAAGGGCTGAAAAAAAGACCCCACTTCACCCCCCCCCCCAACACCTATGGCATCAGGGGAAAACTGCTTTAGCGAGGTGCCTCCAGCATCCGGCACCTCTATGACCCGCTCCTCAACCGCAGAAGGTGCAGGCATCCACTGCCAGGGAGCAGCACACAAGCAGAACCTGATGCGCCACGGCATAAATCGGCGCTACAGCCCAACCCAGGAACACAGCCATCCTCCCCTGCTGCACAGGAACCTGCCTCACCGGCTCCCTACACGTCAGCTGCCTCCCAGCCCTCCACCCTGGACTTCCCACTGACTGTGACTACTGAAGAAGCCCCAGGGCCCATGGTACAAACCATACCTGCCCCAGACCTCATCATATCAGCTCCTATGGGGGAGAGCACCCTCCCTCGGCAAACCAGGCCCCCCTCTCTCCAGCCATTTTGCCCCCTAGGACCCTGCCATGTGCCATCTACAACCCCTGGCCGGCACCATCCTCACCCCCCCCTTCTCCATTGCCCACCTACCAGCTCACCAGAGCACCCGCTGGAGCCCCCCCAAAGCCCAGATCTGGCCCCTTCTCCCCTCGCATGACTTCCTTACGGCGCCGCGGCCATGCATCGCTATGGAGAGGGGCGGGGGTGAGGTGCGCTCACCTCCTCCTCCTCTCCCCGCGCTGCCGTGTGCCCGCCGTGCTACGGTGCGGCGGGCTCACGGCAGTGTGCATGCAGCCTAACTCTGGAAGTGTGTGCGTTATTGCAATTATTTCTAATCTAAGAGTGATCTCAGGGACTCTCAAGCTAATCCACTGTACATCAATTTTTTTTGCGCCCTACGCTCTGCCATGCTGCATTTCCTTTGGGGCAATAACCACCCTAGGATTGGCTGAAAGGTTGTGACAAGTCCAAAGTCTAGGGGTGAAGTGTGTCTCCCCGACATTAAAGGGGAATATATGCACTCAGGATAACAAAATAACACATTCTCTAATTCACTGTTATTAACAAAAATGCAGTATTTCACCGATATAAGTCCAACCTGTCACAATCAGTCGTGCTGTACACAATTTCAGTTGCCCCTAGACACGACCCAGTAACTTCTGACTTGTTGTATTGTTGTACACCCAGAACAGTAAAATAGAAACAAAAATATTTTTTATAAAACCCACAGATGGAAATAGTTGCCATTTTATCCATAGAACTCGAAACCTTCCAATTAGGGAGTACTGTATATTAGAGCAAAAAGAGCATGCTCCACCATTGATACCTACACACAAGAATGGAATAATATCCAATCAATATATTTGAGATTAAAAAATAGGGGATATAAACAATCTATACTTAAAAGGGCTAAAAGAATAGCAGATGCAAGGGATCGCCATTCACATCTATATACCAATAGGAAACATAATGGTAATGCTACCAATACACCATTGTATTATTTTCTCCACTCCTTACAGTGTGCAATTTGAATACAACATACAAATATTTAAGAAAAATATTCACATTTTTTATCAGGACCAAGTTTTATTCAAAATCATACAAAGGGTTACAAATGTGTAGCAAACACTGCACGCACACTAGGACTAGCTCTTTCTCCTAACCTACTGTGTAACAAAATTATACTGTAACTTCTACATGGCTAACATATAAAGATGTATATAGAGGTAACATTTTGTAAAATTATGGTTAAACCTGGCACTTTTTTGTTTTTCATTTCCATTTTTCATTCCCCACAATCAAAAATCCATAACTTTTTTACACCTAAAGAGCTTTGTGAAGGCTTGTTTTCTGCGTAACAAATTGCACTTCATAGTGATGCTATTTATTCTTTCATGCCGTGTACTAGGAAGTGGGAAAAAAATTACAAATGCAGTGAAGTTGGTGAAAAAACGCATTTGTGACGTTTTCTTGTGGGCTTGGATTTTACGGCTTTCACTGTGCACCCCAAAAGACATGTCTACTTTATTCTTTGGGTCGGTGCGATCACAGGGATACCACATTTGCATAGGTTTTATAAGGTTTTCATACATTTACAAAAATTAAAACCTGTGCAACCTTCTGATCACTTTTTATTGAATTTTTTATATCTCTCAAAATGGTAAAAAAATGCCAATTTTCAATTTCGGGTTAAACCCAGTGAAAAAACGTTTAACATTTTGATAGATCGGGCATTTCCGGACCTAATTTGTTTATGATTTTTACTGTTTATTTATATCGGTTCTAGGGAAAGGGGGTGATTTGAATTTTTAGGTTTTTTTTTTATTATTGATTGATTGATTTTTATTTTTACTGTTTTTCAGACTCCCTTGGGTACTTAAATTCTAGGTTGTCTGATTGATCCTACCATAAACTGCCATACTACTGTATGGCAGTATATCGGGATTTTCATCCTCATACATTGCAATGTACAATGAGCACATAGTAATGAATGGGCTAAATCCAGACAGCCTCGGGTCTTCAGAAGACCCAAGGCTGTCTTGGCAAACGATCGCCAATCCCCAATGACTTTACGGGGAGCGATGATCTCCAACAAGATGGAAGTGCAAAGCTGCCGGCAGCAATATGCGGGTTAACAACCGCGATCAGAGCTAGCACCAATCACGGGTGTTACAGGTAAGCCTTTGCTGCCATGAGCCCTCTCCATGTACCCGCACCTGACCCGTGACTTGCTATTACGTCACAGGTCGTTAAGAGGTTAAATAAGACTACACAAAAGGAGAGCAGGCACCGCCACAATGTAAGCAAATAATGTATCCACGCATCCCAATAATTGATGCAACAATCAGAACAAGAAAAAAGTTGAATGGGTACAGGAAATCACATAACCAAAAAATCCATTTATTGATACAAACAGTAATAATAGCAAGACAACAAATATGAAAACACTTAAAACATACACCCAGTGGGTGTATAAAGCTTCCAAGGGTAGTAGTCCCTTACACTCCCCATCCACAATCAATAATTCGCACAGATGGACAATTATTTATAGGTAAATTACCATAGTCGGTCCTAGAAAAACCTCTAGATGGTGGCAATACAGTAAAGTGCTCTGTGCAAAACAATAAAGTGTGGAGTAAAACCTGGTAAACCCTCAACCTGCTCATACAATACCCAATTGTAGAAGAGACATGGGGTGTCTAGTACTGGGATGAAAGCCAGGGAGGCAGGTCAGTTGGATGGGGAGTGGAGCAAGCCCCACGCGTATCGTCACCGTGTTGGTGACTTCCTAAGGGGTAAGTGGTCACTAGATACAGGTGTCTTGTATAAATACCAGAAATTGGTTCCCCGCCCTGGGGAAGAAGGGCTGTGATAGGCCAAACACTTGCCTGCCATGCCAGTAGGTGAATCCTGTACACGGCGTGTGTGCAGCTGTACTGAGCATGACAGGAAGTAGGTCGTCACATAACCGGAAGTAGGTCGTCACATGACCGGAAGTAGGTCATCACATGACTGATCATGTGACCGGAAGGGGATGTAAACAAACTCATTGCGATAAATATGCAGTAGTACGGCGTATAGTCAAAGGTCAGTCGTCACATGATTAATCACGTAATCAAATATAAACATAAACGTTAAGACTTGTTGCGATGAACGCCAATGTGTCCACTAAGGGGATACATGAGACCGGCATCCCATACTAGAACAGTACGGACGAAAGTATATTCTAATAGCTCATTATAACAAAAAGTTGACAATGCAGAATATAGCTTTGTCTCAAGTACATATATGGTTTGGAAGAAGCCGGTACATGCCTCATCAAATCGAGAGATGACATTATAGTGCTAAATAAATAATGTTAAGTAGAACACGTCCCTGTGAGTAAGTAAAGTGCCATATGAAGTGATCAGGCCTACAGAATTCAAAGTTCAAAGCCGTGAATTTAAACAGAGAACATAGCCCTCCCAAAACAAAAAATAAAATAAAAAAATATATATATTCTACATGTTTGTGCCTGTGCTGAGGCTCAACCACCTGGAATATCCAGTTGTGCGCCGAACGAGCAAATCACATAATTAAACGGTGAGTTACTAAAGTATAACGATAAGGTATGGACGGCTAAAGCATATCCAAGCAAGCGCCGAACGAGCAGGTCATATACACAAATAAAAATACAGCGATAAGGTATGTTTCAAGTCGATAAGGTATCAAAGTACGACGATAAGGTATGTATCAAGTATGTGGAGCGCATAGTGAAACAGCGTAATTACAAGTTCGAATATCTAAAAATAACAATATGTTTAACAGTCGACGGAAAACAAAGCTTGACGAGCAGAAGAAAAACAAAATGGCGTAGCTATCAGCAGAGGGTCTGCTAACTCTTTCACTTGTCCATTAGGATGGGGGGTGTAAGCGGAAGAGAATCCAATTTCACCTGAAGTTGGTGCAAAAGAGAAAGCCGAATTTCAGAAGAAAACGAAACTGAACCCCACGATCCGAGACGATGTGCTGGGGAAGTCCATGGAGTATGAAGATATGACGGAAGAACTGGCTGGGCAGACGGGGAGCGATGATAAAACCGGCAAAGGGACAAAATGGGACTCTTTGAAAATCGGTGAGTCACCACCCAGATGACGGTAATACCTGATTGAAGGGGGTAGGTTGTAATAAAGTCATGCAATATGAGTCAAGGATGACTGGGTTATGGCAACGGCAGGAAGAAGACCACAGGTTTGAGATTTGTGATGGCTTATTACGGGCACAGGAAAGCACAGGAACCCACAAAGGTACCCGAACGTCCTTGGCCGATCTTGGGGGGGGGGGGGGGCCCCAAGTAGAACCGGGAAATGAGGGCGGCGATAAGAACGCTGCACCCCGGATGCCCAGCACACTGTGAGCAATGTCCCCAAGACGGGAAATCCTTTCCGTAGAGCAGGTTGTAGTATGCTTGCCAGGGAGGGTAGTTGACGAAGAGAATCCCACGGGCGCAGCCAGACCAGTCGGTCAGGAGCGATGACATACGAGGGAGTCGCGTCCTCCCCAATGACATCTGAGGCACGAGAAAGGGCGGCAGCCTTGAGTTCTTCTCGGTGGGCGAAAATGAATAAGGAAATCGAACCAAGGCAAAAGAAGAGTGACCAGCGAAGTTTGATGGGATGAGGCGCTGAGCAGTTTGGAGGTAGAGGAGGCTCTTGTGGTCAGTATAGATGTTGACCCGGAAAAACGAGCTCCATCAGGAGTAATGCCACTCAAAGTGTACTCACGGGTATTAAAAGCGGTCTTCCATCATCCCCCTGGCGAGTGCGAAATGAAATTGTAGGCCGACTGAGGTCCAATTTGGAGAAAAATCTGGGCTCCATTGAAGCAGTCAAACAACTCTGTGATCAGCGGTAATGGATTAGCGGTTCTTAACTGTGACTTTGTTAAGACCGCGATTTAGTCTATGCAGGGACGGAGTGACCCGTCTTCTTGGTCACAAAAGAAAAAAACCTGCACCAGCCGGAGAAGAGGGACTTGCGTTAAGGAATCCCTTCTGCAGGTTTCCTTGATATAGTCAGACATGGCTGCAGTTTTCAGGTACTGAGAGTGGGTTACACACGGACCCCGCGGAGGAGAGGAGAGGTACCTGGCAGCAGATCCAGGGACCAGTCGTAGGGACGGTGGATATGCCTGGGGCAACGTCTAGGGTTTTGTGTATCTTTAGAACAATCATAATAATAGTAAAGATTAAATCAGAGCACACAGATAGCCACACGCAGGTATACGGCCCCAACAGGCCTTCGGCACAGCCACACAAAGAAACAAAGGACTCCGAGTCCGACTGGCAAACGAGAACACTCCTATCTTATACCCAGCCGAGGACTGCACACGGTCCCACCCCGAGCGAATTCCCCCATTGACCAAGATCACAAAAACGGGGTAAATTTTGCACGTGGCAGCCTGCGGGAAGTTCAGACGGAGACAGGCCTCACATCCACGCACAACAGTATACCTGCCACAGAATGGGTGTATACCATTAGTCCAAGAAAGGGTGAAAACTGTGGATCTTGAAGGTATGGGTACCAACACTGAGATCACGACGTCGAGAAGGCTTTGCTATAATGGCTAGGGACGCTTCTACCAAGTAGCTTCTGGTGGCTTGCGGCGTTTGCCACGGTATGTTGAGGGGACAGTACGACAGGAAAAGCCCCAAGGAAGTGCTGTAAGCGGCTGGAACAGTACAGGCAAAGGTTACCACAATGGACGACTTCTAATACGTTCATGAAGAAGAAGAGTCCTGGCACTGTCCACCTCCGTAGGCTCCCCTGCAGATGGTGCTACAGCCAAAGAGGGGGAGCCTAGGTGTCTGTGGAAAAGTCCAGGTGCCAGGCGGGAAAGACGATGTGGGCGGACTTGGGGCTTTGTTATACGTAACTCTTCGGCCCCATTACAGCTCCTGGAAAAATCGCACATCAATTGGCATAGTGGCCCAAAGTGATGAGACCACTCAGGTAGGCGGCACATTCCAGAAGAATCCATAATTTCCACCCTCCCCCCCCCCCTCAATCTCCCCCCCTATGGTCCCGACTCAGCCGGGCCCAGAGCGCCTTAACGTGACCCGCTGGAAGAGTCCATCCTTTTTAATTAAGCTGCGGACACGCCCGCCCCGCACCTCGTCCAGCGACTTAACGAGTTCACCACAAATCCAGTCATTCCCGGTGGAAACTGATAGTGTATTCACCACGGAAGAGTTATTCGCCTGGCGCCTAGATTCCAACTAGTGCCGTCTCACGCAGACGAGGCCCGTGCTGGTTCTCTCAAAGACGGACCAGAACTCCGCCAGAGTAGAAATGCAGTCGATCGCCGTGGACGGCTTCGTCCGTCTATGTCCCAAAAGAGGGGTTTAGCCCCAGGCCAGGGGACTTTCCAGGAGAGGAGGTGATTGAAGAATGCCACCTTGGATCGCGCGTGATACAATTGAGAGACGGCATTTGAATTTCGATGTGCAGAGAGAACTGGGTTATAAAGTCCTGCACATCTTAGGATCGCCTCAACTTGTTCAGGCATAGACAAGACGTAGCCTGGGTTTCAAACAGCGGGAAGGCTAGCCGAAGGAGCGGGAGCACAGGAAGAGCCACAGACCTGTTGTTGTGCTGGTTGGCTAGCTGCTGCCAGCAGCATGGCGGTAAACTTGTTCCGTTGTTGCGTTGGGCGCAATCTCCCGGGATTGCTGGGACCACGATGGTAGCCAGAGGTCGGTCCCCCGGGGTAGCAGCGGAACCTCGGGCCAGGATCCATGGGCCGCTTCAGAGTTGTGATCCTCTGGACCACTGCGGACGATGACCACAAGCCACTACTGGGACCGGAGTCTAAGTGGTACCCGGGTGTTCACCAGGCCCTCGCAAAGCGGGTTAGACAAGCTGCGGCGTGGTACCACCAGGTAGTTTCACAGGCGTAACTTGTCCAGCAGGGCAGCAAGGTCGAGGTTACAGGAACGGGCAGGCAGTCTCCAGTCAGGGACGGCTGGGGTCACGACAGTGCAGCCAGGATCGAGTCAGAGAGTAGCAATAGGTCAAGGCAGGCGGCCAAGGAGCGAAGTCAAAGCAGAACCGGGGTCACACGGGAATACACAGACATAAAATAGCACATGGTGCACGGCCTTTAAATTGACAGGAAGCGGTTGGCCGGTGCCGGAAGAAAGCGCGGAGGGAAAGAGCAGGAGCCGGAGTGAGAGGCACGGGTGAGCCCGCGACCGAGATATGGGTCGCGGCCACCCGTGGACAGTGCTGAAGCGCATAAATCTGTGGCCTATAAGCTCTGTCTTCTCCACCATGCACATCCGAACTACTTCCATGTTCTCTCTCTGAAGATCACAATGGGTACAATTGGAGGATGGTACAGCAAAGCAAAACGTAGGTAAATAAGCTGGTGAAAAAAATATAATCAACAAGCAACAAAAAACCACCACAGGGGTGATCAGCAGGGGCTCTTATTGGGTAGACCTATATTTGGTCTCACAGTGTGAAATGCAGTATTTACATTTTTTAGATGTTGTTTAATTGTGTGTCATATATGTACTTTGTTTGCACCTTGAATTACAGCTTGTGTATTATGAACTGTATAACTGATGACAAAAACTCTTTTTGGTGCATGACTTTTTCTTTTGTTCCTAGTCTAATTCTGAAGTCAGTCATTCCTGAAACCACTTCTCCTAAAGGGACCTCCCTTCCTGCTCCTGAGGCTGATGCCACTGATGTATATGAGGGAAAAGAGGGTCCTCTATAGTAAGTTGGACAGAGGGTAAGCAGTTCTTGTCAAACAGGAAAAGATTTCGTTTTGGGAAAAACCCGGAGAGACAACATCCTGGGATCATGGTCTTCTATGAGGTTTCTCCAGTACAAAGAAGAGTGAAACAAGGACGAAGAGGGGGGGCACTCCTATGGTGCCTTGACGAACCATGTCCCAGGCACACCTGTGTGCCTTCCTGTGCCCCTGAGCCAGCATACAGCTTACTTACCTTCCCTGCTCTAGCGGTGGTCCTAGGCACACACCGATAATTTGCGCTGACCGGCCGACTGCCATGATTAAATTGCAACAGCCCCTTGCCGGTGTCCCCTGTTTGGATCTTTCACCTAGTGCCCTAGAGGAGAAAGCTCTTGTTCTGTTGCTCTTTGCTGTTATTGGATTCCGTTGTGAACCCCGGTCCGTTCCTGAATTGGCTACTCTGCTCCAGACTTGACCTTTGCCTTGCCCCGGGGACTCCGATCCATGCCACAGCCCTGAACTGGAGCCTGTTACTGGACATGATTCTGACCTGGTTGGTATCCCGCCCGCCCAGCAAGTCCAACCCACTTTTCAGGCTCTGGTGAAAAAACTCGCTCTGGGTGCCTCCGCTCCCAGGGTCGGCTACATCATCGCTTGCGGTGGTACAGTATGTCCATTACCCCTGAAATCCTGACAACGGGTACATGGTTGTAGATGTTCCAGGAAAACCCATTAGGGCTCATTTTTACTAAGGGGTACGCAGAGCGCATGTCAAGCTGTTGGGGAGTGCCTTGAAAGGCCTTTATGGTGTCTGTTAATGATATTGCCAGAGGATCAGCCATTTCCACCGCAGTCGATGCTATGCTCCCACATTAGTGGTCTGGCCCCAAGAATCAAGGGACGCTGCATTACGGCACTTCAGACCATATATTTAATTAATAATGACCTGAAGTTGTTTCAAAGATGCTGGCTCTGAATATGAGAAGGGTTCAGAGGGACCTAGATGTGCCCCTTCTCAGTGTTGATGCATAGAAAGGCGTTTAAAAGGGGTAGTATGGGATTTTTATAGGCTGTGGAATGGGGCCCCATTATAATTGCTAGGATCATGGCACATTACCATGACCAGGGCGCAAGTAGGGTAAATGGATTCTGTTTGATTCTTTCCTATTCGCAACAGGAGCTGACAGGGATGCATTGCTTCCCACATCTTGGCCATGGGATCCCTGACCAATGCCATAGTGAGGAAACTGTCAATTACAAAGAATGGAACATCGGGGGTGCTCCTACAAAATAATGTTTTTTGTTGACAATCTTGTCGTAATGTTACAAAACCTGAGACTACTTTGTTGGCAGTTTGAATGAATTTGGAGGCGATATTCTGGGGGTTCCAACGTCAAACGACTGGGGGCTCATTACTAAGGGGTCCGAACGCCACACTTTGTCGAGGTTTATTGCATATTTCGTTTTGTGCCGAATGCCATGGGATGTTGGCGAAGCGATTGGAATTTTAGCACGATCGGCGCAGCTGCATGCGACAGAAATAGGAGGGTGTGGCCATCGGACAACCCGATGGATTCGGACAAACCGCGTAATTTAAAAAAGTTTTTGTGTCACAAGATTAAGCACTCACATGCACCAGGAAGAAGCAGGTGAACTCCGATGGACCTTGGCGCACCTGCGACAAAAGGAAGGGAACTCAGTACGCACGATCTTAGTGAATCGCGCCAGACCCAAATCCGAAACCGCTGGATCGCAATGGACTGGGTAAGTAAGTCGCCTCAATGTGTCAGAGTTTCTCAATGTCAATCTGCCCTGATTGTCTGGTGCCTCCTCCTAACTTGGCCGCGGCTCGACCGTTTAAGTGCTGTAGTGGTTCCACGAAATTAGGGATCGCTAGCCTACTCTGTTCTCTTAGGACCTAAGGGGGAGTGGGTAGGTCTCCGTGACTTTTGGTTTACCATTACTGCCATGACACAAGGACTCAGTATAAGCTAGGGTTGGTGTCATGTAGCATAATTCTCCTTCCCATGGATGTCTGGGATTTCTCCACTCTTGTTCAAGAAGAAGATCACATATTTCTCTCTGTATA
The DNA here is from genome assembly GCA_019512145.1 of Engystomops pustulosus. Taxonomy (NCBI): domain Eukaryota; kingdom Metazoa; phylum Chordata; class Amphibia; order Anura; family Leptodactylidae; genus Engystomops; species Engystomops pustulosus. Next base: position 123,257,707 of record CM033642.1, on the reverse strand, counting down.
AGGCCACTTATTGCGTACTTGGGACAAGGTGTGAGCAGGAGTTGGTCTTGTCTTGTCCTGCCCCGGTCCCACTTTTACCCTCTTTCAAACAAACCAAGATTTTCTTTTAGGGGCTCGCGAACCTAACTTTCTAATGGTACCTGAGACCCCGTATCCAGGTTAAAATAATGCTAGTGCGACACAGGTCTTCGGCCCCTTGGATCTGTTTTAATTCGGGGGTTCCCTAGGTTCGTAGGTAGCTCACTCTTAACAGTACACCAGCTCAGTAGCTTTTGCAGGTCCTTGCCCCAGTGGCCGCTTGTACAGAGATGCTTACTACTTTTGTAAGGTTGCTTAATGGATCACCACCCCCTCCCCTATCTCGGTTACGGGTTGATGCTGAGAGACAGCCTAATGGTTCTAAGGTTACTTCCAACACCACATGGGAAGGGGCCTGTGGAAGGGAATTTAAGGATCAGGAGTAGTGGAGCGAGGGTTGTACACATAAGATTAGTTCTATTCTTGTCAATTTAAGAAAACAGAAATTTAGGGCCAAGGACTCCAGAGGTCCTTCATCGCTAACTACTCTTCGCTGTATGATCTGGTTGGGAGGTGTGGTTTATGGGGGTTGGTTCATGTTGCCACATCTGAGGGGAGTGCCCTGGAGTCAGAGCCTGTAGGAGGGCAGTTTTTTGACTACATGATTGCCTCACCCTTGACGACTCCGTTACCCAAACATTGTTCCCCTCTAATGTTTTCTTTTGCTTACCACACGGTCATCAAACCGGGCCATGGAGGCATTTTGGTATGGCTGTGAGGAGAGTTATACGAGGCTATGGACGTCGCTCTCGGGCCAACTAGAGAACTGCGGATGCTGAGATGGCTTACAATTGGACGGACTGGAGGAACTGATGGTTTGGCCGATTATCTACTCCTCCACGCTGGAGCATCATATGCCTTGAACATAAGCAAAGTGCCTAGCCTGGGTCTGGGGATGAATGATTGAGATCTCTCTTGGGACATGTTCACCTACACCCTCCCCCCTTGTTTAGTGTGTTGTCCCTTGTCTGTCTGTGGGAATTGGTTGTGTGAAGTTTGATTGTTAGCACAGTTTCCAGTATTTCAGTTATAATAATAATAATAATTCTTATTGATATAGCGCACACAGATTTACGCAGCGCATGCACAAAAGCATGTTAAATCGGCTCTTCCCAACGGGCTCACACTTAACAGCCTAAACTAACAGTATGTTTTTTTTTGGAGTGTGGGAGGAAGGAAACCGGAGGTTACCCGGAGGAAACTCACGCAAAACGGAGAGAACATACAAACTCTTTGCAGATGTTGACCTGGGTGGGATTCGAAAAACCAGGACTCCAGTGCTGCAGGCAGAAGTGCTACTCACTGCCACCATTGCGCCCACAGTTGGGTGGTCGTTTCCTCGAATATCAAGAGGCGGTGTCCTTGGATCCCTGACCTAAAGCAATTTTGTGTTATGTAAAGCTTATTAAGTTCTGCGACGTCTTAACAATGGGATGTATATCTTTGTTGTTTAGGGGAAGGCTGTTTCCTCAAACAAAAGCCTTGTGACTTATACAATGCACTTATTGTATTGCTGTTCTTGTTTTCATGACTCTTTCAGAAGTTAAGTTCAAGTGTTAAGGTAAGTTTTCTCCGGCGAAGGGGAAAATAAAAACACCCCCACCCACCCCCCCACCCCCCCCCAAGCCCCCCCCCCCACCCAATTTGAAAGAAAAGTAAGGCAGATCCACACTCTGGACCATTCAAAACAAGTAATGAGTACAACAAGGAGAACATTTTTTACCAACATTGTGTATGTATAGGAGCAACCAATGGGTAACAAGAGTTACTCACAACAATCTGATCTATAAATAAAGCCTAGGAGATAAGTGAGTGTACTAAATATAAAATAGTAACTTTTAATCAAATATGTTAAAATTTAAGGTAGATCACAGTTTGACAGTGTGTCCACAAAAACATACATGCTTGCAGAAATGCTACATAAAAGTTGTCCAACAGTAAGGTACAGTATTCATACTCTTCCTGGGTTCAGGACGGTAAGCCATGCATAGGGGTGGAATATCGGGGGTACCAGGAGAGAATGCTGGTTCTGGCCATAGACAATAGCGATTACAGGCAAGCATGCACATGTCAGGCTCCTGATCCCACCACACAGGATCGGAGGAGTTGCAGCCTTTTTTCCTGTTAAAGTGGGTCAATTTGCTAACAGCAGTCCCACCTTGTCCCCTTTTATCATGCCGCTGTGCGATCGGTCTGCTAGACGACAGCAGGATGAAGCATCTTGGCCTATCATTCCCTTGAAGAGTACCACAAACGCGTAGGGATGTTATGGCGTTTGATAGGGGGGCTGCTGTAAGTCCAACAGGGACAGCTGGGGAATGACCTTGTAGGGCGGGAGTCTTAAAGGGGTGTCTAGGGCCAGGAACCAGATTATCTCCTGGAACCCCCCGAGGATGTCCACCCGTAGGCAGGGCGCTTACGTCTGAACCACGGTAAGAGTATGAATACAGTTACCTTATCTGTTGCCCACTTTATAGGTAGCATTTCTGCAAGCAGGATGGTTTGTATCACATGTCATAAATGTGATATACTTAAAGTTTAACATATTGATTAAAAGTTTATATTTATTATTTAGTTACACAATTATCTCCAGGCTTTATTTACTACCATTTTTGTACCAATTCACCGAGTCAATCAAAGGATAGGGGGTTTCCAGGGCTTGCCAAGAAGCCCTGGAATGATATCAGCAGACAAAAACTTATTATTGAAAGATATAATTCCAAAAACGCGGTGGATAGATCCCAACGCAAGTTAAAATTAACCTTGCCATCCGTTAAGGGGAAACCATCAGTTACTGTTAACCGGATGGGAAGAGCATGCAGTTTGACCACATCTACACCTAAAGCCAAAAACAAAACTCATATTAAAAACACTACTGGTAGGTTGATTAGATTGTGAGCCCTAGGGGGACAGGGACTGATTTGGCAAGCGCTCTGTGCCAGGTGCTGCGGTTTAATTGTGTGTTGCTCTAAATAAAGATTATTATTATATATATAACAACATGCCAGCAGCCCCTGAATCTAAAAAAAAAAAAAACAGATCTGCAACGTGATTGCAAGGGATACAGGATTTAACATTTACCAACTGGATCACAGGAACACCTGTGCGCCCAAGCGAATCCTCCCAACTTAGGCGCTTGTAGTTCTAGGCTCAGGTTATCGTGGGGAATGGATCAATCAGATGACAGTAATTAACGATTTCCCCATTCTTTCTGACAAGTCAAACACAAAAATCCTTAATACAGTACTCTTCAATAGTCCAATCGTCTCATGGTGACAGGACATAGGGAAACAGACATAGTATCCCCAGCTTCTTACAGAACTCACTTGAGAAATCTCAGATACAAACTTGTCTCCTTGATTAAAAATAACATATTTAGGTACCCTATGAGTTTGGGAATTAGCAACAAACAGTTTGGCAAATTCCATCACATTAGGAAGTCCATCGCAGCCTTTAGGATAACCACATTACTGCAATTTTCTTGCCATTATTCAGTCTCTGCTTTTATTTCAGGATCTGTTACAATCCTAAGGGGTATATATATATTGTTAATGCATGCTATAGGAAAAAAAAAAATAACGTTTCAATGAGTCACAATAAATAAAAGTTTAATCAATATATGTAAATTCTGTAATAGAGTATGCGATGGGGAAGGTGAAAAACTTCTTTATAGACAAGTCAGCTATGTATAAGTCTAGAGCCACATCTTGTACGGTAAGCAAATAAATCAGAGTAGAAGTTATAGGATGATTATATAAGAGCTCAAAGTTCGAGGTTACAAGATTGGGGCTCAGCGTTGGACATTACAGACAAAAATGAGAGTGATTCAAAATCCATCTATCTATAAAATATTATACCATACAATCTATAGAAATACTATCTATGGATACTATAGAAAGGGGGATAGTTCAGGAATCTTGGAATTATGGAATTAGAGTTAAATTCATTTATCGTTTTAGATTCTCCTTTGACATTTCACAAATAGTTACTACCTTCCAATCTTTTTTCCTTTTTTTATTGCAATAAATTTCAGTTGCTACCCGGATCTTTCCATGATGTTTGTAAAATGGTCAGACAGACAGTGTTTATCCATCTATTCTCAATGTCTATGTGTTCCATTAATAGGTTTTCAGGGGTCTACAGGTCCTTGCCATGGGGGATACATACTGTTTGTTTTTTTGCATAGGCATTCGATAACATAGATAAACCTGTAGAATGTGTAATGTTTCTTTAATCTCAAAATGGAATGTGTTTGTTTTAGATTGTACGATATAATAGGTTTTGAGGCATTGGGTTGCATGAGATACCATTACAGTATCAGTATTACAGTTTACTCATCCTCCCATAACTGACTGGAGCATCACGCAATTTTTATATTCCAATGTATTAAGTATCTAACAATTCAAATCCACCAAAGTCACCTTGGACTTTAATTGAACGAACCGATATGGCAGTGTTAGCTAGCAGACCGATGTGTCCAAAGAATATTAAGTTTTAGATTGTTTTTTCTTTTTTCGTTTGTTACTCTCCTGCCAGGTGTGCACCACCAAAGTCCATATATTTATATTATGAGGGAAAGGGGATGTGTAGGAAAAGTGGCAGTAAAAATATAACTTTTTTAATATTAAATAAATAGTAGTGTGAAACAAGATTCTAACAAATAGGAAAGTTAAAGGGTGTTCTCCCCTTCCATTGCTGATGACCCAGTAATTTACTTGCAAGGGATTCCCTTATTTTGAGGGCCATATCCTCCCTGCGCTGCCTCCCTCATTTTTATCTATAAGTTTCCTTGATCCCTACCATCGAAGCATCTTCTTTTTCTCCCGTTTTCTTTTCCTCTTCCCAATTTGTTCACTTCTTAAAACCCGTGACCAACCCCGCTTACCACATCTCTATACTTTATTCATTATTTAGAAGATATCGTTATTTAACTTTGTAGATGTTGTTGTCGTATAATGTCCTGTGTTAGCGTGATTATAAACCTTTTGTATCTCATTTGCCAATAGAACAATGTTGCCTTTTCTAATATCCTCAGCTTGTTATTTAGTAATAGTTGTTTTTGTTCGAGCGGCAGGACTTTTGGCAACAACTGTTTGTTAGAGATCTGTGTGCACAGAGTGTGGTCATGCGCACACTGTATATGTTGAGTGCAGCTATAGTGTGGATTTATGTGCAGCGATCCAGGTTACTGGGAACGATGTCGCATCACTCGTGATTGCTGCTTCTATATTGTTGCGTGCTCGTGCAGAGTTGTCAAGAGGCAAGTCTGTGTAGCAAGCAGATCGCCGTGGCAAGACTGTGATATACACTTCCATGTGAATGACAAGCCGCGTGCCGATCGCGGCTTCACGACTTTTTCGATGCCGTTACTGTGACCGCGGTCTAACCCTAGGACGTATGCATTTCTCCCTCCTTGCATTTTGGAACTTTCCCTAATACATACCCTACGGCCGTTTCGCCGCCATATTGCGGCTTCATCTGGGGGCGGGCATTCGCTAACTAGATAACACCTGTAGAATCACACATTTAATGTTGCTTTCTCTCAAATTGGTGGAATGTGTTGTTTTAGATTGTAGGATAATTGTTTTAAGGAATCTGGTGTTGCATGATTACCATTACAGTAGTTCAAGTTTTTACCTCATGATACCTAGTTATATAGTGCAAAACAGTTTTCTTCCAGCTCGAGTCACAAATTCAGACGGTATTGAAGGTAAAATGGGGGGGGGAGTGCTGTCTTTAGAACATATTAAAAGCGGGCAAAAAACTCGTGAAATCAACGCGTTTCAGACACTTTGCTGCGTCCTTAGTCATGGATAACAAACAGTGTTAAGAAAACATTAATTTATATCAGCTGCGGACCAATGGTTCTCCAAGTCACAATCTGTTCCGGTTCAGTGGAGGAGTGTCTAACGACCGAGTGTGGCCTGCGTCAAAATCCCCCTGATATGTTATAAAATAAACACCATTTTACTTCGAATACCGTCTGAATGTTGGTGGACTCGAGCTGAAAAGAAAAATGCACTATATAGCTACCACGCCAAGGCGAGGCGATTTCCGTGCTCTCCACTCTGAGGGGCTCACGCGGTAGGAGCTGAGATTTATTTGCATCATTTTTTTCATAGTACCCACTCATCCGACCATAACGGACCTGGTGAGCATCACCGCACATTTTTTATATTCCAAATGTATTAAGTATATACAACTTCAAATACACAAAAGTCCCTGGGACTAGGACAGAAAGGAAAGATTATGGAAGTTGTAGCGTAGCATATTTATTTACTGTATCGGTCTCCTCTAAATGTTTTTGTGAATATTGAAGTTGCAGCTACCTTAATATGTTTGAAAGTCATCCAAAGCTGATTGTGTCTTCAAGACTACACCTTTTATTCTTGACACACGCCCTAACCATATGAAGCTTGGGATGGGTATTTATCCCTTCTGTCCAATTAGAGTCTTATGCACAGTTCTACAAACCGCAGAAGTGTGCCAAAATGGATTTTGCCGTTAATATGTGCTTAGCTGATCCATTCTATTGGGACTTGTCATAATTAAAAAAAGATTGGAACAGTGATTGGCGTTTTTCCTTTTTTAAACACTTATGATACAACACTAGGGCCATCTTCAAGCAGGTTGCAACCATACCAACTTCAAAGCAGTCCAGTATTCCTATGGTCCATTTCTTTATTAAAAAAGCCAGTGGTACGTGGTGACCTGAAACATCAGGCTTTAATAGCCCAGAATTAACGTTAGGCTGATTCACACTACAGTATGGGGGACGTAATACGGCCGACGTATCATACGGCGATTAGTCTCCCCCATACCAATTCTATGGGCTCGCGGCGCCCTACGCAGCGTACGTGCAGAAACGTGCGGCACCGTACCGATCCGTTTAGCCGGAAAAGAGGACATGTCCTATCTTTTCCCGTTATACGGCGCCGGGCCATGCATCGCTATGGAGAGGGGGGGGGGCGGGGGGGGGTGAGGTGCGCTCACCTCATCCTCCCTCTCCCCGCGCTGACGTGTGCCAGCCGTGCGACGGTGCGGCGGGCCTACGGCAGTGTGAGGAAGCCTAACTCTGGGAAGTGTGTGCGTTTATAGCAATTATTTTAATCTAAGAGTGATCTCAGGGACTCTCAAAGCTAATCCACTTGTACATCAATTTTTTTTGGCCCTACGCTCTGCCATGCTGCATTTCCTGTGGGCAATAACCACACTAGGTTGGCTGAAAGGTTGTGACAAGTCCAAAGTTAGGGGTGAAGGTTCTCCCCGACATTAAAGGGGAATATATGCACTCAGGGATAACCAAAATAACACATTCTCTATTCCCACTGTATTACAAAAAGGCAGTATTTTCACAGAATAAGTACAACTGTCACAATCAGTCGTTGCTGTCACAATTTCAGTGCCCCTAGACACGACCCAGTAACTTTGACTTGTTGTATGTTGTACACCCAGAACAGGAAAATAGAAACAAAAATATTTTTATAAAACCCACAGATGGAAATAGTTGCCATTTTATCCATAGAAACTCGAAACCTTCATTGGGAGACGTATATGAGCAAAAAGAGCATGCTCCACCATCAATTGCTACCTACACACAGAAGGGGAAAAATAATTATCAAATAATAATTTGAGATTAAAAATAGGGATATAAACAATCTATACTTAAAAGGCGAAAAGAGTAGCAGATGCAAGGGATCGCCATTCACAATTATATAGCCAATAGAGAAACATATGGTAATGATCCAAATACACCATTGTATTATTTCTCCCACTCCTTTACAGGTGCAATTTGAATAACAACATACAAATATTTAAGAAAAAAATATTACATTGTATTCAAAATCAACAAAGGGTTAACATAAATGTGTAGCAAACAATGCACGCCACACTAGGACGCTCTTTCTCCTAACCTACTGTGTTGATAAACAAAATATTACTGTAACACTTCTACATGGCTAAACCTATAAAGATGTATATAGATTGGTAAAAATTTTGAAAAATGATGTGGTTTAATACCGGCACTTTTTGGTTTTTCCATTTCCATTTGTCATTCCCCACCAATAAAAATCCATACTTGTTTAAACTAAAGAGCTTTTGTGAAGGCTGTTTTCTGAGTGTAACAAATTGCACTTCATAGTGATGCTATTTATTCTTTCAGCCGTGTACTAGGAAGTGGGAAAGGAAAAAAAAATTACAAATTGCAGTGTTAGTTGGTGAACAAACGCATTGTGACGTTTTCTTGTGGGCTTGGATGTTACGGCTTCACTGTGCACCCCAAAGACATGTCTACTTTATTCTTGGGCGGTGCGATCAAAGGGATACCACATTGGCATTGGTTTTATAAGGTTTTCATACATTACAAAAATTAAAACCTGGGCCACCTTTCTGATCACTTTTTATTGAATTTTTTATATCTTCTCACAAATGGCAAAAAAGTTGCCATTTTCAATTTCGGGTTTAAACCCAGTGAAAAAACGTTTCACCTTTTAACTAGATCGGGCATTCCGGAACCTCCTAATTTTGTTATGATTTTTACTGTTAGTATTTATATGGTTCTCGGGAAGGAAAGGGGGTGATTGAATTTTTGGTTTTTTTTTATTATTGATTTGATGATTTTTATTTTACGTTGTTGTCGACTCCCGTAGGTACTTAAATTCTAGGTTGGTTGATTGACATAACCATATAAACTGCAATCTACTGTATGGCAGTATATCGGGAGTTTCATCCGCATGACATTGCAATGTACAATGAGCAACATAGTAATGAAGGGCTAAATCCAGACAGCCTAGGGTCTTCAGAAAGACCCAAAGGCTTGTTTGGCAAACGAGCGCCAATCCCACAATGACTTTACGGGGAGCGAATGATCTCCAACAAGATTGAAGTGCAAAGTGGCCGGCAGCAACTATGCGGCGTGTGGTTATTTTAACAACGCGATCAGAGCTAGCACCAATCACGGGTGTTAACAGGTAAGCCTTTGCTGCCATGGCCCTCTCCAGTACCCGCACCGACCAGTTGACTGCGATTACGTCACAGGTCGTTAAGAGGTTAAATAAGATCACAAAAGGAGAGCAGGGCACCGCCACAATGTAAGCAAATAATGTATCAAGCATCCCCAATAATTGATGCAACACTCAGAACAAGAAAAAAAGTTGAATGGAGTACAGGAATCACCAGTAACAAAAAAACATTTATGATACAAAACAGTATAATAGCAAGCAAACAAATACTAAAACAATTAAAAACATTACACCCAGTGGGGTGTATAAAGTTCAAAGGGTAGTTAGTCCCTTACCACTCCCCAATCCACATCAATAATAGAACGATGGACAATTTTTATAGGTAAATTACCATAGTCGGTCCTAGAAAAACCTCTAGATGGTGGCAATACAGAAATGCTCTGTGCAAAACAATAAAGTGTGGAGTAAAACTGGGTAAACCCCTCAACCTGCTCATACAATACCAATTGTAGACGAGACACTGGGCGTTGGCTAGTAACTGGGATGAAAGCCAGGGAGGCAGGTCAGTTGGATGGGAGAGTGGAAGCAAGCCCCACGCGTATCGTCACCGTGTTGGTTGACCTTCCTCAGGGGTGTGTCATTAGATACATGGGCATAGCTCCCAACCCGTTCCCGGATTTTGCCGGGAACGTCACGATTGTTCTTACCTTGCCCCGCAGTCACGGCCAGCTATGAGTTGTCACGGATTTTTCCCCCAGGTCCAGCTGTGTCCGCATAGTAAATACTTGAACAGGCCGAACTTCACATACAGAACGGTTTCTACAGATCATCGGGGAGGGAATCCTTTTCAGAGAGTGTCGGGCTTAGCCGAGAGAGAAGCAGGAACCACGTCATCAGCTTCAGATCAGCATCTGCCATATATGGTCACTGCATTCTCTCGGGTTCCCCCAGAGACGTGTCGCTTAGCCGGAGAGCAGGGACAACGTCATCAGGTAAGATTAGCATCTGTCCATATATGGTCTCCAGGGATTCCCCAGACCACAAGCTTCTTTATTTTTAATTAAATTACCATAAAAGTTTTGCCCAGGCTGAGATCGAACCTGGGACCCTCTGAACACTGAGACAGGAGCTCTACCAACTGAGCTATAAGCCCAGTGATACAGAAGTGAGGATTTCTGGTAATAAGAAGTGTTATCTGCCAGTTGTACTGTGACACAGACGGACTGCACTGATATATAGCGAGGGATCTTCTCCGAGATTATTTATGTTTATTATGAAAATATTATGTATATAAATTTTTCTTATATTTATTATTATGGACGTATTAATAATAGTAAAAATATAAAATCATCTCCATAATAATAATAATATCATTCTCAATAATAATAATCATTGAGTCTCAATATTACAATTAATCTCTGAGAAGATCCCCCCCGATATACCAAGGCATTAAATCTGTGGCACAGTGAACAGTAGCATAGTTCTAGTTACCAAAAAATTTACACCTAGTAATCACCAGAGGTCATAGCTCAGAGGTTGGGGCACTGTTGTCATTAGTATCCATGGAGCACTGCAGGTTGGGGTCAATCCCAATGATGCCACCATTTTGTCCCTCTTTCACTGTCACAAATGTGGGAGGTATGGATACAGGGTGTGTCTTGTATAAATACAGAAATTGGTCCCCTTGCCGTGGAAGAAGGGCTGTGATAGGCCAAACCAATTGCCTGCCATGCCAGTAGGTGGATCCTGTTACTCGGAGTGTGTGCAGCGGTACTGAGCATGACAGGAAGTAGGTCGTCACATAAAACCGGAAGTAGGTCGTAAACATGACCGGGAGTAGGTATCACCGCATGACTGATCATTGAACGGAAGGGGATGTAAAACAAACTCAATTGCGATAAAATATGCAGTAGACGGGCGTATAGTCAAAGGTTCAGTCGTCACATGATTAACATGAATTCAAATATAAAACCATAACGTTTAAGACTCGTTGCATGAACGCCAATGTGTCCTAAATCTGTACATGCAATTAGGTTTACGTGGGGCAAACCTCACCAAGAACTAATGCAAAAGGATACAACAAACACCTGTCCACAATAACTAAGCCACAACAATTCCTGAAGCTAAACACTGTCCACAGTGGAGGCCAGTTTCGAAGGTACCATTGGTTGTAAAACAGGAGGCTTCGGGTTGGTGGGCTTGGATTGGGTACGCCCCAATGTTACGAGGGGGCAATGTCACTCCCGGGTACTTTACGCATGATGAAGATCGTTGGAGTGTCTTTGGGGCAGTCGTGCGAATTGGTCTGAATGATGAAGAACCTAATATTTGACTGGGTTTACAAACCCCACTTAAATATATGTTCCTGTGCCGCACCCCCCTGTGATGTGTGTCTATGTAATAGGTTAAATCTAAAACATATTATATAGTTTTTACAGTACCGCTTTACAAGTCTCCTCCACCCTTATGGACTACCGCACGTCCGTATACTCTCCTCACGATTACTTACACACTCCTGTGGTAAGTATTCTATTGCATTTGTGTTGGGGTATGTTCACTGTCCTATTCACCCCCCCTTCACGTAGGCCTTGTTTTTTAGTTCCTTGACCACACAATTTGCCATTTTCTACCGGGATTCCCTCAGGGTTTCAATTTTGCGAGTAATTATGATCCCCCTACCACCCCCCAGGGTGCAGCGGGACACCCCATACCACCACTTCCACCAAATTCCAGGCACACTCCCCACACAGCCACAATAGCCCCACATTCCCCCCAACTGTCTCCTTAAATATATTATCATTCGGCCCTTATTAATGTAGTGTAGATTTATGAAGCATATAGACCACACCCCCTCAGTTTTTCTTTCTCCTTCCCCTCCCTCTTCTTGTTTTGATTACACTAATTAATCTTTACTTTAAGTTTTAGGTGGGACACCGACCTGTCTCCACACATCACATAGGATCTGGAAATCATCAGTGATCTTACTTCTGTTGGAACTCAAGAGCGCATCCCTCTTACTTCACAACAAAAGAGTATGGATGAAGAATGTATAAAGGCACTGTATACACCATCCCCCTCCTTTTGTTCTGAACCCACCCAAAATATATGGACTCTGGATCCTTGATACGATTGCTTTACTATATTAAATGAGTCACATCAAATCAGCTAGGCCTCGGGCCTCACCGTTTCCCTCCCATCCCTACACAGGGATGCACCATCTCACGCATTGGTTACTGATGCCAGCCCTTCTTTCCGCAGCGCCTTATTTTTGTTTACTTTGTTAGTAAATTACTGTCATGAATATGCTCAATGTTGCCGAGTTTCGTGGTCCCCGCCCTGGGATAGGTCTGCCGTAAAACTGTGCGAAGCCGCCACTTCCACCCCCCGAATGATATACCTTTTTTTTTTGTTTTGAGATCATTTCTGACTCAGGCAGCTGAATAACCATACCTTTTTCGCCCAATATAGTCCAGTATAAACGCCACTACTAGATAAGTGGCCGTCAGTAGGTTGGGGCACTGTGTCATTATTATACATGGACACTGCAGGTTCTGGGTTCAAATCCCAATGATGCCACCATTTTGTCCCTCTTTCCCTTTCACAAATGTTGGGAGGTATGGATACAGGTGTCTTGTATAAATACCAGAAATTGGTCCCCTGCCGTGGGGAAGAAGGGCTGTGATAGGCCAAACACTTGCCTGCCATGCCAGTAGGTGGATCCTGTACTCGGCGTGTGTGCAGCTGTACTGAGCATGACAGGAAGTAGGTCGTCACATCCGACTCCGGTCATGCTCAGTTAAGCGCCACCACGCCGATGTACAGGATTCACCCTACTGGCATGGCAGGCAAGTGTTTGCGCCTATCACAGACCCTCTTACCCAGGGCGGGGGAAACCAGTTTTGGTATTGTATACAAGACACTGTAATCTAGTGACCACTTACCCCTTAGGAAGTCACCAACACGTGGTGACGATACGCGTGGGGCTTGCTCCACTCCCCATCCAACTGACCTGCCTCCCTGGCTTTCAATCCCAGTACTAGAACCACATGTCTCCTTCTACAATTGGGTATTGTATGAGCAGGTTGAGGGTTGTTTACCAGGTTTTACTCCACACTTTATTGTTTTGCACAGAGCACTTTACTGTATTGCCACCATCTAGAGGTTTTCTAGGACCGGACTATGGTAATTACATAAATAATTGTCCATCTGTTGCGAATTATTGATTGTGGATGGGGAGTTGTAAGGTAGCTACTACACCCTTGGAAGCTTTATACACCCACTGGGTGTATGTTTTAAGTGTTTTTATATTTGTTGTCTTGCTATTATTACTGTTTGTATCAATAAATGGATTTTTTGATTATGTGATTTCCTGTACGCATCCAACTTTTTTCTTGTTCTGATTGAGGTTAAATAAGACCTACCATGAGGATTCTAGAAGTAGATCTGATTGTAGATTCCTTATGCCTGCCTTTGCACTAATCTGTAGTTTAATAATCCAGGAATCTAACATAACTTGTTGGCATAATCAGGACAGTATAATGTACATTGCCAGAATTTCAGGCATTATAAATTGTGGATTTTGTGGTCCTATTACAGTATTTCGAGGGAGAGTGTTAGGAGTAACAGCAGGATAACACAGTTAGGGGCCGAAGTTGCAGTAACAATAAAAAATAGGATAGGACACATGGCTGAAGAAGGAGACATGGTGATGCTGGTCCTAATGAATAAGATAGCAAACAACTGTCTGAGGACACGTCACCTGCGGGCACTGGTTGAAATAGGTAAGGAATTCTTCTGTTTTCATTTGTTTTTGGCGGAAGTTCATTTGAGAAAGGTTATGTATAGGAATGATTATTCCGAAAAACTAAATACATATGCATTGGGGCTCTTGCCCCAGATCTTTTACGACAATAGCAATGCTCCTACTTGCCTGGATGTCTCTGGGCACATTTGTACTGCATTGTTACTGGTGTTCTGTTGCAAGTTTTCTCTTGGTTCATTATGCTTTCCCATCTTGTTTGCAATAAACCAGTAAGCCCATAACATTACTATTGAAAATGTATGCATATCTACTATTTTTGTTCCATTATTGTTTTTAAACATTTTTATTTGAACTGCGGTGTTCCCTCCTGTCTCTCACATGATCAGGTGATCCCTGGTCATGTGCGTGAGCTCACGTCCAGATACGTAAATAGCACATTGCTTTTTCCTTCACACTTGTAGTGCTCTGTGCCATTAATAAGGACGTTGCTGTCTAAAACATGTAGGCAGGAGGCATTCACACTACTTTTTTGTACTTGGTTGCTTAAACATGCTGTTTTTAAACGTTATGGATTAAACTTAATGCTTTTATTGGACGCTAGAGAATTTTTACTACTTTTTTATGTAGTAGAATTGAGTATGTATAGAATTTACTCACTAAATAAGATTATATGTGGTGCTCCTGTTAATTAAAAATATACACAGTCTCTTATATGTTAACTCCTTCCCGCTGTACGCTGAGCTGATGGCGTCTTAGTTCAAGATCGGAATCGAGGCGGCATCAGGATACACAGGGTGCCGGCTGTAACTAACAGCCAACGCCCCAGTGTAACACTCGCTGTCAGAGTGGGCTCAGATCGCTGGTGTTTAACCTGTTAAATGCTGTGGTCAGCGCAACCACAGCATTTAAACTGCCTTCTAGGGGTATCTACCCCATGATTGCCCACAAACTCCACCCCTGCACCATCTTTGGGGGGCGCCGATCGTTCCTATGCAGCCCTGGGGTCCACCCCAGGGCTTCCTGCAGGCAGTGCCTAAAAGATGGCGTCTATAATGTCATCTTAAAGGCAAAGTGTCAGCCTATGCACGTGCATCAGTATTGCAGAGTATTATCATGAACAAGCAATCAGATGATTGCTTGTTCATGTCCCATGGTGGAACTAGTAAAAAAAGTGAAAAAAAAATATTTTTCAATAAAAAATAAATTAATAAAAATATCCGTAAGCCTCATAACATATCAAGAGAAATATAATGCAAAAAAGTCTAAATCATAATACAAACCCCACATATATAGTATGTAAACAACTGTAGAATAAAAGTAAATAATTATTGAACCAGCACGATGAACATCGCAAAAAAAACTGTTAAAAACCAGCCAAAAATTATGGTTTTTACCTATTTCATCCCACAAAAAATGCAATAAAAAGTGATCAAAAAAATATGTACTCCAGAATGATACTGTTGCAAAGTACAACATGTCCTGCAAAAAACAAGCCATGAAACTCCGTAGCTCCGTAGCCAAAAAAGTAAAAATGTTATGCCATTTGGAAGATGGCGATGAACAAATGATAGATTTTTCCTCACATTAGGGTTTTATTTGGCAAATTTAGTAAAACATAAGAAAAAAAATTCAAGTGTGGTATCCCCGTAATCGTATTCTACGGTGAACACCAAAAAGAAAAAGTAAAAAATCCAGTACAGAATTGATGCTTTTCTACTCCTGCCCTCTAAAAAAAGTTAACCAAGTTTCACCATTCTAAATTTTACCTCCATTTTCAATTAATTACTATGAAGATCTCAAGGGGTTAACAATCTTCCTAAAAGTTGTTTCTGATAGTTTGAGGGGTGCAGATTTGAAAATGGGTTGATTATATAGTGGTTTGTAATGCTAAATATCTAAAATTTCATTTAAAACAGTGTATATCCCCAAAATAGTCAATTCTGAAAATACGGAAAAGCGATATACGATTTGTAACCACAAGTGACATCGAAACAAATTATCCAGACAATTCCAAAATTATGAAAATGTAAAGTAGACATATGGGAAATGCTATCCAGCAACTTATTTAGGGGGTAAATTTTGAATTTAGAAAATGGCTAATTTTTCAAAAAATCATCATTTTTTCTTTTTTCTGTAAATAAAAAATGTGGCTGAGCCTTAAGCTACAGAATGGCCTCAAGGGGTTAAATACTAGCTGTAGCCCCTTGTGTTGCCTGGGATAGTAAATAACTGCTATTAGAGCATCATAGATTATGTAAGCATCACAATTAAAAACATATTACCTCACACATAAGCTGCTAAGAATGATAATGGCCCATTGATACTCCAGACACAGCCAGAGCTGCTGTCATCTGAGATGATCTGATGGTAGATGGATAATTCCAACTCTGGATGTGACTGGAGTGTCAAAGATGATATAAGCATCATAATTGAGAACATATAATCTCATATTACCTCATATCATATCAAATATGACCTTGCATATTACCTCACGCATATGCTTTCTTATACTCATTATCTACAGTAACCAAAGCTCAGAGCTCATATTAATGGCCTGTGGCAAAATAAAAACTGAGCTGTGATGGGTTGCCAACTGCCACAGCAGCCAGAAGACAATGGCTAATGTAGATGGTGGTTAATAAGTGTATTATGGAAAGCATGTCATAAAAATTTTGACTGAAAACCTAGTCTATGACAGTCCTTGAGTGACATGGAGTGGCTGTGCAAAATTTGGTGATTGTGAATGCGAGGGTACAGATTCCTTCAGCAGAAATACACACAAACACACACACTCAGCTTTATGCCAAAAAGAAAAATATATGTAATACTGCCACTTCCTCTCTCCCAATATTTTTTCAAAAAATACTCCAGAGAATTCAATAGGAGAGATAATAGGCAACGTAGGAGGCAAATAGAGGATGTGCTGGGTGCCCAAACTGAGGAAAAAGCCGTTTGACACCAATCTGTGCATTTTCTAGTCTGTATGAAGTGACCCTATTACAGAGTGTGATATACAAAATGGAGGTGGATCTGGTACGACAAAAGACAGTGTTTGATAGACCAAATCGGCCATCACATCAGATCTAACCCAATCAACTCCTTAGGCCTTTCACAAATACTCTCTTTTACATAAGAGTGGAAGCTATCAGATTAAATTCTTATTAAGCCTTTAAACAATTGTGAGCCACGTGTTGCCCGATATCTGAGCTTTCCAACTTCCAGTTGATCACAAACACTAATGAGCTGTGGGTGCCATGTTAACACAGACAGCAGACAGTGATGCAGCTGGAAGCTGTAACTACAGACATAGCTGTAGGGTTTATATTAACAGTTTTTCCTGGCCAACTTCTTTAATTAATCGGGCCTAGATTATAAACTTTCCTTCCTGACAACAGAGTAAAATGTAATGAAGTAGCAGAGGGACAAAACAAATTTATTGCGATGGATAGTGATTACAAAAAATTGCAAAAAAAATGGGGGTTTCCAATCCTAATATGGTCCCAGTTATCATACAAGATTATGATAGTGAATTGATCAATTTCCACAGATTATACAAATTTCATGTAACCTAAATATATACTGTACAGAAGAATTTATATACGGTAAACACAATGTTCATCTTTTTATTAGAAATTATGTAATTTTATTATTCATTCTGAATCCATTGTTGAAAATAAAATCCATTGTTGTAAAATGTTAGAAAGACCATGTGATGAACACCAGGTTGTGAACCCATTGTGCTATTCCACTATTTTGACTTTTATTTGGACTTCACTGCAGAGAGGTTTCAAGGCTGCCTCCTCATGTGGTGGTCTCAGTGAGGATAGCAGCTAGCCCAGCGGACACAGAGACACTGGTACGTGGTGCCAAGGGATCCGGTCGAGCATGTAGTCAAAGTTAGTCTGAAGTCGAGGCAGGCGCCATTCAATCAGATTCAAGAGGAAGACTTTGGGGCACATTTACTTACCCGGCCCATTCGCGATCCAGCGGCGCGTTCTCTGCACAGGATTCGGGTCCGGCTGGGATTTAAGAAGGTAGTTCCTCCGCCGTCCACCAGGTGGCGCTGCAGCGCCGAAAATAATCTTAACGCCCCGGAATGCACCATCCCATAGAAGGTGAAGGTGAGCGCTCCCCAAGCGACACATTTTCGGTTTTTAAATGCGGCGGTTTTTCCGAATACATCGGGTTTTCGCTCGGCCACGCCCCCCCGATTTCTGTCGCGCGCATGCCGGCCCCGATGCGCCACAATCCGATCGCGTGCGCCAAAAACCCGGGGCAATTCATGTACAAGCGGCGCAAATCGGAAATATTCGGGTAACACGTCGGGAAAACGCGAATCGGGCCCTTAGTAAATGACCCCCATTGTCTGCATTTTCTTCACACAAGTTATCGCCTATACAATAGCAGATAGGGGCAGGTAGCACAGGTTGAAGATACAAGCCAGGGTTGTACACCAGGGAGCGGAGATCAAAAATTAAGTCACAGAATGAGCCAGGGATCACACACTGGAAGACAATAGAAGCAACATCATACACTAGGACTAGTCTAGCTAGGAACTTTTGCTCAGGAGCAGGCAGCAGGGCATGCTTCCCCACGCTCATCCCCTCCTTCTCCAGCCAGCTTGCGGCTCATCGCACATGTCTCCTGCCTCAGATGTGTGGGGTCTTAGCTGGTACAGGAAGAGGTTCACGAAGATGTAGGCTATAAAAAATGACGAATGGGGATGAAGCAATAGATTCACTAGTATGTTTATTGTACAAGAATTCTGCCCAGGGAAGTAGCTGTACCCAGTCATCGTGTAGAGCAGAGACAAAGTGTTAGAGGAACACATTAAAGAATCCCTTTGACACTTTCTACTTGACCATTGGATTGCAGGTGATACTCCTATAAGTTTAGACAAAGCTCTCCAGAATTTGGAAGTGAATAGAATCCCACATTCAGCGACAATATGAAAAGGAATTCCATGCAGGAAAGATACAGTGCCTACAAGTAGTATTCAACCCCCTGCAGATTTAGCAGGTTTGATAAGAAGCAAATAAGTTAGAGCCTTCAAACAAGAGCAGGATTTATTAACAGATGCATACATCTTACAAAAACCAAAAATTATTTGCTCTTTGCCCTTTTTCCTCCCTTTCCCCCCTCCCCGTCCGGGTCCCTTCTTCGTTCCCCCCCTCCCCGCCCCCGCCTCTGTTTGTTTCCCCATCCCTTCTTCCTCCGTCGTTTCCTTCCCCCCGCCCCATGCTCTTCCCCCTTTTTTTGCTCCTTCTCTGTTTTTCCCCTGCTTTTCTGTCCTCTTCTCGCCCCTCCCAAACTTGGTGACCAGCACTCATCATGTCCCAACCATGGTAAAGCATAAAGGAGCATTCGCAAGGCGGCATTTAGAGACAACAAGATTGTGGAGAGTTCACAGGCTGGCAAGGGGTACAAAACCCTTTACAAGGAGTTGGGCCTACCTGTCTCCCCTGTTGGTAGCATCATCAGGAGTGGAAGGCTTATGGAACTCACTGTAGCCGTCCACGTCCGGACAGCCTTAGAAATTCCCTCCATGCCGAGCCAGGCTTGTCCGAAGAGTCAAGGCTAACCCAAGTACAACACGGAAGGAGCTCCCTGAAGATCTCAATGGCAGTGGGGACCTTGTTTCAGTCAATACCATAGTAACGTACTTCCCCCGCAATGGTCTCCGTTGCAGACTATATCACATCAGGTAAAACCTTACTTTCAAAACGTCATTCAATGCTCGTGTTACAGTTTTTGCTCATGGAGTCACTTGGAGGACCAGACTGGTTCACAGGTTCTCTGTTCTGGTCTGATGAGACCAAGATCGAAGATCGTTGGTTGCCAACCCACACCGTGCCGTTTGAGACGTGGATGCAACTGCATCGCCCCAAGAATACCATCCCTACAGTCAGGCATGGTGGTGGCAGCATCATGCTGTGGGGCTGCTTCTCAGCCAAGGGGCCTGGCCATCCGGTCTACATCCATGGGAAGATGGATAGCAAGGCCTACTTGGAGATTTTGGCCAAGAACCTCCGCTCCTCCATCAAGGATCTTAAGATGTGTCGTCATTTCATCTTCCAACAAGACAACGACCCAAAGCACACAGCCAAGAAAACCAAGGCCTGGTTCAAGAGGGAAAAAATCAAGGTGTTGCAGTGGTCTAGTCAGTCTCCTGACCTTAACCCAATTGAAAACTTGTGGAAGGAGCTCAAGATTAAAGTCCACATGAGACACCCAAAGAACCTAGATAACTTGGAGAAGACCTGCATGGAGGAGTGGGCCAAGATAACTCCAGAGACATGTGCCGGCCTGATCTAGACAATTATTAGCTGTAATTGCAAACAAGGGTTATTCCACAAAATATTAAACCTAGGGGTTGAATAATAATTGACCCACACTTTTATGTTTAAAATTTATTAAAATATAACTAAGTGACATAACTTTTTGGTTTGTAAGATTTATGCATCTGTTAATAAATCCTGCTCTTGTTTGAAGTTTGAAGGCTCTAACTTATTTGCTTCTTATCAAACCTGCTAAATCTGCAGGGGGTTGAATACTACTTGTAGGCACTGTATGTGTATGATAAACAGAGTTGGCAAGCGAGAATCGTAGGGAAGACCAGACAAAGTCACATGTCACGGGTGCTCCTGCGACCCATCTCATCCTGCACCCGTGCCCCTCTCCGCTGCTCCGGTCTTCCAGTGATCCACTCACCTCACCTGGATCCAGTGTTGTCTCCAGCAGCACGACGCGTGTCCCCGCCTCCTAGGGCGCACGTGCAGCCACTTAAAGAAATTTAAAGGGCCAGCGCGCCGATAATTGGCGCTGGTCGGCCAGCCAATTTAGTTAAATTCCAGACCCTCCTTTGTCCCCTGTTGGATCTATGTGCCTACGCCTTAGAGAAAGCTCCCCAGTGATATTCCTGTGTTTCCTGCGTTCCTGTGTTTTCCCGTTTATTCCTGCTCCTGAGTTCCTGTGTCCCATGTGCTTGTGCTCCCTTGTCAGAAATTATGTATCAGAGGAACAGAAGGCTACTCTGATGAAATTGGCATTTCTCAAGCTTGGCATATAAGCGATTGGCCCTTAGGTGCCTGAGAACTTGCGGGACGTGGATAAGATGAGACTGAAGGTCAGGAGAAAACACCAGAATATCATCCAAGTAGACAACGACACAAATGTAGAGCGAATCTCTGAAGATATTGATGACAAATTCTTGGAACACTTCTGGGGCGTTGCAGAGTCCAAAGGGCATAACCAAATACTTAAAATGCTCATCACGAGTATTGAAGACCATCTTCCACTCAACGCCTTCGCAGATGAGGTTATATGCCCCCCGCAGATCCAGCTTGGTTAAAACCTTGGCACCCTGCAAGCGATCAAAAATTTCAGTGATGAGAGGCAAACTTTTTTGCCTCTCATATGGAATTTTTCACCGTGACTTTATTGATGCTGCGGTAAGATGAATGCCTTGCGGATGAATCCCTTTTGCAAGTTCTCCTTGATGTAGGTTGACATAGCCGCAGTCTCAGGCACCGATAATGGGTATACCCGACCTCGTGGAGGAGAGGCATCTGGCAACAGGTCTATGGGACAGTCATAGGGGTGGGAGAGTAGACGAAAGGTCCCGTGCAGATGGGCCGTCTTTGATCAGACCAGAGAATCCCTTTTTAAAGGTTGCAGCCAAGGCGGCTTCATTCCAGGAAAGCTCAGAAGCCAGGATACGGAATTGAACTGCATAGTCCCCGACAGATAAGTCCCCTTGACGCAAGTACAGTAGTGCGATCTCAGCAGAAGATGGCCGGGCTGGTTCCTCAAAGACGGACCGGAACTCAGCAAAGAAGGTAGCGACATTAGCCGTGACCGGGTCTTTCCTATCCCACAGTGGAGTAGCCCATGCCCAGGGCCTTTCTGGAGAGGAGGTTGATGATGAAACCTTCTTTAGACCGCTCCGTGACAAACTGTGTAGGCATAAGTTCAAGTTGTAGGGAGCACTGAGTGATGAAACCCCTGCACTGCTTGGGATCCCCATCAGATTCAGATGGCATAGATAGATGCAGACTGGGTTTCGCAGAAGTTAATGCAGCCACAGTAGCGAAGGCTACAGCAGGATCTGGATGCTGCTGTTGCCGCTGGGTTGACAGTAGCTGCCGTAGCATAGCGGAACTTGTCGAAGTTGCTGTCCTTGCACTCCAACTTACTGGGTCTGCTGAGCCACGATGGTGGCAAGAACTGCCCGAACAGGAAGCGGAATCTCGGTGGGATCCATGGCCGGATCTACTGTCAGGATTTGGGATCAGTGGATCCTCTGGTCCACCGCGGGAGGTGGTAGTAGCCGGGACTGGAGTCTAAGTGGCACTTGGTCTTCACCAGAGCTCACAGCTCACAGGGAAGGCCTTGTTGTGGCAGGGAACCACCAGGTCGTTCCACAGGTGCGATTAGCCGAGGTCGAGGTACCTTAGCAGAAGACAATCCGGGGTCAGCAACAGAAGGTCCAGGCAGATGGGAACGGGAACACAGGTACACGGGACACAGGAACGCAGGAGACAGGAACACGGGAGCAGGAACGCAAGATACACGGGAACACACAGGAACGCAGGAGATACAGGAATGCAGGAATATCACTGAGCAGCTTTCTCTAAGGTGTAGGCACATAGCTCCAGCAAGGGACAAAGAAAGGGACTGGAATTTAACTAAAATGGCTGGCCGGCCAGCGCCAATTATTGGCTCGCTGGCCCTTTAAATTTCTTGAAGCGGCCACGCGCGTGCCATGCTGCTGGAGTTAACGCTGGATACAGGTGAGGTGATTGGATCGCCAGGGGACCGGAGCAGCGGAGAGGGGCACGGGTGCACCTGCGACCTGGAAGATGGGTCGCAGGAGCACCTGTGACAGCATAAAGTGTGCCATTTTGAAGAAGTGATCCACAACAACCCAGATAGCAGAAAGGGGCAAGTCAGTAATAACATCTATGGAGATATGCTGCCAGGGCCTATTAGGAAATGGTAGGGGTTGAAGTAAATCTGTGGATTTAGAATGGGAAGTTTTTCTCTGGGCACATTTAGCACATGCAGAAACATATTCTCGCCATAGATGAGACGAGGCTTGTTGGGAGGCACTGTAGGAGAGGAGTGCAAGAAAACAGGACCTTGAGAGATGTATAACATGTATAACATGCTTCTAGGACAGAGCTTCTTCAGAAAACAAAGAGACAACAAAAGCCACCTTAGAACACTCAGTAGGAAATAGGTGAGCATGCAACTCAAAATGTATTTGACACTGTTTCAGGAATCCACGACAAGCTTTGGCACCTCCATCATAATGAAGCGGGAGTGGAAGCTGATCTGCAAGACTGACAGAAGTGGTAGCAGTCTGAGGGGCGGGCGTGGTTCAGACCTGTGGTACTTCAGGAGTAAATGCAGAGTCCAGGTGTTTAGAAATAGTTTGTATGGCCTAAGCTGATCTGGATGCAGGTGCCGATCACACATGCGTTCTTGCAAGGCTTACACCCAGAGTCTTGGCTTGGCCGTCGGGGTCGATGGCCTGAGCAAACTGTAACAAACAGTGCATTGTGAACGCATTCAACAATCCCATTGGTTTGGCATAGTTCTACACACTAAGGGTGTTAACCCTCAACCTCTCTGGTATTCACACTTTAACCCCTGTACAGGGATCTGGACTTCCTCTTGTGGTGGTCCCAGTGAGGATAGCAGCTGGCGCAGCGGTCAGGCAAAGCAAGTAGTCAAATTCAGTCCGAAGTCAAGACAGGTAGTGTTCAATCAGATTCAAGAGACAGACAGAGGGTTGTGTCAGGCAGCACAGGTTTGAGATACAAGCTGGTGTCGTACACCAGGGAGCAAAGATGAAAAAAACAAGATCAGAACGAGCCAGGGGTCACACACAGGAAGACAATAGAAGCAACAACATACAGCAGCACTAGTTTAACTAGGAACCTTTGCTCAGGCAGGGGGTGCAGGGCATGCTGGACTATATGGCTGGAAGTGCATGCCGATAGGCTGGAACAATATTGCTGTAATACGCCATGTTCTTTTAGTGTAAGGAAGAGAGTAATTGAAGAAGGAAAAAGCCCCTCTATCCCTGAGTTCCTTTCCGCCCCAAAGGACATGGGTCCAGGGTTGTGGGAAAGTCACAGAGGTTTGTTGGAAAGTGACTGGACAAGGCGGCAGAAAGTAAACTTGCGACAGGGAACATATAATGTGTATGTTTTTTATTATTTCTGTTCACCGCCTATTGCCCTCGCCTTGTTTTGTACACAAAACTTACTTTGGCTACAAATAATAGTTAATTTAGCTGCTTCTTCACCAAGGCCATTAGCCTAAAGGTCACACAGGAAGCATCAGAGAGTCCTACATTTACAACCTAAAAATGACATAATGAAATCTATATTTTTGGTTTTCAACATCCTGTTTTCTTCAAGGAACATATTGAATTGAAATTGATGACATAAGCAGTAACCACTTTGCTGTCCTTATAATCTCCTTTATCTTTAATTTCAGTTTAAGATCCCCAAATTTTATTTATTTGTAAAGAGAAAATCATTATATGGGCAGACTGATCTCAAATTAATTTTAAGTCAGTTCTGAAGGATTTTGCATTGCCGTAATATACACCAAATACTCCAAAATGTTTTGTCCAGCTTGTTTAATTTTTTATGTAATACTGTACTTCTGCCCTTAGGCATTACTCCCATTTATTCTTGACCCACTGTCAAATTGTGACAACTTTTTTTTTACAATGCATAGTAATGTAAGTGGATTAAAAAAAAAATGCCCTTTTTACATCATACATAACAATGGTTCTGGACCCAATGTACCACCTAACCAGTTTGGCGCTATTATAATACCAAGGGCGTTTACATGGAGATCTCATAGGTTTTCACTCTTTATATCTTTGTACATAGATCTGTTCTTGAGTGAGACATGAAAACGAGACCGATCTCTCAAAAAAGGGAATGGTTGGACGAGACCACTTGTTGACATTAAAAATAAAAACACTTTAAATATTATTTGAGAAAAATGGGGTACATTTACTTACCCTGCCCTGTTGCGATTCCCAATCCGGACGGTCCGATGAAGATGAAGTTCGGTGCGATTCACCAACATCACGCGCCCAAGATCCTGCATCCGTCGCTTCCCCGCTGAGGTCCGCCGGAGTTCACCTTCTTCTTCCCGGTGTATGTGAGTGCATGTTTTGCGACATAATTTGCAATGTTAAATCCTGCACGTAGTCTGAATCCATCGGATCGTCCGACAGCCCACCCCCCAATTTGTATCGCGTGAAAGCCGGCCCCAAAACGCCAAAATCCAATCGAGTGCGCCAAAAACCCCTGTTAAATGCGGCACAACACGGTAATCGTCAGGAAACCCTACGAAAATGCGGTCCTACAATGGACTCTTCTAGGCAAAGGTTTATGCCATTACAACCCCCCCACCCACCCACCCACACCCCCACACACACACACACAGTATAATCTCCCCTTTAGTGCCTCCACCTCCCTCTCACACGGTATTAAAGCCCCCCAGCGGCTCACTCACTTATTGTACCCCCAAGCAGCTCCCGCTCTTAGGCTACATTCACACTACCGTATGGAGGACGTATATATACGGCCGATATACGTCCTCCATAGACGGCAATGGGCGCACGGCGCCCTACGGGAGCGGTACGGTGCAGCACACGTGCGGCACCGTACCGCTCCGTACCCGGAAAAAAGATAGGACCTGTCCTATCTTTCTCCATAGTACGGCGCCCTGTATCCCTATGGAGAGGGGCAGGGGTGAGCTGCGCTCACCTCCTCCTCCTCCTCTCCCAGCGGGCAACGGCAGTTTGAATATATCCTATGGGTGAAGACACACGTGGCGTTTATAGGCCGTTTTTGGGTCGTTTTTAGTTAGTGCGTTTTCAGATCGTGAAAAACGCATGCGTTTTTGACAGGTTTGACCAATTATCTTAATTCAAACTGCTCAAAAAACGCATGTGTTTTTTTCCAATCTAAAACCGCTCTACTAAAAACGCCCCAAAAACGCCATGTGTGTCTTCACCCTTAGGGCACGTTCCGCTAGCGTCGCGTTCATAACGCGACGATAGCGGAACGTGTGAACGCACCCTCAGGTTGAAGACACACGTGGCGTTTTTGGGGCGTTTTTAGTTAGTGCGTTTTTAGATCGTAAAAAATGCATGCGTTTTTGAGCAGTTTGAATTAAGATAATTGGTCAAACCTGTCAAAAATGCATGCGGTTTAAAAAAACGCATGCGTTTTTTACGATCTGAAAACGGCCCAAAAACGCCATGTGTGTCTCCACCCATGCCGTGTACTGCGGAGCTGAAAAGAAATTCCAAATGTGGAAAAATTGTAAAAAAAACTCAAAAAATTTGCCATCTTCTGAAGCTAATAACTTTATCATACTTTGCCGCACGGTGTTTGATGTGAAATCATTTTGTGGAAAAAGTGGAGACATTTGTATTGCTACCATTTGAGGTCTGTGCGACATTTTTATAATTTTTTATTCCATTTTTTATGTGATGTAAAAAGGTGTAAAAGTCGCATTTCGGACATTTGGACATCTCCCGTCTCGGAGGTCACCGCCGGCCATAACCGGTTTTAAATTTTGATAGATCGGGCATTTTGGGACGCGGCGATACCTAATATGTTTGTGATTTTTACTGTTTATTATTTTTTATATCCGTTCTAGCGAAAGGGGGGTGATTTGAATTTTTTATATTTTATTAAATTTTTTTTATTTTTTAAACTTTTTTTAAACTTTTTTTTTCACTAATTCTTAGACCATCTAGGGTACATTAACCCTAGATGGTCAGATCGTTCCTACCATATACTGCAATACTTCTGTATTGCAATACAGTCCCCGGGTTACATACAAGATAGGGTCTGTAGGTTTGTTCTTAAGTTGAATTTGTATGTAAGTCGGAACTGTACATTTTCTAATTGTAATCCCAGACAGAACTTTTTTGGTCTCTTTGACAATTGGATTTTAAAAATGTTGTATTGTCATAAGATCCAGGATTAACACTAAAGCTTCATTGTAGACGCCTGTGATAACTGTTACAGCTGATTATTGCAGCCTAAGGATAAAGTACAATAAATTACCAATATCCAGTGGTACGTTTGTAACTAGGGGTTGTATGTAAGTCGAGTGTTCTTAAGTAGGGGACCGCCTTTATATGGCATTTTTGCAGCTCATTCATTACAATGAGCCACTGGCTCATTGTAACGAATCTGCAGAAGCCATTAAGCCTCGGGTCAAACGAAGACCCGAGGCTACCATGGCAACCGATCGCCACCGTCTTTTAAAGTCGCCGGCGGCAATCAAAGGGTTAATAGCTTCGATCGGTGCAAGCACCGACCGCGGTTATTAGCGGTGGGGGTTTGCTGCAATATGCAACAACCACCCCCTTTGTATGAAGAGGACTCAGCCCGTGAGCCCTCTTCATACATTCCCTATACCTCTGCGCCGTAGAGCTACGGCGCAGAGCGTTAACGGGTTAAAAACGGACCTAAAACGGGTTCAAAACGCCACATGTGGCATCACCCTTATAGTGACCCCCAGCGGCTCCCCTCTTATTGAGCTCCCTCCTCCCCAACAGCTTCCTTTGTTATTGCGCCCCCACAGTAAAATAAAAAATACATGAAATCCCCCTGCAGCAGCTCCTCCTCTCCTCTGCAGCAGCTCCTCCTCTCCCCTGCAGCAGCTCCTCCTCTCCCCTTCAGCAGCTCCTCCTCTCCCATTCAGCAGCTCCTCCTCTCCTCTGCAGCAGCTACTCCTCTCCCCTGCAGCAGCTCCTCCTCTCCCCTGCAACAGCTCCTCTAATACTCGGCGGTGGATATATCCTTTGCTGGAGCTGAGCCAGCATTAGGAAAAAAATAAAAATAAATCATGAAATTAATAAAATTGCCCCATTACAAATAAAAATTACATTAATCGGATAAAAAGTGAAAACCATCACACAAACCCTAGACATATGGTAACAACACATCCGTAATTACCGTACTTGAACATGAAAACTGTATCATGATTGAACACGCACAATGATCGTCCCACAAAAAATGCAATAAAAAATGTTTTAAAAAAAATATATATTCCCAAATGATTTTGCTGTAAAGCAATGTTCCACAAAGTGTTACACCTCTTGGAAGATGGCAATGCAAAAACTATATATTTTTCCCCAAATATGTTATTCTGCAAAATTTGTAAAATAGTATAGCTGAAAAATGAATCTCATCCCTCATCCCTACAGTTACTTCCTATAGGGCAAAACTGTCTTTGATGTCTCTTTTCTCAGGTGAAATAGCATAACAAATGAATAAAAACTAGTTTTCTCATTTAATCTTTTGTGAATGTGTAAATTTAAGGGCTATACGAACGTACAAACTTTTTAAATCTGTTAATAATAGGTTGAGAGGTACAGATTTGAAAATGGCGTAATATATAGGGGATTTCTAATATTATATGTTTCAAAGCTCATATAAAACAAAATTGATCCCCAAAAAAAGTAAATATAAGTCTATACTTTCCTTGAAAATCTGGAAAACCGCTATTCAATTTGTAAGCCATGTGATGTTGTAATAAAATATAAAGACGTTTTAAAAATGATAAAAACATAAAGCAACCATATGGGAAATGTTAGTTTCAAATTTGGTTGGTAAAACTATATGTCTGAAAAGGAGATAATTTTAAATTTTTAACATTTTTGCCAACTGTTTGATTTTTTCTTTTAGAAATAAATACAAAACATATTAACCAAAATGGTCAGATTAAAAAAAAGGGGCTGAACCCAAGGGGATAACTACAGCAGTAGCAGCCATAGCAGCAGCTACGGGGCCCGCAGGGTCAGGGGGTCCTGGCTTCAGACCTGACATGCTAAAGAATGGAGGATGTGAAGCATTATATACATATTATGCTGCACATTGTACAGCATAATCTGTATATGACAGTGCACATCTTCCACAGATGTCAACAGATTTTGAAACCTGCTACATTAAAAAAAGTTTTCTTTGTAATGGCAAAGCTGCAATCAAGGGGTGGGAACATTGATAATATCTGCAACAATGACTTTGAGTATCCCCCTTTCGACCCCAGCCTAAAGAAGTATTACAGTTTTACCATTAATTTTATCATTCAGAAATTTGCAGATTTTAGTTGGTAAGATCTTTCAAATTTATATCTGTAAACAAATATCACATCGGCCCAGATTTATTAAAGCCCCGGCGCCAGTTTTTTGTGTGACTTTTCTTTTCATTTCTTTTTAACAGAATAATGCCTAAGGCAAAGTATTTTATTCCATTTCCAGGTACCACTTAAAATATAACTTTGATTATTGAGAATTAAAAATAAAGTTAATTCTTTTCCAAGCAAATACATTTCTTTAAAAACCCAACGTTTGTGTAGAGTGTGTCATTGTATTCAGTATTTATTGTTCAGTAACAATGATCTGTCACTATCAGTTTAAGCAATGGCTCTGTGTGAGCTCCGCTACTTTTCTTTTCTGACACTCTTTTCAGAGCAAACTGCTTGCACATCTAATATATAAAGCAGGATGTATGTGTGTGTATGTCCACTAAAAATCAGGTTTTGAGCTGAAATTTTCACCCCACGCTTTCTAAAATCCACTTATTAACCACCATATAGAGAAGCCAGGAGCTGCTGCTGTAGCAGTTGGAAGTTGAGCCGTGAATGGTTGCTGTTCTTCCACAGGTCACTAATATGAGCTGTAGGCTTTGATTGTGCAACATCCCTGTCAATGTTCAGGCAGAGAAGTGTTGAGAATAAGCCCCTCAGTCTGTGTCTCTCCCAGCAGGTGAGCCTGCACAACTCACCTCAGGGATTATACAGTTGTATAGAGGTAATTAGCAGTGGTAGACCCTGCCTATACTGCAAGGGTTAAGATATGTAATGACTGTTATCCAATGATATTCTTCCATGTGAACTGGAGTAATTGGAGAGTGAGCCACCACCAGACCAGGGTTAAACAAAACCCCTGGACAGGAAGGGGCAAGGCCTCTTGGAATCCAGCTCCTGACATAGGAGCAGCTCTTACCAGCCACCTCTTTTTACCGCCAGCTCTCTTGCAGAGCACACCTTGCAGATTGTCAGTGACCAGAGAGACAGTGTGACGCACACCTCAGCGCTACACACAGAACACCCAGGACACTGCTGCAGCTTCCATATCTGGACACAGCTACCTCCCAGTCTGCACCTACTACCAGGCTGGTGAATCTATTCCTGAGGATCATTATCCATGACCACTCCATTAATCCGGAATCTCTAACAATCCGACATTTGTAACAAGATTGTTTGGCCTGTTGCCTGCAGTTGTTCTAATAAAGAACCGTGAGTTATTTTGCACAACGTTGCCTCTGTCTGTTCCCTGGATATGTAACACCAAGGGCGCCCCATCCATTACCCAGGGACTCATACTACAGACACCAAAGGGGTTGCCCAAGGGAGATTCAGTACATCAGCCTCTCTCTCTCCATCTTTCTTGCACACACCACCTGACCTGCTGGAGACCTGCCAGGCACTGTGACATCAGCGTGCCTAGGCCGCAACAGCCAGCAACTCCGATATTCTGGGCCCCGGCTGCCTCCAGGCCCCAACAAAAGGCTAGGCCCTGGTGGGGGATTTTGCAATTGGTTACTATAGGCAATGAGTATAAGACGCTTGAGGTAAGATGTATAGAGACAGAGAGACAGACAGGCTGTGACAGGGACTGAGACAGGCTGTGACCGGGACTGACTGACTGACAGGCTGTGACAGGGACTGACAGTCAGTGAAAGATAAAATATTTTTATTTTGTTATAGCTAAGAGCAGTTATTTACTATCCCAGGAAACGTCGAGAGCTACAGCTATTGTATTTATAAAGTGCATTATACCTGACTTGACACAAATTTCTGCACATAGATGGGCATTCTGGTGCACAGGTGGAGGTGCCTATTTATCATGCAGTGTCCAACAGAATTGTGTTGCACGCTCTTTGTTAAAGGGAACCTACCACCCCGATTCTACCTATAAAGGAAGAAGGGGTGGTAGGTGGATGGATGGGACGTGAGGATAGCCCTTTTTTGGGCTAATCCCCACGTCGGGGGTGTCTTTTAGAAAACTTTAAGCAGGTAATGCAATTTTTTTTCATGCGGGCTACTGGGGCGTGGAGTAAGCGAGCGGAAAGGAGGCTACTAGCGTGGGATCACTCCCAGCCCCAGTAGCCGCGTTTACTATGCTACTACCAGGTAATCTTCGGCGCGCAGCTCCTGGTAGTTGCGCGCCCTCATCTGAGTCCCGCGGCTACTGCGCATGCGCAGTAGTTCCGGCCCCGGAGTTGCGGCCGCGCAGCCGAAGATTACCTGGTAGGCGTCTACTGGGGCGTGGAGTAGCCGCGACTAGTAGCCTCATGTCCGGCCACTCCACGCCCCAGTAGCCGCATAAAAAAATTTGCATATACCTGCTATAAAGTTTTCTAAAAGACACCCGGGACGTGAGGATTAGCCCAAAAAAGGGCTATCCTCACGTCCCATCCATCCACCTACCACCCCTTCTACCTTATAGGTAGAATCGGGGTGGTAGGTGCCCTTTAAAGGTGTACTCTGTCGAAGCAGAGCAGGGTTGCACTGTTTTTGATAAATGTGGGCGATAAGGTCTATTATAATCACTGAATACTGAAGCTATGTGATCAAGAAAAAGCTATGATATACTGTGCAAGGGGAGGTAGTTATTTTATTTGGCAGAAACATAACGGGGCTCATTTAGTTACCTGTCCTGACGCGTTCCCCGAAAGTGCATTGTCCAACCGCAATGCACTCTGCCACGATTCACTAAGATTGTGCACAGGATATCCTGTATGTAACACTTCCCCGCTCAGGTCCGCCAGAGTTCACCTTCTTCCTGGTGCATGTAAGTGCTTGATCTTGCGACACAATTTGAAAGTTAAATCCTGCGCTTAGTACGAATCAGTTGGATCGACTCATGGCCCCCACCCCAGCGCAGCCGCAGCACACAATCCGATCGCGTGCAACACAATCCCAAGTTAAATACCTGTCAAAGCGCGCAAATCCCCAAAACATCAGAAAAACCTACAAAAGTGCGTCCTCGTACCCTTAGTAAATAAGCCCCATTAACTGTTTCACCACTGATTGATTTAACCTTACTGCATTATCAATTTTCCAAGCTTTTTATGCCATAAAACCGCACTGCAGGAAATGGATTGATTAAGAATATGAATTTACATGTACCTATTTTTAACAACAGCTTACCTACTTTAATGGTATATGTTAGCAGTATAGCAGGCCAATTAAAATAGACCTAGTTTAATAAACATTTAAAATTAACTACTACTACTAAAATTTAATTGATATCAAATCTACATTACTATTTATTTGTGTAAAAGTAACCTCCTCTAGCCTAAAATTTTGAAATATATTTTGGCAAACTAGGAATATAGTTACATATAACTTTGTACACTCACTTCATCATACTTAACCTCTACTTAATTATCCCTTTTTAGTAACCCATTAATAAAAAAAAAAAGTTTAGTGATAATTCACTTTGTGTTAGTGTTATGCTAAGTAGTGTCAAGCTAAGTAAATAAATACAACACCCTTATCTGTTGCGGAACACCGCTTTTTGTGCCAATTGTGTCTGAAGAAGGTCCGTATGATCGATCGAAATGTCACATTGGGGGTCATTTACTAAGGGCCCGATTTGCGTTTTCCCGACGTGTTTACCCGAATATTTCCGATTTGCGCGCCACGGTAACCCGACGGATTCGGAAAAACCGCTGCATTTTTTTTAAAAAAATTGGTCGCAAGGGCCACACTCACATGCACCATGATGAAGAGGATGAACTCCGGGGCACCTCGGCGGACTTTGGCGCAGCAGCGCCACCTGGTGGACATCGGGCGCAGGACCTTCATGAATCGCCGGAAGACCAGAACGCTCGTCAGAGAAGCCGCCGCTGGAACGCGAATGGACCGGTAAGTAAATGTGCCCCATTGTGTTTGCTGTGAAAAATAAAAGCACTTCTGCAATTCATAAATAAAAGTGTGACTGGAATCTAGCGTACATGAACTAGGGAATTATGTCTTTTTCCTGAGCACCAAGATGGGTTCTTCTTGATCTCTTCTTGATTGCCTTGTTAGAACCATGTTATAAGTAATACAAGGGCTTACTGCAAATCTGGTAACTGATGGATGCATCTTTCAATGGGTCAATTTAATTTTCTTTGCTGTCTGTTCGAGAATACTATGGCAATTTCTTCCATACACAGCTTCTTTCTAATTATAAGCACATACTTCTTAGGTACCTGTCTAGAAAAGTCCCCATAATGACCACTGTAAAATGTTATGGAAGTTCACTAACGGGTTGATAAAATCCCCTATGGTGCTAACTTTAAGGCCCCATATAATTTATAATGTTCCTTTATTGTGCCTTCATTGTAAAAATGCCAGTAATCTGAAGAATGGTGGTCCCATTCTCACTGTTGCATCTTCCTGCTCCACCTAATAGTGCAGGACTGTCGGAAATCACAATGCTCTCAGGCACTTTCATAGACAATAAACAGGAGTACCAAAGATAGAGGAACAATGCACTTGGACATTTCAAAATCTGTCGTATTATTGATAAGAATGCCATGACACATGCTCATTCTTCTGCTGTACCCACCAGTGAGAACGGGACTCCTGTTCTCTGGATTGCAGGGGGTCCTATTGAAGTCCTATTCTATTTCTCATGAGCACCGGAGGTCTCAGCATTCAGACCTTCACCACCCTGTTTTTCCCTATCATACGGACATATTCAAAAACTTGGAAGGTTAGTTACCTTTATTTTTAAATAATTGGTATTTTTATACTGCCTGAGATACAAAGTCTTTTCTACTGTCCTTTGCATGTGAGCATAACTCACGCACCAATGACACAACCCCAGGCCATTGTTTGCAGCCTGAAATTGCATACATTCATGAGAAGGAGGTATTAGCCTAAGGCTGTGTTCACATAATGCGTTTCAATTGTGCAAGAGAATCATATATGCGTTTCTACTATTGTTTAGATTTATATATTTCAGTGGAAAAGCATATGCGATCGGGCCAAGACGCTTCCTGTTGCAATTCAGTTGCCTTTAAAGACGTAAAGCCCCTTTCACACTTGCGTTTTTCATGCACGTGTTCTGCACATGCTTTTGACGCGAAGAACTTGCATTGCACTCTGACCCATTGTATGGGTCAAGCATGACCGCGGCATGTAAGGGTGCCGCTTACCGGGGGATCCGATCCACTTCTGGGCAGCCTCGAGGTCTGTCCGACCCCTTCCACATGCGGCTGCGTTCAGAGCATCGCTGGTTCAAGTTCAAGTAAAAAAAAATTTAAAACAGTAAAGTTTAAACATTAAAATAATAAAAAAAAAATCATAAAAATGTCCCTTCCCATGAAAACACTTAATAAAGTATAAAAAACACAAACACACAAAAAAACCCATACATATTTTGTATTGCCACGTCCATAACAATCTGTATAATAAATCAGAATTATTACTGGACCTGCACGGTAAACGCGGGGGAAAAAAATGCAAAAAAACCTTCTGAAAAAAGGGAATTTTTAATTAATACCTTTGAAAAAATGCTCTAAAAAGTGATTTAAAAAAACTCTAAAATACTCTAAAATAAAACCACTAAAAAGAACAACTCTTCTTGCAAAAAATAAGCCCCAAATCAGATTTGTCATCCGAAAAAATGTAAAAGTTATGCATATGAAAATACGGTGATGCTAAAATGAGATTTTCTCCAAATTAGTATTTATTCAGTAAAATTGAATAAAATACACAAAACCCCCAAATATTTGGTATCCCTGCATCCCTCTATAATAAAACAGAATTGTTATTAGATCTGCAAAGTGAACCCCCGAGAGCTACAGCTATTGTATTTATAAAGTGCATTATACCTGACTTGGACACAAATTTTAGCACATAGATGGGCCTTCTGCGGTGCACGGTCGGACTGAGGTTGCCTATATATCATTGCAGAGTGTTATCGCCCCAAACAGATTGTGTTGCACGCTCTTTGTTAAGGGAACCTACCACCCGATTCTAAAACTTAACGGAAGAAGAGCGAGGTGGCGGTAGAGTGGTGAGGGGACGGAGGACGGTGAGGATAGCCCTTTTTGGGCTAATCCCCACGTCCCAGGGTGTT
This sequence comes from Engystomops pustulosus, assembly GCA_019512145.1. Lineage (NCBI taxonomy): Eukaryota > Metazoa > Chordata > Amphibia > Anura > Leptodactylidae > Engystomops > Engystomops pustulosus. The sequence goes on along the minus strand of CM033642.1, from coordinate 123,222,708 downwards.
TGTGCTTTTAGAAAACTTTTAGCAGGGTATTAGGCAAGTTTTTTTGCGGCTACTGGGGCGTGGAGTAGGAACGATGAAAGAGGTACTAGCGTGGATACTCACCACAGCCCACAGTGCCGCGTTACTCCGCATACCAGGTAATCTTCGGCGCGCAAGCTCCTGGTAGTTGCGCACTGCCCCTCATCCGGCCAGTCCCGCGGGGACTACCTGCACATGCGCAGTAGTTTACGCCCCGGAGTCTCGGCCGGAAGCCGAAGATTGACCTGGTAGGGCGGAAGAGTAACGCGTTGCTGGGGCGTGGAGTAGCCGCGACTAGTGCCTATGTCGCGGCCTATTCCACGGTCCCAGTTAGCGCTCATTAAAAAATTTGCAGAGACCTGCTAGTAAAGTTTTCTAAAGACACCCGAGGGAAGTTACTTAAATAAAAAGGGCTATCTCCTGTCCATCGCCCACCTTACCTCATCTCATCCACCTACCCCCCTTCTACCTTTAGTAGGTAGAATCGGGGGTATTGGTAGGTGCCCTTTAAAGTGTATGACTCTGTCGAAGCAGAGCAGGGTGCGAGCAGATTATGGAAGGAGTGTATATGCCTGAGCTACAAAGTCTTTTCTACTGTCCTTTGCATGGGCTAACTCACGCACCAATGACACACACCCCAGGCCGTTGTTTGCAGCCTGAAATTGCATACATTCATGAGAAGGAGGTCTTAGCCTAAGGCTGTGTCACATAATGCGTTTCAAGTGTGCAAGAGAATCAATATGCGTTTCTACTATTGTTTAGATTTATATATTCTTAGTGGAAAAGCATATGCGATCGGCCAAGATGCTTCCTGTTGCAAGTCAGTTGCCTTTAAAGACTAAAGCCCTTTCACTTGGTTTTCATGCAGTGTTCTGCACATGCTTTGACGGAAGAACTGCATTGCACTCTGACCATTGTATGGGTCAAGCATGACCGCGGGAGTAAGGGTGCCGTTTACACGGGGGATCCGATCCCTACTGGGCAGCCTCAAGGTCTATCCGACCCCTTTCACATGCGTCTGCGTTCAGAGCATCGCTGGTCAAGTTCAAGTAAAAAAAATTTTAAAAACAGTAAAGTTTAACTATTAAACATAATTAAAAAATTCATAAAAATGTCACTTTCCATAAAAACACTTAATAAAGTATTAAAAAACACAAACACACAAAAAAACCCCCACATATTTTGTATTGCCACGTCATAACAATCTGTATAAGTAAATCAGATTATTACTGGACCTCCCGGTAAAACGCGGGGGAAAAAAATGCAAAAACAACCTCTGAAAAAAGGGAATTTTAATTTAATACCTTTGAAAAAAAGCTCTAAAAAGTGGATGTAAAAAAATGCACCACTCTAAAATAAAACCACTTAAAAAGAACAACTCTTCTCGCAAAAAATAGCCCCAACCAGATGTTGTCAGCCGAAAAAATTAAAGTTTATGCATATGAAACACGGTGATGCTAAAATGCGATTTTCTCCAAATTGTATTTATTCAGTAAAATTGAATAAAATACACAAAAACCCCAAATTTTGGTATCCCTGCGTCCGTACAAATATGAAAAAAAACAGAATCTGTGGATTAGATCTGCAAAGTGAAACCCGTAAACCCCCCCCAAAACGAATCTAAAAAAAGATCTTTTTCAATTAATCCTTTAAAAATGCTCTAAAAAGTGATTAAAAATGTTACGCACTCTAAAATAGCCACTAAAACGCAATCCTTCTCGAAAAAAATAAGCCCTTCAACCAGAGTTATCAGCTGAAAAAATTCAAAAAGTATGCATATGAAAGTCGGTGATGCTAAAATGAACAACATTTTGCCCCAATACTTTTATCAGCATCCACCACATGTGCCACCAATAACCACTAATCTACTCCCCCCCAAGCGTATTTTGTCATTGTGGCGACCCATATAACATACTCAACAACCAATCTCCCGGCCACGTCCCCGGGTTACCCATACAAGTATGGGTCTGTAGGTTTGTTCTTAAGTTGATTGCTGTCAAGTCGGACTGTCCTTGTTCTACTTGTACTCCCGACAGCAAACTTTTTGGTCCTGTGACATGGACTTTTCAAAAATGTTGGGTGTCTACCCCCATAAGCCAAAGACACCGGATTAACACTAAAGCTTCATTACCGTACACATTTGCATAACTGGCATAGCTGTTTAACTGGGCGTTTACCTCTAGGACAAGCCCTCAATACCAGTAGCCTCCGGGTCCGTTTGTCAATAGGGCGTCTAGTAAGGTCGAGGTTCTTGAGGGGTTTACCGGGGTACCCCTACCATTTTTTCATGGTTGGTCAACGAAAGGCGCCAAAAAGACACCCACAATAATCTCCAAATATGCGTAAGTTTTAATTTCCTCCACCAACACAAGAGCCCTTAATTAGATTCACCCACAATAAGCTATAGATGCCACCAACAATTAGGTCCGAAAGAGTATCATCTGGCAAAAAAACACCTACCTGGTCACATCTAACCCCTAAGGAAGCAGGGTTTTTCCGTCATTTCTCGCTCTCCATCCTCAAAAATCTAACTTTTCCTATTTTCAAATGTATAAACCTGTGTGAGGGCTCTTTTGGAGTAACCCAAATTTTACTTTCCGTCAGAGTTACATTTTCTTTACCATGCCCGTGTACTAGAAGCTGAAAAAAAAATCCAAACTGTGGAAAAAATTGAAAAAGACTGCACGGACGTCACGTTCTTGGGGCTCAGGTTTTTCTCGACTTTGAATGTGCACTCAAATATAACACTCAGCTTTTTCTTTGGATCGGTGCGATCGCGGAGATACCCAAATTATATAGGTGTTATTGTGTTGATACCTTTATCAAAAATTACCCGCATGTGTACCCAAAAAAAGAAAAAACACATAGTTGCCATCTCTGACGCAATGATTTTTCAGATTTGCGCACGGCAATGGGTGAGGGTGTAGATATTTTGCTAATGAGCTGACGTTTCATTGATACCATTTTGAGGTCTGTGCAAACGTTGAATCATTTTTATTCTTTTTAATGTGTGATGTAAAAGGTGTAAAAGTCGCATTTCAGCGAATTTGTGGCCATTTTCCCGCTCGGAGGTCACCGCCGGCCGTAACCGTTTTTATATTTGATCGATCGGGCATTTTGGGATCGGCAATGCTAAGTGTCTGTGATTTTACTGTTTATATTTTTTTATCGGTTCCCTAGGAAAGGGTGGGTGGGTGTGATGATTGAATTTTTAATATTTTATTTAATGTTTTATTTTTGAAAAACTTTTTTTCTTTTTTTTCCATATTTCTAGACCATCCTAGGGGACATTAACCTAGGATGCGGCTACTGGGGCGTGGAGTAGCCGGACATGAGGCTACTAGTCGTGGCTACTCCACGCCCCAGTAGCCGCGTTACTCCGCCTACCAGGTAATCTTCAGCGCGCAGCTCCTGGTAGTTATGAATATGTGTGGAAAAAGTAGAACATTTTGAAGTTCGAAAATCAAGAATTTTTCCAAATTTTCACCAAATATCTGATTTTCTCATAAATAAATGCAAAACATACCACCAAAATTTTCCAACTAACATGAAGTACAAAGTGTCACGAGAAAACAATTTTAAAATCACTTGGATATGTTAAAGCGTTTCAAAGTTATAACCATTTATAGTCACACAGGGCAGATTTGAAAAAATGGGCCGTGTCAGGAAGGTGAAAAGTGGCTTCAGCGTTAAGGGGTTAAATTTGCCACATAAAACCCTAATGTGGGCAAAATTTGCAACAGAGTCATTCTGGAGTACGTATGGTTTTTTTTATCACTTTTTATTGCATTTTTTGTGGGATTAAATGGGTAAAATTCATACATTTTGGCAGATTTTTGTTTTTGGAGTTTTTTTTAATGCAGTATATTGTGCTGTTTTAATAATTTACATTTATTCTACAATTGTTACTGATGCGGTGATGCCATATATGTGGAGTTTTTGTTATCATTTAAACTTTTTTTAGTGCAATGTATGTCTCTTTATCTGTTTCTGGGCTTATGGGCATTTTTATTACTTTATTGGTTAATTTTTTTTATTGAATAACATTTTTTTTTCCCCTTTTTTTTTGTATTACTTCCACCAGGGGAAATGAACAAGCAATCATCTGATAGCTTGTTTATGATAATACTTTTCAATACTGATGTATTGTAGGGTATTAGCAGTGTCAGCCTATCCACATGCATAGGCTGGCACTGTGCCTTTAAGATGACGTCATCAAAGCCATCTTTCAGGCACTGCCTCCAGGCAGCCCTGGGGTCCTGATCAGACCCCAAGGCTGCCATGGTAACGATCCTCGCCCCTCGAAGACGGGGAGGGCGATCATGGGGGAAAGACCCCCAAGGTATTTAACGGGTTAAACACCCGCAATTGGCGCCCACTCCGACCACGGGTTTTACACGACGGTGTCGGCTGTTAGTTACAGCCGGCACCCTGTCCCGATGCCGGTTCGGCTCTGATTCACAGCTGAGCACGCATCAGCACCGTGGCGGATATATCCACCGCTGAGCCCTAAGTCACTGCGCTCAGTGGCGGATATATCCGCAGGAAGGGGTTAATGTATCCAACGCTGGCTGTGCTGATGTACAATTTAAGACAAAATAACAATATACCTGCGCTGACTGTAACTACTGATGCAAACAATGATATATGAAGTGAAGAGATGTATTGGCTGGATGGGGCGGCTCTCCGCTCTGGACATTTGTTTAATAAAATCTCCCCCCCTCCAGTTTCGTTTCACTCTCTCTATCCCAAAAACCTTTGTTCCTTTTATTTCTCCGTTATGCATTAGTTTGTAATGTTTTGATGTACAATTTAGCTGTTACCTGCACCTGTTGAAGCCTGAGCAGGTGCAGTACAATTTAGCTGTTACCTGCACCTGTTGAAGCCTGAGCAGGTGCAGTCTATAGTGAGTGATCACCCTGTGCCTGCTCACTGCACCGCTGGACACCTATAGTGAGTGATCACCCTGTGCCTGCTCACTGCACCGCTGGACACGTCCCATCCACATATCTCCATGCCCACTCGGCGTAGAGAGAAAAACGATCCCAATTCCTGGCTTTTAACATGGAATTACAATTGTGTCAGTACTTGTATTCCAGAAAGCTGGCAGACAAGTCATGATAAATCTTCCCTATTTGTATATATATTTTTTTTATACCTAGGCTTGTAACCAGGACAAGAGGGCATCCTCTACACCTAGAGGAGAGGTGATTCTACCATCACCATAGACAGGGGGCATCCTCTACGCCATAGACCAAGGTTCTTTACTGTAAGAGCAGTGAGACTATGGAACTCTCTGCCGCAGGAGGTTGTTATGGCGGACTCTATGTACATGTTCAAGAGAGGCCTGGATGCCTTTCTGGAGAGAAAAAATATCACGGGTTATGGGGATAAAACATTTATTTAATTCTTAAAGGTTGGACTTGATGGGCTTGCATCTTTTTCCGAAACCCGTAAACCCCCCCCAAAACGAATCTAAAAAAAGATCGTTTTTAATTAATACCTTTGAAAAATGCTCTAAAAAGTGATGATAACAAATGTTACACACTCTAAAATAAAGACCAATCTAAAACGAACAATCTTCTCGAAAAAAAGCCCTAACCAGATGTTGTCAGGAAAAAATTTCAAAAAGTTATGCATAGAAACTCGGTGATGCTAAAATGAACAACATTTTACGCCCCACACTTACTTTTATCAGTCCACCACAATGGCGACCAAAAATAACCACCTAATCTAGACAAATGACCCCCCCCCCCCGCGTATTTTGTATTGTGGCGACCCATATAATAAACCACATACCAACAACTACAACGCCCCGCCCACCGTCCCCGGGTAACCCATGACAAGATGGGTCTGTAGGTTTGTTCTTAAGTTGAATTGATGTAAGTCGGAACTGTATGATTTGACATTGTAATCCAAGACAGAAACTTTTTGGCGCTTGTGACAATGGAGACCCCTTTTAAAAAATGTTGGGTGTAATAAGAAACAGGATTAACACTAAAGCTTCATTACGGACACATTTGATAACTGGAATAGCTGTTTTAAAACATGGGGGTTTTTTAAGCCCTAGGGACTAAAGTACAATAAAGTACCAATATCCAGAGGTCCGTTTGTAAATAGGGGTCAGTAAGGCGAGTGTTCTTAAGTAGGGGACCGCGTACCCCCTCTCATTTTTATGGTATGGTCAACAAAACAAAGGTGCCAAAAAGAAACCCACAAAAAATCTCCAAATATGTGCGGATAAGTTTTAATTTCTCCACCAACACCAACGAGTCCCCTCTAAATTAGTCTCACCCCCCAACAATAAGCTATAGCTGCCCCCACACCAACAAAGGTACCGAAAGAGTATCTATCGGCAAAAAACACCTACCTGGGTCAACATCTAACCCCTAAGGAAGCAGGGTTTTTTCCGCTCATTTCTCGCTCTCCATCCTTCAAAAATCCATAACTTTGTCATTTTAAATGTATAAACCTGTGTTGAGGCTTATTTGGGCGTAACAAATTTTACTTTCCGTAATGTTATTATTTAACATGCCCGTGTACTACGAAGCTGAAAAAAAACCAAATGTGGAAAAATGAAAAAAACTGCACGTGACGTCACGTTCTTGTGGGCTCAGTTTTTTCGCTTTGAATGTGCACTCAAAAATAACACTCAGCTTTTTCTTTGATCGGTGCGATCGCGGAGATACCAAATTTATATAGGTGTTATTGTGTTTATACTTTTCAAAAATAAACGAATGTGTACAAAAAAAGAAAAAAAAATGTTGCCATCTCTGACGCGAATACTTTTTCAATCTTGGCGAACGGAAATGGGTGAGGGGTAATTTTTTGCTAATGAGCTGACGTTTCATTGATACCATTTTGAGGTCTGTGCAAACGTTGAATCATTTTTATTCTTTTTAATGTGTGATGTAAAAGGTGTAAAAGTCGCATTTCAGCGAATTTGTGGCCATTTTCCCGCTCGGAGGTCACCGCCGGCCGTAACCGTTTTTATATTTGATCGATCGGGCATTTTGGGATCGGCAATGCTAAGTGTCTGTGATTTTACTGTTTATATTTTTTTATCGGTTCCCTAGGAAAGGGTGGGTGGGTGTGATGATTGAATTTTTAATATTTTATTTAATGTTTTATTTTTGAAAAACTTTTTTTCTTTTTTTTCCATATTTCTAGACCATCCTAGGGGACATTAACCTAGGCATTTTTAATTAATACCCTTTAAAAAATGCTCTAAAAAGTGATAAAAAATGTTACGCACTCTAAAATAAGACCACTAAAAAGAACAATCCTTCTCGCAAAAAATAAGCCCTTAACCAGATTTATCAGCTGAAAAATTAAAAAAAAATATGCATATGAAAGTCGGTGATGCTAAAATGAACAACATTTTCGCCAAATTACTTTTTATTCAGTAAAAATGGGAAAAAATAAAAAATCTATACAAAATGAGGTATTTTCGTAATTGTGGCGACCCATATAATAAAAATAATATACAGGCAGTCCCCGGGTTACATACAAGATAGGGTCTGTAGGTTTGTTCTTAAGTTGAATTGTAGTAAGTCGGAACTGTAATGATTTGACATTGTAATCCAGACGAACTTTTGGCGCTTGTGACATGGAGACCCCTTTAAAAATGTTGGGTTGTAATAGAACACAGGATTAACACTAAAGCTTCATTACGACACATTGATAACTGGAATAGCTTGTTTTAATGGTTTTAGCCTAGGACAAAGTACAATAATGTACCAATATCCAGAGGTCCGTTTGTAATAGGGGTCGTATTGTAAGCGAAGTGTTCTTAAGTAGGGGACCGCGTACCTTCTTTTTATGGTATGGTCAAAAACAGGCCAAAAAAGAAACCCACAAAATAATCTCCTAAATATTGCGTAATTTAATTTCCATCCACCAACAAACGAGCCTCTAAATTAGTCTCACCACAATTAGCTATAGACGCCCACCAACAATTAGGTACAGAAATGGAGTATCATATCGGCAAAAAACCCTAACCTGGGTCAACATCTAACCCTCTAAGGCCAGCAGGGTTTTTCCGCTCATTTTCGCTCTCCACCTTCAAAATATAACTTTTCATTTGTAAATGTAAATAAAACCTGTGTGAGGGCTTATTTGGGGACGTAACAAATTTTACTTTCCGTAAATGTTTATTATTTAAACATGCCCGTTTGTCTACGAAGCTGAAAAAAAACCAAATTGTGACGAAAAATGAAAAAAAACTGAACGTGAGTCACGTTCTTGTGGGCTCAGTTTTTTCGACTTTGACTGTGCACTCAAATAACACCTCAGCTTTTTTCTTTGTATCGGTTGCGATCGCGGAGATACCAAATTTATGATAGGTTTTATTGTGTTTTAATACATTTTCAAAAATTAAACGAATGTGGTACAAAAAAGAGAAAAAAAAATTTGCCATCTTTGCGCGAATACTTTTTCAGACTCTTGGCGCACGGAAAGTGGGGAGGTGGAATTTTTTTGCGTACTGAGCCTGACGTTTTCATTGCATACCATTTTGAGGTATGTGCGACATTCGTTGAATCATTTTTATTCTTTTTAATGTGTGATGTAAAAGGTGTAAAAGTCGCATTTCAGCGAATTTGTGGCCATTTTCCCGCTCGGAGGTCACCGCCGGCCGTAACCGTTTTTATATTTGATCGATCGGGCATTTTGGGATCGGCAATGCTAAGTGTCTGTGATTTTACTGTTTATATTTTTTTATCGGTTCCCTAGGAAAGGGTGGGTGGGTGTGATGATTGAATTTTTAATATTTTATTTAATGTTTTATTTTTGAAAAACTTTTTTTCTTTTTTTTCCATATTTCTAGACCATCCTAGGGGACATTAACCTAGGTTACGCACTCTAAAATAAGACCACTAAAAAGAACAATCCTTCTCGCAAAAAATAAGCCCTTAACCAGATTTATCAGCTGAAAAATTAAAAAAAAATATGCATATGAAAGTCGGTGATGCTAAAATGAACAACATTTTCGCCAAATTACTTTTTATTCAGTAAAAATGGGAAAAAATAAAAAATCTATACAAAATGAGGTATTTTCGTAATTGTGGCGACCCATATAATAAAAATAATATACAGGCAGTCCCCGGGTTACATACAAGATAGGGTCTGTAGGTTTGTTCTTAAGTTGAATTTGTATGTAAGTCGGAACTGTATATTTTATCATTGTAATCCCAGACAGAACTTTTTTGGTCTCTGTGACAATTGGATTTTAAAAATGTTGGGTTGTCATAAGAACCAGGATTAACACTAAAGCTTCATTACAGACACATTTGATAACTGGAATAGCTGTTTATTGTAGCCTAGGACTAAAGTACAATAAATTACCAATATCCAGAGGTCCGTTTGTAACTAGGGGTCGTATGTAAGTCGAGTGTTCTTAAGTAGGGGACCGCCTGTACTATTTTTATGGTATGGTAAACGGCCAAAAAAGAAACCCACAAAAAAATCTTCCTAAATATTGCTAATTTTAATTTCCTCCACCAACAAAGAGTTAATTAGATCTCACCAATTAGCTATAGATGCCCCAAAATTATGTACCAGAAAAGAGTATCTCATCTGGCAAAAAAACCCTAATGGTCCACATTAACCCCTTAAGGACGCAGGGTTTTTCCGCTCATTTTTCGCTCTCCACCTTCAAAAATCTTTTTCATTTTTAAATGTATAAACCTGTGTGAGGGCTTATTTTGTGAGTAACAAATTTTACTTTCTCGTAATGTTATTTATTTTAACATGCCGTGTACTATGAAGCTGAAAAAAAATTCCAAATGTGGAAAAATTGAAAAAAACTGCACGTGCGTCGCGTTCTTGTGGGCTCAGTTTTTTCGACTTTGACTGTGCACTCAAAATAACACCTCAGCTTTTTTCTTTGTCGGTGCGATCGCGGAGATACCAAATTTATGATAGGTTTATTGTGTTTAATACATTTCAAAAATAAACGAATGTGTACAAAAAAAGAAAAAAAAATATTGCCATCTTTGACGCTAATAACTTTTTCAGACTTTGGCGCACGGAAACGTGGAGGTGGAATTTTTTTGCGATGAAGCCGACGTTTTCATTGCTACCATTTTGAGGTTGTGCGACGCATTTGATCATTTTTTATGAGCCAGGCGCATTGTAACGAATCTGCAGAAGCCGAGCTTCGGGTTAAACGAAGACCCGAGGCACCATGGCAACCATCGCCGCCCCAATGACGTTCGGGGGGCGCGGCAGTACGTAATAAAGATGGCGCGCCGCCGTCTTTTAAATGCTGCTGGCGACTTTGCCGGCGGCAACGAAAAGGTTAATAGCAAGCACCGACCGCGCTTATTAGCGGTGGGGGTTTGCTGCAATATGCAACAACCCCCCCCTTTGTATGAAGAGGACTCAGCCTGTGAGCCCTCTTCATACATTCCCTATACCTCTGCGCCGTAGAGCTATGGCACAGAGCGTTAAGGGGTTAAAAAGACAAAAAGAGTTATAGCCTGTACAATTTGACAATGCAAATCTGCCCTGGATGGCGCCTCCTTCCATTCTAAGCCGTCCGTGTGCCCATACAGCAGGTTACCACCACATATGGGGTATCAGTGTACTCGGGAGAATTTGGGTATCAAACTTTGTGGAGCTTTTTTTCATTTAATCCATTGCAAATGTTTGATTTTCCACCAACATGCCAATCTTCTGACGCTAATAACTTTTTCAGACTTTGGCGCACGGAACGTGGAGGTGGATCTTTTTTGCGACTAATTAGCCGACGTTTTCATTTCTACCATTTTTGAGGTATGGTGCGACATTTTGATCATTTTTTTATGAGCCATGGCTGCTTGTAACGAATCTGCAGAGCCGATGCTTCGGGTTAAACGAAGACCCAGGCGACCATGGCACCGATCGCGCGCCCCAATGACTTCGGGGGGAGCGGCAGATGTAATAAAGATGGCGCGCGCCGTCTTTTAAATGCTCGCTGGCGAACTTTGCCGGCGGAACGAAAAGGTTAATAGCAAGCACCGACCTGCGCTTATTAGCGGTGGGGGTTTGCTGCAATATCAACAACCCCCCCTTTGTATGAAGAGGACTCAGCCTGTGAAGCCCTCTATACATCTCCTATACCTCTGCGACCGTAGAGCTATGGCACAGAGGGCGTTAAGGGGTTTAAAAAGACAAAAAGAGTTATAGCCTGTACCAATTTGACAATGCAAATCTGCCCTGGATGGCGCCTCCTTCCATTCTAAGCGTTCCGTGTGCCCAACAGCAGGTTACCACACACATATGGGGTATCGTGTACTCGGGAAATTTGGTATCAAACTTTGTGGAGCTTGGAGCTTTTTTTCATTTAATCCATTGCAAATGTTTGATTTTCCACCCAAAAATAATGAATTGTCAAAAAATATTACAATTTGTAGACCGCACCTCCATTTTGTTTTAACCCCTATAAAACACTGAAATGGTTAACAAACTTCTTAAAAGTGGTTTTTCATACGTTGAGGGGTGTAGTTTCCATAATGGGGTAACTTACAAATCTTGCTATTATTTAGGCCTCTCACAGTCCATTAAAAGTTGAGCAGGTCCTAATTAGGGGTGAAAAATGGACCCCAAATTCTGAGCCTCATAACATTCTAGTAAAATATGTGGAATCTTAAAAAAAAAATGCCAACATAAAGCAGACATTTGGGAAATGTCAGTTATGAATTTATTTGGGTGCTATGACTATCTGCATCAAATGTAGAGAATTTAGAACTTTGAAAATAAAGAATTTTGCTAAATCGTTTTTTTTCCCCATAAATAAACACAAAAGATATCATCCAAATTTTTAAACTAATTTGAAGTACAATACGTCCCGAGAAAAGAATCTCAAAATCCCCTGGATAACATATAGCGTTTAAAAGATATAACCACTTATAGTGACACAGGGCAGATTTGAAAAATGGGGCCGCGTTCTAGAGTCCCAAAGGGGTTAATAGCCAGATGCACCACTATAGCAGAAAGATATTTGCTAATCATGGAGTTTGATCCAGTTACAGTTATGCTTATAATTAAAATAGTATTTCAAGAAAGTTGCAGCACAATAAGGTGAATTGTTTTTTTCTAATATGGTAAATGCTCTAAAGAATTATAAATTTCTTTCTAATATTATGGCTCCTTGTATTAATTCAGTCTCACAATGCAACCCTCGAGCCAAAAAGGTTGTAAACCACTGCACTAGAAGATTGGGAAGACAGCGGTACCCATTACCATTATATAGGAGATGGACAGTGTGCATAAGAGATCTGGGGTTCCAAACTTTCCTAAACTTACCAGAAGTATTGTTCAGATCACTTGGGGGCGATATATTCCTCTTTGGGGTGAAACATACATACAACACAGAAGTAGTACTGTGTACATACACTCACCGGCCACTTTATTAGGTACACCTGTCCAACTGCTCGTTAATACTTCATTTCTAAACAGCCAATCACATGGCGGCACTCATGCATTTAGGCATGTAGACATGGTCAAGACATCTCCGCGAGTTCAACCGACACAGTATGGGGAAAAGTTGATTTGAGTGCCTTTGAACGTGGCATGGTTGTTGGTGCCAGAAGGGCTGGTCTGGTATTTCAAAACTGACTGCTATCTACTGGGATTTCCACGCACAACCTCTCTAGGGTTTACAGAGAATGGTCCAAAAAGAAAAAAAATCCAGCGAGCGGCTTTCTGTGGGCGGAAATGCCATTGATGCCAGAGGTCAGAGGAGATGGGCAGACTGGTTCGAGCTGATAGAAAGGCAACCAGTACAACCAAGGTAGGCAGAGAGCATCTCTGAACGCCACAGTACGATCGAACTTTGAGGCAGATGGGCTACAGCAGCAGAAGACCACACCGGGTGCCACTCCTTTCAGCTAAGACAGGAAACTGAGGCTAAACTTTGCACAGCTCATCGAAATGGACAGAGAATTGGAAAAACGTGCCTGGTCTGATAGTCCTCGATTCTGCTGCGACATTCGGATAGTAGTGTCAAATTTGGCGTCAACAACAACATGGATCCATCCTTGCCTTGTCAACGTTCAGGCTGGTGGTGGGTGGTGTCATGGTGTGGGGAATATTTTTTTGCACTCTTTGGGCCCTTGGTACCAATTGAGCATCGTTGCAACTCCCACGCCTACCTGAGTATTGTTGATGACCATGTCCATCCTTTATGACCCAATTTACACCCAACACGGATGGCTACTTTCACAGGATAATGCGCCATGTCATAAAGCTGGAATCATCTCAGACTGTTTTCTTGAACATGAAATGAGTTCACTGTACTCAAATGGCCTCCACAGTCACAGATCTCATCCAATAGAGGCATCTTTGGATGTGGGGGAACGGGAGATTCCATCATGTGTGCAGCCGAAAATCTGTGGCAACTTGTTGATGCCATCATGTCAAGATGGACCAAAATCTCTGAGGAATGCTTCCAGTACCTTTTTGAATCTATGCCACGAAGAATTGAGGCAGTTCGAAGGCAAAAGGGGGTCCAACCCGTTACTAGCACGGTGTACCTAATAAAGTGGCCGGTGAGTGTATAGGCAACATAGAAATGGTATTACTATGCTGTCTCCATATATACAAGAATTCTTGTACTATGCCCATATATACAGGACAGAATTATATGAATGTGTTGTGCCCATACTGTGGTGTGCAAGGCATGTTACAAGGTTTTATAAACACAAAAGTTAACGCAATGTAATTAGGCAAATCTTCTCTCCACAGGTGTTGTATTGACTTTCAAAATGCAATGTAAACACCATGGGGCACATTTACTAAGGGTCCTGCGGCTGCACTTTCATCAGATATTTTGCGAAGAGGATTTTGTTGCACATGATCGGATTGTGCTGGCTTCCATGCGACACAAAACGGGGCGGGGGGGGGGGGGGGGGGCGTTCCATCGGGACTAAATCGACGTGATTCGGACTAAGCGCGGGATTTAACTTTTAAATTGTGTCACGAGCCAAGCACTTACATGCACCGGGAAGAAGAAGGTGAACTCCAGTGGACCTGAGCAGGGAAGCTACACATGCAAGATATCAGGCGCGCAATCTACCTGAAGCACAGCAGAGTTCATCCTCGTCGGACATTCCGGATCGGGATCGCGCAGGGACCGGTTAAGTAAATGTGCCCCCATGGGCCACATTTACTAAGAATGAAGGAAACTGCACTAAAAGGGCTCTGCCTGTGTATAATGCTCGGATTCACTAAGAACGTGTGCCTGAAATCAAGAATCTGACGCTTCCCTGCACAGGCCCGACAGAGTTTACCAACTTTTTTGCAGTGCACCTTTAACATAGGGTGTGCGACAGACTTTGCATGTTAAATCAGGCACACTGTCCAAATGAGCCCCAAAACGCCCCTAATTTGTGTCGCAAGATGACTAGTGCAGCTGCGCCACAAAACGGTCGCGTGCGACACATTTGTGGCGAAGACACTTCTTAAATACCTGTGCAAGTAGTTTACGCCTAAAAGAATGTCAAAAGTCCGTCAGAAAACTGGCGCAAAGCCCTTAGTAAATGTGCCCCCATGTGTAAATGCAGCCTTACAGTCCAGTGACGGTATTTAATATCCCATGCCATGTACTGAGAAGCGGTAAAAAAAATTCCAAATGCAGTAAAATTGGTGAAACAATGCACTTGAGCCATTTTCTTGTGGGCTTGCAATCACGGGGATACCAAATTTATATAGGTTTTGTAATGCTTTCATACATACAAAAATTAAAACCTCCTGTACAAAAATAAATTCTTCATTTTGCCATGTTCAGGCCCTAATAACTTTTTCATACTTCAGTGTACAGAGCTGTGTGTGGTGACCATTTTTTTTAAACTGTTGATGATGATTTCAATGCTACCATTTGAGAAATGTGTAGCCTTTTGATCACGTTTTATTGACTTTTTTTTAAAGATTTTCCCAAATGGCAAAAAAGTGGCATTTTCGACTTTGGCCGCCATTTTCAGTTACACGGTTAAACACCGGGAATAACAGTTGTTATATTTTGATAGATGGGACATTTTGGGATGTGGCAATACCTAATATGTTTATGAATTTTACAGATTTTTTATATCAGTTCTAGAGAAAGGGAGGTGATTTAGATTTTTCGTTTTTTTTTTAATTTCATTTTTTTAAAAACTTTTTAAAAAATGTTTTCACTTCTTTTCAGACCCCTCTAGCGTACTCTAACCCCAGGTTGTCTGATTAATCCTACCATATACTGCCAATACTGCAGTATATGGAGATTTTCCACATCATCTAGTACAATGTGCAAATCGCAATAAATAGTGTGAAACAAGACAGCCTAGGGTTTTTGTGTGACCTGAGGCTATCATAGCAAAGGATCGCCAAGCCACCACAGTGGCACCCATGTGCCACCAGCTTTTTATTGCTAGCACTGATCACATGTGTTACCGATTGGTGTTTGCTGCAATATGTGGCACAATATACATTGTGTTAACATCACATTTATGTAAACTGTGTTAATGTGTTTTTTACACAATGTAAAGTCGACGTGTGAACGCATCCTAATATAGGTTTGTGCATCACTGCCCACAACCCTCATAGAAGCATTGGTAACAGAAACAGCTATTAGGAAGATTGTAAATCCCTTGCGATCTTCAAGGCAATTAAAGGGAATCTGGAAAGGAGAAAGGGAAATTGGACTAATTAACCACTGGATCTGGAAGGTGTTCAGCTGCTTGGCAACATACTGGTGGATTATTAAGTCAATATCTGATGACAGGTTCCCTTTTAATCAAAGTGGAGATGAAATTTTGAATGGTCTGAATTTGTTGGTAATACCTTAATTCAGCCCTAAAATTAACACATTCACAAAAGATAAAACGCATCTTAAAATTTTTTATGCAATTTCTCACGAGTACGGAGACACCTTACATGTGGACATTACTTGTTGTAGGAGTGTACAGTGAGGGGTAAGTCCTCCCCTTAAAAAGTCACACATCTGTGACGAAACGTGTGGGGTCCGATTGCCTCCCCTCCCCACAGCCTTGCTCCTTCTTCATCTTTTTGCACACATATTCACTTGGGCATGATGTTTTTAGCATTGGTCGCAGGCTCCATTTGGAAATCCTTTTCCATGTTTTCTTGCTCATATGAAACATATTGCATTGTTTTTATTATTGTCATTTTTGAATCACTTGCCACTCTTGTTTAGGCTGTGAGGTAGTAGGGGTGTAGGGCCTATGCATGCCTCTTGGCCCTAGATAGTCCCATACACCCTTCCCGGTGTATTTTTAGGTGGTTTTATTATTGTGCCATGTATTGCATGTTTTTTCATGTTTCTAATAAAAATTGATTTTTGTATTTATGTCCATCATATGCATCCTCTGTTTTTTTCTTGTTGGCAGCCAGATCTATTTTCGCCATGTAGTTGCTTTGCTGTAGAATTGCGGTGGCTGATCCTGATGCTGATCTTGATGCAATTTTGGTCAAGAACCTGTTCAGGTAGCGGAGGTCTATTATTAATCGCAACCTGTTTGGTGGCCTTTGTTACAGCAAAAATGGTGGGGTATACTGCTTTTCCTCTTACTTTTCCTTCATCTAGAAGGGGAAGGATATGAGATTTTTCGATTTTTGAACACAAAAATCTTTCTGGTAGAATTGTATCCATTTTTTTTACAGTGGACAGTACCCAACCTACTAGTGACAGACCTGGTATGGTGTCAGAAATCGGGCTTGTGAGTTTTCATATTGTGGGGGACAGTTCTTTCTTTAGACTTTTGAATCCCTCTACGCCTGTTACAAAATCCACGAAATAGTCTTTCTGGTCTTGTTCTTCTAGGTGGAAAGCTTTGTTTCTTGGAGGTCCTGGCCACCTGTGGAAAAGATTCTCCCAAACGTCTTTCAGGTCTGTCACGGGTGCTCCTGCGATCCATGTCTTGAGTTGCAGACACATCTGTGGACCCCCGCATATCTCATCTCGGCAGTCGCTGGGATACTCACCCATCCACATGCCAGGACAGCCTCAGAATGTGACGTCACCAGGATTGCACTTGTAAGACATCTGCTACTACCCTTCTGGACATGCACCATAGCCCACCTCCACAAATTAAAAAACACAGCTTAAAACCAGCCACATGCATGGTAAACATGCAAAAACGCACGCATGCATTTTCAGTGCGCTTTGAAAGGCACCAAGAACTGACCAAGAACGCACCATGTGACAGCACCCTTAGGACACTTATAGGGCAGATGATTTATTGCTGATGAACATTGTTATTGTGTTCTTCTGTCCTAGTTAGGACCCCCAACGCTTTACCCATCAGTGCTGCCTGAAGGACGAGAGGAAAGTAAAATTAACCTACAGGTACTCACCCATCGTTCTCTTCACCACGATCCAGGCGCTGGTCTTCTTTAATCGCGACACAAAAAAAATATATAAAAAGCAGATTGGGGACACGCTGTCACGGCGCCCCAGGCTATTAATTATTCACACCTCCCGCGCAAATACATATCACCTGCGCAATAGATACCTACTTTTCGTATGTTGCAAAGGGAGGTGACGTTGCACGTCCTTTTTTCAAGCAAACCTGCCAGGTCAAGATTAAGAATATCAGCACCAGGAAGGAGGTGAAAAAGATGATATGTGAGTATCTGTAGTTTAATTTTACTTTATATTACTGGTAGATTTCCTTTGATGAGGTAAAATTAGTGACAGGTTTCCTTTAAAATAAAACGGATAACTGAAACCCTTACATCATCGAGTGCGTTCCCCAAAACTGATTACGTACAGCTTAAGGCTAAATTCACACTGCCGTTGCCCGCCCTACCCTAGCACGCCCGGCACACAGTAGCGTGCAGGGAGAGGAAGAGGAGGTGAGCGCTGCTCACCCCGCCCCTCTCTATAGGGATGTGTGGCGCACAGTGCATTAATACGGGCAAAGATAAGACATGTCCTATCTCTTTCCCGTGTACAGAGCAGGACGGTACCGCACGTCTGCGGCACTGTACTGCTCCAGTAGGGTGCCATGCGCCCATTCCCGTATACACGTCCCCCATGCGGCAGTGTGAATGTAACCTAAAGTGAATAGCTGAAAGTAAAAAGGGACATTTGTAGGGAGATTTTCCAATGATTTTTCTGTGAGGTACACATACAGCTGGGGATTTATAAAAACTCTTCTAGTGGCATTCCATTGCTTTTCGAGCAATTGTTACTCTAATAAGACAGAAGAAGAAGTACCTGATTTGTTATTATTTTAAAGTTCAGAAATCCCTTCTAGGACTGCAGCTTCTAAGTTTGACACAGCTAGGACGCCGTAAACACTAGCATCCAGTCAGCCAGCGTGCCCTCAACCAACATGTCCGTCTCTGGCATCGGGCGTCTAGTAATCACGTGAGCGTCTCCTTATTCTACGTCAGTGTTTTGCTGGCGCTGTTATCATGAGAGGTTGAAGTACGCAGCTGACGTTCCGCCAGACATATTTCAACCTCGTCTTAGCAAGCGAAAGCAGGCGCCATAACAAGGAAGGCGGCCGACAACCTGACACATGGGCGGGGCCCAGCGATGCAGTGGGGGCTGCATGTGATCTTCTCCGTGAGTGGGCGTGGCTTCCGTTAGAGGAAGCGACGGCTAGAGCGATAGAGGGCGGGGCTGCCGGGGTTGCTGTGTGTGGAAAGCAGGTGATGGTTCCTGGAGCTCCGGACACCGTTGCTGCACTGGAGTAGCTGGGCTCCGGAGCCTGGGGAGGACAGCCAGCCTCTCGGCCATGGAGTGAGAGGGCAGTGCTGATTATTTTTGACAGCGGAGTCATCATGGGGGCCAAAGAGTCCCGGATTGGGTTCCTCACATATGATGAAGCCGTCAAAAGAGGTAAGGAGCAGGCTGGCTGCTGTGTGGCAAGTGACGGGCAATGATCAGGAAGTGCGGGCGAGCAGAGTAGGGTGCAGGCGGGGAATGGAAGGTCAGATGGTGGTGACTACAGCTGCATCCCCGGGCATGGGAGCAGTGTGTGCCTGCAGTGGAATGCCTTCCCCCGGCCATTGATTTCTTGATGACTGTCAGCTAGCAGTGCACCAGGCTGGCCTCTCCTCTGTGGGATCTCTCCATCAGCATGCACCTACATGCCAGATGTTAGGGGGTTACCATATATACCACTTCACAGGTAAAACTTTGCCATCCACACTGTAGGTGAAGTCTTTATGAACAGACCCCTTATGCAATTATCAGCTTCATTATTCTGTTATCAGGCTTTTCAAGCTGGTGAGAGAATTATTGGTAATCCAGAATAATCCCTGACATGATAATCACTAATTTATCTCATGATCACTGGACTAAATTACATTTATACCCTGAGAATTGGCCAAAATAAGTCAATGTTGCCTGCACTGACCTGTCCGGTGATGATTTATTTGATTTGTTTTTTAAACTTGCTAGAAATGAATTCAATTGGTTGCTATGGGTAACCCTGGCACTTCCTGTCAGTAGTCTGGACGCTGGAGGAGCAGTGGGTGACATTTCTTACTCTGGGTAGAAGTTGTCACAAGGCATGTGCAGCAGTAATGTATTGGGATATGCAGGGATCTGGGCATGGATCCAGGCTGCTGTCTAATACCAGGTACATTATAGAGGCAGAGTATGTCACCTTGTACACAGTCTCCTCGAAGTGCAAGTTATAGAGCCACTAAGATCAATCCATATGTAGATGTTTCTAGAACTCCTTGAAATGGAGTATGTATGATACAGTAGTGATAGTGCACACAAGGAGTCTGTGGTCAGCCTCTCCCCAGGCTGAAAGAGCTGATAACGGGGAACAATAGCCTTTATATTGCAAATAACTACAATTCCTGATAAGATAAACTAGTCTCCCAGTGTTCACACACAGCAGAAAGTCAGTTCCATACATCCTAGGGTAATTTCTGCTAACCCAATTCTAATTAATAGGAAAGACACAGACATGACTGCAGCAAATTTACCACTTGTGAACATATCTCACCTTTTTTAAAGGGGTTTTCCAGGCACAACAGATTCATGGTCTGTCCATAGGGATAGGTCATTTATGTGACATCAGTCAAGTTTCTTTTTATAGGGTGTACCTAATTGGTATTATATTTTTATAAGACCATTATATTTTACGTATTGTATTGTTGCTTTTTATCCAGTTTACTGATATCATGTATCACATTTTAAAGTCTTTGGTTACTTCAACCTAAACATTTCAATAAAGAGATAAATGAGATTGTAATCAGTGGAGAGGCTAAATCAATCCTTCCTAATTTCCTTCATGGCATTATCTTGGGAGTGTTTTTATCATTGCTTCTGTTGTTAACTTACTGAACATCTCTAACTGGTTTTGTGCAGTATGTAAATAAAGGCTTTTATCTTGTGTTCCTCCCAAAAAGGGACTGGTTGAAATCCTGTTCTTCCTGATACTGGCCTATTACTGGCACTGTGTATGGCATCTTTAAGCAGGCCATGTGCTCTGGGTACTTGGTCAACAAAGGGGCTGCACCAAAATACAGTTTTTTTGAACTGCAGAGAATAATCGTTTACCATAGGGATATGATATGAACTTGGCCTATCTTGCTGAATAATTCAGTTAACATTCTGCAATGGCAATTCTTCATCAAATATGTGGTGTGTGAAGAATTACAGCCCGAGTTTGCAGCTTGGGGAGCCCTGTTGTATTGTCATCAGTGCATGAGCAGTCCTCAACCCCCTTGACTTGAGGCCTGCGGTGTGTTGTTTTTCGTGGCACAATATAACACGTGGTCATGTTCAGGAATCCACGTTCAATTCTGTGTTTTTTTTGCTGCGTTTTTTAAACAGCAAAAAAATACTTATTGAGTTTATGTGAAAATGCATTTTGATTAAGCCCGTCTAAAAGCAAAACGCCGCATTAGAATTCAATGATTGGGACCCCACAATCCAGAGAATTCTCCAATAATGGGTGGAGCGGCAGGGTGAACATACTGGATTAACTCAACCCTGTGTTAATCTTGTCATGGCTGCTAAGGCCACAGATGAAGGTTATCTGCTGTAGCTAACCTGCACACAAGGCCACGTTCACACACGGTGTGTTTTAATTTCCTTTTGAGATAAAGGTAGTCCCCGGGTTATGTACACGATAGGTTCTCTAGGTTTGTTCTTAAGTTGAATTTGTATGTAAGTCGGATTTGTATATTTTAGAATTGTAGCTCCAGACAAATTTTTTATTTTTTTTTTTGGTCTCTGTGACAATTGGATTTTAAAAACGTTGTAGTGTAATAAGAACCAGGATTAAAAATAAAGCTTCATTACAGACACCTTTGATAACTGTTACAGCTGATTATTGTAGCCTGGGACTAAAGTACAGTAAATTACCAACATCCAGAGCTCCGTTTGTAACTAGGGATTGTTTGTAAGTCGGGTGTTCTTAAGTAGGGGACTGTCTGTACAATCCAAAGGTTTGCCCTTCTATATGTTGAGGCAACATTGTCTTTTCATTGCGCTTAGTATACGTGATGGAAACGCAGAGTTACCTTAGCATGTGCTCACTGTTTGAGCCTTGGATTGTGTCTCAAAATGCAACCAAAATGCGTGTGAACAGCCAAGAATTGGGTGGCAGAAGAAGAAATTGGGCTACCAGTGCTGAAATTGACAGGTCAGGAA
Source organism: Engystomops pustulosus (assembly GCA_019512145.1). NCBI lineage: Eukaryota > Metazoa > Chordata > Amphibia > Anura > Leptodactylidae > Engystomops > Engystomops pustulosus. Next base: position 123,201,083 of record CM033642.1, on the reverse strand, counting down.
AGCTTATTTTAAGTCGGAGAACCCCTATTAGTAATGACCAAATACTTATCATTCTTGATAAATGCTTTCTTAGTGACTAGGCTTAGCTGCACGATGCTCAAAGGACAATGGGTTCATGTTATCAAAGGTTGCTTAAACATTAGCATTCCTTTATGTTGTATTTGCACGACGTTCAGATAAGAAAAGTTTGTGTTACAAACTTTCTATTATTATTATTATTATTATTATTTTTTTTTTTTAAAGAAAATGTAAAGGAATTGTTCACTACAATCCGATTGGCTCATTTAGTTGATACTATTGTCCTGGTTATAAAAGGGATGAGGTTGGGGGGGGGGGGGTTTATTTGCCAAAGTATTGTTTTCTGAGTGAGGATATCTTCACTGAGGGCACAGACACACATTCTTCCTGCAATGCATTTGGAAACCTAATGCAAATGTAACGGGGAGGGGCCTGAGCCTATGTATCTGCGTTTCAGAGGAAACGCATGCAACACATGTTTCGCATTGTTTACATGCTAAACAGATGTTGCGAGTTACCGATCACATGCGTTTTGTCTGAAACGCAGAAGTGAGCTGTACAAGCCCCACCCCGTTCTGGCTGTATTGCGTTTACAAACACATTGCAAGTGCAGTTTGTGACCACAGCCTAAACTTCATTTAAAGTTGTGGACACACAAAGCAAGTACACTAATGGATTTCTGTTAATGTGACCCAACACTCAAAGCACTTTTTTTTGTTGCATGTGAAGGAGATTTAGTAAAAACTCGTCCTCTGTGCTGGTACTATACATCATAGCAGTTTATCCTCTGGCAACTGTGTGTATATCTTATATGCCCCTATGTCAGTGATGGCTAACCTATGGCACTGGTGCCAGAGATGGCACTCAGAGCCCTTTCTGTGGGCACTCAGGCCATCACTAGAGATGACTCCAGGTATCTTCCTGCAGTCCCAGACAGCCCAGGACTTGCTGTGCACAGAGCTATTTTAAAGTGACAGCTGTACCTGGGACTATTTTCTGCTTTATTGGTGTCCTCAGGGCCTGGTATCAATGAAAACTGTGACAGAGAAGCGAGTATAAATCACAAATTAAATTTCTGTGATGGCACTTTGCGATAAATAAGTGGGTCTTTGTTGTAGTTTGGGCACTCGGTCTCTAAAAGGTTCGCCATCACTGCCCTATGTTATCATTTTTCAGGAAAAGGTACATAACTTTTGTCTCTGCAGGCCTAAGCATTGGCCAGTGGTGTATTACATGATAAAATAATTGGGTGAAAATGTCCTGGTTGGGTCAAGTATTGATTTGTAAAGGTCTATGAAATATGATGTCTCCATATAAATAAAGATAATTATTTACATAAGTGAAATGCCTCTTGCATATAAACATAGCTGAGCTTAACCCCTTCCCGCTGAGGCCTGTTTTAATTTTTCACTCATCTTTAAAAATGTATAACGTTTTCATTTTTCCATGTACATAGCTGTACATTTTAAAGGCAATCTGGCATGATCCACTCTTCCTTTTTTTTTTTTTTTTAAACCCCTTAACGCTGAAGCCACTTTTCAACTTCCTGACAAGACCCCATTTTTTTCAAATCTGCCCTGTGTCACTATAAGTGGTTATAACTTCGAAACACTTTAACATATCCAAGTGATTTTGAAATTGTTTTCCTCGTGCACATTGTACTCATGTTAGTTACAAAATTTTGGTGTTATGTTTTGCATTTATTTATGAGAAAATCGAATTTGTGGTGAAAATTTGGAAAAATTCTCAATTTTCGAAATTCCAATGTTCTCCTTTTTCCACACCTGAGTCATAACACCAGAAACATAATAACTAACATTCACACCGAATTCTACTTTATACCTCGCGGGTTTTTTAACATACTATCATTTTTGTAGGATGTTTGGGGCTTTGAACGTTAGGTGGCGGTTTTTTCACATTTTCATAAAAAAGCAAAATCCTGCTATTGAGGACCTGCTCAGGTTTGAAGTCACTTGTGAGAGGCCTAAATAAAAGTAAACCCATAAATTACCCATGATGAAACTACACCCCCTCAACGTACGTAAAACAACTTTTATAAGTTTAACCCTTTATTGGTTTCCAGGGGTTAAACAAAATCGGGATGCAATTTTGAATTTTTTTTTTTTTTTTTTTACCAAATTAATGTGTTTTTTTCATAAATGTACAAATTCTCAGTGGTCAAATACCAAAAACGCTCCACAAATTTGATACCCACTCTCCCCGTGTATATAATACCCCATATGTGGTGAACCTGCTGTAATGGCAATGCCAGGGCATGGAGGGGGGAGCTCGCGCCATTCAGGCAGATTATGCATTGTCACTTTTATTGGCTATACAATCTTATTTTTTTTGGCAATTTGGACATATAAGGACTTATTTTTTGCGACATGAGATGAACTTACATACTTCCATTTTAAGTGGGTCTGTAGCTTTTTGATGAGATTTTATTAACTCTTTAATGTATGGAGGAAAAGAAAATTGTCAATTTTGGGTTCCTTTTTTTTGTATATTTTGGGGTTGTACACCATACCTAAAAATACTATAATTTTTTTATTCTCTAGATCACTACGATTACGGTGATACCTCATTTATATAGTTTTTTATATATTTACAGGAAAAAAACACAATATAAAAAATCTCCTTGTTTTTGCCTGCCATCTTTCGGATATACAACTGAATATTTTTGTTGTGACAGAGCTAGTTTAGGGGCTTATTTTTACGTGTTGAGTTGTCCTTTTCATTGGTACCATTTTGGGTGCCTAACTTTTTTTTTATCACTTTTTGGAACATTTTTGTGAAGGGATTTTATGAAATTGACAGTTTGGCGAGTTTTTCGCGTTTGGTTTATACGGCGTTCACCATATACGGGTCCAATAATGTTTTGACTTATTGTAACGATGTTACGGACGCGGCGATACCAAATATGGTGGGGTATTTTGGAAATTTTCAGGTTTTTTTCATTTCACTTATTAGATGTGTATGGGAATGCTTATGTTTAGGGGGGACTTTAACTTTATTTAATTAATTTTTTTATTCAAAATGTGTGTTATTGTGTTTTTTTTAACCCTTTTTTCTTTACTTTTACAGGTTTTCTTGAACAAGTGATCCATTGATCACTTGTTCAAGCTATTCTTCCACCTAATACAAGTGTTAATACAGATGTGTGTCACAAGCCGGGCGTCCTGCCAGAAGGCACGGACCCGTCTCCGGCAGGAGTGATCGCGCAGCCCCGGGCACCGACCAGCTTTCCGGGGCTGCGATCGGAGCACAGACCCCCCCCCCCCCCGGGTGGTGGGGGTCCGATTCCAGCGAAAATGCCCCTCTGACCCACTCCGCGGTCAGCGCGACCGCGGCGTGTTAGGGGTTAACACCCGCGATCGCAGAAATCTCCGATCGCGGGTGTTAGAGGCAGGTGTCGGCTATAATATATAGCCGACACCCGCAGCTTCTGGCGCCGGCTCCGTTCAGGAGCCGGCGCCAGAAGCTTGACGTACTATTACTGCATTTTGCGGGAACGCACCTCCTGCCATGCAGTAATAGTACGTCAAATGTTGGGTAGGGGTTAAATAAAGATTATGCAAATGAGCCTGAGGGGCTCCAAGCTCTATTAAAGGGGTTTCCCACAAACCAAGTTAGGCCCTATCCACAGAACCTTCTGATCGCTGGAGGTCTCAGTGAGGAGACCCTCACAGATAATGAGAACAAGTGGTCTGATGGGGACCCAGGTACCTCCCTTGGACCATTTGTCGCTCCCAGAGATTAATGGAGCAGACGCTGTGCATGACTGTTCTGTTCCATTTATCTCTATGGAGCTACCGGAGATCACTGATCACAGCCTCATTTTTAAAGCCTTTTCTTTTTTTTGTAAAACCAGGGAATAAGAAGCTAAGAGAAGCGCAGATCCTGCCAGAAGGGGTAAATGCAAGCATGTCAGTATGCTTCATTTAAAATCCTTGATCCTGGTGGTTTATGGTCTTTTAAGCTCAAATTAATAAAGAAAAAAACTGCAGCTTCAATGTATCGATGGGCACAAGCTCTGGCTGGGAATTGTAGCACTATTGAAGCCACTTTATAAAAATATTAAATTTAATCACATATATATTTACCATTTATAACTGTATGTAATTGTACAGAATATCCCTATAATTTGTGAAAATTAGGCAGCAAAAAGAGTCAAAGTTTAACTGGCTGAATTTTGATATATTTTCCACTGTAGTTTATTGTTTTTCATGACGTACATTGATTACATGATCCAGAAGCCAAGTTGTTGGTGCAAGCACCCCAGAATAAAATGGATTTTCAAGAAATTTAAGTAATTTGATTTTTTTTTTTCTTTTAAATAAATGGGGTGTATCGCAAGTTTTTTTTCATTTACACTCTATTTTTGAATCTGTCTTTTGATGATGAAAAGATACAAAATCTTTGGCTGCATTTCACCAAATCTCTGTTGGCGTTAAAGCAAAAGTAGCTGTTTCTTAATAAATAATTTAGTAGGCAGGAAGAAGCCACAATAACATGAACACATACTATAAATTTGCTAGTTTCTAGGATTAGCTTCTCTACTGCAGATTTTCACTAGCTGCTTCTGCAAAGGCCTCAATAGTTTTAGATTCCAACACCAAAAAAAGTACTTATTATACCAAGCTCCTGAAATGATAACAAACATTATAGATAATTTTTTTTAATCTTGTTTTTCTTTATGCTAACATTGTAAGGACATTGTTTGGGCTTTAAGGACAAACCCATTTTTTTTTTGTGTGTTTTCATTGCTTTGGTTTTTTTTCACTTTTCATCTGGCGTTGGTATATGAAGGCTTCTTTTCAAACCAGCAAAACGAATGGTTAGATGGTTACATGTAAAACACATGTCCTGACACATGTTTAAAAACGCATCACCAAAATTCCACATTCCACCCTCTGTGTACGGAGGGGAGGGTTAGTTATTATAAAGGGTTGAAAGCTTATGGCAGTGCTGGGGAACCCTTTATAGACTGAGTGCCCAAACTACAACCAAAATCCACTTGTTTACTGAAGAGTACCAACATGGCATTTTAAGTAGTAACTTATTGCTACCTGTTTTTCCACATCTTTCAATCCTACTGGCCCCACAAGGCCACCAATACAGTTGAAAGGAGGGCAAATTCAGACCATAATTGTAGCTTCTCTCCAGGGTCTCTCTCCAGGTTTTACAATATTTTAGGTGGATCTAGGTAATCAGTCTTGTAATATTGTTTACAGGAATTGTGTTTAGTAATATGCATTCAGACATAATGTATGTCCCAAGAAGTACTTGCACGCTTCCTTTTTTACAGAGGTCTGTCTGTATATTGAAATTTATTGGTTACTTCTAAGGGTGAGTTCACACGTGGCACTAACTCATGCGTTTTCAAATGCATCACAACACTTGAGAAGAGCAGATTTGCCTTATTACATTGCTGTCAACATTGCGTTTCCAAAACGCATGCATTTACGCAATGTTAACACATATGTTAACACATGCATGTATAAACTTTATGTTAATGTGGGTGTTAACATCTTGTTATCAGTTTCCTTTTGTAAATGCCATGTTGACAGCAATGTAATTGGCAAATCTTCTCTTCTCCGCTGTTTTGATGCATTTGAAAATACATGTGTTAACGCCACGTGTGACCACTGCGTCATATGTGGTCATCTCCCTGGGGTGTGACATCTCCCTGTCACGACAAAACATTGTCAAAATCTCCTGTATATCTTATAGCAGTGGTGGCGAACCTTTTCTGTGGGCTCCCGGGCCATCACCCCAGCGCAGCAGTCGGGTCTCAAAGAATCTTCCTGCAGTTCCAAGCAACTTAAAAGATGCTGCTTTAAGTCATATTTTGATACTTACTTCACTACTTTGGACTGTAGGAAGAGGGAGAATGAGTCGAATTATCTTTGGAGGACCTTCTGCTGGCCCCACGATTCTCTGTGTACAGAGGGACACTGGAAAGAAGCTAAATTGCTGAAAATTTTCCTTCTTTCTACTGTGTTGCTGTACTCAAGAGGCTAATATGATTTAAAGTTGTTGAAGAACATAGCAATAAGTTTAATTTTTGGTTGGCACTAAAGGGGGGTTTTGGGCTGCAGTTTGGGCACTCGGCCGTTAAAAGGTTTGCCACCACCATCTTATAGCATTCCAAAGCTATAACCACTTAGTGACAAAGGGCAGATTTGAAAAATGGAACCGCGTCCTAGAGGCCAAAATAGGAGTCCCGTAGGGGGTTAAAATTAGGTACCTTGGCTTCTACTCGGGTGGGCTTATACTCAAGTGTATACTGTAATATTGGGCTTGTTAAAAAAAACTGTCAGCAGTATTGAACTTGCAGAGATAATGCTTTTTTTATCTTGCTTAAAGGGAACCTACCACCACAAATCTACCTATAAAGGTAGATCGGGTGGTAGGTGGATCAATGGGACGTGATGATAGCCCTCACGTCCCCGCACTTTTTTAGTAACTTTTATTAGCCTTGTATGCAAATTTTGTTATGCGGCTACTGGGGCCTGGAGTAGCCGCATCTGAGGTTATATGGCGCAGCTACTCCACGCTCCGGTAGCCTCTTTTCCCCTCCTACTCACCATCTTCTAGCTGCGCGCCCTCGTCCGATGATCCTGCCGTCTGCGCACAAGTCTTGCATACAAGGCTAATAAAAGTTACTAAAAAAGTGCGGGGACGTGAGGATTAGCCCTTAAAAGGGCTATCCTCACGTCCCATTGATCAACCTACCACCCGATCTACCTTTATAGGTAGATTTGTGGTGGTAGGTTCCCTTTAATGAGAGCTGTAGAAAATTCCATAACAAATTGCATAAAAATGCTGTGTTTTTGTCACATTGTTTCCAAAGATTTGTTATTAAGTGATAAAATATTATACATACCCTCGAATGGGGCCTATGAAAATTACAGCACATCCACACAAAATAAAATCCATAATCTAGCTCACTTTGTGGAAAAATAAAAAAGTTACCACTTTAACAAGGTGGTGATGCAAAAAATAGTTGTAAGAAAAGTGTTTTCACTGTTAAACACTAGCACAATAAAACCTAAATGGGTAGTCCCAGACTTAAGAACACCCGACTTACAGACGACCCCTATTTACAGTCTGATCTCTCTGATCACTGTGACCTCTGGTGAACCTCTCTGGATGCTGGTGATTTACTGAACTTTAGTCCCAGGCTGCAATGATCAAAGGGTTATCAAAGGTGTCTACAATAAAGGTTTATTGTACATCTTTCTTCCCATGGCAGCCCAAAATTATAAAAATCCAATTGCCACAGGGACGTAAAACAATCCTTTGTTTTGTCTGGCAAAATATACCTATCCCGACTTGCATACAAATTCTACTTAAGAACAAACCTATCTTGTATTTAACCCAGGGACTGCCTGTGTATACATAAATTAGGTATTATCTAAATTGTACTGACCCTCAGAATAAAAATTACATATTATTTATGCCATATTGTAAACAACTTAAAATGAAAGGCATATTCTTATCTGGGCATTCAAATTGAATTTAATTTGAAAAATATACATTTCTTCCGTTAGATGTTATTAAAATGTACCTGTGTGAAGATAAATTCTCATAAATGTAGTGATATGGTCCCTTAGAAACAAGACTGTGTTCTTGGATTCGACCACCTTTTGCTGGCGTGATTGCACAAAGAAACTAAAAGTTTTTGTATAAGAAATGGCTGTGAGTTACTGCATGTCCCACAGCCGTCCTGTGGTAATGATTGCTGAATCCAGGAGGTCAAGCACGGCTCAATAGTGCATGCCTGGCCACTGCTGCCACAGTGCAGGGTGGTCGTTTCCAAGGAAGCCATCTTGTTTCTAAGGGACAACATGGCTATATTTCTTAGAAATTATCTTCACATGGGAATGTTTTAATAAAAACATCTAATTGAACAAAAGGTTTACATATGGCAAATGAATGCCCAGATGGGAACACCCCTTTAACAATAAAGTGCCAAAATGTGTGTATTTTTTTTTATGCAATCCAGAAATAAAATTCAATCAATACATTGAAGGCACCACAAATGGATAATAATAAAAACAAGCCATAAACCAGCTACATACATGTAAAAATACAGATTTTAGAACTCGATGGGGAAAAAAGAAAATGGTAAGCCACAACTGGTCACCTAAGGTAATTACTCTGTATAATTTGATGTCTGAACTTCCTGCCTCTTTCTCAAGTTGGAAACTAGTATTGGATATGCCATTGGTGGTGGGGCAAAGAAAGATATGCACTTTGCTTAAACCCTTATTCACATGCCAGTGTTTGTTCGGTTTTGTTTGTCAGTTTCCCTAAACCAACACCAGGAGTGCAACTTGCACATGGCTAAGGTTTAATGCAGCTGAACATATGCTAAATAGTTGAAAGTCAACTCTAGCTTCAAGGGGTTTTCCCATTGTCAAATTTCAATCCCCTAGTGATGTTAACACAATAAAGATAATTTTTAACCCTTTACTATCACTCCCTAGACTGGTCAGTGCAAAATTCCAGGGCAGGGATTTCTCTAAGCAGACACTTTATGATCCATCTAGTTCTGTGGTTAGATTACCAGGGTACAGGTTTATATATACTTTTATTTAGTTTCTGACACATAGAATGAGATATGAGACACATATGAGATGAGATCCATTAGATGCCTATTACACACAATGACACTCTCAGCTCTCCTACATCTCTGCTATTTCGCAGCAAACTAGATCTGCTGTGCCTCCCCAGATAAATAATAACTTCTCTGTCTGTAGCTTGTAGTTCTCCTCATGCTGCTGCCTGGAGGAACTGATTCTGTGTATCAGTGTGCATTGGTGCGTGTGCTCCGTCCTGGACTGCTGGGTACTGGGGCTACAGTGCAGGGAGCAGAGTGACAGAAATCTCAGCTGCACAGCCGTCATACAGAAATCCAAGATGGCGTCCCTGACCCTAAGTCAGAAGTTAGTCATGCCTAGGAGCAACTGAATTGTGTACGCCAGGACCGATGGACAGGCTGGACTTATATCTGTGAAATGCTTTATTTTTTGTAATAACGTGAATTAGAGAATGTGTGTTATTTTGTTATCCTGAGTAAATTTAAGAAATTTGTCTTCGTGGGGATATATCTATAGTTGGCTATTCCTGAAGTGGACAGTACTTCATGGTTGTGACATCAGCTAAGGGCACTAAAGGCTTTTTGCATGAATCAGGAAGGCATGTTTGTAATTGGATGCTTGTGACATCACTCAAGGTCCTGTTTTCTTGCACTCCTCTACTGGCCTTCTCTTGTCTCCAGCTATCTTTTAAGGATTCCCATGGTTACCAGGAAGCCAGAAGGAAAGAGGGGGACAACAAAAACCTTTGCTAGCATCTAAACCCCTGCTAATAGCTAATTAGAGTAAATTAGAGAATTGCTTACTTTTGCTTAGTGCAGAGTTGGGCAAACGTTTTTATACTTTACAGTTGTACTTTAATTGTTCTAATGGTATCTCTAGTTTTGGGCTACTGGCCATACTCATTAGATAAATATCACTATATACCACTCTCGAGACTGACGCATTTGACTGTACAGGCGGTCCCCTACTTAAGAACACCCGACTTACAGACGACCCCTAGTTACAAATGGACCACTGGATATTGGTAATTTACTGTACTTTAGTCCCAGGCTACAATAATCAGCTGTAACAGTTATCACAGGTGTCTGTAATGAAGCTTTATTGTTAATCCTGATTCTATATAACAGTGGTGGTGAACCTATGGCACGGGTGCCAGAGGTGGCACTCAGAGCCATCTCTATGGGCACCCTTGCCATCACCCAAAGGCAGTGTTCAACAGACAGGACTTAAGGCCTCTTGCAGCCCAGGACCCTAGAAGGAAGCTACAATGATAATCCAAACTTTTTCTACTGTATTGGCATCCTCTTTTGGCAGACCAAAAAAATTCTGGCTGGGGCTACAATTATAAAATATACAATTCAGACTTGCATACAAATTCAACTTAAGAATAAATCTACAGACCCTATCTTGTATGTAACCCGGGGACTGCCTGTATTCCATTTGGATAGGGAGAGGGGCAGAAATTGCTGCTTGATGTGAGCAACACCAGTGAAGGGATACAAAGAGTCTGTCAGTGCCAGGAGCTACAAAGAGATCAGATGGGGATTTATCTAATTTTCATGGGGGTAAAACTGCCTCTACATACCTCAGAGATGCTTGTAGAGTTGATAATGCAGTCTCTGCTTGTAGTAATACTGAATAATGTTGTGCAAACATACCATGAAGCTACTGATATATTTGCCTGTATATTATGCAGGGTGACGGCATCTGGACAATATATGAATGTTCATATACTTTTTGGGGGCATTTTCTATCTTGTAAAGTTGTTGATAAAGTTGTTGTTACCAGGCAGGTAACTCAAATAAGGGGGTGTTTTGGTGCTCAGTCGGCCCGTGCGCTAGATTTATCATACAAAGTCTGAAAGATATGTGCTGCACTCCCCATGTTAGAGGTGCACCACTCTGTCTGGGCAGTACAGGGAGAGACAGATTTATGAAGAACGGGTGCCAGAAATCATGAATCTGGTGCACCCTGCATTTTTCACAGGCAAACTGCATTTAGTGTTGTTTGCACTTCTCTTAGTAAACGTGCCCTATTTTGTCTGCTTACCCTAAACTCAGTAGATCCAGGGTTGGCTCTAAGGGCAACGAAAATTGTTAACACCAGGACTGATAGACAGGTTGGTATCATATCTGTGAAATGCTGTATTTTTGTTAATAATATTGAATTGGTATAACCTAATAACGCATTCTCCAAGTACATTTAAGAAACTTGTCTGTGTTTCTGTTCTTAGTCACAGATGGTTAATTCACTATCCTACTTAATGTAATATTTCTTTCTACCAACTAGTTTTCAGAAATGAGCTTAAGCTTCTTAGCTTGCAGATTTTGATTTTGGGGCGGCTAATGTTAGTTGAGGTAGGCAGGTTAACTATTCTCGATGGCGGTGCGGAAGAGTCTCAATGGGAAGTGAGAGAGTTGATGGAGTGGTGCTTCACCACTGATGGCAACACTTGAGATATGCCATGAAAAGTATTTGCATACTGTTTATAAATAATTTTTCTACATAACAGACTAAGCAGCTCAAAGGGCACCCACACCCATAGTGTGTTACATGCTAATTTTTTTCCATTTTGGAAAATCTGCAGTGATGCACTTCTTGCATACAAATTTTTTATTTGTGCAGTGTGCTAGCTGCTGTTTCAAAGGCTAGCCAAAAACCACATGTATTTCATGTATTTTTGTTTTCCATGGGCAGTTGCTTCCTATTGGTATCGATCCATTGTGTATGGCCTGATGTTGCATAAAAATTATATATAGTGGCTAATATTAATTTTGACACTTAATACGACAAACCAGTGCATTGTGGTTGGTTTGTAATCCACAGGTATTTAAAAATAAAGTAACTTTTTTTTATGTGGCACAAGAGCTTTTGGGGTGTCACAAGCGGCTCTCTGAGCTCTACAGACTCTGGCTATTACGCTGACCTCAGAGCCCTTCTCCTTCTCCTCCCTGCTCCCTCTGCTCTCCACCTATGTTGTTTGTCAGAAATCTCACAGCAGCAGTGTGCACATCTTCCCTGCCTCAATATTTCTGGCACTCAGCGGGAGGGGAAGAGAGTAAAGGAGCAGGAAGGCAGGGCAGAAGGGCGCCAGGGTCCCTCTCGATCTCTTGCACCTCAAAAAATTAAGCTTTATAAAGTAAAATGCTGGAGCAGAGCTACTAATAAACATATCTTTAGAATCACGCTGCTGGGATCTATCCAGCCCCATTAATAAGTGGTAGGTTTCCATTAAATGCATAGAAACTTTACACAGAGACAGAGATTTAATCCTGCATTTTAAGCCACTTATTCTAGTTAGATGTGTAATGATCCTGTTACACCCCAGTCACTAGCATTGTGCAATACTGCTGAGCCCTAGGTTTCCCAATGATTGGGTGGAGTACTAACAATTTATTGATGACCTGAAAATATATGTGATAGAGCTTATACCTTGAGCAGCTCATAAAGGATTGTTTAATAGGACATCTTTTATGTTTCCTAAGATGTATGAGATCTACTCTCACAGATTGCTTAGTTGTTTTATCCTCTTATCTAGTGCTAATCCAAAAAATGTTTTGCTACATTACTTATCTTCAAGGGTAGCTGAGGCCATGTGAAAATGTATTGATCTAGTGAAGGAAATTCTAAAGTTTAAAGGGAACCTGTCACCAGGAGAGCCATTTTTAGCACTCCCCCAGTCCCCACAGAGCATAGTACATACACTGCCAAAGTGTTTTTGTATTAAAAATTGGTTTTACAGAAAAAAAAATATGTTCTATTGTACCTTTCATTAGCATCTTCTGTGTGACTAGGCAGTTGCCAAATGGGCGGGTCTGGAAAGGAGCAGTTCCCACCCCCACCCTTGGGGAACAGCTACTCCATGTGACCTTTTCAAATATATGAAAATACCCATCACTTGGCCTAGCGACCCCCCCCCCCCCCCGCCGGGGTGGCGGGGTCGCTAGGCCAAGTGGTGGGTATTTTCATATATTTGAAAAGGTCACATGGAGTAGCTGTTCCCCAAGGGTGGGGGTGGGAACTGCTCCTTTCCAGCCCCTCCCAATTGGCAACTGCCTAGTCACACAGCAGATGCTAATGAAAGGTACAATATAACATATCTTTTTTTCTGTAAAACCTATTTTTATACAAAAACACTTAGGCAGTGTATGTACTATGCTCTGTGCGGGGGGAGTGCTAAAAATGGGTCTCCTTCTGACAGGTTCCCTTTAACAAATTGTCAGTACTCCGATCTGTTTGGATATCCTATTACTATAATTATTATTATTGTTAGCTGAATAATGAACACTCCTCCCCATTTATCTTTTATTAGCAGAAAAAGACCTTTTGTTTAACTTGAGTTTTTATAGTATCTGTTTTTTTTATTCATTATGCTCTATGCTAGAAATGTTTATTGGGAAGTATTCCAGCGTTCACACTTCTCAATAGAGCTGTGACATCGGGCTGATACATTCTTTTTCTTCAGCTGGCTTGTAAGTGTACTGTGTAACTTGGGACATAATATGATAAGACATTCCTCTTCTTGGAAACTTTCATGTTTTATATTTCTCTTTTAAAGCTTACTGCCATTAAATGTTGTTTAATGTTCAGCCTGCTGTACTTTCTATAAAGACAATATATACAGTAGGATGTATATATAAATGGAGGAGACGCATGCATGCCGCCATATTGGTTGTGAATCCCTATGACACCATATGGGGCACCGATCTATTGCTATGGCAGCATGAACCCACTCCAAGGCTCCCACAGCTGGCATAGAACAATCTGTATTAGACCCTGTTAACCATAATCTATTGCTGATCAAAGGAGTAATGATGGTCTTTTATTTTGAGCTTTTATCTTCTATCATCCTTTATTTGATTTCAAAGAAAACCAACTTGCAGAATTAGCAAGCTCCAGTCATTTATTGGGCTTGATGGCCATAACTCTTAAAACAAACCTCTACAAAAATATGTTCTACAATAAAAAATTATAAAGAGGTAATTTTCTGCTGACACGTTCTCTTTAAGGATACTTCTAAAGCTCATTCTCTGTAGGTCGGTGCTTATTCTGCTGTGTGATGTATCTGAAGTGCAGGTCCTTCATTTGTATGTGGCCACAATTTACTCCTAGCTTCTCTTTTCTAACCAGCATTGATTCCTTTCATCTTGTTCATCTTTTAACTTTATGATGGATTGTGGGGTTTGAAATTAGCTAAGTTCTACATGTGATTGGTAGATTGAAATCAAAATAAACTTTTGGTATTATTTCCCAGAAATTGGTTTCAATCAATATTTTATACCGTGCAGGCACTGGGGTGTATATGTGTCTTCCAGGGGTGCACAGTTTATCAAGTTATATGTGGGGATGGTGGAATCCCTTGTGCTGTGCTTTTGCACAGAAAGTTTAAATCTTTGTAAATGTATGAAAACATTAGAAAACCTATACTAATTTGGTTCCCCCGTAATCGTACCAACCCAAAGAATAAAGCAGACATGTCATTTGGGGTGCTCAGTGAAAGCTGTAAATTCCAAGCCCACAAGAAAATGGCACAAATGCGTTTTTTCACCATTTTCACTGCATTTGGAATTTTTTTCCCACTTCCCAGTAAGCGGCATGGAATATTAAATACCGTCACTATGAAGTGCAATTTGTTACCTAGAAAATAAGCCGTCACAGAGCTCTTTACTTGTAAAAAATAAAGTTATAGTTTTTTTTGAAGGTGGGGAGTGAAAAATAGAAATGAAAAAACAAAAAAAGGCCAGGTCGTTAAGGAGTTAAAACCTTTTAATATGGCCACCGTTGTACTACCCTGTGAGGACAGATACTTCCTTGGCAGTAAAAGAGTTAAAGACGGAGCATTTTTAAAAATTTCTTACTTAAAATCTCATAACTTTTTTTTGGTTACCTTCCCTGTATGAGCAGAAGTACCAATTGCATTTTTTTGAAGGGTGTATGATACATAAAAATTATTGCATATCTTTTATTTTTCCAATCTTTTTTATGTTGTGACATTCAACATGCCTCTTACGTTTTAACTTTATTCTTAGTGTTGATACAAGTATGGTGCTGCTAAATATTTTGATACTTTCACTTTGATTTTATGTTGCTAACTTTTTAGTTCATTATTTGGTCATTGACGCTTATTTTTTTTTTTGGCGTTGGAGTTGTGGGATTTGGAGTTTTTATTTATACTAATTTTTCATGCATTAAAATAGTTTTTTTTTCTTTTTACTTTTAATAATTTTTTTTTAATTGGAAGGAAAATTAAATTACTGTACACTATACAACCAGCCTTTTCCCCCAGTAGTATACAGCCTGCCAAATTTGAGAATTTTCTTTCATGGGAAAACCCCTTTAATACTGAGGCCATAACTTTAATACTGAGGCATAACATAGGGATTTGTGGAAGCTTGAGGAGTGGGCAGAGAAATGGTTGATGAGGTTTAATGTAGATAAATGTAAAGTTATGCACTTGGGTCACGGAAACAAAATGTACAAATATGTTCTAAATGGTCAATAACTTGGTAAAACTACAGCTGAAAAAGACTTGGGGGTATTGGTGGACAGTAAACTTAATTTTAGTGACCAGAGCCAGGCAGTTGCTAACAAAGCAGATATAATTATGGGATGTAATCATCAGATAAATAGATTCTCATGATAAGGACATAGTTTTGCCCTTATACAAATCCCTGGTCAGACCACACATGGAATATTGTGTACAGTGTTGGGCACCAGTGTATAAAAAGGACATGGTAGAACGGGTGCAGAGGAGAGCAACCAAGATTGTTAGGGGGGGGGGGGGGGTGACTAGACTACCATGACAGATTACAAAATTTGAAATTATTCATCTTAGAAAAAAAGACAACTGAGAGGAGACCTCATTACAAATACCTGAAGGGGCAGTAAAAAGGATCTCTCCAAAGATCTTTTTATTCCTAGGCCTGTGACCAGGACAAGGGGGCATCCTCTACGCCTAGAGGAGAGGCGATTTTACCATCAACATAGACAAAGGTTCTTTACTGTAAGAATTGTAGTGCAGGGGTTGGGCTGGAATGCCCCCCAGGCCGGCCTTCTCCACTGTCTGAGCCCCTCTTTATGGAGTGAAGGGGGGGGGGATAATTTAAATTACTGTCAGTTTGCAAGTAATTGCAATTATATCAGGACTTCTTTGCCTTAATACTGGGGTGAAACTCCCGATAAATCTTGCAGCGTGATTGTGACTTCTGCACAGACGGAGAGTTGCTCCCCTGATCTTTCATAGAGTAGTAAGATTGGTAAGGGTGCTCCATTGTGGAACTCGCTGCATCATACCTTGCCATTATGCAGTTTTATTTCCCTTTTTTTTTGTCTTCTCTGTACATTGTTGTTTTTTTCATTAACTAACAGTTAAAGGGGTTGTCAGAGTTTAAAAAATAATATATATATATATAGTGGCCGGAGCGGGGGCTGCTAAAATAATAAAGCTGTACTTACCTTCCGGTGCCCTCCGGTATCCAGCGCTGCTGTCGCTCTGGTCCGGGTGCCATGTAAACAAACATGGCTGCCGGAGCAGCGCTGCATTCAGCTTCCAGCCAGCCGTGGCTGTGTACGCCTATCCGTCCCTATACACAGCATTGTGTATTGGGGCCGGAAGGTTGTCGTGTCCGGCCGGAAGCTGAATGCAGCGCTGCTCCGGCGGCCATGTTTGTTTACACGGCGCCCGGACCGGAGCGACAGCAGCGCTGGATACCGGAGGGCACCGGAAGGTAAGTACAGCTTTATTGTTTTAGGCAGCCCGCTCCCGGCCACATATAAATTTTTTTTCAAAACTCTGACAACCCCTTTTAACCCCTTTAAATAACATGGGGGGTGGGCAGGGGACATATTCAGCTTTCTTTATTGTGTAAAGTGTCATTCACTTATTGATGTAAAGCAAAAAATCTTTAGTTTTAGGGGGTTTTCTTATCTTTTTCCTGAGACGTTCTACTGCATTTCTACACACTTTGACAGGTTTCTCTAAAGCTAAAGTGCATACCCCAGCACTAAACGTGAGTTATTTTCCTCTGTGAGAGTAATTTGTCATAATGCTGTTATAATGCTGTAAGCAGCTTACAGCTGGTTTATTTATAGGCCTATGTTGCATTGCTTTTGAGAGCCGTCTCCCGAAAATAAACTGTTGGTGCTCTATTAGCATTCTGTTGCTTCATTGACTATGCTTCATTGACTATTTATCTATGCCTGTTAGCTTCCGCAAGCCTTGTAAGATACCTCTTGAGTAGAGTTCTTCTCGTGCTAATTTTGTGTAAATCTTGTGGAAGAATTGTCAAGATGTCTTTAGTGTTGACCAGTTTTTTTCAGACAGTTGCTTTATTGGATTGTTCTTGGCAGTTTGCATACCCTGCAATTGTTGCTACAGTCCAGATTGCTATAATCTCTATATTAATCTCTTATGATTGGATCAATTTGATTAAATCTTTGAGACCTGTATGTTAACATAGATTGCATGGCAAATGTCATTATGATATATTGCAAGGCTTTATTTTCTGGTATGGGGACCACTTTGAGTTTTTAAAATTTAACAAAATTTCTCTACCCCATCTCGTCTTGTTTCTTGACAAAGGCATATGTGCTTGGTTTACTGACTGGACCACAGAACATGAGTTCAGTTCAGCTGTTGTGGATTTGGATTGGTAAATCCAGCAGAAACTGGGAGCAGGGTTGTCACAATGAACTTTGACACTGTGCAATAAAAGTAATCAATGTTGACCCTATGTAACCAGGTGAAACCATATTGGGAACATTAGATCACATTGCTACACTCAAGGAATTTTCAATGGGCCATGTATTTACATGTTTATCATATGGATTAAAAGGTTTTTATTTGGACACCAAAGTTTCATGATGAGGCAACACAGACTTTATTCATTTTGCAGGGGGCTGGTTTTATTCCCTTTTTAAACGCTCATACAGTACATACAGCGCAATGAGCCTTTCACTACAAAGCACTTGCGGTGTAGCCGTTTCAAATTAGTCCTGTTGGCTTGTTGCCATCACAAACGGAATACTTTACATTGTCACTGTGTATCTAGAAACATGTGATTTGGGCATAACATGTTGGTATATAAAACACTACAAATTGTGGTAATATGGGTTTTTCAGGTATGGCAAGTCAATCTGTCTTCTAGCTGTAACTAAAAGTTTTCAGACCAGAAATCCCATTAAAGGTGTGTGTGTGTGTATTAGTGTGTGTGTGTGTGTGTGTGTGTGTGTGTTATATATGTATATCACTGAAGACCTTCAATTAATGTCATTAAATTGTCAAAACCTTTTGAAGTGTCATTGTGATTGTGTTACTTTGCAACTGATCCACAAAAGCGTACCGCACATGAATTTCTTGAGTTTATATAGACTTCTTTTCAGCCACAGGACCAGCTTCGAATTTACTACAGCCTCAACGCAGAGGCTGTTCATCTGCATAATTCCATTGAAATAAAGGTGTCGCACAGATGATAACAATGTTTGTGCATGGAGCCTTACTTTCTCTGATTTTATTGAAGTTGTCAGAGGAACTTTGTGAAAATGTTGCAAAAAGTTCTCATTAGATGGAGTTAAAGGAAATCTACTGTCAAAATCAAGCATGAGAAACCTGATGGAACTTACTCATAGACACAGGCAACATGACTGTGATAATCTGCTTATTATACACTTTACAGGACTTAAGGACAGAAAGCACCTAGGTAATATTCTGTTCAGATAAGTTAGCCCTAAGGCAAAATATTTATTCCCATGTCCAAGTGGCACATAAAATATAACTTTTATTAGTGTGAAGTAAAATTAAAGAAGACTACCCCAAGTAAATCAATTTTTTAAAAAACCCAACGTTTGTGTGGAGTGTGTCTTTGTTATTAATATTTATTATTAAATAGTAATGGTCTGTTCACAATGGTAGGTGTTATCAAATGGCTCTGTGTGAGCTCGGCTGGGGAGTTTATATACATATCAAAGAGTGCTGCTTATTAGCATCATTTTAAAAGTTGATTTTAGAAGGAAGGAAGCTTTGGAGAACAAACATGAGTCTGAGGGGCTACCTTAGCCCCTCTGTGAATTGATTTTACAGGTGTTTAAACTCTCCCCATCCCCGTTTCCTCAGTATTTGTGTAGTGAGCACTTCCTGCACAAGTGCTGTGGGAGCAGTTGCAAGGGTGAGACACTGTAACCCAAATCACAGAGGGTCTAGGATACCCCCTCAGGCTCAATGACATCATTTTAAAAAGTTTGTTTTAGAAGAAAGGAGGCCATACGTAACAAATATAAGAAGATTACCACAATCACAGTGCCTGGATCTATGAGTGATCTGTGTTATATCATGTTTGATTTTGATGGTAGATTTCCTTTAAGAAAGGCAGAGGTGGAAGGATTTCTATATGTGATTTGTAGTACAACATTTGAAGTGTTGCACTTGAAAAATGCAGCCTAAGTGTACCACGGGAAAGGCAGCTGTTTACTAAGAAAGATATCATTTCAGTTGATCATTGTGCAGCTATCCTCCAGAAAGTAGCACAAAACCCAGAATGCTACATGTGTGCATAAAAGCACTCCGCAATTCTGGTCCACATCTATTCATTCAATAAACTGTAGATTTTACTCTGAAAATTATTGGAAAAATATATGGTTTCTATTGTAACAAACTATATAAATCATAACTTTGCATGATGTTTCGTGTTTTTTTTTTTCTTAATTATGCAGTGACGGATGTGGAATTAAAGAGGCTGAGAGATGCTTTCAAAAGAACATGCGGTGGTCCTTCTTATTATATGAGCCAACAGTGCTTTATCAGGGAGGTATTAGGAGTTTTATTGGCGTCCTCGGGCAAAAGTTGCAGAGGTAAGAACTTAATGTCACTATGTGTTTCATATTATTTCTGTTCAGGTATAACTGAGGTGGTTACTGATGTGTTTGTTTAGCACATAACAGAAGGAAGATTCTAGCCTTCCACACCTTGATTTAAAAAGATTAAATTTTTAATCTATTCCATCTAACTTTTATACATTCATTATCTATTGGTATGGGTAATCAAGAATATTAGTACTGCCGCCTATGCATATTAATGTTGGGCAAAGCTATCGTGTCATATAGGTTTTGATATATGATACAAATGGTTTCCTGTCGCTGCACCGAATACATCCGTAGGCTGTGGCCTTAAAGGGGTTAAAGCCCCTTCAGGACGCAGCCATTTTGTAGCTTAAGGCTCAGCCCCACTTTGTATTCCGACTTGCATCGCTTTATATGGTTATAACTTTTGAACACTGTTACTTATCAAAGTGATTCTTTTTTTTCCCCACATGTTGTACTTTATTTTAGTGGTAAATTTTGGCTGATAAGTTTTGCGTTTATTTATAAAAAAAAAGAAAAAATAGTGAATTTTTTGAAAAATTTGTCACTTTCAAAATTCGAAATCATTATGTCTTCAGGTAGATAGATTTACCACCTAAATAAGTTGCTGAATAACATTTCCCATGTGTCTACTTTAAATTTTCATAATTTTTGAAATATGTGGATAATTTATTTTGCTGTCACGCGGCTGACAAATCGAATACCGGTTTTCCATATTTTCAGAATTGACTATTTTGGGGATAAATACTGATTTCAATGAAATTTGAAAGCATTAAAAAAAAACACTATATAATCAACCAATTTTCAAATCTGCACCCCTCTAACTATCAGAAACAGCTTTTAGGAAGATTGTTAACCCCTTGTGATCTTCATTGTAATTAAATGAAAATGGAGATGAAATCTAAAATGGCCAAATTTCTCCGATCGCGGGTGTTAACCCCTAACACGTCGCGGTCACGCTGACCGTGGCGTGTTAGGGGCGTTTCGCAAGAATCAACCCCCCCCCCCGAGCGCATGCTCAGTGTGTTTCATTACACAGTGTAATACATCTGTATTACACTGTGTAAGGTGAAGAATAGCTTGAACAAGTGATCAGTGGATCACTTTTTCAAGCTAACCTGTAAAAGTATGTAATGTGGGTCTGTTAACTCTGTTATAGTTTCATTTTGTAAATGCCATGTTGACCAGCAAGTAATTGGCAAATCTTTCTTCTCGCTGTTTTGATGCCTTTGAAAATACAGTGTTAACGCCACGGCGTGACCACTGCGTCATATGGGGTCCTCTTAACTGGGGGGGACTCGGAGCGCAAATAAAAAATACAGGACCACAGTCTCAAATACAAAATTTACAGTAGTTGTCCACTCCTGTTATATATAAAACCCCTCACATCCTCACATGGTTTTTGCACATCGTATTGTGCAGCAAAAAAGTCTAAATAAATAAACCACAAAAGTCACACATGCCAGGACAGGAAAAAAAAACTAAAAAATGTAGTTCCAAGCAACTTAAACGATGCTGCTTTGAGTCATATTGATACTTAATTCACTACTTTGGGACTGTAGGCAGAGGAGACACAGAGGTTCGAATTATCTTTGGAGGACCTATGCTGGCCCCACGATTCTCTGTGTACAGAGGGACACTGGAAAGAGCTAAATTGATGAAAATTTCATTCTTTTACTGTTGTTTGCTGTACTCACAAGGCCAATATTGATTTAAAAGTGTTGAAGAAATAGCAATAAGTTTAAATTTTTTGGGTGCACTAAAGGGGGTTTTGGGGCTGCAGTTTGGGCACTCGGCCGTGTTAAAAGGTTTGCCACCACCATCTTATAGCATCCAAAGCTTAACCAACTTAGTGACAAAAGGGCCAGATTTGAAAAAGGAGAAACGAGTCCTAGAGGCCAAAATAGGGAGTCCGTAGGGGGTTAAAAATAGGTTACCTTGGCTTCTACTCGGGTGGGCTTATACTCACGTGTATATACTGTAAATTGGGCTGATTAAAAAAACTGTCAGCAGTATTGAACTGCAGAGATAATGCTTTTTTTTATCTTGTTAAGGGAAACTACCACCACAATCTTACCTATAAAGGTAGATCGGGTGGAGGTGATCAATGGGACGTGGTGATAGCCCTACGCCCCGCACTTTTTTAGTAACTTTTATTAGATTGTATGCAAATTTGTTTCGGCTGATGGGGATGAGTAGCCGCGCATCTGAGGTATATGGCGCAGCTACTCGCGCTCCGGTAGCCTCTTTTACCCTCCTACTCACCAATCTTCTGTGCGCGCCCTCGTCCGATGATCCTGCGTCTGCGCACAAGTCTGGCATACAAGGCTAATAAAGTTATTAAAAGGTGCGGGGACGTGAGGATAGCCCTTAAAAGGGCTATTCCTCACGTCCCATTGACTAAACCTACCACCCGATTTCTACCTTATAGGTAGATTGGGTGGTAGGTTCCCGTTAATGAGAGCTGTAGAAAATTCCAGAACCAAATTGCATAATAATGCTGTCGTTTGGTCACATTGTTTCAAAGATGTTATTAAGAACAAAAACTGATAAAATATTATACATACCCTCGAATGGGGCCTATGAAAATTTACCGCACATCCCACACAAAATACAATCCATAATCTAGCTCAACCTTTGTGGAAAAAGAAAAAAGTTTACCCCACTGTAACAGGTGTGATGAAAAAAATAGTTGTAAGAAAAGTGTTTTCACTGTTAACACACTAGCACAATAAAACCTAAAATGGGTAGTCCGACCTAGAACACCCGACTTAACAGACGGACCCTATTTACAGTCGAATCTCTCTGACACTGTGACCTATGGTGAACCTATCTGGATGCTGGTGATTTACTGACTTAGTCCCGGCTGGGCAAATGACAAAGGGGTTATCAAAGGTGTCTACAATAAAGGTTTATGTACATCTTCTTCCATGGCAGCCCAAAAATTATAAAAATCCAATTGCAACAGGGAGTAAAACAATCCTTGTTTGGTATGCAAAATCTACCTATCCGGACTGCTACAAATATATTAAGAACAAACCTAATCCATGGTTAACCCAGGGATGCCGTTGTATACATAAATTAGGTATTATCTAAATTGTGTACTGGACCTCAGAATAAAAATTACATATTATTATGCCATATTGAAACAACTTAAAATGAAAGGCATATTCTTATCTGGGCATTCAAATTGAATTAATTTGGAAAATATGACATTTCTCCGTTAGAGGTTATTAAAATGTACCTGTGTGAAGATAATTCTCATAAATGTCAAGTGATATGGTCCTTAGAAACAAGACTGTGTTCTTGGATTAGACCCACCTTTTGTGGCGTGATTGCACAAAGAACTAAAAGTTTGTATAAGAAATGGATGTGAGGTCTGGCATGTCCCACAGCAGTCCTGTGGTAATGATTGCTGAATCCAGGAGGTGGAGGTCAAGCACGGCTCAATAGTGCATGTGGCCACTGCTGCCAACAGTGGCAGGGTGGTCGTTTTCCAAGAAGCCCATCTTGTTTCTAAGGGACAACCATGGCTATATTTCGTAGAAATTATCTTAAATGGGAATGTTTTAATAAAAACATCTAATTGAACAAAAGGTTTTACATATGGCAAATGAATGCCCAGATGGGAAACACCCTCCTTTAACAATAAAGTGCCAAAATGTGTGTATTTTTTTTAGCAATCCCGAAATAAAATTCAATCAATACAGTGAGGCACCACAAATGCGATACTAATAAAAACAAGCCATTAAACCAGTACATTACATGTAAAAAAATAACAGATTTTAGAACTCGAGATGGGGACAAAAAAGAATGGTATATAAGCCAAAAATGGTAACCTAGGTAATTACTCTGTATAATTTGATGTCTGAACTTCCTGCCTCTTTCTCAAGTGGAAACTAGTATTGGATATGCCATTGGTGGTGAGGGCAAAGAAAGATATCACTTTGCTTAAACCTTATTCACATGCCAGGTTGTTCAGGTTTGTTTTTGTCAGTTTCCCTCCTAAAACCAACACAGGAGTTGCAACTTGCAAATGGCTAACGGTTTAATGCAGCTGAACATATCTAATAGTGAAAGTCAACTCTAGCTTCAAGGGGTTTTCCCATTGTCAAAATTCAATCCCCTAGTGATGTTAAACACAAATAAAGAGAATTTTAACCCTTTACATCATACATCGACTGGTCAGTGCAAAATTCCAGGGAGGGATTTTCTAACAGGACACTTAATGATCCATCTAGTTCTGTGGTTTTAGATTACCAGGGTAAGGTTTATATTACTTTATTTAGTTCTGACACATAGAATGAGATATGAGACACATAGGAGATGAGATCCATTAGATGCCTATTATACAAAATGAACCTCAGCTCTCCTACCATCTATGGCAGTTCGAAGCAACTAGATCTGTGTGCCTCCCAGATAAATAATAACGTCTCTGTCTGTAGCTGTAGTTCTCTCATGCTGCTGCCTGAGGAAACTGATTCTGTGTATCGTGTGCATGGTGCGTGTGACTCCGTCCTGGGACTGCTGGGTACTGGGCTACAGTGCAGGGAGCAGAGTGACAGAATTCAGCTGCACAGCCGTCATACAGAAATCCAAGGATGGCGGTCCATGACCATACGTCAGAAGTTAGTCATGCCTAGGAGCAACTGAGTTGTGTTACGCCAGGACCGAGGACAGGCGGGACTTATATCTGTGAAATGATTTATTTTTTGTATAACGTGAATTAGAGACATGTGTGTTATTTGTATCTGAGGAAATTTAAGGAACTTTGTCTTAGTGGGGATATACTTATAGTTGGCTATGCATGAAGTGGACAGTACTTCATGGTTGTTGACATCAGCTAAGGGCACTAACGCTTTTTGCATGATCAGGAAGGCATGTTGTTGGTAATGGATGCTGGTGTTGACATCCACCAAGGTCCTGTTTTCTTGCACTCCTCTACGGCCTTTTTGGTTCTACAAGCTATCTTTTAAGGGTCCCATGGTTACCAGGAAGGCCAGAAAGAAGGAAGAGGGGGAACAACAAAAACCTTGATAGCATCTAAACCCCGGCCTAATAGCTAATTAGAGTAAATTAGAGAATTGCTTACTTTTGATTAGTGCAGAGTTGGAAAACGTTTTTATACGTTTACAGTTGTACTTTAATTGTTCTAATGGTACTCTAGTTTTGGGCTTACTGCCATACTCATGAGATAAATATCACTATAACAACTCTCGAGACTGATGCATGTGACTGTACAGGGGCCCCTACTTAAGAAACCCGACTTAACAGACGACCATAGTTAACAAAATGGACCATGGATATTGGTAATTTACTGCTACTTTAGTCACAGGCTTACAATATCAGCTGTAACAGTTAATTCAAAGTGTTCTGTAATGAAGCTTTATTGTTAATCCTGATTATATATAACAGTGGGGGTGAACCTATGGCACGGGTGCCAGAGGTGGAATCAGAAGGCCACTCTATGGGCACCCTTGCCATCAACCCAAAGGCAGTTTCAACAGGAAACCAGGATTAAGGGCCTCTTGCAGCTCCAGGACCCTAGAAGGAAGCTAATGATAATCCAAAACTTTTTATCTAGTATTGGCATCCTCTTTGGCCAGGACCAAAAAAATTCTGGCGGGGCGTACAATTATAAAATATACAATCAGGACTTGCATACAACTTCAACTTAGAATAATCTACAGACCCTTCTTGTCATGTAACCGGGGGGAACTTGCCCTGTATTCCATGTGGATAGGGAGAGGGCAGAAAATGACTGCTTGATGTGAGCAAACACCAGTAAGGTATACAAAGAGCTGTCATTGCCAGGAGCTACAAAGAGATCATCAGATGGGGATTTATCTAATTTTTCATGGTGGGGGTATATTAAACTGCCTACTACATAACCCTCAGAGAATGCTTTGTAGAGTTGATAATGCAGTCTCTGCTTGTAGTAATCTGATAATGTGTGCCAAACATAACATGAAGTACTGATTATATTTGCCTGTATCTTATGCAGTGACGGCATACGTTACAATATATGAAGTTTCATATACTTTTTGGGGCATTTTCTATCTGTAAAGTTGTTGATGAAAAGTTGTTTGTTAACAGTCAGGTACTCAAAAAAAATTTTTTAAGGGGTGTGTTTGGGTGCTCAGTCGGCCGTGCGCTAGATTTTTCATATATTACAAAGTCTGAAAGATGTGTGCTGCACTCCCCATGTAAGAGTGCACCACTCTTCTGGGCAGTTACAGGGAGAGACAGATTTATGAGAACGGGTCCAAGAAATCATGAATCTGGTGCACCCTGCATGTTTCACAGGCAAACTGCATTTAGTGTTGTTTGCACTTCTCTTAGTAAACGGCCTCTATTTTGTCTGCTTACCCTAAACTCAGTAGATCCAGGGTTGGCTCTAAGGGGCAACGAAAAATGTGTTAACACCAGACTGATAGACAGGTTGGTATCATATCTGTGAAATGCTGTATTTGTGTTAATAATATGAATTGGTATAACCTAATAACGCATTCTCCAAGTACATTAAGAAACGTTCGTGTTTCTGTTCTTAGTCACAGATGGTTTAATTCACTATCCCTACTTAGGTAATATTCTTTTTCTACCAACTAGTTTTCAGAAATGAGCTTAGCTTCTTAGCTTGCAGATTTTGATTTTGGGATCGGCTAATGTTAGTTGAGGTAGGAAGGTTAACTATTCTCGTGGCGGTGCTTGAAGAGTTCAATGGGAAGTGGAGAGAGTTATGGAGTGGTGCTTCACCACTGATGGCAAACACTTGAGATATGCCATGAAAAGTATTTGCATACTGTATAAATAAATTTTTCTACATAACGACATAAGCAGCTCAAAGGGCCACCCACACCCATAGTGGTTACATCTGCAATTTTTTTCCATTTTGAAATCTGCAGTGATGCACTTCTTGCATACAAATTTTTATTTGTGCAGTGTGCTAGCTGCTGTTTCAAAGGCTAGCCAAAAACCACATGTATTTCATGTATTTTTGTTTTCCATGGGCAGTTGCTTCCTATGTGGTATCGATCCATTGTGTATGGACCTGAGTTGCATAAAATTATATAAGTGGCTAATATTAATTTTTGACACTAATACGACAAACCAGTGCATTGTGGTGTGGTTGTAATCACAGGTATTTAAAAATAAAGTAACTTTTTGTTATGTGGCACAAGAGTTTTGGGGTGTCACAAGCGGCTCTCTGAGCTTCTACAGACTCTGGCTATTACGCTGACATCAGAGCCCCTTCTCCTTTCCTCCCTGCTCCCCTGCTCTCCACCTATTTGTTTGTCAAGAAATCTCACAGCAGCAGTGTGCCACATCTTCCCTGCCTCAATATTTTGGCATTCAGCGGGAGGGGAGAGGGGAAGAGAGTAAAGGAGCAGGAAGGCAGGGCAGAAGGGCGCCCGAGGTCCCTCGCGATCTTTGCACCTCAACAAAAATTAAGCTTTTGTAAGTAAAAAGAGCTGGAGCAGAGCTACTAATAAAACAATATTAGAATCACGCTGCGGGATCATACCGCCCCATTAATAATGGTAGGTTTCCATTAAATGGCATAGAAACTTTACACAGAGACAGAGATTAATCCTGCATTTTAAGCCACTATTCTAGTTGATGTGTAATGATCCTGTTACACACCCAAGTCACTAGCATTGTGCAATAGCTGAGGCCTAGGTTTCCCAATGATTGGGTGGAGTACTAACAATTTATTGATGACCTGATAAAATATATGTGATAGAGCTATACCTGAGCGCTCATAAAGGATTGTTTAATAGACTCTTTTATGTTTCCTAAGAGTATGAGGATCTACTCTCACAGATTGCTTAGTTGTTTATCCTCTTATCTAGTGCTAATCAAAAAATGTTTTGCTACATTCTTATCTTCAAGGGTAGCTGAGGCCATGTGAAAATGTATTGATATAGTGAAGGAAATTCTAAAGTTAAAGGGAACCGTCACCAGGAGAGCCATTTTTAGCACTCCCCCAGAGCCCCACAGGAATAGTACATACACTGCCAAAGTGTTTTTGTATTAAAAATGGTTTTACAGAAAAAAAATATGTTCTATTGTACCTTTCATTAGCATCTTCTGTGTGACTAGGCAGTTGCCAAATGGGCGGGTCTGGAAAAGAGCAGTTCCCACCCCCACCCTGGGGAACAGTACTCATGTGACCTTTCAATAGCTATGAAAATACCCATCACTTGGCATAGCGACCACCAACCACCCCCCCTCCCCCTGCTCCACTACAGCCAATCCGAGATGTGGAGTTACTGCATATATTTGAAAGGTCCCATTCCTCCCAAGGGGGTGGGGGAATGCTCCTTCCCGCCCCTCCAATTGGCAAGCCTGTCACACAGCAGAGGCTAATGAAAGTACAATTAACATACTTTTTTCGTAAAACCTATTTTTTACAAAAAAACACTTAGGCGTGTAGTTGTTACTATGCTCTGTGCGGGGGAGTGCTAAAAATGGGGCTCCTTCTGACAGGTTCCTTTACAAATTGTCAGTACTTCCGATCTGTTTTGGATATCATAAATATAATATTATTATGTTAGCTGAATAATACACACTCCCCCCATTTTTCTTTTATAGCAGAAAAAAGACCTTTTGTTTAACTTGAGTTTTTATAGTATCTGTTTTTTTTATTCATTATGCTCTATGCTAGAAATGTTATTGGGAAGTAATTCCAGCGTTCACACTTCTCAATAGAGCTGTGACATCGGGCTGATACATTCTTTTTTCTTCAGCTGGCTTGTAAGTGTACTGTGTAACTTGGGAATAATTGATAAAGACATTCCTCTTCTTGGAAAATTCATGTTTTATTTCTCTTTTAAAGCTTACTGCCATTAAATGTTGTTTAATGTTCAGCCTCTGTACTTCTATAAGAAGACAATATATACAGTAGGATGTATATATAAATGGAGGAGCGCATGCATGCCGCCATATGGTTTGTGAATACTATGACACCATATGGCACGATCTATTGCTTTATGGCAGCATGAAACCCACTCCAAGGCTCCCACAGTGGCATAGAACAATCTGTATATACCCTGTTAACCATAATCTATTGCTGATCAAAGGAGTAGTATGATGGTCTTTTATTTTGAGCTTTTATCTTCATTCATCCTTTATTTGATTTCAAAGAAAACCACACTGCAGAATTAGCAGCTCCAGTCATTTATTGGGCTTGATGGCCATAACTTCTTAAAACAAACCTCTACAAAAATATGTTCTACAATAAAAAATATAAAGAGGTAATTTATGTCTGACACGTTCTCTTTAGGAACTTCTAAAGCTCATTCTGCTGTAGGGCGGTGATTTATTCTGCTGTGTGATTGTATATGAAGTGCAGGTCCTCATTTGTATGTGGCCACAATTTACTCCTAGCTTCTCTTTTCTAACCAGCATGGATTTCCTTTCATCTGTTTCATTTTAACTTTATGATGGATTGGGGGTTTGAAATTAGCTAAGTTCTACATGGGATTGGTAGATTGAAATCCAAAATAGGCTTCTGGTATTATTTCCCGAAATTGGTTTCAATCAATAGTTTTAGTACCGTGAAGGCACTGGGTGTATATGTGTCTTCCAGGGGTGCACAGTTTATCAAGTTATATGGTGGGGATGGTGGGAATACTTGTGCTGTGCTTTTGCACAGAAAGTTTAATCTTTGTAAATGTATGAAAACATTAGAAAACCTATACTAATTTGTTCCCCCGTAATCGTACAACCCAAAGAATAAAGCAGACATGTATTTGGGTGCTCAGTGAAAGCTGTAAATTCCAAGCCACAAAGAAAATGGCACAAATGCGGTTTTTCACCATTTTACACTGCATTTGGATTTTTTCCCACTTCCAGTAAGCGGCATGGAATATTAAATACCGTCACTATGAAGTGCAATTTGTTACCTAGAAAATAAGCCGTACAGAGCTCTTTTACTTGTAAAAAATAAAGAGATAGTTTTTTTTTGAAGGTGGGGAGTGAAAAATTAGAAATGTGAAAAACAAAAAAAGGCCAGGTTGTTAAGGATGTAAAACCTTTAATATGCCACAGTTGTACTACCCTGTGAGACGATACTCCTTGGCAGTAAGAGTTAAAGACGGAGCATTTTTAAAAATTTCTTACTAAAATCTCATAACTTTTTTTGGTTACCTTCCCTGTATGAGAGAAGTACCAATTGCATTTTTGAAGGGTGTAGATACATAAAAATTATTGCATATCTTTTATTTTTCCAATCTTTTTTATGTTGTGACATTCAACATGCCTCTTACGTTTTAACTTTATTCTTAGTGTTGATACAAGTTGGTGCTGCCAAATATTTTGATACTTCACTTTGATTTATGTTGCTAACTTTTTTAGTTCATTATTTGGTCATGACGCATTTTTTTTTTGGCGTTGGAGTTGTGGGATTGTAGTTTTATTTATACTAATTTTTCATTGCATTAAAATAGTTTTTTTTTCGTTTTACTTTTAATAATTTTTTTTTTTAATTGGAAGGAAAATTAAATTACTGTACCTATACAACCAGCCTTTTCCCCAGTAGGATACAGCCTGCCAAATTTGAGAATTTTCTTTCAGTGGGAAAACCCCTTTAAACTGAGGCCATAACTTTATACTAGGCATAACATAGGGATTTGTGGAAGCTTGAGGAGTGGGCAGAGAAATGTTGATGAGGTTTAATGTAGTAAATGTAAAGTTATGCACTTGGGTCACGGAAACAAATGTACAATATGTTCTAAATGGTCAATAACTTGGTAAAACTACAGCTGAAAAAGACTTGGGGGTATTGTGGTGGACAGTAACTTAATTTTAGTGACCAGAGCCAGGCAGTGTGCTAACAAGCACGATATAATTATGGGATGTAATCATCAATAAATAGATTCTCATGATAAGGGACATAGTTTTGCCCTATACAAATACCTGGTCAGACCACAACATGGAATATTGTGTACAGTGTTGGGCACCCAGTGATAAAAAGGCATGGTAGAACGGGTGCAGAGGAGAGCAACCAAGATTGTTAGGGGGGGGGGGGGGTGACTAGACTACCATGACAGATTACAAAATTTGAAATTATCCATCTTAGAAAAAAGACAACTGAGAGAGACCTCATTACAAATACTGAAGGGGCAGTAAAAGCGATTCTCAAAGATCTTTTTATCCCAGGCCGTGACCAGGACAAGGGGGCATCCTCTACGCCTAGAGGAGAGGCGATTTTACCATCAACATAGACAAAGGTCTTTACTGTAAGAATTGTAGTGCAGGGGTTGGGCTGGAAGCCCCCCAGGCCGGCCTTCTCCACTGTCTGAGCCCCTCTTATGGGTGAAGGGGGGGTGTTGGATAATTTAAATTACTGTCAGTTGCAAGTAATTGCAATATATCAGGATTCTTTGCCTTATACTGGGGTGAAACTCCCGATAATCTTGCAGCGTGATGTGACTTCTGCACAGACGGAGAGTTGCTCCCCTGATCTTTCATAGAGTAGTAAGATTGGTTAAGGGTGCTCCATGTGGACTCGCCTGATCATACCTTGCCATTATGCGTTTTATTTCCCTTTTTTTTGTCTTCTTGTACATTGTTGTTTTTTCATTAACTAACAGTTAAAGGGGTTGTCAGAGTTAAAAAATAATATAATATAATATATAGTGGGCCGGAGCGGGCTGCCTAAAATAATAAAGCTGTACTTACCTTCCGGTGCCCTCCGGTATCCAGCGCGCTGTCGCTCTGGTCCGGGTGCCATGTAAACAAACATGGCTGCCGGAGCAGCGCTGATTCAGCTTCCAGCCAGACGTGGCTGTGTACGCCTTCCGTCCCTATACACAGCATTGTGTATTGGGCCGAAGGTTGTCGTGTCCGGCCGGAAGCTGAATGCAGCGCTGCTCGGCGGCCATGTTTGTTTACACGGCGCCCGGACGGAGCGACAGCAGCGCTGGATACGGAGGGCACACGGAAGGTAAGTTACAGCTTTATGGTTTTAGGCAGCCCGCTCCGGCAATATAAATTTTTTTTCAAAACTCTGACAACCCCTTTTAACCCCTTTAAAATAACATGGGGGGTGGGCAGGGCAGGGGACATATTCAGCTTTCTTTATTGTGTAAAGTGTCATTCACTTGATGTGTAAAGCAAAAAATCTTTAGTTTTAGGGGGTTTTCTTATCTTTTTCCTGAGGACGTTCTACTGCATTTCTACACACTTGAACAGGTTTTCTCTAAAGCTAAAGTGCATACCCCAGCAATAAACGTGAGTTTATTTTTCCTCTGTGAGAGTAACTTGTCATAATGCTGTTATAATGCTGTAAGCAGCTACAGCTGGGTTATTTATAGGCCTATGTTGCATTGCTTTTGAGAGCGTCTCCCAAAATAAACTGTTGGTGATCTATTAGCATTCGTTGCTCATTGACTATGCTTCATTGACTATTTTACTATGCCTGTTAGCTTGCAAGCCTTTAAGATACCTCTTGAGTAGAGTTCTTCTCGGGCTAATTTGTGTAAATCTTGTGGAAGAATTGTCAAGAGGTCTTTAGTGTTGACCAGTTTTTTTCAGACAGTTGCTTTATGGATTGTTCTTGGCAGTTTGCATACCCTGCAATTGTTTGCTACAGTCAGATTGCTATAATCTCTATATTAATCTCTTATGATTGGATTCAATTTGATTAAATCTTGAGACTGTATGTTAACATGATTGCATGGCAAATGTCATTGATTATATTGCAAGGCTTTATTTTCTGGTATGGGGACCACTTTGAGTTTTTAAAATTTAACAAAAATTCTCTTACCCCATCTCGTCGTTTCTTGACAAAGGCATATGTGCTTGGTTTACTGACTGGACCACAGAACATGAGTTCAGTTCAGCGGTTGTGGATTTGGATGGTAAATCCAGCAGAAACTGGGAAGCAGGGTTGTCACAAGAACTTTGACACTGTGCAATAAAAGTAACAATGTTGACCCTATGTAACCAGGTGAAACCATATGGGAACATTAGATCACATTGATCACTCAAGGATTTTCAATGGGCCATGTATTTACATGGTATCATATGGATAAAAGGTTTTTATTGGACACCAAAGTTCATGATGAGGCAACCCAGACTTTATTCATTTTGCAGGGGGCTGGTTTTATTCCCTTTTTAAAACGCTCATACAGTACATACAGCGCAATGAGGCCTTTCACTACAAAGCCCTTGCGGTGTGCCGTTCAAATTAGTCCTGTTGGCTTGTTGCCATCACAAAACGGAATACTTTAAATTGTCACTGTGTATCTAGAAACATGTGATTGGGCATAACATGTTGGTATATAAAACACTACAAATTGTGGTAATAGGGTTTTTCAGGTATGGCAAGTCAATCTGTCTTCTAGCTGTAACTAAAAGTTTTCAGACCAGAAATCCATTAAGGTGTGTGTGTGTGTATTAGTGTGTGTGGTGTGTGTGTGTGTGTGTGTGTTATATATGTATCATGAAGACCTTCAATTATGTCTATTAAATTGTCAAAACCTTTGAAGTGTCATGTGATTGTGTTACTTTGCAACTGATCCACAAAAGCGTACCGCCATTCGAACATGATTCTTGAGTTTATATAGACTTCTTTTCAGCCACAGGACCAGCTTCGAATTTACTACAGCCTCAACGCAGATGCTGTTCATCTGCATAATTCCATTGAAAATAAAGGTGTCGCAAAGATGATACAATGTTTGTGCATGGAGCCTTACTTCTCTGATTTTATTGAAGTTGTCAGAGGAACTTTGTGAAAATGTTGCAACAAAAGTTCTCTTAGATGAAGTAAAGGAAATCTACTGTCAAAATCAAGCATGAGAAACCTGATGGAACTTACTATAGACAAGGCAACATGACTGTGATAATCTGCTATTTATACACTTTACAGGACTTAAGGACAGAAGCACCTGGATATTCTGTTCAGATAGTTAGCCTAAGGCAAATATTATCCATGTCAAGTGGCACATAAATATAACTTTTATTAGTGTGAAGTAAAATTAAAGAAGACTACCCCAAGTAAATCAATTTTTAAAAAAACCCAACGTTTGTATGGAGTGTGTCTTTGTTATTAATATTTATCATTTATCAGTAATGGTCTGTTCACAATGGTAGTGTTATCCAAATGGCTCTGTTGTGAGCTCGGCTGGGGAGGTTATATACATATCAAAGAGTGCTGCTTATTAGCATCATTTAAAAGTGATTTTAGAAGGAAGGAAGCTTTGGAGAACAAACATGAGGCTGAGGGGCTACCCTTAGCCCCTCTGTGAATTGGATTTTACAGGTGTTTAAACTCTCCCATCCCGTTTCCTCAGTATTTGTGAGTGAGCACTTCCGTGCACAAGTGCTGTGGGAGCAGTTGCAAGGGTGAGACACTGAAACCCAATCACAGAGGGTCTAGGATACCCCCTCAGGCTCAATGACATCATTTAAAAGTTTGTTTTAGAAGAAGGAGGCCAACTAACAAAATAAGAAGATTACACAATCACAGTGCCGGATCTATGAGTGACTGTGTTATATCATGTTTGATTTTGATGGTAGATTTCCTTTAAGAAAGGCGAGGTGGAAGGTTCTATATGTGATTTGTAGTACAAATTTGAAGTGTTGCACTTGAAAAATGCAGCCTAAGGTACCACAGGGAAAAGGCAGTGTTTAATAAGGAAAGATATCATTCAGTTGATCATTGTGCAGCTATCCTCCAGAAAGTAGCACAAAACCGAATGCACATGTGTGCATAAAAGCACTCCGCAATTCTGGTCCACATCTATCCTTCAATAAACTGTAGATTTACTCTGAAAATTATTGGAAAATATATGGTTTCTATTGTAACAAACTATACTATAAAATCATAACTTGCATGATGTTTCGTGTTTTTTTTTCTTTAATTATGCTGACGGATGGGGAATTAAGAGGCTGGAGAGATGCTTTCAAAAAAACACTGCGGTGGTCCTTTTATTAATGAGCCAACAGTGCTTTATCAGGGAGGTATTAGGAGTATGGCGTCCTCCAAAAGTTGCAGAGTAAGACTTAATGTCACATGTGTGTCATATTATCTGTTCAGGTATAACTGAGGTGGTTTACTGTGTGTTTGTTTAGCAATAACAGAAGGAAGATTCTAGCCTTCCCACACTGATTTAAAAAGTTAAATTTTTAATCTTTCCATCTAATTTTATACATTCATTATCTATGGTATGGGTAATCAAGATATTAGTACTGCCGCCTATGCAATTAATGGGGCAAAGCTATGCTGCATATAGGTTTTTGATATATGATACAAATGGTTTCCTGTCGCTGCACCGAATACATCCGTAGGTGTGGCTTAAAGGGTTTAAAGCCCCTTCAGGACGCAGCCATTTGTAGCTTAAGGCTCAGCCCCACTTTGTATTCCGACTTGCATCGCTTTATATTTTATAACTTTTGAACACTGTTACTTATCAAAGTGATTCTTTTTTTTCCCCACATGGTGTACTTTATTTTAGTGGTAAATTTGGCTGATAAGTTTTGCGTTATTATAAAAAAAAAGAAAAAAAATAGTGAATTTTTTTGAAAAATTTGTCACTTTCAAAATTCGAAATCATATGTCTTCAGGTAGATAGATTTACCACCTAAATAAGTGTCTGATAACATTTCCCATGTGGCTTACCTTTAAATTTTCATATTTTGAAATATGTGGATAATATTTTGCTGTCACGCGGCTGACAAATCGAATACCGGTTTTCCATATTTTCAGAATTGACTATTTTGGGGATAAATATGATGCAATGAAATTGAAGCATTAAAAACACCCATTAATCAAACCACTTTTCAAATCTGCACACCCTTAAACTATCAGAAACTGCTTTTAGGAAGATTGTTAAACCCCTGAGATCTTATTGTAATTAAATGAAAATGGAGATGAAATCTAAAATGGCCAAAGTTCTCGACGATGGTGTTAAACCCTAAACACGTCGCTCGGTCACGCTGACCGTGGCGTGTTAGGGGCGTTTCGCAAGAATCAACCCCCCCCAGAGGCATGCTCAGTGTGTTTCATTACACACGTGTAATCTATCTGGATTACACTGTGTAGGTGAAGAATAGCTTGAAAAGTGATCAGTGGATCACTTTTCAAGCTAACCTGTAAAAGTGGAAAAAAAACACAGTTAAAAACATTTAATAAAAACATTTTTAATAAAAGAATTAATAATAAAGTTAGTCCCCTAAACACAAACATCCCTATAATCATGCAATTAAGTGAAAAAAACACAAAATCGCCAAAAACCCCACATATTTGGTATTGTTGCGTCCGTAACAACCGGTTAACAATAAATCAAAACATTATTGGGCACGGCGGTGAACACCGTAAAAAAAAAAACGCCCGAAACACTCGCCAAAACGTAAATTTTTCATAAAATCTTTCACAAAATGTTCTAAAAAGTGATCAAAAAAAGTTATGTGCGCCCAAAAATGGTATCATTGAAAGGACAACTCAACTAAAAAATAAGCCCTAAACCATCTCTGTCAACAAAAAATATAAGTATGTCCCCGAAAAGATGGCGATGCAAAAAAACAAATGAGATTCCTCTTATTTCATTTTTTGCCAGTAAAATTGTAAAAATAAATGAAAAACTATATAATGAGGGGATCACTTGTATCGTATGTGACCTATAGAATAAGAAATATAGTATTTTTAGTGTACGGTGTACGACCCCCCCAAAAAAAAAACAAGAGAAAGGAGGAAGCCAAAATTGACAATTTTCTTTTCACCCATACATTAAAGAGTTAATAAAATCTCATCAATAAGCTAATGACCCACTAAAATGAAAGTATTTGTAAAGTGCATCTCATGTCGCAGAAATAAGCCCTATATGTCCAAATTGCCAAAAAAATAAAGATTGTATAGCCAATAAAAAGTGGACAATCGTAATCTGACTCTGAATGGCGCAGCTTCTCTTTGATGCCCTGGCGTGTGCCCATACAGCAGGTTTACCACCAAATATGGGGTATTTTATATGCGGGAGGGATGGGTATCAAATTTTGTGGAGCGTTTGGTAGTTTTATCCACTGAGAATTTGTACATGTTTGAAAAAACACATTAATTTAGCCAAAAAAATTGTACTTTCAAAATTGTACCGATTTTGTTTTAAAACCCCTGTAAAACAATTTAAAGGGTTAAAAAAATTCATAAAAGTTGTTTTATGTACGTTGAGGAGGTGGTAGTTTTATAAATGGGATTGTTAGTATAGGGGTTAATTGGGTGGTTTGGGTTTTA
Source organism: Engystomops pustulosus (assembly GCA_019512145.1). Lineage (NCBI taxonomy): Eukaryota > Metazoa > Chordata > Amphibia > Anura > Leptodactylidae > Engystomops > Engystomops pustulosus. The sequence goes on along the minus strand of CM033642.1, from coordinate 123,164,366 downwards.
CTTTATTTAGGCCTCTCAAAGTGATTGAAACTGAGCAGGTCCCTCAATAGCAGGATTTGCGGTTTTTATGAAATCTGAAAATGCACCTAACGTTCAAAGGCCCATAACATCCTACAAAAATAAGAGTATGCAATAAAAACAGGTCCACATAAAGTAAGAATTCGTTGAATGTTAGTTATAAGTTTTTTGTTGTTATGAATATGTGTGAAAAATAGAACATTTTGAAGTTCGAAAATCAAGAATTTTTTCCAAATTTTCACAAATATCTGTTTTCTCATAAATAAATGCGCAAACATACCAACAAAATTTTCCAACTAAAAAAGAAGTACAAAGTGTCACGAGGAAAACAATTTTAAAATCACTTGGATGTTTAAAGCGTTTCAAAGTTATAACCATTTATAGTCACCCAGGGCAGATTGAAAAAAAAATGGGCGGTCAGAAGGTGAAAAGTGGCTTCAGCGTTAGGGGTTAAATTTGCCACATAAAACCCTAATGTGGGCAAAAATTTGCAACAGAGTCATTCTGGATGTCGTATGGTTTTTTTTATCACTTTTTATTGCATTTTTGTGGGATTAAATGGGTAAAATTCATACATTTTGGCAGATTTTTGTTTTTGGAGTTTTTTTTAATGCCGTAGATTGTGCTGTTTTAATAATTACATTTATTCTACAGATTGTTACTGATGCGGTGATGCCAATATGTGAGTTTTTGTACATTTAAACTTTTTTAGTGCAATGTAGTCTCTTTATCTGTTTCTGGGCTTATGGGCATTTTTATACTTTATGGTTAATTTTTTTTATGAATAACATTTTTTTTCCCCTTTTTTTTGTATTACTTTACACCAGGGGAAAATGAACAAGCAATCATCTGATAGCTTGTTATGATAATACTTTCAATACTGAGTGTATTGCAGGTATTAGGAGTGTCAGCCTATCCACAGGCATAGGCTGGCACTGTGCCTTTAGATGACGTCATCAAAGCACTTTTCAGGCACGCGCTCCAGGCAGACTGGGGTCCTGCTCAGGACCCCAAGGCTGCCATGGTAACGATCTCTCGCCCTCGAAGACGGGGAGGAGGGCGATCATGGGGAAAGACCCCCAGGTATTTTAACGGGTTAAACACCCGCAAGGCGCCCACCTCCGACCACGGGTTTTAAACACGACGGTGTCGGCTGTTAGGTACAGCCGGCCGCCCTGTCCCGATGCCGGTTCGGCTCTGATTCACAGCTGAGCACGCATCAGCACCGGTGGCGGAGATATCCACCGCTGAGCCCTAGTCACTGCGCTCATGGGAGATATCCGCAGGAAGGGGTTTAATGTATCCAACGCTGGTGTGCTGAAGTACAATTTAAGACAAAATAACAATATACCTGCGCTGACTGTAACTACTGATGCAACAATGAATATGAGAGTGAGAGATGTATTGGCTGGATGGGCAGCTGACCTGATTAAAAACAGTCTTAATGTGGGAGGTGGTGATGATAAGGAGTTTCTCAGCGTGTGAATAGTCCCACAAGGATAGAGCTATCCAAGGTGTAGATGGCTTTTCTGTGAGCCAAATTTGAAGTTAGTCCAAGAGCCAGAGCGATAACTGTGGGAGCCCCGGCCGGTGACTCGACCACACGATGAGTCGGAAGTGAATAGTGACGTGACTCTAAGTTACGGATGGAGCGGTGGGACATAGGTGAACACGCACCGAACGCGTTTCAAGGCTACGGCTTCTTCCTCAGGGTGAGTTCAACCTTCTCTGCCACTGCCGTAAATAATCAACTTCCAATAGAGCATCCGTCCGCTTGTTCTGCCTTCAATCTTCTAAGTGCGGTCAGTGAAACATTTCAATTGGATGTTGGTTGGTATTTATTTTCAAATCTTTGAGAGTATATTAAGCAATCTAAAGCTATACTTCTGTTTGTGCAGAAATAGATGTTTACTAGATTGTGATTAATAGTGGGTTTGGAAACATACTGTTAACATTTCAGTAAAAACATTTTTATAAGAAGGGGCAAGACCTCATATATGCCTAATATTTCTACAATCATTCGGAGGCGGATATAGTAATCTTTATTAAATGTATGAATTTCCCCCAAGAAAAAAAAATAAATAAATAAAAAAAAAAAAAAATTAAAAAAAAAAAATAATTATATATATATATATTATATATATATATATCATATGCGGTTAAAAAACTGCACTTGAATTATGTTAAAAATCACTGTTTTTGTTTAATCTTGTTTATTAAACTAAAGATCAATGGGCATGTCTAAAGAAATTAATAATAAGCGGACCAATCAGTCAATGGTCACTTTCTTTCTCCATTGAAAACCAAAAATCTCAATCGTTGTTTAACCCCTCGGGGCCAATGTGTCCAGCTCAAATATACAGCGGCTTCCGCTCTGGACATTTGTTAATAAAATCTCCGCCCCCCCCCCCCCCCACACCCCCCAGTTTCGTTTCACTCTCTCTATCCCAAAAACCTTTGTTCCTTTATTTCTCCGTATGCATTAGTTTGTAATGTTTGATGTAAATTTAGCTGTTACCTGCACCTGTGAAGCCTGAGCAGGTGCAGGCTATAGTGGAGTGATCACCCTGTGCCTGCTCACGCACCGCTGGGACACGTCCCATCCACATATCTCCATGCCCATCGGCCGTGAGGAAGGAAAAAACGATCCCAATTCCTGGCTTTTAACATGGAATTACAATGTGTTGAGTACTGTATGCCAGAAAGCGGCAGACAAGTCTGATAAATCTTCCCTATTTGTATATAATTTTTTTATACCTAGGCGGTAAACCAGGACAAGAGGGCATCCTCTACACCCTAGAGGAGAGTGATTCTACCATCACCATAGACAGGGGGATCCTCTACGCCATAGACCAAGGTTCTTTACTGTAAGAGCAGTGTGAGACTTGGAACTCTCTGCCGCAGGAGGTGTTTATGGCGGACTCATGTACATGTTCAAGAGAGGCCTGGATGCCTTTCTGAGAGAAAAAATGATCAAGGGTTATGGGGGATTAAACATTTATTTAATTCTTAAAGGTTGGATTGATGGGCTTGCATCTTTTTCACGGCCTTCTATACTATGATACTATTGCAACTTGTTAGTAAACATTTGGATAAAAACAATTTAACTGGTTAACCCCTTACTGACCGCCCTATCGGGATTCTACGGCGGTCATTAAGGGTACATTCTTCTGACGCGAAGCCTTTCTACGGCGTGCGCGTCAGAAGAAGAGATTTTGGGACACTGGGGCTCGCTGGTGCCGGTTGTCGGTGTGATATCATGCTTGACCGCGGCTGTGAGGGGTTTAAAACACCGGGATCGGAGTTTTTCGATCCCGGGTGTTTAACCCCTCACACGCCGCGGTCAAGCATGACCGCGGCGTGTAAGCGTGTCCCACGTGGATCGGACCACCCGTTGTGCTTAACGGGGGATCCGATCCCTCCTGCCGCTGCCCCGCGGTCCGGCGAGTGACCCGAGGCTTCGGCTTCTTTCCCGCGGGTCCGCCTTCCTGGCAGGACCCGGCTGTATTAACTGAGATGCGCAGCATGCCTCAGTTACTTAAACATTCATGCGACATACAAGTGTATTGCAGTGTAAAGGCTTGAACAAGTGATGGATGATCACTTGTTCAGCCAAAGGAAGGAAAAAAGTTAAAAAAGTAAAAAAAAACATTAAATAATTTTATAATAATAAATAAGAAATAAATAAAATTAAAAGTCCCATAATCTCCCCAGTTACACACATAAGGCAAATAAAGTATATAAAACACAAAACATAAAAAAACATACATATTTGGTATCACCGCGTCCGTATTAATCTGACAATAAACTAAATCAATATTGCATCGCTCGGTGAACGATTTTGTAAAAAAAAAACACAAAAAACTTCCCGTAATATACAATTTTCATCAAACACCATCACAAAATATGTTCTAAAAGTGATCAAAAAAGCTAAGTTCCTAATATGATACGAATGAATAGAACAAAACTCTTTTCGCAAAAAATAAGCGTAACAGGATCTGACAACAGAAAAATACAGAAGTTATGGCCCTGAAAAGTTATCAATAGTAAAAAACATGCCGATTTCCAATATTGGTTTTGCTCTGAAAATTGAGCAAAGATGAGCAAAAAATATAAATGAGGTATCACCGCAATCGTAGTGAACCAGAGAATAAAGATAAATATTATTTTACGTTATGGTGAGCGGGGGGAAAAAAAGGGCTAAATCCAAAATAAAAAATGATGATTTTGTTTGTGTCCCCCTTGAAATAGTTAATAAAATTCATGAATAAGCTATAGACCCCCAAAATGAATTATCTATACATGTATCTCATCTCGTAAATAATAAGCCCTCATATGTTTCATTACCAAAAAAAAAAAAAAATATAGCTTGTACAATGTAACAATAAAAAATGCTGTACATGTGCTGCTTTGATCTATGCCTGGACGTGCGCCCATACCGCAGACACCACCACATATGAGTATCTTACACTCGGGAAGAAATTGGGCAATCAACATTGCAGAGCGTTCATATTTTATTTATTATGAAACTGTCAGTTTTGGCCTAAATGAATGATTTTCCCAAAAATTCCATAGTTTAAATCGGCAGGTCCACTATTGTTTTAACCCATGTTGAAACACTTAAAGGGTTAATAGACTCAATAGAAGTTGTTTTACACACGTGAGGGTGGTGAAGATGAAGTTCTATAGGGTGGGAATTTAGGGGTTTAATTATTATTTAGGCTTTCAAAAGTCACTTGGAAGCTGAGTTGTCCCTCAAAATGTTAGTTTTTGGCAATTTTCATGAAAATGAGAAAATCGCACCCTAAAAGTTCTGCGCCTCATAAGATCGTAGTGTGGACAGGACGCATAAAATATCAGCCACCACATAAGCAGACATTCCGAAATGTTAATTATCAAGTGTTTGGGTAGTTTTACTTCTGTCTGGATAGCAGAACATTATCAAATTGGAGAAATGAAGAATTTTTACAAACTTTTGCCAAATTTCACTTTTTTCAGAACGAAAGCAAAACTTATCACTTAAATTATACAACTAACCTGAAGTACAATGTATCACAGAAAACATCAGCAAAATCACTGGATATATTAAAGCATCCGAAGTATAAACCAATTATCGGGGGAACAGTCAGATTTGAAAAATCGAGTCTGGTCATTGAGCAGAAAACTAGTGTCGGTGAGAAGGGGTTAAAGACCGGGCACTTTCCTGTTTTTTCATGTCCATTTTTCACTCTCGACCTTCAAAAATCTATAAGAGCTGTGTGATGGCTTGTTTTCTGCGTAACAAATAGCACTTCATAGTGATGGTATTAAATATTCATGCCATGTACAGGAAGCGGGAAAAAAAAATTACAAATGCAGTGAAAAGGTGAAAAAACGCATTTGCGGCCACTTTCTTGTGGGCTTGGATATTACGTCTTCACTGAGTGCCCCAAATGACATGTCTACTTTATTTCTTTGGGTTTATACGATTAAGGGAGGGGGGCGGGTACCAATTTGTATGGGTTTTATATATTTCTAGCATTTACAAAAAATAAACCTTTACAAAATTTATTTGTTTGATTTTTGCCTCTTTGGCGCTAATAACGTTTTTTTTAATACTTTGGTGTACGGTATGTGGGTGGTGTGATTTTTTTTGACATTTGTATATATTGTCAATGATATCATTTTAGGACTGTACGAACCTTTTGATCACTTTTTATAGATTTTTTTTTATATTGTTTCAAAATTCAAAAAACGTGTCATTTTCGACTTGGGCGCTATTTTCCGTTAGGGTAACGCATTGAAAACCGTTAATATAAGTTGATCAGGCAGTTTCGGACGCGGTCGATACGTAAGTGTTTTGATTTTTACTGTTTATTTTATAATGTCAGTTTCGAGGGAAGGGGGGTGTATTAATTAAAAAAACCTAAAAATTCTTAATTGTTTTTTTTTAACTTTTTTTTTTATTTAGTTTTTTACAATTTTTCAGTCTCCCTAGGGTACTTTAACCCTAGTTTGTCTGATCGATCCTATCGTATACTACCATACTACAGTATGGCAGTATATGGGGATTTTCCTCCACATTCTTTACATTGTGCTATGAGCACATTGTAATGAAGGGGTTAAAACGAAATAGCTCCGAGGCTACCATGGAGACAGATCGCCGCTCCCTGATGATGTCACGGGGAGCGATGATCCTAGGCAAGATGGCGGTGCCCACGCGCCACAATCTTTTTGAGGCTGCCGGCAGCTTTGCCGGCAGCCATGGCTGTGCTAACACCTGCTAGCACCGATCGCGGGTGTTACCGGTAAGTCTTTGCTGCAATATGCAGCAAACACTTACCGGCTATGGAGACGGCTCAGCCCGTGAGCCCTCTCCATGCAGCGTAACCCAGCGGTGGGCGGTCGCGAACCAGTTAAGTATGTTGTTTTCCAGTTCTTTGTTTTTGAAGATAAATAATATGAAATATATAAATTTATTATATTGAAAGCTCTGTTGTACTTGTTTTTATATTAATTCAAAGGAACCAGGAGTAACTTAATTTTTACCAAATCTTTATCTGGAAGTAATGAACTCCCAGTGTATTAAAAAAATGTATAGGAGTACAGCAAAAAACTGAAATACTAAATGGAAAAAAGGCATTCGCAGCAATAGATTTATGGATTAACAGCGTGGCCCAAGCCTAAATAAAGTGTTTTGGGATAAATAGGGTTGTTGTATTCAATATTCTTGTGAGCGTGACCATTTTGTTTATGTACAGTATCTGCAATACTCATTGAATGTTACTCATCAGTTTGCAAATTTTATTTCCAGTGGTGTTACTAAAGTCCACTGGGCCCTAGTACAAAATTTCTATCAGAGCCACACATTGGCTACCTTTTGGAATCATGAACGTTCACGCAGCTAAACGTCTAACATGTGTAACAAAGTCAGGACATCAAACCATTGTGGAGGATACTCCGAGATGACGCTGGGGATGTATTCCAGTCTTCATAACTCATGCACTCTAGGCTCATCCGCAGAGAGGACATCAGTGGGTGCAGGGCCTGGCCGTTGAAGTGGTTAAATGGCCTAAGGCAGTGTAGAGGCAGAGCTAGCGCACTGAGAGCTTATACAAGGTCTCCTCCCTTCTGACTTTATACCTCGTAACGTTCATGAGTAAACCTTTAAGCCTTATTCACATGCTGCGTTTTTGTATGGATGTTGACTGGATACGGGGGAGGGGCTTTGGATGAATGCTTTTGTGTTTCCACTTAAACGAACCCCAGGTGATTTGCATGTATGTAATGCGAAATGCCTTGCGCATGTTCCATGACACGTGTTTAACTGCAAACGCATAGGCGTTCTGGCAAAGCTTGTTGCATTTTGTATGGGTTTTGACTGCATTGGAAAATGTAACATGTGAATTTGGCCTTAACCCCTAACGCTGAAGCCACTTTTCAACTTCCTGACACGGCCCATTTTTTCAAATCTGCCCTGTGTCACTACAAGTGGTTATAACTTCGGAACGCTTTAACATATCCAAAATTCTTGATTTTCGAACTTCAAAATGTTCTTTTTCCATACATAGTCATAACCTCAGAAAAATGTAATAACTAACATTCAGTAAATGTCTAATTTATGTGGACATGGTTTTTATATGCATACTCTTATTTTTGTAGGATGTTATGGGCCTTTGAACGTTAGGTGCTATTTTTCACATTTTCATAAAAAACGCTAAATCCTGCTATTGAGGGACCTGCTCAGGTTTCAAGTCACTTTGAGAGGCCTAAATAAAAGAAAACCCCATAAATTAACCCATTATAGAAACTACACCCCTCAACGTACGTGAAACAACTTTTATGAAGTTTGTTAACCCTTTAATTGTTTTACAGGGGTTAAAACAAAATCGGATGCAATTTTGAAAGTAGAATTTTTTTGGCTAAATTAATGTGTTTTTCAAAAAAAATTTACAAATTCTCAGTGGATAAAGTACCAAAACGCTCCACAAAATTTGATACCCAATCCCTTCCGTATATAGTAATACCCCATATGTGGTGGTAATCTGCTGTATGGGCACACGCCAGGGCATCGAAGGGAGCTGCGCCATTCAGAGCAGATTATGAATTGTCACTTTTTACTGGCTATACAATCTTTATTTTTTTGGCAATTTGGACATATAAGGGCTTATTTTCTGCGACATGAGATGCACTTTACAAATACTTCATTTTAGTGGGTCATTAGCTTATTGATGAGATTTTATGAGAATGTATGGGTGAAAAGAAAATTGTCAATTTTGGTTTACTTTCTTTTCGTATTTTTGGTGGGTCGTACACCGTACACTAAAAATATTATATTATCTTCATTCTATAGGTCACTACGATTATGGTGATACCTCATTTATATAGTTTTTCATTTATTTTTACAATTTCACTGGATAAAAACTAATATACAGGAAATCTCATTTGTTGTATATTACCCGCCCGGTAAGCGCCGGTAAGTGCCGCGGGGGGGTCCGATTCTTCTCAAATGCCCCTTGCACGCCGCGGTCAGCGCGGGTGTTAGAGGCAGGTGTCGGCTATAATATATAGCTGACACCTGCAGCTTCTGGCGCCGACTCTGTTCAGGAGCCGGTGCCAGAAGCATGACGTAATAGTACTTCATTTTGCAGGAACGCACCTCCCGCGATGCAGTACTATTATGTCAAATGTCGGGAAGGGGTTAAATACCTGACCACATACACAAATAATTACTGCTTTTAGTTAAATGTGTGAAAGTGTGACAGGCTCTCTACAAGGGGAGATTCATTATGGCTTCCCTGACAGTTTTGTGGTGGATAATCTCTCTCCTTGCCAGTTTTCTAGCTTCTCCAAGCTGCACAGCACTATGGGGGTGTGAGCGCCCGGCCCGCCACATTTACTATGAAGCAACTTCACCTGATTGCATATGTATTTACACTGAAACCCATTCGATTTGGAATTTGCGCCATATGTTCATACTTGTTCTGGTTTACAGCTTACATGTGCACTTTCCTGTACTAAAGATATATCAACAAGCAAAATGCACACTCCTACACATTTATTTGGCATAAATCCTCATGTAATCTGCAGAGGAATCATTATTATGGGTAAGCAGCACATAGATACTCAGTTTCTGCAGGGTCCTTTCCAGGAGCCTTACCCGATATGTGAGGATGCCACAGCAAGTGACATTTTTTGTTAGGAGGAACTGCAGTGGGGAATGGGACTTTAAAGAAAATTAACCATAAAAATCAAGCATGGTAAACCAGAGGCACTTACTCCTAGATACAGGCACAGTGACTGTGGTGCTCTTCTTATATTTGTTTTTTCATTGCCTCTTTCCTTCTAAAATCAACTTTTAAAATTATGCTAATTATGGGAGCATTGCTCAAGCCCCTCAGTGCTACAGATTCACAGGCTGTTACAATGAGCAGAACATGCCTTGCCCAACCCCATGTTCTCTCCCTCCTACCTTAGCTTGTTTAGTTTGGCAGCAGCATGAAGCGCAGGGGAAGGCAAGACCTGCTCTACTCATTGTAACATCTTATGAAGCCACAGCATTAAGGGGCTCTGTAACACTCCGCCCCATACCCCCCCCCCCTCCCCCGAACCCTTTGTTAGCATAGTTAGAAAATATTGAACTTAGAAGGAAGAAGGCCATGGATAAATATAAGATTACCACAGTCACAGTACCTGTAAGTACAAGCAAGCATAGAAAATGATTAAATAAACTTCGCTTTTGTGCGGTACATAGAGTAGAAGTTAAAACTATTTGAAATAATTCTGGCCAAAAAAAGTGGCTTTCACAGATTAACATAATAGTCTGTGGAATGCACTGTCTTCTTCCTGCATCACACAGCACAGATGCTCTTGTATTTAGCCAGCCACTGGCCCCTCTCCCTGTGGATCTAGCTAGCATTATGCCCCTTTTTATATCACCTTGCACTTTCCAGCACATAGAAATACACTTTGCTCATCAAGTTATTAATTGGAAAAAATGGATCTGTTGAGACATCTTCTCAAGCCACTAGCTTCTTTGAGTCATTCTTACTGTATACTTAGATGTAGCTACTGTTTTGATTATTTTCTCTAGAGTAATTTTTTGTTTGCTACAAATTATTTAGGATATTGCTGGAATAAAAAAAAAAGGATATAGCACATCCCCCGTGGAGCTCTGCAGACACGCTTTGTTTCTATACATGTTTTAATTGAATACATTTATCTCAGGAGCATATTAAATGCAAGTTTGTCACGCATTTACCACATGGAGTTGGGTGGAAGGGGACAGCAATGCGATTGATTAAATGTCATAAAGTTATTATTGCTATTGTTATCATTTATTCCCCTTTCATGCCACAACTCATCATTTTCTTGTATTATTTTGCTTTTTTTCTGCTCTTTTTTTGTCACATTTTTTGTTTTTTAAAGGGGTATTCCCACAAAGACAAGATTCTTAAATATACCCAGGATAACAAATTAACACATGCTCAAATTCACTATTATTAACAAAAATACAGCATTTCACAGATTTAATTCAACCTGTCTCTATCAGTCCGGGTGTATACAATTTTAGTTGCCCCAGTATCCGAACGTAAATCTTCTGACTCTGGTCAGATTCTTCTCATGAATAGCTGCTTCTGCCTGCACACTGCAGTGCTCTCTGCCTCCTGCCCCTCCCCTCTGTATTGCAAGACCAGCCCAGATACAGGCACTTCCTGCCGGCAGGCAGCATGTAGAGCTTACTCTACAAGCTACAGATAAGTTAAGGTCTTCAAGGTCATGGGAATGAAATATATATTTAGCAAATTTTGAAAAAAACTTGCAAATTCAAAATTTTCGACTTTTTGGAAAGTTGGGCATTTCACCAAAATAAACTAACATTTCCCATATGTCTGCTTTCACTTGGTATAATTTTTAAAACATTCTTTCCTTTTTTTTTAGGATGTTAGAAGGCTTATAACTTTAGGTGCGATTTTTCAGATTTTAATGAAAATCATTAAAACCTATTTTTGGAAGGCCAATTTAGTTAGAAGTGACTTTATAAGGTCTATATGACAGAAAACCCTCACAAATGACACCATTTTAGAAACTGCACCCCTCAAAATATTCAAAGCAACCTTTGGAAAGTTTGTTCACCCTAGAAAATCGAAGTGAAATAACAGAAATGTAATTTTATCTAACAATTTATTCATTAAAATTTACACCTTCATAACGGGTTAATAAGGAAAGTGCATTTTAAAATGTCTAGTGCAATTCCTCCTGAGTATGCCAATATATATTGTGTCACGATACACTGCTGTACGGGCCCAGCATGTCACTTGGAAGGGAAAGAGTGATGTTTAGTTTTTGGAGGACAAATATGGCTGAAGAAGTTTTCGTGTTTTGGGGTGCATTTAGAGAGCCCGAGTGGTACCATAATAGAGGAGAACCATTTAGGAAAGTAATATGTAATTTGCCCCTACAGGTGTATGATCCAATTAGGCCCGAAAAAGGTGAAAATCTTCCTGTAAAGGTCACCTTTACCCCTATTTTTTTCTATAGCCACAAAAAATGATAGGATAAAAATGTGTAAAACTATTTCTCCCGGGTGTAGAAATATCTCACATGTGTATATTGTTGTATGGGCACACAGCAGAGGGAAAGATTGATGTTTTTGCCTTTTAGAAGCCAAATTTGACAGAAATGTTTTACATGCCTTTGTAGAGCCCTAGTGGCATAAGACAGATGAGAACAAAAAAAGGACCCTAATTTTTGAACGCACACCCCTAGAGAATTTAGCAATGTGTAATATGTGTATTTGCCCCTACTGGTAAGATCCAATTAGGCCCTAAAAAAGAAAAAGGTGAAAATTTTCCTATAAAGGTCACTTTTACCTCTAGTTTTTTTTATAGTCACAAGGAATAAAAGATGAAATAACCCCCCAAAATGTGTACAACAATTTCTCCGAGTGTAGAAGTACCCTACATCTGCATCTAAAATGTTTTATGGGCGCACAGTAAGAGAAAGAGGGATTTTTGCCTTTTGGAAGCCAAATTTAACAGAAATCCTTCATATGTGTCAAAATGCATTGGAGAGCCCTATAAACCAGAGGAAAACCCAAAAAGTGACCCTAATTTTTAATCGTAGACCCCTTGGAGAATTTAGCAAGGATGTGGTGTAGTGTAATACAAGTAGTAAAATGAGCATTGTGAACATACAACTGGTTCCTAATATGATGTGCAATGGATACCTAAGATGGAAATTGCAATTATTTCTGTAATGTTTGGTTCCATTCTGTTACGCCCAGTTTGTCACTGTGAAATGGCAGTTCTCTGATTAGGAAGCTAACATGAGAAAGACTCTACATGGGTGATGCAACACTTCACTTTTTGGACCATTTTAAAGCATGCATTTTCAGTCTATTTAAAAACTCATAAGTTTTTGAATGTTTACCATGCGTTTGGCTGCTTTGAACCGATTTGTCTTCATTTCTACCTAATGTAGGTAGCTGTGAAACAGATTTAAAACCAGCATTCAAAATCGCATGTGTTAAACCGATTCCCAAACGCAACATGTGGTATCGCCTGAAGGCTACATTCAGATGACTGTATGGGGGGCTTACATATGTCGTATGTACGTCCCCCATAGGCGGCAATGGCTGCACGGTGCCGTACAGGAGCGGCACCATCCCATAGCCGGGAAAAAGATAGGACATGTCCGATATTTCCCCGGAATACGGCGCCGTGCGCCATACATCGCTGTGGAGAGGGGCGGGGGTGAGCAGCGCTCACACTCTCCTCCTCTCCCGGCGCCGACGTGTGCCTGCTGTGCTACGGTACGGTGGGCACATATTCATGTGAATGTAGCCTTATACAGGAAGTCCTTGGGTTGCATACACGATAAGTCCAATGTTTGTTCTTAAACTGAATTTGTTTGTAGGTTATGATTGTAACTCTGGGGAAATTTTATTTTGTTTATTTTTTTTATTCCCTGTTCCCCAATAATATAATAATAACATAATAATCTTTATTTATATAGGGCCATCAAATTCTGTAGCGCTTTACAAATCATGGGGGACATATAGAAATATAATATTAGATTACAGAGTACAAACAGTCATATGGAACAATAGGAGTGAGGGCCCTTCTCACAAGAGATTACATGACAAAATTTTCTAAATTTTGTGCTCTCAAAGGACCAAGAATAATCAATAAACCTGCACACCATACATCCAGATCCACTGTGTGTTCAGAGAAATCTGGAACTAGGGGTTATCTGTAAGTTGGGTGTCCTTAAAAAAAAAAAAAATCTACCATCAAAATCCATCATGATAAACTTATTCATAGATCCATGTACTGTCACTGTGGTAACATTCTTATATTTTTTATCCGTGGCCTCCTTCCTTCTAAAGACAACTTTTAAAATTATGTTAATGAGCCAGTTGGCTCTGATGGGTGTTTCCGGAGCCCCTCAGTGATTTTTTTTCACTTGGTGTCGCAATAAGCAGAGCATGTGTCCGCTCCTGCTGCTGCTAGAGTACACAGGCCAACTAATGGTGCAATAAGGTGAGACCTGTTCTGCTCATTGTAACAGCCAGTGAAAAGATCTCTTCATTGAAGAGTTTGCTTTATCACCCGTATATAATGATCTGGGGAAAAATACTACCCGACTATAAAAAACTTAAAAAGTCAACAATTTATATTTGGTTAAAATGTAATCAAATATTGGACCTTTTTAGAACACCAACAAATTCATTTTCATCTTTGATCATTTGCTGCTGTTACAATGCTAGATTTATGTTCCGGATTAATCCCATGGTGCTTTAATATAAAAAGCTTTTGTCTAGGCAAATTCATCATGCAGTGAATGACAAATAGTGCAGACTGTAGAATTGCAGCTGCTAATCTTTAAACTTGTCTACAGTATTAATCAGAATTGTAAGCAAGGACCTAAGTAGTGGAGCAATCTAATAAATTGTGATAGATTATAACTGAAGGTGATTTCTGAGGTTCTATTTCATCATGTTAAAATATGTATAACTAGTAAGCTATACATGTATCATCATGTTATTATGTGAAGTCATTTTATTTTAAGTGGCGATCTTGATGTGGCCCTTGACTCCTTGAAGCACACATAAAAAGCAGTGTTTCCTTATATCATTTTGTTTTATATTTTTGTGTGGAAGGAGTGTGACTATGTAAAAATGGCAGATTGTTGGCATGTAAGATAATTAGACCAAGACCTAGTTTGGACATATGGTCTGTCTGATTCCATTGACCAAACCATAACTAAGATATATTGGCAGAAATTTTGCATGTCTTGTTTGACAATTTGCTGGAAAAACATGTAAATCAGTATTTAAAAGGAATATATCCCAATAATCCCATGTATTCACTATGGCCTACTCAAGATAATCAACAGAGACTGCGTCTGAAGTCTCCGCCAGGTTAGATTTCATTCATGTGGATTGTGCTTCCAGATATTTTAAAGGGGTATTCAGGGAATATGAGTGTCTCATACAAAACCCCATAATGCTATAAATAAATGAATGTAACAAAACTTAATGTCATTAGTCACAAAATGGAGCTTAAATAGTTTGATTTTATGATTCACAAAATTTTATGGCCTCTCTAAAGTCATCACCAAGATGGCTGCCACTGGGAACTACAAGTCCGAAGATCCTTTAGTTCTCAGTAACTCCCCTTTTATGCTCTGCTCCCAGTGATGATGTAACAGGTTTTCTTGCTCTGTTACCATAGTAATGATGTGTAACTGCCATCACCAAAACGCTGGTTATACTGGATGCACTGCAACCAACCGACTACAGCCAAACAAAGTAGTGATCACATGACCTGCCCAGGCAGGTGCAGGACATGTGACCAGGACGTGGACCGTGCTGAGGAAATCAATGGACTGATTAAAGGGCCGGTAGAATTTTAATTCTTCACTACACTGTATGTCATCAGCATTTTTCTGCTAAGGGGAGCAAAATTTTAAATAACAACTAATTACATATAAGCTTATATTTTACTGACTCATTTGTATATGAATTATGCTGATTCCTGGAATACCCCTTTAATATACTTGAACCCCTGAGTAAAACTGGAGTGCAGTACGCCAGTGGGAGGAAAATTTTTCCTGCGGTATGTTGTTAACATTTATGGTTTTTGTCTTTTTTCACAGGTCATTTATTGCTCTTTTGGTGGAACCTCAAAAGGATTACACTTCAATAACTTGATAGTGGGACTTGTTCTTCTTACAAGAGGCCGAGATGAAGAGAAGGCTAAGTGTAAGTGTTGTAACATCACTATTCTCACTAGCTACTTTCCACAAGGACAGAATTATAGAAGATAGGCCTCATACACATGACCATAAATGTCATCCATTTCCTATGGAAATTGGAGGTTAGGAGCACTCATACCAGCCAAAACGAACTCCCAAACAGGGTGAAGTTTGTGCCCCATTTCTGCACACTGGTGTGTATGATGCCCTAGGTTGTGTTCCGATGTTCAGGTTTTCTGATAGTTTTTAAAGGCAAAAGCAGATGTGCATCATAATGGGTCAGAACATATAATTGTAAGATGCTATTACACTTTTTTTTTTCTTACTCCATCTTAACGTGGGAATGTAGCCTTACTGATATTCTGCACACTATTAAAGAAATTGCCAATCACTTCTAGGTTTTGAGATTGATAGATGCATGAGGAGCTAACTCTAGTGCAGTATGTCATAATTTTCAGTTTCACAGCTTTTCACAGTTTTCCAGCAATCCTGACTGATCCAAAGATTACCTCATCTCAATGATGGCCAAGAAGCATTGGACCAACTCCCTGCCCCATTAGCTAATGAAGTTCTATTTTTCCCAGTTAAGGGAGCACACCCAAAATGACGCCTAACAGACAGTTGTGAGACTTGCTCAACACAACACGCTTACCATAAAAAGACCCAGGGAGCTCATTGCCCTAAGTGGTTTCCAACTCTGCTCCAGCTTTCCTGTAGCCCCTATTGGAAGGATCAGACAGTGGAGGTGACACTCAGGTGGACTAAATCACCCTCATGCAGCAGTTTCTGCTAGGCCTTTTTCCACATCAGCCTCACAAAGCTCCCGACCAAGCAAAAGCCGCGCAAGAGTAGCGACTTTACGGCAGGAAAACTTTGTTTCCAAAATGACCACTTCGCTTTATTTTCAACAAACCGACAAGGCCCTTACTGAAACCTCCATGTAGGACATATTGGATGCAATGCACCAATACTTGCACAATAAAACCGTCCTGTCAAAGCATTTAAAAAAAACTAAACAAAACAAAAAACTCCCTGTCTCTAGGTACAAGTCTACAATGGGGAAAGAGTCTATCATGTTGAATCCCAAATGGGTGAATTTAACTCTTAATTATGCCCATTATGACCTTGAATCTAAGTTACAGCAGCTTCAAGCAAAAGTGGTGGACCTGGAGGATAGGTCTTGTTGCAATAATATTATGTTTGGGTGCATACCTGCTATTGTATCACAGACGAACTTCATTGGCTATTTGCTTTACCTGATGAAGGCCTTACTCCTGAAATGTAACTCTCACAAGTTTTATGTTTACAAAGTCCACAGGCTTCCGAAGCCCAAACACATTAATTGGTAAATTGCTCTAGATGTGTTGTCCCACATTTCATTTTTTTTCTCCATCAACATAATGGAAGCGGGAGAAAACTAAAACAACTGCTAGCACCATACTATATGTCTATATGTTCATTTAGCATCTGCACTGAGCTTGCAGATGACTAACTTCGATATTCTTCGATTTTCTGTGACCACTGTCTGCAAAACAGATGGGGTTTCCCAAATTGCGTAATGAGTCCCTGCACGTCATGAAGTCTCTGCAAAAAGTGATACGTAGCATAGAATCACCGAACAAGGCCCAGCAAACCCAAACCCATTCATAATGCTTGTCAAGACAAACTATGCCTTCCTTTATTGCACATATACAGAAAGCAGCTAAAGAAAACTAAAGCTGTGTACTATTCTCAAGGGCATAAAGTGGATAAGCTACTGACAGCGCAACTTAAATCAAGAATGTCCTTTGTGTCATCCAGAATTTATCCAGGGATTCCAAAATCCCTGGTAAAGCCAATAGATTCAAAGAACACTACTTGTCTGTATATAACCTAAAAGAAGAATCTTAACTTTCCAAATTCAACCTGCAAACCTACAAGAATTTCTCTCGCAAAAATTCCCACTCATTTAGTTCTCACTCATTTCAGTGCTGAGACCCCACAGATCGCGAAAACGAGGGGTCCGACCCCTTGCTGCTCCTCAGACTAATGGAGCAGACGCCGCGTTCGACTGTTCAGTCCATAAATTTCTATGAAGGGGACGGAGATCGCAAGATTACTCTCTCTCTTACAGACCTGTTACTTCTTTAAGCAGCTCCTCTGCTCATTACCTGTATTGGCACCTTTTTGAACTTCTCAGTATAAAAGACAATTGTCCACAACATCAAACGGTCACACTCCAAACTCCACCATGGTGAAGACCAAAGAGCTGTCGAGGGACAGCAGAAACAAAATTGTAGACCTTCACCAGATTTGGAAGACTGAATCTGCAATAGACAGGCAGCTGGGTGTGAAGAAATAAACTGTGGAAGCAATAATTAGAAAATGAAAGACATGCAAGACCATTCATAATCTCTCTTGATCATGGGCTCCTGGGTAGTCAAAATGATAACAGATCC
The DNA here is from genome assembly GCA_019512145.1 of Engystomops pustulosus. Lineage (NCBI taxonomy): Eukaryota > Metazoa > Chordata > Amphibia > Anura > Leptodactylidae > Engystomops > Engystomops pustulosus. The sequence continues at coordinate 123,146,670 of CM033642.1, read as the reverse complement.
CAGAATCACACAGGGGTATGGGCGACCTATTGCAAATAGCTGAGACCAACCTAACAAAGGCTACTGCCAGGAACTGCTAACGTGCTGTATGCTGTTAATGCTGTTCATGTTCTGCACTGCAACAGTGAGGTAGGCTGAAAGTGGAGCAGGCCGGTTTGGGGCAGTTGTTACAGACAGCAAGAAGAAGCTTAGAATAAAGTAGTCTCTGAGCCTACAGTCCCGCGATCCAGTGTGGGTTTCTTCTACATCACATGGATTCCTACCACAACATTACAGCCAGTACATATCCAGACAAATTTGACATTTTTTAGAGAGCATTTAGATGTTCCAGTAAAGTATTTGGGGAATGTCATATGGTCAGATGAAACCAAAGTAGAACTGTTGGGTAGAAACACAACTCGTTGTGTTTTGAAGGTGTGTCAATTCTGTGTTGCTTCCAAAGAACACCTTATCTACTGTGAAACATGGGGGTGGTAACATCATGACAGGGGGCTGTTTCTCTTCAAAGGGACCAGGACGACTGATCCGTGTACATGAAAGAATGAATGGGGCATCGGCAAGGGCATTGAAGATGAAACATGGCTGGGCCTTTCCACTTGATAATGATATTAAGCACAGCGCCAGAGCAACGAAGGAGTGGTTTTAAGATGGGTTTTTGAAGGTCCTAGAGTGGCCTAGCCAGTCTCCACATCTCAACCCCATAGAAAACTTTTTGAGGGAGTTGAAAGTTCACGTTGCCCAGTGACTGCCCCAAAACCTCACTGCTCTAAAATATATCTGCATGGAGGAATGGACCAACAGCAACCGTGTGCGTCAACCTTGTGAAGACTTGCAGAAAACATTTGACCTTGCCATTGCCATTAAAGGATATACAAAAAATTATTGAGATGGACTTTTGTTATTGACCAAATACTTTCCACCATAATTTGCAAATAAATTCTTTAAAAATCAGAAATTCTCTCTATTTGTTTTCACATTTTGTGTCTCATAGTTGAGGATGTCAATTATAGGCCCTTTTTAAGTGGGAGAACTTGCACAATTGGTAGCTGACCTAATCCACTTTTTCCCCCACTGTACCAGATAAATTGACATAGCTTGTGGTTTGAACTGACTCTGGCATATAGCTTTTTGTCAGCCCAGCCAATTCCTGAACGATTGTACTTTATACCTAGCATGCTCCTTGAACAAATACAAATGCGATCATGACGTTAACTGTGTATAATACCACAATATTTAACTATGACTTTCTCTAGGTTTTGGAACCTGCGACCCTGTGACGTAGTTTAGTTTTACTTTGTAAAGTATTTGTTCATAGACCTCCTTTTTTTTTTTTTTTTCTTCTGCATGTACACGCTTTGTGCTTATCAACCGCAAACTGTGCTCATTATATACACAATCCTTGTAACTAACTGGCACGATATTTTTGTTATATCATTCTTTTTTTTTTCTGAAAGCCCAATTAAAATATTGAGACTGAAAATGAGTATATTGACACCATGGTAATTTGTCAGTTTTTCGACCCCCCAAATGTCTCAAATACTGGGTGAAAATGTGTTTGTAAAATAGTGTAGTCATCTGGTGGAACGCACACTCCTTGACCTACCATTCCATTTAATGGAAGTCCAGAAAATCTGTGACAAACTCGGCCATGGGAACATATGTTCGGTTTGCTTATTATCGAATCAGAATTTTTTTTTCATGCTTTTATTTTCTTTCTTGAACCAAGGCAAAGCTGCACCAGAGTAGAGCTCCTCGATCTTTTTTTGCTTGGCCTTAATCAGCTTTCCATATCATAGTGATGGCTGCAACTTGTGAATGTACTAATACAGTGCAGAATAATACAGTGCTGCTATAAATGTCTTCCCAGAAGTGCCAAAGAAATAGCATCACACATTCCCCACGTGTACCCCTTTCTAACAAAACCCACACACACATGCTGCCAGCAGTATTGGCCATCTTCAGATTCCAGTGCATGTGGCTGCGTTGCTGTCGCCCTTTCCTCTCTATAACAGTTTTTTTTTTTTTTTTTTTGTTTCACAGATATATTTAGCCTCTTTTCCAATGAGTCTGGTAGCTGTGTTGTTCGAGAGGAAATGGAGAGCATGCTTTCTGTAGTAGATGGAGAAGTCCCACTGTCCCTGAAAAAATGTTTTTCTGAGGTATGTTTTCATTGCACCCTGCATTTTCTCTCATATTTTGAATACAGCAACATGTTTTAAAATGCAATACAAACGCATAATGTGAATGCAGTCTAAGACCATGTGCACAAAATCCGATTGAATTGTGTTTTAAAATGCATTTTAACAGAATGCACATGTGTTTTGACCTAAATGCTTGTGTTCAGTAAGTAGTAACATGCTTTGTTGCTAGTTGCCCAATGCAAGCATTTAAGTATAAACTTGTTTGTGTTCTGGGATTAGATTCTCCAGATGCACCTAAAATGTAATTCAATCTTGTGAACATGGATGTAAGATCCAGCAGGGTAGGACCTTTTGAAAGCAATAAGTGCCACTGCCAGCTCCTATTGTGGCCCCTCATCTACTGCTCATATTGTGGTCCCTCTAAACTCATCCTCTTGGTCACCTTTGTCTCATCCTCATATTATGGATTCTCATCTTCCCCTCATATTGTAGCCCCTCTCATCTCTCCCTCATATTGTGTCCCCTCTCATTTCCGCCTCATATTGTGTCCCCTCTCATTTCCGCCTCATATTGTGGCCCGTCTCATTACTGCCTCATATTGTGGCCCGTCTCATTACTGCCTCATATTGTGGCCCGTCTCATTACTGCCTCATATTGTGGCCCGTCTCATTACTGCCTCATATTGTGGCCCCTCTCATTACTGCCCCATATTGTGGACCTTCTCATTACTGCCGCATATTGTGGCCCTTCTCATTACTGCCCCATATTGTGGCCCTTCTCATTACTGCCTCATATTGCGGCCCCTCTCATTTCCCCCTCATATTGCGGCCCCTCTCATTTCCCCCTCATATTGCGGCCCCTCTCATTTCCTCTTCTATATTGCGGCCCCTCTCATTTCCCCTTCTATATTGCGGCCCCTCTCATTTCCCCTTCTATATTGCGGCCCCTCTCATTTCCCCTTCTATATTGCGGCCCCTCTCATAACCCCTTTTATATAGTGGCCCCTTTCATAACCCCTTTTATATAGTGGCCCCTTTCATAGCCCCTTTTATATAGTGGCCCCTTTCATAACCCCTTTTATATAGTGGCCCCTTTCATAACCCCTTTTATATAGTGGCCCCTTTCATAACCCCTTTTATATAGTGGCCCCCTCCTCGTACATCCCTTCTCATATCCCCCCATATGTGGTCCCAATGTATTTTTCCAATATTGTTGGCCCCCTCTCTTATATCCCCTCAATATTGTGCGCCTACCCACTAGTCGTCTTCTCCTTGTTTCTAATTTAAAACAAAAACCAAAACTCATACTTGCCTGTCCCTGTCCCAGCAGCTATATAGCCAATATTTTCCTGCACCACCCGGTTATACAGATCTATTTGTGTCTTCTACGGACACAGAGTTGAAGTCCTGACAGGTGGGGTGGGGGAGGCAGGAGCAGCTCCCAGTGTGGGCGGAGCTAAACAGTGTCTGGGCCCACCATGGCTTACACTTGAACACCAATGGACCAGTCCATCGCTTATTTCAATTGTTCAAATGTGATCATCGATAATTGTTAGGCTCTTCTCATATAATCGTATTTACAGTTTTTATTTTACTCTGCTTACATTTTTTTTTTTTTTTTGATAATTTGAATTCTGGACCATTCTAATAAATCATTAAAAAAAAAATTATAATTTTTTTTTTTTTTTTTTAGGGCGAAAAGGTGAACTATGAAAAATTCCGAAATTGGCTTCTTCAGAATAAAGATGCATTCACATTTTCTCGATGGTTGTTGTCTGGAGGAGTCTTTGTAACACTCACTGATGACAGCGACACTCCCACATTCTATCAGACATTGGCTGGTGTCACACACTGTAAGTGTACTTTCTCATACTTGCAATGTTTTTCCTATGCTTTTAGTTACACTTATTCAAAAGGTTTTCCTATCCATTATATTTACAAAGAGAAAAGTGTCAATGTTTTCATCACTGACATTTGTTTTCAGCTCTGTGACCAGACTCGATTTTTAGAATCTAACATGTGTCACATTAATTGGATAACTTCGGAACACTTAAACTTATCCAGGTGATTTTGAGGTTGAAATTTTCTGCTTTCCAGACAGAGTAAAACTACCCAAAAAGCTTGATAATTGACATTCTCGTAACATCTGCTTTATGTTGGGATGATATTTTATGCGTCCTCTCATTTTTCTAGGATGTTATGAGGTACAGAACTTTAGGTGCTATTTTTCTAATTTTCATGAAAATCACCAAAACCCACATTTTAAGGGACAATTCAGATTTCAAGTGACTTTGAAAGGCCTAAATAATAGTAATACCCTATATATTACCCAACTATAGAAACTACACACGTCAACGTATGTGAAACAACTTCTATTAGCCCTTTAAGTGTTTCACATGGGTTAAAACATAATGGACCTGCTATTTAGAAACTTTTGAATTGGTTTAAAAAATACATTCATTTAGGCCAAATCTGACAGTTTCTTTATGAATAAAATGATGAAATGCTCTGCAAAGCTGATGCCCAATTTCTTCTGGGTGTACCGATACCCTTTATGTGGTGGTAAAATGCTGTATGGGTGCACAGCCGGGCATAGAATGAAAACCGCGCCATGCACAGTAGATTTGTATTGTCACAATGTTCAGGGTAATGTGAACATATGAGAGCTTATTATTTGCGGGATGAGATGCATATCACATACATATCAGCTGATCATTGCAGTCTGGGACTATAGTAAAGCATTCAGAAAGCTTCACCAGAGGTCAGAGGGGTCTGTCTGTAACTATGGGTTGTCTGTATGTAAAACAACTTCTATTAAGTCTATTAACCCTTTAAGTGTTTCACATAGGTTAAAACATAATGAACCTGCTATTTAGAAACTTTTGAATTGGTTTGGAAAATACATTCATTTAGGCCAAAACTGACAGTTTCTTTATGAATAAAATGATGAAATGCTCTGCAAAGCTTGATGCCCAATTTCTTTTGGGTGTACCGATACCCTTTATGTGGTGGTAAAATGCTGTATGGGTGCACAGCCGGGCATAGAATGAAAACCGCGCCATGCACAGTAGATTTGTATTGTCACAATGTTCAGGGTACAAAATTTTTATTCTTTTGGTAATGTGAACATATGAGGGCTTATTATTTGCTGGATGAGATACAATTTACAGGCAGTCCCCGGGTTAGGTAAAAGATAGGGTCCGGAGGTTTGTTCTTATGTTGAATTTTTTTTGTAAGTCGAAACTGTATATTTAGATATACATTAAATTGTAGATCCAGACAAAAAAATTTGGCCCCAGTGACAATTGGAGTATGTAATGTGGGTCTGTTAACTCTGTTATAGTTTCATTTTGTAAATGCCATGTTGACCAGCAAGTAATTGGCAAATCTTTCTTCTCGCTGTTTTGATGCCTTTGAAAATACAGTGTTAACGCCACGGCGTGACCACTGCGTCATATGGGGTCCTCTTAACTGGGGGGGACTCGGAGCGCAAATAAAAAATACAGGACCACAGTCTCAAATACAAAATTTACAGTAGTTGTCCACTCCTGTTATATATAAAACCCCTCACATCCTCACATGGTTTTTGCACATCGTATTGTGCAGCAAAAAAGTCTAAATAAATAAACCACAAAAGTCACACATGCCAGGACAGGAAAAAAAAACTAAAAAATGTAGTTCCAAGCAACTTAAACGATGCTGCTTTGAGTCATATTGATACTTAATTCACTACTTTGGGACTGTAGGCAGAGGAGACACAGAGGTTCGAATTATCTTTGGAGGACCTATGCTGGCCCCACGATTCTCTGTGTACAGAGGGACACTGGAAAGAGCTAAATTGATGAAAATTTCATTCTTTTACTGTTGTTTGCTGTACTCACAAGGCCAATATTGATTTAAAAGTGTTGAAGAAATAGCAATAAGTTTAAATTTTTTGGGTGCACTAAAGGGGGTTTTGGGGCTGCAGTTTGGGCACTCGGCCGTGTTAAAAGGTTTGCCACCACCATCTTATAGCATCCAAAGCTTAACCAACTTAGTGACAAAAGGGCCAGATTTGAAAAAGGAGAAACGAGTCCTAGAGGCCAAAATAGGGAGTCCGTAGGGGGTTAAAAATAGGTTACCTTGGCTTCTACTCGGGTGGGCTTATACTCACGTGTATATACTGTAAATTGGGCTGATTAAAAAAACTGTCAGCAGTATTGAACTGCAGAGATAATGCTTTTTTTTATCTTGTTAAGGGAAACTACCACCACAATCTTACCTATAAAGGTAGATCGGGTGGAGGTGATCAATGGGACGTGGTGATAGCCCTACGCCCCGCACTTTTTTAGTAACTTTTATTAGATTGTATGCAAATTTGTTTCGGCTGATGGGGATGAGTAGCCGCGCATCTGAGGTATATGGCGCAGCTACTCGCGCTCCGGTAGCCTCTTTTACCCTCCTACTCACCAATCTTCTGTGCGCGCCCTCGTCCGATGATCCTGCGTCTGCGCACAAGTCTGGCATACAAGGCTAATAAAGTTATTAAAAGGTGCGGGGACGTGAGGATAGCCCTTAAAAGGGCTATTCCTCACGTCCCATTGACTAAACCTACCACCCGATTTCTACCTTATAGGTAGATTGGGTGGTAGGTTCCCGTTAATGAGAGCTGTAGAAAATTCCAGAACCAAATTGCATAATAATGCTGTCGTTTGGTCACATTGTTTCAAAGATGTTATTAAGAACAAAAACTGATAAAATATTATACATACCCTCGAATGGGGCCTATGAAAATTTACCGCACATCCCACACAAAATACAATCCATAATCTAGCTCAACCTTTGTGGAAAAAGAAAAAAGTTTACCCCACTGTAACAGGTGTGATGAAAAAAATAGTTGTAAGAAAAGTGTTTTCACTGTTAACACACTAGCACAATAAAACCTAAAATGGGTAGTCCGACCTAGAACACCCGACTTAACAGACGGACCCTATTTACAGTCGAATCTCTCTGACACTGTGACCTATGGTGAACCTATCTGGATGCTGGTGATTTACTGACTTAGTCCCGGCTGGGCAAATGACAAAGGGGTTATCAAAGGTGTCTACAATAAAGGTTTATGTACATCTTCTTCCATGGCAGCCCAAAAATTATAAAAATCCAATTGCAACAGGGAGTAAAACAATCCTTGTTTGGTATGCAAAATCTACCTATCCGGACTGCTACAAATATATTAAGAACAAACCTAATCCATGGTTAACCCAGGGATGCCGTTGTATACATAAATTAGGTATTATCTAAATTGTGTACTGGACCTCAGAATAAAAATTACATATTATTATGCCATATTGAAACAACTTAAAATGAAAGGCATATTCTTATCTGGGCATTCAAATTGAATTAATTTGGAAAATATGACATTTCTCCGTTAGAGGTTATTAAAATGTACCTGTGTGAAGATAATTCTCATAAATGTCAAGTGATATGGTCCTTAGAAACAAGACTGTGTTCTTGGATTAGACCCACCTTTTGTGGCGTGATTGCACAAAGAACTAAAAGTTTGTATAAGAAATGGATGTGAGGTCTGGCATGTCCCACAGCAGTCCTGTGGTAATGATTGCTGAATCCAGGAGGTGGAGGTCAAGCACGGCTCAATAGTGCATGTGGCCACTGCTGCCAACAGTGGCAGGGTGGTCGTTTTCCAAGAAGCCCATCTTGTTTCTAAGGGACAACCATGGCTATATTTCGTAGAAATTATCTTAAATGGGAATGTTTTAATAAAAACATCTAATTGAACAAAAGGTTTTACATATGGCAAATGAATGCCCAGATGGGAAACACCCTCCTTTAACAATAAAGTGCCAAAATGTGTGTATTTTTTTTAGCAATCCCGAAATAAAATTCAATCAATACAGTGAGGCACCACAAATGCGATACTAATAAAAACAAGCCATTAAACCAGTACATTACATGTAAAAAAATAACAGATTTTAGAACTCGAGATGGGGACAAAAAAGAATGGTATATAAGCCAAAAATGGTAACCTAGGTAATTACTCTGTATAATTTGATGTCTGAACTTCCTGCCTCTTTCTCAAGTGGAAACTAGTATTGGATATGCCATTGGTGGTGAGGGCAAAGAAAGATATCACTTTGCTTAAACCTTATTCACATGCCAGGTTGTTCAGGTTTGTTTTTGTCAGTTTCCCTCCTAAAACCAACACAGGAGTTGCAACTTGCAAATGGCTAACGGTTTAATGCAGCTGAACATATCTAATAGTGAAAGTCAACTCTAGCTTCAAGGGGTTTTCCCATTGTCAAAATTCAATCCCCTAGTGATGTTAAACACAAATAAAGAGAATTTTAACCCTTTACATCATACATCGACTGGTCAGTGCAAAATTCCAGGGAGGGATTTTCTAACAGGACACTTAATGATCCATCTAGTTCTGTGGTTTTAGATTACCAGGGTAAGGTTTATATTACTTTATTTAGTTCTGACACATAGAATGAGATATGAGACACATAGGAGATGAGATCCATTAGATGCCTATTATACAAAATGAACCTCAGCTCTCCTACCATCTATGGCAGTTCGAAGCAACTAGATCTGTGTGCCTCCCAGATAAATAATAACGTCTCTGTCTGTAGCTGTAGTTCTCTCATGCTGCTGCCTGAGGAAACTGATTCTGTGTATCGTGTGCATGGTGCGTGTGACTCCGTCCTGGGACTGCTGGGTACTGGGCTACAGTGCAGGGAGCAGAGTGACAGAATTCAGCTGCACAGCCGTCATACAGAAATCCAAGGATGGCGGTCCATGACCATACGTCAGAAGTTAGTCATGCCTAGGAGCAACTGAGTTGTGTTACGCCAGGACCGAGGACAGGCGGGACTTATATCTGTGAAATGATTTATTTTTTGTATAACGTGAATTAGAGACATGTGTGTTATTTGTATCTGAGGAAATTTAAGGAACTTTGTCTTAGTGGGGATATACTTATAGTTGGCTATGCATGAAGTGGACAGTACTTCATGGTTGTTGACATCAGCTAAGGGCACTAACGCTTTTTGCATGATCAGGAAGGCATGTTGTTGGTAATGGATGCTGGTGTTGACATCCACCAAGGTCCTGTTTTCTTGCACTCCTCTACGGCCTTTTTGGTTCTACAAGCTATCTTTTAAGGGTCCCATGGTTACCAGGAAGGCCAGAAAGAAGGAAGAGGGGGAACAACAAAAACCTTGATAGCATCTAAACCCCGGCCTAATAGCTAATTAGAGTAAATTAGAGAATTGCTTACTTTTGATTAGTGCAGAGTTGGAAAACGTTTTTATACGTTTACAGTTGTACTTTAATTGTTCTAATGGTACTCTAGTTTTGGGCTTACTGCCATACTCATGAGATAAATATCACTATAACAACTCTCGAGACTGATGCATGTGACTGTACAGGGGCCCCTACTTAAGAAACCCGACTTAACAGACGACCATAGTTAACAAAATGGACCATGGATATTGGTAATTTACTGCTACTTTAGTCACAGGCTTACAATATCAGCTGTAACAGTTAATTCAAAGTGTTCTGTAATGAAGCTTTATTGTTAATCCTGATTATATATAACAGTGGGGGTGAACCTATGGCACGGGTGCCAGAGGTGGAATCAGAAGGCCACTCTATGGGCACCCTTGCCATCACCCAAAGGCAGTTTCAACAGGGGGAAAAAACCCCAGGATTAAGGGCCTCTGCAGCTCCAGGACCCTAGAGAAGCTAAATGATAATCCAAAACTTTTATACTGTATGGGCATCTCTTTTGGCCAGGACCAAAAAATTCTGGCGGGGCGACAATTATAAAATATACAACAGGACTTGCATACAAATTCACTTAAGAAAAATCTACAGACCCTATCTGTCTGTAACCGGGGGGGAATGCCTGTATTCCATTTTGGATAGGGAGAGGGCAGAAAATGAGACTTGATGTGAGGCAACACCAGGAAGGAGATACAAAGAGTCTGTCAGTGCCAGGAGCTTACAAAGAGATAAGATGGGATTTATCTAATTTTCATGGGGGTGGGTGGTAAATTATTAAAAACTGCCTATACATTTACCTCAGAGATGCTTTGTAGAGTGATAATGCAGTCTCTGCTTGTAGTAATTCTGAATAATGTGTGCCAACATACATGAAGCTACTGATATATTTGCCTGTATATTATGCAGGGTGACGGCATAGGACAATATATGAAGTTCATATACTTTTTGGGGCATTTTCTATCTGTAAAGTTGTTGATGAAAAGTTGTTGTTACCAGGCAGGTAACTCAAAAAAATAAATTTTTTTTAAGGGGTGTTTTGGTGCTCAGTCGGCCGTGCAGCTAGATTTTTGCGCAGATTGATATTACAAATTCTGAAAGTATGTGCTGCACTCCCCATGTAAGAGTGCACCACTCTGTCTGGGCCAGTACAGGGAGAGGACAGTTTATGAGAACGGGTGCCAAGAAATCATGAATCTGGTGCACCCTGCATTTTTCACAGGCAAACTGCATTTAGTGTTGTTTGCACTTCTCTTAGTAAACGGCCATTATTTTGTCTGCTTACCCTAAACGCAGTAGATCCAGGGTTGGCTCTAAGGGCAACGAAAAATGGTTAACACCAGACTGATAGACAGGTTGGTACATATCTGTGAAATGCTGTATTTGTGTTAATAATAATGAATTGGTAAACCTAATAACAGCATTCTCCAAGTACATTTAAGAAACAGTGTCGGTGTTTCTGTTCTTAGTCAACAGATGGTTTAATTCACTAATCCCTACTTAGGTAATATTCTTTTTCTACCAACTAGTTTTCAGAAATGAGCTTAGCTTCTTAGCTTGCAGCATTTGATTTTGGGACGGCTAATGTTAGTGAGGTAGGAAGGTTAACTATTCTCGCTGGCGGTGCTTGAAGAGTTCAATGGGAAGTGGAGGAGAGTTAATGGAGTGGTGCTTCACCACTTGATGGCAAACACTTGAGATATGCCATGAAAAGTATTTGCATACGTGTATAAATAAATTTTTCTACATAACGACTATAAGCAGCTCAAAGGGCCACCCACACCCATAGTGTGTTACATTGCAATTTTTTTCCATTTTGAAATCTGCAGTGATGCACTTTTGTACAAATTTTTATTTGTGCAGTGTGTAGCTGCTGTTTCAAAGGTAGCCAAAACACCACATGTATTTCATGTATTTTTGTTTTCATGGGCAAGTTGCTTCCCTATGTGGTATCGATCCATTGTGTATGGACCTGAGGTTGCATAAACATTATATAAGTGGCTAATATTAATTTTTGACACTGAATACGACAAACCAGGCATTGTGGTGTGGTTGTAATCACAGGTATTTAAAAATAAGTAACTTTTTGTTATGTGGCACAAGAGATTTTGGGGGAGTGTCACAAGCGGCTCTCTGAGCTTCTACAGACTTCTGGCTATTAAGCTGACATCAGAGCCCCCTTCTCCTTTCCTCCCTGCTCCCGCTGCTCTCCACCTATTTTGTTTGTCAGAAGAAATCTCACAGCCAGCAGTGTGCCACATCTTCCCTGCCTCAATATTTCTGGCATCAGCGGGAGGGGGAAGAGGGGAAGAGAGTAAAGGAGCAGGAAGGCAGGGCAGAAGGGCGCCCGGGTCCCTCGTCGATTCTTTGCACCTCAAAAAAATTAAGCTTTTTAAAGTAAAAAGGCTGGAGCAGAGCTACTAATAAATACAATATGTAGAATCACGCTTGCGGGATCATCCGCCCCAATTAATAATTGGTAGGTTTCCATTAATATGGCATAGAAACTTTACACGAGACAGAGATGTAATCCTGCATTTTAAGCCACTATTCTAGTTCGATGTGTAATGATCTGTTACCACCCAATCACTAGCATCTTGTGCAATAGGCTGAGGGCCAAGGTTTCCCAATTGATTGGGTGGAGTACAACAATTTATTGATGACCTGAAATGAAAATATATGTGATAGAGCTGATACCTGAGCGCTCATAAAGGGTGTTTAATAGGACATCTTTTATGTTTCCTAAGAGTATGAGGATTACTCTCACAGATGCTTAGTGTTTGAATCCTCTTTCTAGTCTAATCAAAAAAAATGTTTTGCTACATTCCTTATCTTCAAGGGTAGGCTGAGGCCATGTGAAAATGTATTGAATATAGTGAAGGAAATTCTAAAGTTGAAAGGGAACCGTCACCAAGGGAGAGCCATTTTTAGCACTCCCCCAGGCCCCACAGGAATAGTACATACACTGCCAAAGTGTTTTTGTATAAAAATGGGTGTTTACAAGAAAAAACAATTTTTTTTATGTTCTATGTACCTTTCATTAGCATTCTTCTGTGTACTAGGCAGTTGCAAAATGGGCGGGTCTGGAAAAGAGCAGTTCCCACCCCACCCTGGGGAACAGATACTCATGTGACCTTTCAATAGATGAAATACCATCACTGGCATAGCGACCACCAACCCCCCCCCTCCCCCTTGCTCCACTACAGCCAATCCTGAGTGTGGGTTACTGCATATATTTGAAAGGTCACCATGTTCCCAAGGGGGGGGGGAATGCTCCTTCCCGCCCCTCCAATTGGCAAGCCTGTCACACAGCAGAGGCTAATGAAAGGTACAATCTAACATTATCTTTTTTCGTAAAACCTATTTTTTACAAAAAAACACTTAGGCAGTGTAGTTGTTACTATCGCTCTGTGCGGGGGAGTGCTAAAAATGGGGCTCCTTCTGACAGGTCCTTTACAAATTGTCAGTGACTTCCGAATCTGTTTTGGATTATCATAAATATAATGATTATTATGTTAGCTGAATAATACACACTCCCCCCATTTTTCTTTTAGTAGCAGAAAAAAGGACCTTTTGTTTAACTTGAGTTTTTATAGTATACTGTTTTTTTTATTCATTAGCTCTATGTAGAAAATGTTTATTGGGGATAGTAATTCCAGCCGTTCACACTTCTCAATAGAGCTGGTGGACATCGGGGCTGATACATTCTTTTTCCAGTGGCTTGTAAGTGTACTGTGTAACTTGGGAAATAATTGATAAAGACATTCCTCTTCTTGGAAAATTTCATGTGTTATATTTCTCTTTTAAAGCTTACTGCCATTTAAATGTTCGTTTAATGTTCAGCCTCTGTACTTCTATAAGGACAATAATACAGTAGGATGTATATATAAATGGAGGAGCGCATGCATGCCGCCATATGGTTTGTGAATACTATGACACCATATGGCAACGATCTATTGCTTTATGGCAGCATGAAACCCACTCCAAGGCTCCCACAGTGGCATAGAACAATCTGTATATACCCTGTTACCATAATTCTATTGCTGATCAAAGGAGTAGTCATGATGGTCTTTTATTTTGAGCTTTTATCTTCATTCATCCTTTATTTGATTTCAAAGAAAACCACACTGCAGAATTAGCAAGCTCCAGTCATTATTGGGCTTGATGGCCATAACTTCTTTTAAAACAAACTCTACAAAAATATTGTTTACAATAAAAAATTATAAAGAGGTAATGTTATGCTGACACGTTCTCTTTAGGAACTTCTAAAGCTCATTCTCTGTAGGGCGGTGATTTATTCTGCTGTGTGATTGTATATTGGGTGCAGGTCCTTACATTTGTATGTGGGCCACAATTTACTCCAGCTTCTCTTTTCTAACCAGCATGGATTTCCTTTCATCTGTTTCATCTTTACTTTATGAGGATTGGGGGGTTTGAAATGTAGCTAAGTTCTACATGGGATTGGTAGATTGAAATCCCCCCCAAAATAGGCATTCTGGTATTATTTCCCGAAATTGGTTTCAACAATAGTTAGTACCGTGAAGGCACTGGGTGTATATGTGTCTTCCAGGGGTGCACAGTTTATCAAGTTATATGGTGGGGATGGTGGGATACTTGTGCTGTGCTTTTGCACAGAAAGTTTAAATCTTTGTAAATGTATGAAAACATTAGAAAACCTATACTAATGTTGGTTCCCCCGTAATCGTACAACCAAAGAATAAAGCAGACATGTAATTTGGCGTGCCTCAGGTGAAACTGTAAATTCCAAGCCAAAAGAAAATGGCACAAAATGCGGTTTTTCACCATTTTACACTGCATTTGGAATTTTTTCCCACTTCCAGTAAGCGGCATGGAATATTAAATACCGTTCACTATGAAGTGCAATTTTTTTTGGTTACCTAGAAAATAAGCCGTAACAGAGCTCTTTTACTTGTAAAAAATAAAGGATAGTTTTTTTTTGAACGGTGGGGAGTGAAAAATTAGAAATGTGAAAAACAAAAAAAGGCAGGTTGTTAAGGATGTGAAAACCTTTATATGTCCACAGTTGTTATACCCTGTGAGACGATACTCCTTGGCAGTACAGAGTAAAGACGGAGCATTTTTAAAAATTTCTTACTAAAACTCTCATAACTTTGTTTTGGTTACCTTCCCGTATGAGAAGATAGTACCAATGCATTTTTTTGAGGGTTGTAGGATACATAAAAAACTTATTGCATATCTTTTATTTTTCCAATCTTTTTTTGTTGTGACATCACATGCCTCTTACGTTTTAACTTTATCTTAGTGTTGATAAAGTTGGTGCTGCCAAAATATTTTGATACTTTCACTTTGATTTTATGTTGCTAACTTTTAGTTCATTATTTGGTCATGACGCGATTTTTTTTTTGGCGTTGGAGTTGTGGGATTGTAGTTGGTTATATCAATTTTTCATGCATTAAATAGTTTTTTTTCTTTTATTTTAATAATTTTTTTTTTAATTGGAAGGAAATTAAATTACTGTACCTATAAACCAGCCTTTTCCCCAGTAGGATACAGCCTGCCAAATTGAGAATTTTCTTTCATGGGAAAACCCCTTTAAGACTGAGGCCATAACTTTACTACTGAGGCATAAATAGGGATTTGTGGAAGCTTGAGGAGTGGCAGAGAAATGGTTGATGAGGTTTAATGTAGCTAAATGTAAGTATGCACTTGGGTCACGGAACAAATGTACACATATGTTCTAAATGGTCAATAATTGGTAAAACTAACAGCTGAAAAGACTTTGGGGGTTTGTGGTGGACAGTAACTTAATTTTAGTGACCAGAGCCAGCAGTGGCTAACAAGCAGATATAATTATGGGATGTAATCATCATATAAATAGATTCTCATGATAAGGGACATAGTTTTGCCCTATACAAATACCTGGTCAGACCAAACATGAATATTGTGTACAGTACAGTGTTGGGCACCCAGTGATAAAAAGGCAATGGTAGAACGGGTGCAGAGGAGAGCAACCAAGATGTTAGGGGGGGGGGGGTGGTGACTAGACTACCATGACAGATTACAAAATTGACAATTATCCATCTTAGAAAAAAAGGACAACTGAGAGTAGACCTCTTACAAATACTGAAGGGGCAGTAAAAAAGCGATTCTCAAAGATCTTTTAGTCCCAGGCCTGTGACCAGGACAAGGGGGCATCCTCTACGCCTAGAGGAGAGGATATTTTACCTCAACATAGACAAAGGTCTTTACTGTAGAATTGTAGTGCAGGGGTTGGGCTGGAATGCCCCCCAGGCCGGCCTTCTCCACTGTCTGAGCCCCTCTTATGGAGTGAAGGGGGGGGTGATTGGATAATTTAAATTACTGTCAGTTGCAAGTAATTGCAATATATCAGGAATTCTTTGCCTTATTACTGGGGTGAAACTCCCGATAATCTTGCAGCGTGATGGTGACTTCTGCAAGACGGAGAGGGGTTGCTCCCCTGATCTTTATAGAGTAGTAAGATTGGTTAAGGGTGCTCATTGTGGAACTCGCTGAATCATACTTGCCATTATGCGTTTATTTCCCTTTTTTTTGTCTTCTATGTACATTGTTGTTTTTTCATTAACTAACAGTTAAAGGGGTTGTTCAGAGTTAAAAAATAATATAATATAATATATAGTGGCCGGAGCGGGGGCTGCTAAAATAATAAAGCTGTACTTACCTTCCGGTGCCCTCCGGTATCCAGCGCGGCTGTCGCTCTGGTCCGGGGGTGCCATGTAAACAAACATGGCTGCCGGGCAGCGCGAATTCAGCTTCCAGCCAGACGTGGCTGTGTACGCCTCTCCGTCCCTATACACAGCATGGTATGGGCCGAACGGTTGTCGTGGTCCGGCCGGAAGCTGAATGCAGCGCTGTACGGCGGCCATGTTTGTTTACACGGCGCCCGGAACGGAGCGACAGCACAGCGCTGGATACGGAGGGCACCGGAAGCGTAAGACCAGCTTTATGGTTTTAGCAGCCGCTCCGGCAATATAAATTTTTTTTCAAAACTCTGACACCCCTTAACCCCTTTAAAATAACATGGGGGGTGGGCAGGGGGACATCAGGGGAACATATTCAGCTTCTTTATTGGTAAAGTGTCATTCATATGATGCCTGTAAAGCAAAAAATCTTAGTTTTAGGGGGTTTCTTATCTTTTTCCTGAGGACGTTCTACTGCATTCACACACTTGAACAGGTTTTCTCTAAAGCTAAAGTGCATACCCCAGCAATAAACGTGAGTTTATTTTCTCTTGAGAAGTAATTGTCATAATGCTGTTATAATGCTGTAAGCAGCTACAGCTGGGTTATTTATAGGCCTAGTTGCATTGCTTTTGAGAGCCGTCTCCCAAAATAAACTGTTGGGATCTATTAGCATTCGGTTGCGTCATTGGACTATGTTCATGACTATTTTATCTAATGCAGGTCCTGTTAGCTTGCAAGCCTTTTAAGATACCTCTTGAGAGAGTTCTCTCGGGCTAATTTGTGTAATAATCTTGTGGAAGAATTGTCAAGAGTCTTTAGTGTTGACCAGTTTTTCAGACAGTTGCTTTATTGGATTGTTCTGGCAGTTTGCATACCCTGCAATTGTTGCTGCTAAGTCAGATTGCTATAATCTCTATATTAATCTCTTTGATTGGATTCAATTTGATTAAAATCATTGAGACTGTATGTTAACATGGATTGCATGGCCCAAAATGTCATTAGATTATATTGCAAGGCTTTATTTTCGTGGTATGGGACCACTTTGGAGTTTTTAAAATTTAACAAAATTCTCTTACCCTCATCTCGTCGGGTTTCTACAAAGGCATATGTTGCTTGGTTTACTGACTGACCATCAGAACATGAGTCAGTTCAGCGGTTGTGGATTTGGAATGGTAAATCCAGCAGAAACTGGGAAGCAGGGTTTGTCACAATTGAACTTGACACTGTGCAATAAAAGTAAGCAATGTGAACCCTATGTACCAGGTGAACATATGGGACATTAGATCACATTGATCACTCAAGGAATTTTCAATGGGCCATGTATTTACATGGTCATCATATGGATAAAAGGTTTTTATTGGACACCAAAGTCATGATGAGGCAACCCAGATTTATTCATTTTGCAGGGGGCTGGTTTTATTCCCCTTTTTAAACGCTCATACAGTACATACAGCGCAATGAGGCCTTTCATACAAATGCCCTTGCGGTGTCGCCGTTCCAAATTAGTCCATGTTGGCTTGTTGCATCACAAAAACGGAATACTTTAAATTGTCCTGTGTATCATAGCAAACATGTGATTGGGCATAACATGTTGGTATATAAAACACTACAAATTGTGGTAATAGGGTTTTTCAGGTATGGCAAAGTCATCTGTCTTCTAGCTGTAACAACAAGTTTCAGACCAGAAATCCCATTAACGGTGGTGTGTGTGTATTAGTGTGTGTGGTGTGTGTGTGTGTGTGTGTGTTATATATCGTGTCTATCATGAAGATTCCTTCAATTAATGTCAGTAATTAAATTGTCAAAACCGTTTGAAGTGTCTGTGATTGTGTTATTACTTTGCAACTGATCACAAAAGCGTACCGCCATGTCAGACACATGAGTTCTGAGTTTATATAGACTTCTTTTCAGCCACAGGACCAGCTTCAATTTACTACAGCCTTCAACGCAGAGCTGTTCATCTGCATAATTCCATTGAAAATAAAGGTGTCGCAAAGATGATACCAATGTTTGTGCATGGAGCTTACTATCTCTGGAATTTTATTTGAAGTTGTCAAGAGGAAACTTGTGAAAATGTTGCAAACAAAAGTTCTCCTTAGATGAAAGTAAAGGAAATTACTGTCAAAATCAAGCATGAGAAACCTGATGGAACTTACTAATAGACAAGGCAACATGACTGTGATAATCTGCTTATTTATACACTTTACAGGACTTAAGGACAGAACGCACCTCGGACTATTCTGTTCAGATAGTAGCACTAAGGCAAATAGTTATGCCATGTCATAGTGGCACATAAATATAACTTTTATTAGTGCTGAAGTAAAATAAAGAAGACTACCCAAGTAAATCAATTTTAAAAAAACCCAACGTTTGTGTGGAGTGTGTCTTTGTTATTAATATTTATTATATAAATGTAATGGTCTGTTTTGTTCACAAGGTAGGTGTTATCCAAATGGCTCATGTTGATGAGCTCGGCGGGGAGGTTATATACATATAAAGAGTGCTGCTTTTAGCATCATTTTAAAAGTGATTTTAGAAAGGAAGAAGCTTTGGAGAACAAACATGAGGCTGAGGGGCTACCTTGCCCCTCTGTGAATTGGATTTTACAGGTGTAAACTCTCCCATCCCGTTTCCTCAGTATTATGTGTAGTGAGCACTTCCGGCACAAGTGCTGTGGGAGCAGTTGCAAGGGTGAGACACTGAACCCAATCACAGGGGTAAGGGATACCCCCCTCAGCTCAATGACATCATTTAAAAGTTGTTTTAGAAGAACGGAGGCCAGACTAACAAAATAAGAAAGATTACACATCACAGTTGCCGGATCTATGAGTGAGCGTGTTATATCATGTTTATTTTGATGGTAGATTTCCTTTAGAAACGGCGAGGTGGAAGGATTCTATATGTGATTTGTAGTACAAAATTTGAAGGTTGCACTTGAAAATGCAGCCCTAAGGTACCACAGGGAAAAGGCAGTGTTTAATAAGGAAAGATATCATTCAGTTGATCATGTGCAGCTATCCTCCAGAAAGTAGCACAAAAAACCGGAATGCACATGTGTGCTATTAAAAGACTCCGCATTCTGGTCCACATCTATCCTTCAATAAACTGTAGATTTACTCTGAAAATTATTGGAAAATATATGGTTTTCTATTGTAACAAACTATACTATAAAAATCATACTTGGCATGATGTTTCGTGTTTTTTTTGTCTTTAATTAGCGTGAGGATGGGGAATTAAGAGGCTGAGAGATGCTTTCAAAAAGAACACTGCGGTGGTCCTTTTATTAGATGAGCCACAGTTGCTTTATCAGGGAGGTATTAGGAGTTTTATTGGCGTCCTCGGGCAAAAGTTGCAGAGTAAGCACTTAATGTCACGATGTGTGTCATATTATCTGTTCAGGTATAACTGAGGTGGTTTACCTGTGTGTTTGTTTAGCAATAACAGAAGGAACGATTCTAGCCTTCCCACACCGTGATTAAAAAGTTAAATTTTTAATCTTTCCATCTAATTGTATACATTCATTATCTATGGTATGGGTAATCAAGATATTAGTACTGCCGCTATGCATATTAATGGGGGCAAAGCTATGTGGCATATCAGGTTTTGATATATGATACAAATGGTTTCCTGTCGCGCACCGAATACATCCGTAGGTGTGGCATTAAAGGGTTTTTAAACCCTTCAGGAACGCAGCCATTTGTAGCTTAAGGCTCAGCCCCCCCCCCAACTTTTTGTATTCCGGACTTGCATCGCTTTATATTTTATAACTTTTGAACACTGTTACTTATCAAAGTGATTCTTTTTTTTCCCCACATGGTGTACTTTAATTTTAGTGGTAAATTTGGCTGATAAGTTTGCGTGTAGTTATAAAAAAAAAGAAAAAAAAAAAAAATAGTGAATTTTTTTGAAAAAATTTGTCACTTTCAAAATTCGAAATTCCATGATGTCTTCAGGTAGACTAGATTACCACCTAAATAAGTGCTCTGCATTAACATTTCCCATGTGGCTTACTTTAAATTTTCATATTTTGAAATATGTGGATAATATTTTGCTTGTCACGCGGCTGACAAATCGAATACCGGTTTTCCATATTTTCAGAATGACTATTTTGGGGATAAATAATGATGCAATGAAATTTGAAGCATTAAAAACACCCGATCTAATCAAACCACTTTTCCAAATCTGCACCCCTTAAATATCAGAAACTGGCTTTTAGGAAGAGTAACCCCTTGAGATCTTATTGTAATTAAATGAAAATGGAGATGAAATCTAAAATGGCACAAATTCTCGACGAGGTGTTAAACCCTAAACACGTCGCTCGGTCACGCTGACCGTGGCGTTTGGGCGTTTCGCAAGAACAACCCCCCCAGAGAGCATGCTCGTGTGTTTTCATTTACACCGTGTAATTATCTGGATTACACTGTGTACGGTGAAGAATAGCTTGAAAAGTGATAAGTGGATCACTTTTTCAAGCAACCTGTAAAAGTGAGAAAAAAAACACATGTTAGTTAAAAACATTTTAATAAAAACATTTTTTAATAAAAGAATTAATAACTAAAGTTAGTCCCTAAACACAAACATTCCCTATAATCATGCAATTAAGTGAAAAAAACACAAAATCGCCAAAAACCCCACTATTTGTATTGTGCGTCCGTAACAACCGGTAACAATTAAATCAAAACATTATTGGGGCACGAGCGGTGAACACCGAAAAAAAGAAAACGCCCGAAACACTCGCCAAAACGTAAATTTTTCATAAAATCTTTCACACAAATGTTCTAAAAAAGTGATCAAAAAAGTTATGTGCGCCCAAAAATGGTTATCATTGAAAGGACAAACTCAACATAAAAAAAAGCCCTAAACCATCTCTGTCAACAAAAACAATCAAGTATGTCCCCGAAAAGATGGGCGATGCAAAAAAAAACAAATGGGATTCCTCTCTATTTCATTTTTTGCCAGTAAAATTGTAAAAATAACAATGAAAACTATATAAATGAGGGGATCACTTTATCGTAGTGACCTATAGAATAAAGAAATATAGTATTTTTAGTGTACGGTGTACGACCCCCCCAAAAAAAAAACAAGAGAAAGGACGGAAGCCAAAATTGACAATTTTCTTTTCACCCTACATTAAGGTTTAATAAATCTCATCCAATAGCTAATGACCCACTAAAATGAAAGTATTTGTTAAAAGTGCCATCTCATGTCGCAGAAATAAGCCCGATATATGTACCAAATTGCCAAAAAAATAAAGATTGTATAGCCAATAAAAAGTGGACAATGGTAATCTGACTCTGAATGAGGCAGCTTCTCTTTGATGCCTGGAGTTGCCCATACAGCAGGTTTACCACCAAATATGGGTATTGTTATATGCGGGAGGGAGTGGGTATGCAAATTTTGTGGAGCGTTTGGTAGTTTTTATCCACTGAGAATTTGTACATTGTTTGAAAAAACACATTAATTTAGCAAAAAAATTGTACTTTCAAAATTGTACCCGATTTTGTTTTAACCCCTGTAAAACAATTTAAAGGGTTAATAAAATCATAAAAGTTGTTTTATGTACGTTGAGGGGGTGTTGGTAGTTTATATAAATGCGGGGGCAAGTGTGTTAGGTGCGGGGAGGTGAGGGGTCGGGTTCAAGGTTGTTGCGGGTTTGGTTTGGGTTTTACTTTATTTAGGCCTCTCAAGTGATTGAAAACATGAGCAGGTCTCATAGCAGGATTTGCGGTTTTTATGAAATCTGGAAAACTCGCACCTAACGTTCAAAGGCCCATAAATCTACAAAAATAAGAGTATGCATATTAAAAAACAAGTCCACATAAAGTAGAGACATTCGTTGAATGTTAGTTATAAGGTTTTTTGTTGTTATGAAATGGTGAAAAGTAGTAGAACATTTTGAAGTTCGAAAAGTCATAGAATTTTTTCCAAATTTTCAACCAAAATCTGTTTTTCATAAATAAATGCCCGCAAAACATACCAACAAAATTTTCCAACTAAAAACAGAAGTACAAAGTGTCACGAGGAAAAACAATTTTAAAATCACTTGGATGTTTAAAGCGTTTCAAAGTTATAACCATTTATAGTCACCCAGGGCAGATTAGAAAAAAAAATGGGACGGGTCAGAAGGTGAAAAGTGGCTTCAGCGTTACGGGGTTAAATTTGCCAATAAAAACCCTATGTGGGCAAAAATTTGCAACAGAGTCATTCTGGATGTCGTATGGTTTTTTTTATCACTTTTTATTGCATTGTTTGTGGGATTAAATGGGTAAAATTTGCATTACCATTTGGCAGCAGATTTTTGTTTTTGGAGTTTTTTTTAATGCCGTAGATTTGCTGTTTTAATAATTACATTTATTCTACAATTGTTACTGATGCGGTGATGCCAATATGTGAAGTTTTTGTGACATTTAAACTTTTTTAGTGCAATGTAGTCTCTTTATTGTTCTGGGCCTTATGGGCATTTTTATACTTTATGGTTAATTTTTTTATGAATAACATTTTTTTCCCCTTTTTTTTGATATTACTTACACCAGGGGAAAATGAACAGCAATATCTGATAGCTTGTTATGATTTAATACGTTTCAATACTGATGTATTGCAGGTATTAGGAAGTGTCAGGCCTTCCACAGGCATAGGTGGCACTGTGCCTTTAGATGCGTCATCAAAGACACTTTTCAGGCACGGCTCCAGGCAGACTTGGGGTTTCCTGCTCAGGACCCCAAGGCTGCCATGGTAACGAATCCTCGCCCTCGAAGACGGGGAGCGAGGGCGATCATGGGAAAGACCCAGGTATTTTAACGGGTTAAACACCCGCAAGGCGCCCACCTCCGACCACGGGTTATTACACATCGTGTCGGCTGTTAGGTACAGCCGGCCCCCTGTCCCGATGCCGTTCGGCTCTGATTCAAGCTGAGCACGCATCAGCACCGTGGCGGAGATATCCACCGCTGAGCCCTCAGTCACTGCGCTCAGTGCGGAGATATCCGCAGGAAGGGGTTTAATGATCCAACGCTGGCTGTGCTGAAGTACAATTTAAGACAAAATAACAATATACCTGCGTGACTGTAACTACGTGATGCAAACAAGATGATGAGAGGAGAGATGTATTGGCTGGATGGCAGCTGACCTGATTAAAAACAGTCTTAAATGTGGGAGGTGGTGATGGATAAGGACGGTTCTCAGCGGTGTGAAGTCCCACACAGGATAGTAGCTATCCAAGGTCGTAGATAGGCTTTTCTGTGAGCCAAATTTGAGTTAGTCCAAGAGCACAGAGCGATGAAACTGTGGGAGCCCCGGCCGGTTGACTCGACCACACGATGAGTCGGAAGAAGTGAATAGTGACGTGACTCTAGTTACGGATGGAGCGGTATGGTGATGGGACATAGGTGAACACGCACCGAACGCGTTTCAAGCGCTACGGCTTCTTCTCAGAGGGTTGAGTTCACCTTTCTGCCACTGCCGTAATATCAACTTCCAATAGAGCATCCGTCCGCTTGTTCTGCCTTCAATCTTCTAAGTGCGGTCAGTGAAAATTTCAATGGATGTGGTGGTATTTATTTTCAACATCTTTGAGAGTATATTAAGCAATCTATAGCTATACTTCTGTTTGTGCAGAACATAGATGTTTACAGTAGATTGTGATTAACTAGTGGGTTTTGGAAACATACTGTTAACATTTCAGTAAAAAATTTTTATAAGAAGGGGCAAGACCTCATATATGCCTAATATTTCTAAAATCATTACGGAGGCGGATATAGTAATCTTTATTAAATGTATGGCATTTCCCCAAGAAAAAAAAATAAATAAATAAAAAAAAAAAAAAATTAAAAAAAAAAAATAGATTATATATATATATATATATATATATATATCATATGCGGTTAAAAAACTGCACGACATTGATGTAAAATCACTGGTGTTTTGTTTAATCTTGTTATTAAACTAAAATCAATGGGCATGTCTATAAGAAATTAATGAATAAGCGGACCAACAGTCAATGGTCATTTCTTTCTCCATTGAAAACCAACAAATCTCAATCGTTGTTTAACACCCTAGGGGCCAATGGTGTCCAGCTCAAATATACAGCGGCTATCCGCTCTGGACATTTGTTAATAAATCTCCGCCCCCCCCCCCCCCCAACCCCCCAGTTTCGTTTCACTCTCTCTATCCCAAAAACCTTTGTTCCTTTCTTTCTCCGGTTATGCTTAGTTTGTAATGTTTGAGTAACCATTAGCTGTTACCTGCACTTGTGAGCCTGAGCAGGTGCAGGCTATAGTGAGAGTGATCCCCTGTGCCTGCTTCACGGCACCGCTGGGACACGTCCATCCACATATCTCCATGCCCAATCGGCCGTAGAGGAAAAACGATCCCAATTCCTGGCTTTTAACATGAATTACAATGTGTTCGAGTACTGTATGCCAGAAAGCTGGCAGACAAGTCATGATAAATATTCCCTATTTGTATATAATTTTTTTATACCTATGGCGTGTAAACCGGACAAGAGGGCATCCTCTACACCCTAGAGGAGAGTGATTCTACCATCACCATAGACAGGGGGGAATCCTCTACGCCATAGACCAAGGTCTTTACTGTAAGAGCAGTGAGACTCTGGAACTCTCTGCCGCAGGAGGTGTTAGGCGGACTCTATGTACATGTTCAAGAGAGGCTGGATTGCCTTTTGGAGAGAAAAAATAGATCAAGGGTTATGGGGGATTAAAACATTTATTTAATTCTTAAAGGTTGGATTGATGGGCTTGCATCTTTTCCGGCCTTCTATACTATGATACTATTGCAACTTGTTAGTAAACATTGGATAAAAACAATTTAACAGGTTAACCCCTACTGACCGCCCTATCGGGATCTACGGCGGTTCATTAAGGGGACTCTTCTGACGCGAAGGCCTTTCTACGGCGGTTGCGCGTCAGAAGAAAGAAGATTTTGGGACACTGGGGCTCGCTGGTGCCGGTGTCGGATGTGATATCATGCTTGACCGCGGCTGTTGAGGGGTTTAAAACACCGGGAGCGGTAGTTTTTCGATCCCGGGTGTTTAACCCCTCACACGCCGCGGTCAAGCATGACCGCGGCGTGTAAGCGTGTCCTACGTGGATCGGACCAACCCGTTGATGCTTAACGGGGGACGATCCCTCCTTGCCGCTGCACCGCGGTCCGGCGAGTGGACCCGAGGCTTCGGCTTCTATTCCACGCGGGTCAGGCCTTCCTGGCAGGACCCGGCTGTATGTACTGAGAATGCGCAGCATGCCTCAGTTATTAAACATTCAATGGAGCATACAAGGTGTATTGCCAGTTGTAAAGGCTTGAACAAGTGATGGATGATCACTTCGTTCAAGCCAAAGGAAGGAAAAAAGGTTAAAAAAGTAAAAAAAAAACATTAAATAATTTTATAATAATAAATAAGAAATAAATAAAATTAAAAGTCCCATAATCTCCCCAGTTACACACATAAGGCAAATAAAAGTATATAAAACACAAAACACATAAAAAAAACATACATATTTGGTATCACCGCGTCCGTATTAATCTGACATAAATCTAAATCCCAATATTGCATTCGCTCGGTGAACGATGGTTTGTAAAAAAAAAACACAAAAAACTTCCCGATAATATACAATTTTCACAAACACCATCACAAATATGTTCTTAAAAGTTGATCAAAAAACGCTAAGTTCCTAATATGATACGAATGAATAGAAACAAAACTCTTTTCGCAAAAAATAAGCGTAAACAGGATCTGACAACAGAAAAATACAGAAGATTATGGCCTGAAAAGTATCAATAGTAAAAAACCAATGCCGATTTCTCAATATGGTTTGCTCTGGAAAATGAGCAAAGATGAGCAAAAAGAATAAATGAGGTATCACCGCAATCGTAGTGGAACCAGAGAATAAAGATTAAACTATTATTTTACGTTATGGTGAGCGGGGGGAAAAAAAGGGCTAAAAATCCAAAATAAAAAATGAGATTTTGGTTTGTGTCCCCCTTGAACATAGTTAATAAAATCTCATGAATAAGCTATAGGGACCCCAAATGATTATCTATACAGTGTATCTCATCTCGATAAATAATAAGCCCCTCATATGTTTCATTACCAAAAAAAAAAAACAAATGATAGCTTGTACAATGTAACAATAAAAAACTAGGCTGTACATGTAGCTGCTTTGATCTATGCCTGGACGTGCGGCCCATACCGCAGACACCACCACATATGAGTATCTATACACTCGGGAAGAAATTGGGAATCAACATTGCAGAGCGTTCATAATTTTATTTATTATTGATGAAACTGTCAGTTTTGGCCTAAATGATGATTTCCCAAAAATTCCATAGTGTATAAATCGGGCAGGTCCACTATTGTTTTACCCATGTTGAAACACTAAAGGGTTAATAGACTCAATAGGAAGTTGTTTTACACACGGTGAGGGGTGGTGAAGTGACTGAAAGTTCATAGGGGGGAATTTAGGGCGGTGTTAATTATTATTAGGCTTTCAAAAGTCACTTGGAAGCTGAGTGTCCCTCAAAATGTTAGTTTTGGCAATTTTCATGAAAATGAGCAAAATCGCCCCTAAAAGTTCTGCGCCTCATAAGATCGTGTGTGGACAGGAGCATAAAATTATCAGCCACCAATAAAGCAGACATTCCGGAAAATGTTAATTATCAAGATGTTTGGGTAGTTTTACTTTCTGTCTGGATAGCAGAACATTTCAAATTTTTGGAGGAAATGAAGAATTTTTACAAACTTTTGCCAAATTTCACTTTTTTCAGAACGAAAGCAAAACTTATCACTTAAATTATACAACTAACCTGAAGTACAATGTATCACAGAAACACATTCGCAAGAATCAACATGGATTATTAAAGCATCCGAAGTATAAACCATTATCGGGGGAACAGTCAGCAGATTTGAAAAAATCGAGTCTGGTCCATGAGCAGACAAACTAGTGTCGGTGAGAAGGGGGTTAAAGACCGGGGCACTGTCCTGTTTTTCATGTCCATTTTTCACTCTCGACCTTCAAAAATCTATAAGAGCTGTGTGAGTTGTTATTTTCTGCGTAACAAATAGCACTCATAGTGATGGTATTAAAATTCATGCCATGTACAGGAAGCGGGAAAAAAAAAAAATTACAAAGCAGGGAAAAAGGTGAAAAAGAACGCAGTGTGCCGGCCACTTGTGCTTGGGCGTGGAACTTACGCTGCACTGATGTGCCCCAAAATGAACTGTCTACTTTATTTCTTTGGGGTTTATACGATTAAGTGGGCGGGTACCAATTTGTGTATAGTGTTTTATAATATTTTTCATACATTTACAAAAAAAAAACCTTTACAAAAATTATTTTTTTTGTTTTTGCCATCCTTCTGGCGCTAATACTTTTTTTTATACTTTGGTGTACGGATCTGTTGTGGTGTGATTTTTTTGTGACATTTGATAATATTGTTCAATGATATCATTTTTAGGACTGTACGAACCTTTTTGATCACTTTTTAAGATTTTTTTTATATTTTTCAAAATTTCAAAAAACGTTCATTTGTCGACTTTGGGCGCTATTTTCCGTTACGGGGTTTAACGCATTGCAAAAAAACCGTTAATATAGTTTGGATCAGGCATTTCGGACTTCGGTCGATCGAACTTAGGTTTTATGAAATTTTTTACGTTTATTTATATTAATGTCAGTTCGGGGAAGGGTGGGTGATATTCATAAAAAAACCTAAAAATTCATAATTGTTTTTTTTTAACTTTTTTTTTTATTTCAGTTTTACAATTTTTCAGGTTCTCCCTATTGGTACTTTACCCTAGATTGTCTGGATCGATTCCTATCGTATCTACCATACTACACGTATGGCGATATATGGGTATTTTCTCCAATTCTTTACAAAATGTGCTATGAGCACATTGTAATGAATGGGTTAAAAACGAAATAGCTCCGACGGACTACCATGGAAACATACGCCCGCTCCTGATGATGTCACGGGGATGCGATGTCCTAGCAAGATGGCGGTGCCCACGCGCCACAATCTTTGTGAGGGAGCCGCAGCTTTGGGCGGGCAGGGGAGCCATGGCTGTGTGCTAACAGCGCTTGCAGCACCGATGCGCGGGTGTTACGATCGGAAGTGGGAAATCTTTGATGCAACATGCAGCACACGAGCACGACACTTACCGGCTATGAGGAGTAAGCGGCTTCAGCCCGTGAGCCCCGCTCCATTGAAACGCGTAACCGACGCTTTGGCCGTCCCAGAACACAGGTTAATTTGTTGTGTTTCCAGGTCATCTTTTATTTTTTTGAAGATAAATAATCATGACAAATAAAACTTTAGTTATATTGAAAGCTCTGTTGTACTGTGTCTTATTTTATATGAAGTTCCAAGGAACCGAGGAGTAACTTAATTTTACAAATCTTACTCGGAAGTAAGAAATCCCAGTGTATTAAAAAAGTGTCATGGATACCTATGCTTAAAGAATTACTAGAAATACTAAAGTGGCACAAAAGGCATTCGCAGGCCATAGAGTTTTGGATTACAGCGTGGCCCAAGGCCTCTAAATAAAGTGTTTGGGAATATGTAATAGGGGTTGTGTATTCAATTGATTCTGTTGATGGACGAATTGCGTGACCATTTTGGTCTTAGTGTACAGTCTCTGCAAGTCAGTCTTGAATGTTACATCAGTTGCAAACAGTGGTTGAGAGTTCCAGTGTAGTGTTTACACAGCTACGTTTGCAAGGGCCGCATGAGATACATAGCACGCATTTCTACAGAGGGCACTAAGACATCGGCTAGCCTTGTCAGGAGCACGGACTCATTGCTAAGCCGGCCAGCCGTAAAAGGGCAGGGAGCCTGTAAAACGTCTAACTCAACATGTGTAACAAAGTCCCGACATCCAACATGTGTGGAGGATACTCCGACGATGAGCGCTGGGCATGTATTCCAGTCTTCATTAGCACTCATTTGGGCACTCTAGGGCTCACCGACCCAGAGCAGGGAAACATCACAGTGGGTGTGCACATGGGCCGGGCCGTTGAAGTGGGTATTAATGGCCTAAGGCATGTGTAGAGGCAAAGCTAGGACGCGAAGAGCTTTACAAGTCTCCTGGCCTTCTGACTAATTCCTATATCCTCCGTGAATCGTGACTTTCATGAGTAAAAACCTTTAAGCCTTATTCACATGCTGCTTGAGTGCATTTGTTATAAAATAATGCTAGTGATTAACTGGAAATCGAAAGGGGATGGAGTTGGGTATGAAATGCCTTTTGTGTTTCCACTTAAACGAACCCCAGGTGATGGTGCATGTATGTTAATGCGAAACTATGCCTTGCGCATATGTATCCATGACAACGTGTATTTAATGAACAACGCAGCAATCGGCGGCATATGCGCTATAGTGTGGTCAAAAGCTTGGTTGCATTTTGTATGGGGTATTTGACTCTGCGTTTGGAAATGTAACACATGGTGATTTTGCCTTAACCCTAACGCTGAAGCCACTTTTCACTTCTCCTGACACCGGCATTTCCCATGTTTTTCAATCTGGCCCTTGGGTCACTACAAGGGTTTAACTCGAGACCTTTACATATCTCAAAATTCTTGATTTTCGCACTTCAAAATGTTCTTTTCCATACATAGTCATAACCTCAAAAAATGTATAACATACATTCAGTAAATTCTATTTATGTGAGACTGGTTTTTATATGCATACTCGTCTATTTTTGTGGTGTTATGAGGCCTTTGAACGTTAGGTGTATTTTTACATTTTCATAAAAAACGCTAAATCCTGCATTGAGGACCTGCTCGGTTTCAAGTTCCTTTGAGAGGCCTAAATAAAGAAAACCCCATAAATAACCCTGATAGAAACTACACCCCTCCACGTACGTGAAACAACCTTTATGAATATTTTGTTAACCCCCTTTAATTGTTTTAGCAGGGTTAAAAAACAAATGGATTGCAATTTTGAAAGTGAATTTTTGTGACTAATTACTGGTGTTTTTCTAAAAAAAATTTACAAATTCTCAGTGGATAAAAGTTACCAAAACAACGCTCCACAAAATGTTGAATACCCAATCCTGCCGGATATATATATAATACCCCATATGTCTGGTGGTAATCTGCTGTAGGGCCAACGCCAGGGCATCGAATGGAGCGCGCCATTCTAGACAGATTATGAATTGCACTTTTTACTGGGCGATACAATCTTTATTTTTTGGCAATTTGACATATAAGGGCTATTTTCTGCAGACAAATGAGCTGCACTTTACAAATACTTCATTTAGTGGGTCATTTACTTATTGATGAGATTTTAGAGAATTGTATGGGTGAAAAGAAAAATTGTCAATGTCTGGTTACCTTTCTTTTCGTATTTTTTGGTGGGGTCGACACCGTAACTAGAAAATTATATATTATGCTTCATTCTATAGGTCATACGATTATGGTGGTATCACCCGAGTCATGTATATAGTTTTTATTTTTTTATTTACAATTTCACTGGAAAAAACTAATATACCGGAAAACTAATCTCATTTGTTGTATAGTACCCCTCGCTGTAAGCCGGCCGGTAAGTGCCCGCGGGGGGTACCGATTCTTCTCAATGCCCCTTTCACGCCGCGGTCAGCGCGGTGTGTTAGAGCAGGTTGTCGGCTATAATTAGCTGACACCGCAGCTTCTGGCGCCGGACTCTTGTTCAGGAGCCGGTGCCAGAAAGCTGACGTAATAGTACTTCATTTTGCAGGAAGAGCACCTCCCCGATGCAGTACTATATGTTCAAATGTCGGGAAGGTGTAAATACACCTGCCAAATACCAAATAGATTACTACTCTGCTTAGTTAAATGGTGTGAAAGTGTGACAGGCCTTCTCTACAAGGGGAGATTCTCTATGGCTTCCTGACAGTGTTTGTGGTGAGTAATCTCTCTCCTTGCCAGTTTTCTAGCTTCTCCAGCTCAACAGCATCTATTGGGGGTGTGAGCCGCCCGGCCCGTCCACATTACTATGAGCAACTTCACCTGATTGCATATTGACGGTAATTTACACTGAAAACCCATTCGATTTGGGAATTTGCGCCATATGTTCATCTTGTTCTGGTTTACAGCTTACCATGTGCAGTTCCCTGCTACTGAAAGATATATCAACAAGCAAAATGCACACTCCTACCACGAACTTTATTTGGCATAACTCCTATGTAATCTGCAGAGAATCATTATTATGGGTAGCAGCAATAGATACCTCATTCTCCTGCAGGTCTTTCCAGGAGCCTTACCCGATATGTGAGGATGCCACAGGCAAGTGACACTTTTTGGTAAGGAGAAACTCGGTGGGGAATGATACTTTAAGAAAATTACATTTAAAATCAGCATGGTAAACCAGACGGCACTCCTTCCTAGATCCAGGCACAGTGGGCTGTGGTGTCTTCTTATATTTGTTTTTTCATTTCGCTCTTTTCCTTCTAAATCAACTTTTAAAATTATGCTATTATGGGAGATTGCTCAATCCCCTCCAGTGCTACGATTCACCAGCTGTTACAATGGAGCAGAACATGCCTTGTCCCACACCCCATGTTCTCTCCCTCCCACTTAGCTGTTAGTTGGCAGCAGCAGGAAGCGCGGGGACGCAAGACCTGCTTCTAATCATTGTTAACATCTTATGAAGCACAGCATTAATGCTCGGAACACTCCGCCCCATTACCCCCCCCCTCCCCCGCCCCACCCCCCCTCCCCACCTTTGTTAGCATGTTCGAAAATATGTGAACTAGAAGGAAGAACGCATGGATAAATATAAGCATTACACAGTCACAGTACCTGTCAGTACAAGCCAGATAGAAAATGATTTAAAATAACTCGCTTTTGTGCGAGGTACATTAGAGGAAAGTTAAAATCGATTTGAAATAATTTCTGGCACAAAAAAGTTGGGCTTTCACAGTATTACATAATAGTATTCGTGGAATGGCACTGTCTTCTTCCTGCTCACAGCAGCACCGATGTCTTTGTATTTAGCCAGCCACTGGCCCCTCTCACTGGATCTGAGCTAGGGATTACTGCCCGCTTTTTAGTATCACCTTGCCAATTTCCAGCACATGAAAACACTGTGCTCATCAGTTATTAATTGGAAAAAATGGATCTGTTAGACGAAATCTTCTCACGAGCACTGTCTTCTTTGAGTCATTCTTAATGTATAACTTAGATGTAGCGAGCTGTTTTGGATTATTTCTCTAGAGTATTTTTTTGTTTGCTACAAATTATTTAGATATGTCTGGAATATAAAAAAAAAAAGGATGATAGCACATCCCCGTGGACTCTGCAGACAGCTTTGTTCTCATACAGGTTTTTTATTGAATACATTTATCTCAGGAGCATATTAATGCAAGTTTGTCACGTCAGTTTACCACATGTGAAGCTTGGGTGAAGGGGGGACAGCAATGAGTGATTAAGGTCATAAATTATTATTGCTTTTTTATCATTTAGTTCCCCTTTCGATGCCAACATACTCACTCAGTTTTCTTATTATTGTTTGGCTTTTTTTTCTGCGCTTTGTTTTGTCACACTTTTTGTTTTTTAAGGGGTTATTCCACAAACCGACAGATTCTTAAATGATACCCATGGGATAAAAATTAACACATGCTCAAGATTCACTATTTTAAACAAAAATACAGTCATTTCACATTATTTAACCCTGCTCTATTCAGTCCCGGTGTATACAATTTAGTTGCCCCGTATCCGAAGTAAATCCTTCTGACGCTGTGTCAGATTTTCTTCTCATGATAGCTGCTTTTCGTCTGTCTGCACACTGCAAGTGCTCTCTGCCTCTGCCCTCGTCACCTTGTAATCAAGACCAGCCCAGATAGACAGGCACTTCGCCGGGCAGCAGCATGGTAGAGCTTACTCTGACAAAGCTACAGGAAGTTAAGGTTTAAGTCAGTGGGAAGAAATAAATTGTTGAAAAATAAATGGGAATTTTAGCAAATTTTGTGATAAAAAATTGCAAAGTCAATTTCCCGACTTTTTTTTGGAAAGTGGCAGTTTCACCAAATATAACTAACATTTCCATATGTCTGCTTTCACTGTATATATTTTTTTAAAAAATTCTTCCCTAGTTTTTTTAGGATGTTAGAGAGCTGTGTTAATTTTAGGGCGATGTTGTGTTCAGATTTTTAAATATAAAATAACCTATTTTGGGGAGGCCAATCGTTAGTTAGAAGTGACTTTATAAGGTCTATATGACAGAAACACCCTCACACGAATGACACCATTTTTGAAACGGCACCCTCAAATATTCAAAAGCAACCCTTTGGAAAGTTTGTTCACCCTAGAAAAAGTCCCGAAGTTGAATAAGAAAATGTATTTATCTAAAATTCATTAAAAGTTACACTTTCATACAGGTGTGGTTAAAAAAAACGGAAAGTGCTGTTTTAAAATGTTAGTGCAATTCTCCTGAGTATGTCCATATAAAAACTGGGTCACGATAACCTGCTGTACGGGCCCATCATGTCACTTGGAAGGGAAGAGTGATGTGTTAGTTTTTGGAGGACAAATATGGTGAAGGATGAGGTTTTCGTGTTTTGGGGTGCATTTAGAGAGAGCCGGTGGTACCATAATAGAGGAGAACCATTTAGGAAGTAATATGTAAATTTGCCCATACAGGTGTATGAATTCCATTAGGCCGAAAAAGGTGAAATCTTCCTGTAAAGGGTCACTTTACCCCTATGTTTTGTCTATAGCCACAAAAAATGATAGGATTAAAAATGTGGAAAACTATTTCTCCTGTCTCCGGTGATAGTAACCTACCTATACTAATGGTGATATGTTCGTTGTATGGGCACACAGCAGAGGGAAAGATTGATGTTTGTGTGCCTTTTAGAAGCCAAATTACAGAAATGTTTACATGCCTTGTGTAGGCCCGTAGTGCATAAGACAGATGAGAACAAAAAAAAGGCACTAATTTTTGAACGCACACCCCTAGAGAATTTAGCATGTGGATATATGTGTATTTGCCCCTACTGGTAAGAGTCCAATAGGCCCTAAAAAAGAAAAAGGTTGAAAATTTTCCTATAAAGGTCACTTTTAACGCTCTAGTTGTTTGTTTTTATAGTCACAAGGAATAAAGATGACATAACCCCCGCAAAATGGGTACAACAATTCTCTTCTCCGAGTGTAGAAGTACCCACACATCTGCCCACCCTCCAAATTTTCTCCATATATAAAGGTTTAGGGGACATAAAAGTAGGTTTTGCGCTTTTGGAAGCCAACTTAAACAGAAATCCTCATATGTGTCAAAATGCAGTGGAGAGCGCCTCATAAACCAGAGGAAACACCAAAAAGTGAGCACTAATTTTTAATAGTGAGATACGCCCGTTGGAAGAATTACGCAAGGATAGTGGTGTAGTGTAATACAAGTAGTAAAAATGCAGCATTGTGAACATACAACTGTGTTCCTAATGAGTTTAATGGATACCTAGATGGAATTGCAATTTTCTGTAAATGTTTGGTTCCATCGTTTACGACAGTTTGTCCTGTGAAATGGCGTTCTCTGATTAGAAGCTTAACTAGAAGAAGAGACTCTACATGGGTGATGCAACACTTCACTTTTTGGACCATTTTAAAAGCAATGCACTTTCTGCAGTCTATTTAAAAACTCATAAGTTTTTGAATGTTTACCATGCGTTTTGGCTGCTTTGAACCGATTTGTCTTCATTTACTAACTAATGTAGGTGAGCTGTGAAACATTTAAAACCAGCATTCAAAATCGCATGGTGTTTCAAAACATACCGATCCCCAGACGCAACATGTGGTATGCCTGAAGGCTACAGTTCAGATGGGACTTTATGGGGGCTTAACATAGTTCGATGTACTTCCCCCATGGCGGCAATGGCTGCACGGTGCTCGTACAGGAGGGCACCATCCATAGCCGGAAAAAAGATAGGACTGTCCGTATTTGTCCCCGGAATAACGGCGCCGTGCGCCATACACTCGCTGTGGATGAGGGGCGGGGTGTGAGAAGCGCTCACACTCCCCTTCCTCTCTCCGGCGCCGACTGTGTTCCTGCTTTGCTACGTGTACGGTTGTCACATAGTATTGTGAATTACCGTAATACAGGAGTTCTTTGGGTTGCATACACGATAGTCCAATATTTGTCTTAATAAACTGAATTTGTTTTGTAGGTTATGATTGTAGACTTGGGGATCATTTTATTTGTGTTATTTTTTTTAATATTCCGTTCCCCTCACATAAAATAAACTATCATAAAATCTTATTTATATAGGGCCATCAAACTTCCTGTGCGCGAGCTTACAATTCACTGGGGGACATATAATATATATAATTTAGATTACACGAGTACAAACAGTCATATTGGAAACAATAGGAGTGAGGGCCACTTCTCAGCAAAGAGAGTTACATGACAAAAGTTTTCTAAATTTTGTGCTCTCAAAGGCACCAAGATCAATCAATAAACGCACGCCACCATACATCAGATCCACTGTGTGTTCAGAAGGAAATCTGGAACTAGGGGTTGTTATCTGTAATGTGGGTGTCCTTAAAAACAAAAAAAATCTACCAGCAAAAACATCTGATGAAACTTATCCTAGATCCATGTAACTGTCAGCTGTGGTAACCATTCTTATAGGGTTTTTTATCCGTGGCCTCCTGTGCTTCTTAAAGCAAACTTTTAAAATTATGTTAATGAGCCTTGTGGCTCTGTGGGATGGTGTTTCAGGACGGTCCCCTCAGTGTTTTTTTTTATCACTATGATGTCGCAATAAGCAGAGCATGTGTCCGGTCCCTGCTGCTGTAGAGTACACAGTGCCACAGCTTATGGGTTGCACATAAGGGTGAGACCTGTTCTGCTCATTGTAACAGCCAGGTGAAAAGATCTCGTTCACTTGAAGAGTGTGCTTTACTCACCCCGTATATAATTAGATCTGGGGAAAAAGTACTACGACTAGTAAAAACTTAAAAGTCAACATTTATAGTTTGGGTAAAATGTAATCAAATATTGGACCTTTTTTTGAAGAAGAACACCAACAAATTCATTTCATCTTTGATCTTGTGCTGATGTTACAATGCCTAGATTTAGTGTCCGGATTATACCATCGTGGTGCTTTAATATAAAAAGCTTTGTCTAGGAAAGTTCATCAGTGCCGGAATGACAAAAGGTGCAGACTGTAGAATTGCCCTGCTAACTTTTCGAACTGTCTACAGGTATTAGATCAGCAATTGTAAGCAAGGACGCTTAATGTAGTGGAGCAATCTAATAATTGTGATAGATTAGTAACTGAAGGCTGATTCTGAGGTTCTAATTTCATTTATGTATAAATATGGATAACTAGTAAGCTATACATGTCATCAAGTTATTATGTGAGTCACTTTTATTGTTAAGTGTCGATCTTGATGTGGCCCTTGAGTCCTTGAAGCACACATTAAAGAAGCAGTGTCCTTATAATCATTTTGTTATATTTGTTGTGTGGAAGGAGTGTGGACTAGTAAAATTGGCAGATTGTTGGGCAGTAAGATTAATTAGACCAGTACCTAGTTTGACATATGGTCTGTCTGAGTTCCATGACCCAAACCGATCTAAGATATATTGAGGCGAATTTTGCATGTTCTTTGTTTGGACAATTGCTGGAAAAAACTATGTCAATCAGTATTTAAAAGGATATTGCCCATAAATCCCATGTATTCACTATGGCCACTCAGATAATCAAACAAGACTGCTTCTTGAATCTCCGCCGGTTAGATGTTCATTCATGTGGATGTGCTTCCAATATTTTTAAAAGTGTGGTATTCAGGAAATATGAGTTGTCCTCATCAAAACCCCCTAATGCTAGTAAATAACATGAATGTAACAAAACTTAAGTGTCTGTAAGTCACAAAAATGGAAGGCTTAAATAGTTTGATTTTATGCATTCACACAAAATTTATGGACTCTCTAAAGTCCTCACCAGATGGCTGCCACTGGGAACTACAGTTCGAAGTATCCTTTAGGTCTCAGTAATCCCCTTTTATGCTGCTCCCATGATGATGTAAAGGTTTTCTTGCTCTGTTACCATAGTAATGATGTGTAACTGCCATCACCAAAACGCTGGTTATACTGGATGCACTGCAACCACCGACTACAGCCAAACAAAGTAGTGATCACATGACCTGCAGGCAGGTGCAGGACATGTGACCAGGACGTGGACCGTGCTGAGGAATCAATGGGCGACTGAATTATAAAGGGCCGTAATTTAATTCTTCACTACACTGTAATGTCATCAGCATTTTTCTGCTAAGGGGAGCAAAATTTTAAATAAAAACTAATTACTATAGCTATATTTATTACTGCTCTTTGATATGAATTAGCTGATTCCTGGAATACCCCTTAATATACTTGAACCCATGAGTAAAACTGAGTGCAGTACGCCAGTGGGAGGAAAGTTTTCTGGCGGTATGTTGTTAACATTTATGGTTTTTGGTCTTTTTCACAGGTCATTATTGCTCTTTGGTGGGAACCTCAAAGGATTAGCATTCAATAACTTGATAGTGGGACTTGTTCTTCTTACAGAGGCCGAATGAAGAGAAGGCTAAGTGTAAGTGTTGTAACTCACATTTCTCACTAGCTACTTTCCCCAAGGACAGATTATAGAAGATAGGCCCTCACATGACCATAAATGTCATCCATTTCCTATGGAATTGGAGGTTAGGAGCACTCATACCAGCCAAACGAACTCCCAAACAGGGTGAAGTTTGTGCCCCATTTCTGCACACTGGTTGTGTATGATGCCCTAGGTTGTGTTCCGATGTTAGGTTTTCTGATAGTTTTTAAAGGCAAAAGCAGAGTGCATCATAATGGGTGAACATATAATTGTAAGATGTCTATTACACTTTTTTTTTTTCTTATCCATCTTAAGTGGGAATGTAGCCTTACTGATATTCTGCACACTATAAAGAAATGCCCAATCACTTCTAGGTTTTGAGATGGATAGATGCATGAGGAGCAACTCTAGTGCAGTTATGTCATAATTTTCAGTTTCACAGCTTTTCACAGTTTTCCAGCAATCCTTGACTGATCCAAAGATTACCCCTCATCTCAATGATGACCAAGAAGCATTGGACCAAACTCCCTGCCCCATTAGCTAATGGAGTTCTATTTTTCCCAGTTAGAGGGCACACCCAAAATGACGCCTACGACAGTTGTGAGACTTGCTAAACACAACACGTACCATAAAAAAGACCCAGGGAGCTCATGCCCTAAGTGGTTTCCAACCTGCTCCAGCTTTCCTGTAGCCCCTATTGGAAGGATCAGGACAGTGGAGGTGACACTCAGGTGGACTAAATCACCCTATGCAGTCAGTTTTCTGCTAGGCCTTTTTCACATCAGCCTCACAAAGCTCCGGACCAAGCAAAAAGCCGCGCAAATAGTAGTCGACTTTAAGGCAGGAAAACTTTGTTTCCAAAATGACCACTTGCTTTATTTTCAACAAACCGACAAAGGCCCTTACCTGTGAAACCTCCATGTAGGACATATCGGATGCAATGCACCAATACTTGCACAATAAAACCGTTCCTGTTCAAACATTTAAAAAAACTAAACAAAACAAAAAACTCCCTGTCTCTAGGTACACAGTCTACAATGGGAAAGAGTCTTCATGTTGAATTCCCAAATGGGTGAATTTAACTCTAATTATGCCCATTATGACCTTGAATCTAAGTTACAGCTTTCAAGCAAAAGTGGTGGACCTGAGGATAGGTCTTGTTGCAATAATATTATGTTTGGGTGCATACCTGCCTATTGTATCACAGACGAACTTCATTGGCTATTTGCTTACTGATGAAGGCCCTTACCCTGAAATGTAACTCTCACACGTTTTATGTTTACAAAAGTCCACGGCTTCCGAAGCCCAAACACATTAATGGTAAATTGCTCTAGATGTGTTGTCCCACATTTCATTTTTTTTCTCCATCAACATAATGGAAGCGGGAGAAAACTAAAACAACTGCTAGCACCATACTATATGTCTATATGTTCATTTAGCATCTGCACTGAGCTTGCAGATGGACTAACTTCGGATATTCTTCGTTTTCTGTGACACTGTCTGCAAAACAGATGGGGTTTCACAAATGACGTAATGAGTTCCCTGCACGTCATGAAGTCTCTGCAAAAGTGATACGTAGCATAGAATCACCGAACAAGGCCCAGCAAACCCAACCATTACATAATGCTTGTCAAGACAAACTATGCCTTCCTTTATTGCACATATACAGAAAGCAGCTAAGAAAACTAAAGCTGTGTACTATTCTCAAGGGCAATAAAGTGGATAACTAACTGACAGCGCAACTTAAATCAAGGAAGTTCCTTTGTGTCATCCAGAATTTATCCAGGGATTCCAAAATCCCTGGTAAAGCCAATAGATTCAAAGAACACTATTGTCTGTATATAACCTAAAGAAGAATCTTAACCTTCCAAATTCAACCTGCAAACCTACAAGAATTTCTCTCGCAAAAATTCCCACTCATTTAGTTCTCACTCATTTCAGTGCTAGGCTGAGACCCCACAGATCGCGGGAAACGAGGGTCCGACCCCTTGCTGCTCCTCAGACTAATGGAAGCAGACGCCGCGGTTCGACTGTTCAGTCCATAAATTTCTATGAAGGGGACGGAGATCGCAAGATTACTCTTCTCTTACAGACCTGTTTTACTTCTTTAAGCAGCTCCTCTGCTCATTACCTGTATTGGCAACCTTTTGAACTTCTCAGTTAAAAGACAATTGTCCAAACCAAAAATTCCCAAACGGTCACACTCCAAACTCCCCACCATGGTGAAGCCAAAGAGCTGTCGATGGGACAGCAGAAACAATTGTAGACCTTCACCAGATTTGGAAGACTGAAATCTGCAAGGACAGGGCAGCTGGGTGTGAAGAAATAAATAAATGTGGAAGCAATAATTAGAAAATGAAAGACATGCAAGACCATTCATAATCTCTTGATCATGGGCTCCTGGGTGTCAAAATGATAACAGATCCCAGAATCACACAGGGTATGGGCGACCTATTGCAAATAGCTGAGACCAACTAACAAAGGCTACTGCCAGGAACTGCTAACGTGCTGTATGCTGTTAATGTGTTCATGTTCTGCACTGCAACAGTGAGGTAGGCAATTGAAAGTGGAGCAGGCCGGTTTGGGGCCAGTTGGTACGAAGACAGCAAGAAGAAGCTTAGAATAAAGTAGTCTCTGAGCCTACAGTCCCGCGCATCCAGTGGGGTTTCTTCTACATCACATGGATTCCTACCACAACATTACAGCCAGTACATATCCAGACACAATTTGACATTTTTTAGAGAGCATTAGATGTTCCAGTAAAGTATTTGGGAATGTCATATGGTCAGATGAAACCAAGTAGAACTGTTGGGTAGAAACACAACTCGTTGTGTTTTGAAGGGGTGTCAATTCTGTGTGCTTCCAAGAACACCTTTTATCTACTGTGAAACATGGGGGGGTGGTACATCATTGACAGGGGGCTGTTTTCTTTCAAAGAGGACCAGGACGACTGATCCGTGTACATGAAAGAATGAATGGGGCATCGGCAAGGGCATTGAAGATGAAACATGGCTGGGCCTTTCACTTGATAATGATATTAAGCACAGCGCCCAGAGCAACGAAGGAGTGTTTTCAGATGGGTTTTTGAAGGTCCTAGAGTGGCCTAGCCGTCTCCACATCTCAACCCCATAGAAAAACTTTTTGAGGGAGTTGAAAGTTCACGTTGCCCAGTGACTGCCCCAAACCTCACTGCTCTAAAATATATCTGCATGGAGGAATGGACCAACGCAACCGTTGTGCGTCAACCTTGTGAAAGACTTGCAGAAAACATTTTGACCCTTGCCATGCCATTAAAGGATATACAAAAAATGATTGAGATGTACTTTTGTTATTGACCAAATACTTTCCACCATAAATTTGCAAATAAATTCTTAAAAAATCAGAAATTCTCTGGATTTGTTTTCACATTTTGTGTCTCATAGTTGAGGATGTCAATTATAGGCCTTTTTTAAGTGGGAGAACTTGCACAATTGGTAGCTGCCTCTAATCCACTTTTCCCCACTGTACCAGATAAATTGACATAGCTTGTGTTTGAACTGACTCTGGCATATAGCTTTTTGTCCAGCCCAGCCAATTCCTGAACGATGTTACTTTATACCTAGCATGCTCCTTGAACAAATACAAATGCGATCATGACGTTAACTGTGTATAATACCACAATATTTAACTATGACTTTCTCTAGTTTTGGAACCTGCCGACCCTGTGACGTAGTTTAGTTTTACTTTGTAATGTATTTGTTCATAGACCTCCTTTTTTTTTTTTTTTTTCTTCTGCATGTACACGGCTTTGTGTTATCAAACCGCAAAACTGTGCATCATTATACTACACAATCCTTGTAACTAACTGGCAACGATATTTTTGTTATATCATTCTTTTTTTTTCTGAAAGCCCCAATTAAAATATTGAGACTGAAAATGAGTATATTGGACACCATGGTAATTTGTCAGTTTTTTTCGACCCCACCAAATGTCTCAAATAATGGGTTGAAAATGTGTTTGTAAAATAGTGTAGTCATCTGGTGGAACGCACACTCCTTGACCTACCATTCCATTTAATGGAGTCCAGAAAATCTGTGACAAATCGGCCATGGGAAACATATGTTCGGTTGCTTATTATCGAATCAGATTTTTTTCATTGCTTTTTTTTTCTTTCTTGAACCAAGGCAAAGCGTGCACCAGAGTAGAGCTCCTCGTCTTTTTTTGCTTGGCCTTAATCAGCTTCCATATCATAGTGATGGCCTGCAACTTGTGAATGTACAATCAGTGCAGAATAATACCGTGCTGCATAAATGTCTTTCCCAGAAGTGCCAAAGAAATAGCATCACACATTCCCCCACGTGTACCCCTTTCTAACAAAACCCACACACACCATGCTGCCAGCAGTATTGGCCATCTTCAGATTCCAGTGCATGTGGCTGCGTGCTGTCGCCCTTTCCTCTCTATAACAGTTTTTTTTTTTTTTTTTTTGTTTCACAGATATATTTAGCCTCTTTTCCAATGAGTCTGGTAGCGTGTTGTCGAGAGGAAATGGAGAGCATGCTTTCTGTAGTAGGAGAGAAGAAGTCCACTGTCCCCTGAAAAAATGTTTTCTGAGTTATGTTTTCATGCACCCTGCATTTTCTCTCATATTTTGAATACAGCAACATGTTTTTAAAAGGCAAATACAAACGCAAATGTGAATGCAGTCTAAGACCATGTGCACAAAATCCGATTGAATTGTGTTTTTATTTAAAATGAATTTTAACAGAATGCACATGTGTTTTGACCTAAATGCTTGTGTTCAGTAAGTAGTACATGCTTTGTTGCTAGTTGCCACAATGCAAGCATTTAAGTATAAACTTGTTTGTGTTCTGGGATTAGATTCTCCAGCATGCACCTAAAATGTAATTCAATCTTGTGAACATGGATGTAAGATCCAGCCGGGTTAGGAAACCTTTTGAAAGCAATAAGGCCACTGGCCAGCTCCTATTGGTGGCCCCTCATTACTGCTCATATTGTGGTCCTCTCAAACTCATCCTCTGGTCACTTTGTCTCATCCTCATATTATGGATTCTCATCTTTCCCTTCATATTGTAGCCCCTATCATCTCTCCCTCATATTTGTTCCCCTCTCTTTCCGCCTCATATTGTGTCCCTCTCATT
The DNA here is from genome assembly GCA_019512145.1 of Engystomops pustulosus. NCBI lineage: Eukaryota > Metazoa > Chordata > Amphibia > Anura > Leptodactylidae > Engystomops > Engystomops pustulosus. Next base: position 123,103,848 of record CM033642.1, on the reverse strand, counting down.
TCCGCCTCTATTGTGGCCCGTCATAATTGCCTATTATTGGGCCCGTCTCATTACTGCCTCATATTGTGGCCCGTCTCATTAACTGCACTTCATATGGTGGCCCCGTTCATTACTGCCTCATAGTTGTGGCCGTCTCATTACTGCCCTCATATTGTGGCCCCTCTCATTACTGCCCCATATTGTGGACCTTCTCAATTACTGCCGCATATTTGGCCCTTCTATTACTTGCCCATATTGTGGCCCTTATCTACATCCTCATATTGCGGCCCCTCTCATTTCCCCCTCATATTGCGGCCCCTCTCATTTCCCCCTCATATTGCGGCCCCTCTCATTTCCCCCTCATATTGCGGCCCCTCTCATTTCCTCTTCTATATTGCGGCCCTTCATTTCCCCTTCTATATTGCCGCCCCTCTCATTTCCCCTTCTATATTGCGCGCCCCTCTCATTTCCCCTTCTATATTGCCGCCCCTCTCATTTCCCCTCTATATTGCGCCTCTCAAGCCCCTTTTATATAGTGGCCCCTTTCATAGCCCCTTTTATATAGTGGCCCTTTCATAGCCCCTTTTATATAGTGGCCCCCTTTCATAACCCCTTTTATATAGTGGCCCTTTCATAACCCCTTTATTATAGTGGCCCCTTCATAACCCTTTTATATAGGGCCCCCTCCTCGTAATCCCTTCTCATATCCCCCATATGTGGTCCCAATGTATTTTTCCAATATTGTGGCCCCCCTCTCTTATATCCCCTCAATATTGGCGCCTACCCACTAGTCGTCTTCTCCTTGTTTAATTAAAACAAAAACAAAAACTCATACTGCCTGTCCCCTGTCCCAGCAGCTATATAGCCAATATTTTCCTGTCACCACCGGTATACAGATCTTATTTGTGTCTTCTACGACACAGAGTTGAAGTCCTGACAAGTGGGGGGGGGGAGGCAGGAGCAGCTCCCAGTTGTGGGCGGAGCTAAACAGTGTCGGGCCCACCAGGCTTACACTTGAACACCAGGACCAGTCCATCGCTTATTTCAATTGTTCAAAAGTGATCATCGATAATTGTTAGGGCTCTTCTCATATAATCGAGTTTACAGTTTTTATTTTACTCTGCTTACATTTTTTTTTTTTTTTTGATAATTTGAATTCTGGACCATTCTAATAAATCATTAAAAAAAAAATTATAATTTTTTTTTTTTTTTTTTAGGGCGAAAAGGTGACTATGAAAATTCCGAAATTGGCTTCTTCAGAATAAAGATGCATGACATTACCTTTTCTCGATGGTTGTTGTGTCGGAGGAGGCTTTGTAACACCACTGATGAACGCGACACTCCCAATTCTATCAGACATTGGCTGGTGTCACAACACTGTAATGTACTTTCTCATACTTGGCAAGTGTTTTCCTCTGCTTTTATTTACACTATTCAAAAGGTTTTCCTATCCATTATATTTACAAAGAGAAAAGTGTCAGTGTTTAAAACCCTTATCACCGACATTTGTTTCAGCTTTGTGACAGACTGATTTTTAGAATCTAACATGTGCATATTAATTGTATATAACTTCGGAACACTTAACTTATCCAGGTGATTTTGAGGTGTAAATTTTCTTTTCCCAGACAAAGTAAAACCTCCCCAAAAAAGCTTGAAATTGCATTCTCGAATCGATCTGCTTTTATGTTGGGATGGATGATATTGGTGTATTTTAGGTCCTTTCATTTTTCTAGTATGTTATGAGGCGCAGAACTTAGGTGCTATTTTTCTGCATTTTCATGAGAAGTTGCCAAAACCCACATTTTGAGGGACAATTCAGATTTCCAAGTGACTTTGAAAGGCCTAAATAATAGTAATACCCTATATATTACCCAACTATGAAACTACACACATCAACATATGTAAAACAACTTCTATTAAGTCTATTAACCCTTTAAGTGTTTCACATAGGTTAAACATAATGAACCTGCTATTTAGAAAACTTTTGAAATTGGTTTGGAAAATACAATTCATTTAGGCCAAACTGACAGTTTCTTTATGAATAAAATGATGAAATGCTCTGCAAGCTTGATGCCCATTCTTTTGGGTGTACCGATACCCTTTATGTGGTGGTAAAATTGCTGTATGGGTGCACAGCCGGTCATAGAATGAAAACCGCCGCCATGCACAGTAGATTTGTATTGTCACAATGTTCAGGGTACAAAATTTTTATCTTTTTGGTAATAGTGCACATATGAGGGGCTTATTTTTTGTGGATGGATACAATTTACAGGCAGTCCCCGGGTTATGGGAAAAGATAGGGTCCGGAGGTGTTTCTTATGTGAATTTTTTTGTAAGTCGAAACTGTTATTTAGATATACATTAAATTGTAGATCCAGACAAAAAAATTTGGCCCCAGGACAATTGGAGTTTAAACATTTTTTGCTGTAACGGGACCAATGATATCAATAAAGCTCATTAAAAGACACCTTACAGCTGATCATGCAGTCTGGGGACTATAGTAAAGCTTCAGAATGCTTCACCAAGGTCAGAGGGGTCCTGTCTGTAACTATGTGGTTTGTCTGTAAGTCAGGTGTCCTTAATTAGGGGGACCGCCTGTATAGGTAATTCATTTTGGTGGTCTATGGCTTATTCATGAGATTTTATTAACTATTTCAATGGGGACAGAAACAAAATCATCAAGTTTTACCCCCCCCCCCCCCACACACACACACACTGTAATGTAAAAATAATATTTTATCTTTATTCTCTGGTTCACAACGATTACGGTGATACTTCATTTATATAGTTTTTCTTATCTTTGCTTAATTTTACTGAGCAAAACCAATATTATAGAAAATCACATTGTTTTTACTAACTTTTCGGGGCCATAACTTCTGTTTTTTCTGTTGACAGATCTGGTTGAGGGATTATTTTTTGCTAAAAGAGTTGTTCTTTTCAGTCATATTATATTAAACTGCATTAAATTTTTGTGATGGTATTTGATGAAAAATCTGTATATTACTGAAAGTTTTTCTATTTTTTTATTTTTATTTTTTATAAACGTTCACTGAGCTGGTTCAAAATTGATTTGTTGTATAGATTAATACAGATGCAGTGTTACCAAATATGTGAGCTTTTTTTGTGTGTTTTATACACATTTATTTGCATTTTATATGTAACTGGGGAGTTTGGGATTTTTATTAACTTTATAATATTATAAAAAGATTTACATTTTTTTTTTTTTTATTTTAAAATTTTTCTTCTCTTGGGCTTGAACAAGCGTTTAATAGAGCGCTTGTTTAAGACCTTCCACTGCAATACACTTGTAACTGATCATGCTGCTCCTGCCAGGATGCGGAACCCGGCATGAAGGGGAGCCGGCAGCCTCGGGGCACTCGCCCGGGGCTGATGTAGGATGGATCGGATGCCCCGGTAAGCACGGGGGGGGACAATGCTTGTACAATGGTCACAAGAGCTTACAATCTATGAGGAGGAGGGGCACTGGCGGTGACAATGCTTGTACAATGGTCACAAGAGCTTCTGCCATGTGCCGTCCTCCATTCTCTCCTGCAGTGGAGGGCTGAGACGCCAGCACTCTGTACATTTGGACTATAAGACGCACCACAGTTTTTTCCCCATCTTCTGGGGAAAAAATGTGCGTCTTATAGTCCAAAAAATACGGTATATAGATTCACCTTCCAATTTAATACAATATTTTTAAGTACACCGTTTCAATCTATCTATTTTTTTCAAAGTTTTTACACTATTTTATACATTTACTACCTGTACTTCCATATACAACACTGCATTTTTATGCCAGCTTAATTGCATCTGATCTCCCACTGTTTTCACTTCCATTTTATGCAACTTTCTATAACTCCTTTTTATGTAATAACTTACATTTTTTACATTTTTTATATATATATATATATATATATATATATATATATGTGTTCCGTTTCTTGTGATCATTTTGTGCTATTGCACGCTTAGATTTATTGTCAGGATTAATCCAATGGTGCTGTAAGATAAAAAGCTTTGTCTAGGCAAATCATCATGCAGGAATGCAAATAGTGCAGACTGTTAGAATTGCAGCTGCTAATCTGGAAACTTGTATACAGTATTATCAGGAATTGTAAGCAAGGCCCTAAGTAGTGGAGCAATCTAACTGAAATCGTGATGATTGTAACTGAAGGTGATTTCTGAGGTTATCTTCATCATGTTTTAAAAATATGTATAACCGTAGAAAGCTATAATGTATCATCATGTTATTATGTGAAGTCATTTTTATTTTAAGTTGCCGATCTCAGATGTGCCCCTTGACTCCTGAAGCACACATAAAACGCAGTGTTTCCTTATATCATTTTGTTTATAATTTTTTGTGGGAGGAGGGTGACTATTGTAAAAATTGCAGGACCAAGACCTAAGTTTGGACATATGATCTGTCTGATTCCATTGACCCAACGAAACTAAGATATATTGGCAGAAATTTGCATGTCTTGTTTGACCAATTTGCTTGAAAAAAATTGTTAAATCAGTATTTAAAAGGAATATTTCCCAAAAAAAATTAATCCAATTGTATTCACAATGGCCTACATAAGATAATTCAATAGAGAATGCCGTCTCTGAAGTCTCGACAGGTTAGCTTCAGTCATGTGGATTGTGCTCAGATATTTTAATATACTTGTACCATGAGTAAAAAAACTGGAGTGCAGTAGGCCAGTGGGAGAGGAAAATTTTTCATGGGTATGTTATGAAACATTATGGTTTGCTTTTTCACCGCGTCATTTAGCCTTTTGGTGGAACCTCAAAAGGATGTACACTTCAATAACTGGATAGTGGGACTTGTTTTCTTACAAGAGGTCGAGATTGAAGAGAAGAGCTAAGTTGTAAGTGTTGCCAATCCCTTTCTAGGTTTTGAGATGGATAGATGCATGAGGAGCTCATCTAGTGCGTATGTCATAATTTTCAGTTTCAAGCTTTTCACAGTTTTCAGCAATCCTGCTGATCCAAAGATAACTCAATCTCAATGTGGCCAAGAAGCATTGGACAAACTCCCTGCCCCATTAGCAATGGAGTTCTATTTTTCCCAGGTAGGGAGCACACCCACATGCGCCTAAAAGACAGTTGTGAGATTTGCTCAACACAACCACGCTTACCATACAAAGACCCAGGGAGGCGCGCATTGCCCTAAGTAGTTCCAACTCTGCTCCAGATTCCTGTAGCCCTATCTGGAACGATCAGACAGGGGAGGGGGTGACACTCAGGTGGACTAAATCGCCTTCATGAGCAGTTCTGCTAGGCCTTTCCCACATCGGCCTCACAAAGCTCCCGATCAAGCAAAAGCAGCGCAGCGAGTAGCGACTTTACTGGAAGGGAAAACGTTGTTTCCAAAATGACCACTTCGCTTTATTTTCAACAACAACCGACAAGGCCCTACTGAAACCTCCAATGTAGGACATATTGGATGCAATGCAACCAATACTTGCACAATAAATTGCGTCATGAGTCCTAAAAAAGGAGAACCTTAACTTTCCAAATTCAAACCGCCAAACCCTACAAGAATTTCTCTCACAAATCGCGGAAACACGAGGGGTCCGACCCCTGCTGCTCTTCGATAATGGAGCAGACGCCGCGATCGACTGTTGCCTCATTTAAATCTCTATTGAAGCTGAAGGAGATCGGCAGATTTTCTCTACAGAACACCTGTTCTTCTTTAAGCGGCTCCTCTAACTTCATTACTGTATTGGCACCTTTTTGAACTTCCGATAAAAGACAATTGTCCACAACCTCAAACGGTCACACTCCAAAAACTCAACATGCGTGAAGACTAAAGAGCTGTCAGGGATAACAGCGAAAACAAAATTGTAGGACCTTCACCCAGTTGGAGACTGAATCTGCAATAGACAGGCAGCTGGGTGAAGAAATAATAGACAATGACAACGACATGCAGCCATTCACAATTATCTCTTGATAGGGGCTCCTGGGGTAGTCAAAATGAGAACAGACCAGAATTCACACAGGGGTATGGGCGAACCTATTGCAAATACACACTGAGACCAACCTAACCCTGGCTACTGCCAGGAACTGCTCACATGCTGTATGCTGTTAATGCTGGTCATTCTGCACTTGGCAACAGTGAGGTACGCTGGGAAGTGGAGCAGGGCCGGTTTGGGGGCAGTTGTTACAGACAGCAAGAAAGAAGCTTAGAATAAAGTAGTCTCTGAGCCCTACAGCCCGCGATCCAGTTGTGGGTTTCTCTACTCAACCATGTATTCCGACCCAACATTACAGCCAGTACAAGCAGACAATTGATGCTTTTAGAGAGCATTAGATGTTCCAGTAAAGTATTGGGGGAGAATGTCATATGAGTCAGATGAAACCAAAGTAAGAATGTTGCGGTAGAAAAACACAACTCGTGGTGTTTGAAGGTGGCAATTCTGTGTTGCCTTCAAAGAACACCGTATCTACTGTGAAACATGGGTGGGTGGTGTGCGAACATCATGACAGGGGGCGGTTTCTCTCAAAGGGACAGGAGAATGATCCGTGTAATGAAAGAACAATGAAGGGGGCATGTATTGTTGAGGTTTTGGTGTTGTAAAGCTCCTTCCATCAGCAAGGGCATGAAGAGGAAACATGGGCTGGGCCCTTTCCACTTGATAATGATATTAAGCACAAGCGCCGAGAACTAAGGAGTCGGCTTTTTTAAGATGGGTTTTTTTGAAGGGGTCCTAGGAGTGGCCTAGCAGTCTCCAATCTTCAACCCAATAGAAAACTTTTTGATGGAGTTGAAAACTTCACGTTAACCAGGTGACTGCCCCAAAGAACCTCACTGCTCTAAATATATCTGCATGAGGAATGGGGCAACAGCAACAGGTGAAGTCAAACCTTGTAAGGGACTTGCAGGAAACATTTGACCTTGCCATTGCCATTAAAGGATATACACAACATTATTGAGCATGGACTTTGTTATTGACCCCAAATACTTTCACCATACTTTGAAATAAATTTTTTTAAAATCAGAAATTCTCTGGATTTGTTTTACTTTTGTGTCTCATAGTTGAGGATGGTCAATATAGGCCCTTTTTAAGTTGTGAGAAATTGCACAATTGGTAGCTGAACCTACCACTTTCCCCCACGTACCAGAAAAATTGACATAGTTGTGGTTTGAATGACTCTAGCCTATAGCTTTTTGTCACAGCCCAGCCCATCCTGAAAGGATTGTGCGTTATACCAGAATGCTCCTTGAAACAAAAATACAAAAAATGCGGATCATGACGTGAACTGTGTATAATAACACAATATTTAACTATGACTTTCTTAGGTTTTTTGGAAACCTGCGACCCTGTGACGTAGTTTAGTTTTACTTTGTAAAGTTATTTGTTAATAGACCTCCGCACTGAGCTCATTTAACACAATCCTTTGTAATAACTGGCACGATATTTTTGTTATATCATTCTTTTTTTTTTTCTAAAGCCCCAAATTAAACTCTGAGATGAAAATGAGTATATGACACCATGGTTAATTTGTCAGTTTTTGACCCCAAAAATGTCTCAAATATGGGGAAAATGTGTTTGTAAAATAGGGTAGTCATCTGGTGGAAACACACATCCTTCACCTACCATTCCATTAATGGAGTCCCGAAATCTGTGGCAAACTCGGCCAGGGAAAAGATGTTCGGTTTGCTTATTATCGAATCAGAATTTTTTTTGTCAGGCTGCAGCTTTTATTTTTTTCTTGAACCAAGCAAAGCTGGCACCAGAGTAGAGATCTCGATCTTTTTTGCTTGGCCTTATCCAGCTTTACATCTCATAGTGATGGCTGCCTGCAACTTGTGATGTTGTACTAATACAGTGCAGAAAATAAGTGGGCTAAGTAAATGTTCTTATCAGAAGTGCCAAAGAAATAGGAAATCACACCATTCCCCCACGGGTACCCCTTTCTAACAAAAAACCACACACATGCTGACCAGCAAGTATTTGACATATTGGATTCCAGTTGCATGGGCTGCGGTGCTGTCGCCCTTCTTTCCTCTCTTAACAGGTTTATTTTTTTTTAAATGTGTTTCCCAGATATATAGCCTTCTTTCCAAGGTTCTGGTAGCTGTGTGTTTTTCGAGAGGAAAATGGAGAGCATGATTTCTGTAGTTAGCTGGAGAAGTCCACGTCTCTGAAAAAATGTTTTTTGAGGTATGTTTTCATTGCACCCTGCATTTTTCTCATATTTTGAAGTACATGCAACATGTTTTTAAAATGGCCAATACCAACCCATAATGTGAATGCAGTCTAAGACCATGTGCCACAAAATCCGATTTGAATTGTGTTTTAAAAATTGCATTTGAACAGAATGCACATGTGTTTGGACCTAAAGCTGTGTCAGTAAGTTTAGTAACATGCTTTGTTGCTAGTGCCCAATGCAAGCATTTAAATATAAACTTGTTGGTGTTCGGCTGCTTTTTTTTTTTTTAGAATTAGATTCTCCAGATGCAACTAAATGTAATTCAATCTAGGTGAACATGGATGTAAGATCCAGAAGGGTAGGACCTTTTGAAAGCAATAAGTGCCTGCCAGCTCCTATTGTGGACCCATCATCTACTGCTCATATGTGGTGTCCTATAAACTCACCTTCATTGGTCACTTTTGTCTCATCCTCATATTATTGTGATTCTAATTCATCCCCTATCTTGTAGCCCCTCTCCATCTATCCCTCAATTGTTGTCCCTCTCATTTAGCCTCCTATTGTGTCCCATCTCATTTCCGCTCCTATTGTGGCCGTCTCATTTCCGCCTCATATTGTGGCACGTATCATTACTGCCTCATATGGGGGCCCGTCTCATTTCCCCCTATATTGAGGGGCCCCTCTTATTACTGCCTCATATATGCGGCCCCTCTCTGTCCCACTCATATTGCGGCCCACCCATTTCCCCCTCATTATTGAGGCCCTCTCATTTCCCCTTCTATATTGCGGGCCCTCTCATTTCCCTTCTATATTGGGCCCCTCTCATTTCCCCTTCTATATTGCGGGCCCCTCTCATTTCATTTCCCCTTCTATATTGCGGGGGCCCCCCCCCTCTAATTTCCACCTTCTGTATTGCGGCCCCTCTCATTTACCCTTCTGTATTGCAGGCCCCTTCATTCCCCTTCTGTTTGCGGCCCCTCTCATTTCCCATTATATATTGCGGCCCTCTCATTTCCCCCTCTATATTGCGGCCCCCTCATTTCCCTTCTATATTGACGGCCCCTCTCATTTCCCCTTCTATTATTGCGGGCCCTCTCATTTACCTCTATCATTGCGGCCCCTCTCTTTCCCCTTCTATATTGCGGCCCCTCGCATTTCCCCTTATATATTGCTGGCCCCTCTCATTTCCCTTTTATATGCGGCCCCTTCATAACCCCTTCTATATAGTTGCCACTCCTCATACATCCATATTGTGGGGCCCCCCCCCCCCTTCTCATATCCCCACTATTGATGGTCCCAATGTATTTTCCACATATTGTTTGGCCCCCCCTACTCTCATATCCCTCAATATTGTGCGCCTACCCACTGGCGTCTACTCCTTGTTTCAATTTTAAAACAAAAACCAAAACGCTACCTTTCCTGTCCCTGTCCCAGCAGCTATATAGCCCAATATTTTCCTGCCACCACCAGGTTATACCGATCTATTGGTGTCCTTCTACGGACACAGAGTGAAGTCCTGACAAGTGGGGGGTGGGGGAGCAGGCAGGAGCAGCTAGCTCCCAGTAGTGGGAGCGCTAAACAATGCTGGGCCCACCATGGATTTCACTGAACACCAATGGACCAGTCCAGCGCTTATTCCATTGTTCAATGTTGATCACGATAATGTTAGGCTCTTCTTCATATAATCGTATTTACAGTTTTTATTTTACTAGATGACATTTTTATTTTTTGATATTTGAATCTGGACATTCTACTAAATCATTAAAACATTATCATTTTTTTTTAGGGCGAAAAGGTTGAATATGAAAAAAAAGTTCGAAATGGCTTCTTCAGAATAAAGAGCATTCACATTTTCTCGATGGGTGTGTATGAGAGTCTTTGTTAACATCACGTGATGACAGCGACACTCCCACATTTATATCAGACATTGGCTGGTTGGTGTCACACACTGTCAGTGTACTTTCTCATACTTGCAATGTTTTCCTGTGCTTTTAGTTACACATGATTAAAAAAGGTTTTTTCCTATACATATATTACAAGAGAAAAAGTGTCAATGTTTTAACCCTTATCACAGACATTTGCTTTTCAGGCTTTGTGACCAGACTCGATTTTTTAGAATTAACTTGTCACATTAATTGAGATTTATAATTCGGCACACTAAACTTCTCCAGGGGCTTTTGACGGTTGTGAAATTTTCTGCTTTCCAGACAGAAAGTAAAACTACCAAAAAGCTTGTGATAATTGACTCTCGTAACGTCTCTGCTTTGTTGGGATGATATTTTATGCGTCTCTCATTTTTCTAGGATGTTATGAGTTACAGAACTTTAGGTGCTATTTTTATCATTTTTCATGAAAATCACAAAACCACATTTTAAGGGGACAATTCAGATTTCAAGTGACTTTGAAGGGGCCTAAATATAGTAATACCTATTATACCCAAGAATAAGAAACTACACACGTCAACGTATGGTCGTGTAAAAACAATTCTATTGCCCCTTTAAAGTGTGTCACCTGGGTTTGGGAAAAATAATGGACATTACTATTTAGAAACTTTTGGAATGGTTGAAAAAGGACATTCATTTAGGCCAAGTCTGACAGTTACTTAATGGAATAAAATGAGGATGTGAATGTGAATGAAAATGCTCTGCAACAGCTTGTGCCCAATTTCTTCTGGTTGTAACGATACCCTTTATGTGGTGGTAAATGCTGTCTGGGGCACAGCCGGCAAGAATGAAAACCGTGCACTGCCCAGTCGATTTGTATTGTCACAATGTTCAGGGTACAAAAATTTTTTTCTTTTGTGGTAATGTGTGAAAACATATGAGAGCTTAATTATTTGCGGGATGAGATGATACACATACATATCAATAAACGCTTCAGGACAACTTTACAGCTGATCCTTGCAGTCTGGGACTATGGGTAAAGCCGTCAGAAAGCTTCACCCGAGGTCAGAGGGGTCTGTTGTGAACGAGGGGTTTCGTTAAGTCAGGTGTCCTTAAGTAGGTGCGCCCCTGTATAGGTAATTAATTTGGGTGGTTGTATAGCACTGCAATTCATAAGGTTGTGTAACTATTTTCAATGGGCGACAGAGAACAAAAATCATCAAGTATTTAGGCAACCTCCCATCCAACACACACCAAACCTTAATGTACAATAATATCTGTCTTTATTCTCTGGTTCACTACGATTACGGGAACTTCATGTATATAGTTTTTTTATCTTTGCTTAATTGTACTGAGCAAAACCGAATATTATAGAAAAATACATTGTTTTTACTAACTTTTCGGGGCAATAACTGCTGTTCTTTATGTGAACAGAGCGGTTGAGGGATATTATTGCTTTAAAAGAGTGTTCTTTTCGGTCATATTCTAGTAAGTAAAACTGCATAAAATTTTTGGGATGGACTTTGATGAAAAATATGTATATGTACTGAAAGTTTTTTTGAGTTTTTTTTGTTTTTATAAATAAACGTAATGTTGAACCCAGCTGGTTCAACGTTGATTATTGTAGTAAGATTAATACAGAGGCATGTGTTACCAAATATGTAGTGGCTTTTTGAGTGGTTTTGTAAACATTATTATTGCAGTTTTAATTGTAAGGGGAGTTATGGGATATTTTATTAACTTTTTAATATTTTAAAAAGATTTAAAATGTAATTTTTTTTTTTTTTTAAATTTTTTCTCTCGGGGGCTTGAAAAAGCGTTTAATGGAGCGATTGTTGTTTAAGACCTTTCCAACTGCAATACACTTGTAAACACTGATCATGCTGCCTCCTGCAGGGTGGGAATACCCGGCATGAAAGGGAGCCGGCAGCCGGCGGGCATCGCCGTTTGCCCGGGGCTGATGCCGGATGGATCGGATGACCCCGGGTAAGCGACGGGGGGAAGGGGGGGGGGGAGGGGTGGTTACCAAAAAGTACACGCTAGCGGTCATTCTTGCCACAGTGTGTAAGGGGGTAAACACCAAGGATCAGAGTTTTTTGATAACGGGGAGTCGGATTTGCACCGATATCACAGCCCAACACCAGCACTGCAGGGCAGATTCCTGCAAATCTCTTCTGACGATTCCGCCATAGAAGGCCGTGTGCGCCAGAAGAAGTCAAGCACAGAGTAGTACCTGAATGTACCCTGTAAAAAAACACATATGTGGGGCGGTTCATATTACGGGTTGACAGTTGCACGTGAAGTCGGGCACGAACAGAGAGTAGTTAGAATCTAAAGAAAAAGCGGAAAAGCGGTGAGCTCATAAAAAAAATGTTAATAAAAATAACACTTTTGCTTTAATTAATTTACTGTTACAAACATCGCCAATGGCACAGAATGGGTGTTGCGTTCGCTTCTGCTTATTTGGCAAATTGTCCTTATTATTCAAATTAATTTGAATGGATAATGTGCAGTTAGTCTGATCCTTGTTTTTAATAAATATGCAGATTACAGTGGTGGGACCTATACCTATTGGGTATTAATATAACCTATCGAAAAGTCTTAAATACCTAGGCTGAGAGAGTAATGGTCAGAAAAATACCTCTTAAAACAATAATTCAAAACAAATGAACCTTTTAAATAAAAATCTTATCTACATTGAAGGAAATAATTATTTGATCCCTAACTGATTTTGTAAGTTTACCCACTGACAAAGACCTAAACGATCTATCATTTTGAGGGTTAATCTTAACATTGAGAGGATGTAAAAAAAAAATCCAGAAAATCAAATTGTATAAATTATATAAATTTATATCCATTTTGCTAAGAGGAATAAGTATTTGATTCCCTAACAACCATTGAGTTCTTGCTCCTTCCGACCAGTTAGACTCCTAATCACCTTGTTACCTGCATTACAGACCACGTCTTATATAGTCACTTGTTGAAAAGAGTCCTGTCCAGAAACTCAATAAGTCAGACTTTAACCTCTACATGGGCAAGACCAAAAAGCTTTCTAAGGATGTCAAGCACAAGATCATAGACTTGCACAAGGCTGGAATGCATACAAAATCATTAGTAAGACTCTGGGTGAGACGGAGACACCTGTTGGTGCAATAGTAAAAAAAAAGGAAGATCCCCTCTCTAGTGTTATCTGATGCCCGGCAGCAGGAGCAGCTGGGACTCTGGAGAAGACAGGACCTGCCCCGGCATCAGTCCACAGTGGAGAGCTCCGTGCTGAGGGTCGTGGCTTACGCTTCCCTCCTCAGATAACTTGGAATGTGTCAAACAGTCTGTGACGCCCCTGCATGAGCTCCGCTCTCATAGAAACTAAGAGGCAGCAGCTGTGTGTGTAGCCCATCGCAGCACTGCCCCTGCGCTTACTGCCATGTCCGGTCCTCCACTAGCGTCTCCTGCGTTGAGGGCTGAGACGCCCGCACTCTGTCAACATTTGGACTATAGACGCACCCAGTTTTTTTTCCCCACTTCTGGAAAAATGTGCGTCTTAGGCCAAAAATACGTTGTTTAAAAACCATTGCATCACCTAATTGTGTTGGTCGCTCTGCTTATTTGGCAAATTGTCTTTATTATTCAAATTAATTTGAATGGATAATGTGCAGTTAGTCTATCCTTTTTTATAATAAATATGCAGAGTTACATTGGGTGGACTTATACACTATTGGGTATTAATATAAACTATGGAAAGTCTTTTAAATTACCTAGCTGAAGCAGTAATGGTCACGAAAAAAACTCTTTAACACAATAATCAAACAAAGAACCTTTAAATATAAAAATCTGTATCTTACATTGAAGGAATAATTATTGATCCCTACTGATTTTGTTAAGTGTTACCCTCCACTGACAAAGACCATAACGATCTCTTTTGAGGGGTCTATATTCTAACCATGAAGAGGATGTAAACATAAAATCCGAAAGTCAAATTGTATAAATTTATAAAAATTATTTCCATTTGCTAAGAGGTATAGACGTAATTTGAATCCCATAAACCATTGAGTTTTGCCCTTCCGACCAGTGTACGCTCCTAATCACGCTGGATACTGCATTACAACGCACTCTTATATAGTCACTTTTGAAAGAAGTCCACTGTCCAGAAACCATATCAGACTATTAAGGGCGAAAGACCAAAAAGCTTTCTAAGGATGTCAAGCCAAGGATCAAGACTTGCACAAGCTGGAATATGCATACAACAATCATTAGTAAAGCTCTGGGTGATGACGGAGACCCTGTTGGTGCATAGTAAAAAAAAAAGGAGAAAATACAAAATTGTGCCCTATGGCCAGTCTTCAGGCTTAACCCTCAAAAAACTTAGGATGGACGAAGTCCGGTTGCCAAGCGACAGCCTCAAAGTGGACAAAATTACTCCTTTTCTCACTGCAAAATGCAAATGCATATACAATGTAATTTCTGGGATTTTATTTTTTATATTCTATCTCTTAATGTTAAGATTAACCTACCCTAAATATAAACTGTTCATGTCTTTGTCTGTGGGCAAACTCATCCAGGGATCAAATAATTATTTCCTTCACTGTACATGTTGCAACTAAAACCTGCACCATGTCAGACAAATGACTGCGGGATAGGAAATTGGGCATGTGTAGGTGTTGTGAACCATGGGTGATGTTTGGTGTTCTGTTTTAGTTTTTTGGGCATATCATTTTTCAGCTACACTAAGCACACTAAGGTCTTCTAAATAAAGGTAAAATGGTTATCTCTTCATTTGTAGATTTGCTTACAGAATAAACTAAAAAAAAAAAAATTCTACTGTTGAAAATAGTATTTTTTTTAAATTATCTTTTACATTTTCTTTTTTTTAAAATTTAGGCATTGCTTATATATTCATATCTCTTTACGCAAGTGTTGTTAAAGCTGGAAAGGGTCCTGCAAAAGACTTGTCAGCAAGCCCAGATAAAACATATTTTTGCTAGTGGCAAATTTGACGCAGGAAGCTGCCCTTCTTGCCAGCATTGGCATATTCCCAATCCCTAAAGCACCTGATAACTTTTATTTTCCATAATATCTTAAGAAATCAGCATCCAAAAATCCATTAATTATTTACAGAAGTAATTAAAGCCTGCAATTCAGCAAGTATAGAAGATAAGTGCTGTAGTAATTTCATGTCTGTTTTAACCTACCCATCATCTGTGTTTTGCATTTAACAATAAAGCCCCATACATATAAAAGCATGAATGTAAAAGGTAACGCCAATGTTACAAGTACCTTACACATAGAGGAGCCTCTAAGATTAACTCCAAAACTTGATTTCATGCCCTTCCTCATCCTTTTGCTAGTGCCTTCTATATATTAAGTAGAGTAAAGTAGTACTAATGTAGTTTTAATGTATATATTGTCGATGTTGTCGTTTTTTTTTTTGTTTAGAAATAAATAGAGCAGGTATTGGATGCACCGCTGGCCGTTGTTTCTACTCCAAGGCTGGCTGCGCATATCGTCACTCAAGCCAGCATGGGCACAGGAGCTGCTGCGCATGTGCAGAGCTCCATAGATGCTGGCATTCTTATCCTACTTCATGGTGAGGATGAAGGAGGAGATAGCATTGCTAAGGCTACTGGGGCATGGAGTACCCTTTGCTCCTGGTGCTCGGACAAGCTAGTACAAGCCCCAGTAGCCTCTCCAAGTTATTTAACCCCTTAGCGCTCTGCGCCATAGCTGTACTGTGCTGAGTCCTTCGAATAGCTAACTGCGCAGAGGTGATGCCGGTTCAGCATCGGGGGTCGCGGGATATCAGCGGTAATCTACCGCTGACATCCCCGGGTAACACCCGTGCTCGGAGTGTGCTCCGATCGCGGTTGTTTAACCCGTTAAATGCAGCGGTCAGCGTGACTGCGGCATTTAACCTGCCTTCCGGGGGTATTTCCCCCACGATCGGCACCCGCTGTTTTTTGGGGCGCCGATCGTTGCTATGGTATATCTGGGTTCTGATCGGCATGTGCCTATGCATGTGCTACATAAGTATTATCATGAACAAGCAATCAGATGATAGCTTGTTCATGTCCCATGGTGAAAGTAGTCAAAAAGTTAAAAAAAAAAAAAAAAGTTTTTCAATAAAAAATAAGTTTATAAATTGCTAAAAATGTCCATAAGCCCCAAAACATAGAAAGAGACATATAACGCTCAAAAAAGTCAAAATCATAACACAAACCCCACACTATATAGGTACCACGCGTGTGTAACAATCCGTAGAATAAAATTAAAGAAACTATTGAACCTCATACGATGAACGCATAAAAAAATAAAACTTTAAATACCTGCCAAAAACTTATGATTTTTACCTATTGAATCCCACAAAACAAGGCAATAAAAAACCAACAAAACAATTACCCCGAGACTGATAACTGTTGCAAAGTACAACATTCCCCAAAAAAAAACAAGCCATTTCAACCAGCTCCGTAGCCAAAAATAAGTGGATTATGCCACTTGGAAGACGCGATGACAAAATGATAGAGGTTAACCCCACACTTAGGGTATTATTTGGCAAATTAGTAAAACATAAGAAAAAATATTCAAGTCTGGATATCTCCGTAATCGAATCGACCCAAGAATAAAGATATGATTATTAAGCATATGGTGAACACTAAAAAATAAAAGAAAAAATCCAGTACAGAATTGATGCTTTTAGCCTCAAAAAAAGTTCCTAAATTTTCAACAATACACCCAAAATCTGCAAAAAGCACTCGTCCCGCAAAAAAAATGCTGTCACATTGCCCCATAACGGAAAAGCGAAAAATTTTATAGCCTACAAAAGGAATAAAATCCTGGCAGCTGCAGGCGCTCATTCCTTCGGCGCTCGCTGTGCCCCCATAAAACAAGTACGGCCAATCGTGGGGGGTCTCTGAAATAGGGAGAAATTTCATAACAATTGATGGTGGGTTTTCTCTTTTTATCTTTTGGAATTGTAAATTTTAGGGCTAAATGAACGTATAAACCGACAAAATTTGACCACTCTAAATTTCACCTCCACTTGTTGATTCATACTATGAAGATCTCAAGGGGTTAACAATCTCAAAAAGCTGTATTCTGATGCTTGAGGGGCAGACTGCAAATGGGTTGGTATATGGGGGGCTTTGATGCTAAATATGAAAGTTCATTCAAAACTGTATTTACCCAAAATATCATTTTTTGTAAATAAACGCAAAACTTATCAGCCAAAAATTTACCCTGTAAAATGAGTCAACATGTGGGGAAAAAACAAGTAAACAGTGTTCAAAATTAACCATATAAATAGAATGCCATATCAGATCAAAAAGGCTGAGCCCTTAGCTACAAAATGGCTGCGTCCTTAAGGGGTTAAAGATTAGGGCTGGAGCTGGCAGAGGCACTTTACCATCATGTCTACTTTTGATGGTAATTTCCTGAAGATCGGTTTCTTAAACTTTGAATATACCTCATTAAAGGGTGTCAAGTTTAAAATAAATATATATATATGTGGCCGGAGGGCTGCCTAAATAAAGCTGTACTTACCTTCCGTGCCCTCCGGTATCCAGCGCTGCTGTCGCTCCGGTCCGGGCGCCATGTAAACAAACAGGGCCAGCCGGCAGCGCGATGCCATCATCCGGCGCCGTGGGCGGGTACCCTATCCGTCCCTATACAACAGCATTGTGTATTGGGGCCGGAAGTTGTCACGTGTCCGGCCGGAAGCAATGCAGCGCTGCTCAGTCGTCATGTTTGTTTACGTGGCGCCCGACCGGAGCGACAGCAGCGCTGGACGGGAGGGCACGGGGTACGTAAGGAACAGCTTATTGTTTTAGGCAGCCCGCTCCCGCCACATATATATTTTTTTTTTCAAAACTTGAGCAACCCCTTTAATATAAAACTGCTCTCTGTGTCTTCTTTTCTGATTCCTTCTCCTATGATAAGTAGCTGTTTTTTTTTATGTTTTTATTTTCATGCTGCTTTTATGTTGCTAAAACTAGATTTATTTATATATTGCAAATAACTAATAGAGCCTTCCCCCATCATCTGTGTTCCGTAATTAGAGAATATGGACATCAGCAGAGTCTAATAGTACCAGTCTGCTTCTCCATGTCTCCACTATACAAAATGAGGGACTAGTTTAGGCATTCCACTTGAGGGTTTGTAGAAATTAACCTTATTCATGCAAATCTACCTTATCCAACAAACAATGTGTGACCTGTAGTAACTCTCTCCGATTTTAGTTAATGGAAAGGTGGGGGTTGTGGTCTTTTGCTAATCACTGGACTAATCGGCTAACCTTCTAGTGTGGCTTAGTCTGAATCTATCTCTTATATTAGCTTCTTATCTCCTCCTGCCATTCGACGTCACACTAAGCAGATTCCTAATATTCTTTGAGATTACGTCCATGTCAGTTTGCTGTTTTTGTGGTGTGAAAGTGACCAGATAATGAAGAAATTGCAGTTTGATAGGACAGAATATCTATTTTTTTTATCTCAACCTAGTGTACTTGGGTTGCTGAATTTTCATTCACTGAGTGTCTGAATTTTCATCTCATTAAAATGTATGGAGCATGGTATATTTCTACTGTTGTGAGCCAAAAAGAATCATCCCCATAGGTAGGTGAATCTTTTTATAATTGTCTTGTTATTTTATATAAGGTTATGGCCAAACTTTACTTGAATGGTAAAACAGAAATGGCCTATAGCCTTTATTTACTTAATTTTTTTTTCTCCAAGAAAACTGTGTCCTTGGGCAGTTGCATTTTTTTTCAAGATCCTTTTAATTTATTTTTTTTAAATTAATATTTACTAGTATCTTATTTTGACATGCATATTGTGTGTATTTTTCTATTCATATTCTTTTTCATTTTTGCGAATTTTACTTTGTGTGCCTCTGAACCAACGTGGAAATATAAAGCATACATAACCATACACATTTTGTTAATAAAGTTTTTCTTCTGTGTATGCATTAAAAATCAACTTTCACATAAGCATTTTAAAATCAACTTTCACATAAGCATTTTAAAAGAAATATACAGCTATTGTAATCTTAGTGAGACATTGGGTTTTTGACTGTCACTGGGTATGTTTTAATTCAGTTTCTTTTAGTGTAAGATTTTCTCTTCTTGGAGATTGAAGTAGCAGTTTATTAGTGCCTCTTATACAAGTTGCTCCACAGCTATATCATGATTTTTGTCACAAATGCTTGCACTCCTCCCCTTTGCATCAGACATTTGAATGGTAGTTGCACCACTGGATTATTTAAGGGGTTGCCAACACTTTTCATTTATTTATATGTTCATTTATTCATATGTTTTTCAAAAAGAGGCTTCCAACAGGTGTGATCTAACTCTGTAGAGAGCGTGTTGAGCGTGTTGGGCAAACACTGCAACCTTTACACAGATAGCATTTGATTTACAGGTCTTAGGCCTCTTTTTAAACTGACTTCTACTCGCCCGGGTAAGCATACAGCCACAAGCTGGAGGGGTGGAGGCATGAGCCTTACTCACCTCTCCTCTCTATAGCGTGGCATGCTGCCCGGCTGTAAATACAGGAAAAGATACAGCATGCTCTATATACAGGCAGTCCCCTACTTAAGGACACCCGACTTACAGACAACCCATAGTTACAGTACAAAGAATACACTTCACTCGAAATATGTAGATATTTGGTAAACAAGTAGGTTACCAAACCGTGTTCATCAATGAAGAAAAACTTGTCACTCCTTTGTGTGAAATTAGAAAATCTTATTTTATTTTTTGTTCAAATTTGATCGAGAAGAGCAATCCAAATAACAATTTATGCAACGTTTCGGTCTTAATTCAGACCTTCATCAGGCACGGATTGCTAGGTATAAGGAGTGTAAGGAGAAAGTGCAGTGCTATGACTGCTTCAGCGCTTGGAGCAAGGTGTAGAGCGGGGTCTCCCGCTAGAGAGGAATGCGCTCTTTTCTGATTTCACACAAAGGAGTGCCAAGTTTTTCTTCATTGATGAACCCATAGTTGCAGACAGACCCCTCTGACCTCTGGTGAAGCTCTCTGAATGCTTTACTAGAGTCCCAGATTGCAATAATCAGCTGTAAAGTGTCTGTAATGAAGCTTTATTGATAATCCTTGGTCCTATTCACTATGCATCACTAATTATCAATACTGTATATATCTGTATGTATCATTATGTGTCAGTATATATCATATCACTGTGTATCAGTATGTGTTAGTATATTTCATTTATATCAGTGTGTATCACTATATATCCTCCTATGTATCAGGGTTCATGTACGTCACCATAGACGGCAATAGCGGCACGGCGCAGATACGCTGCCACACATTTGCTATGTATCCTCTCCTGTATACTCCTGTGTCCTGCTATGTATCCTCTCCTGTATACCCCTATGTATCCTCTCCTGTATACTCCTATGTGTCCTGCTATGTATCCTCTCCTGTATCCTCTCCTGTATCCTCTCCTGTGTCTTGCTATGTATCCTCTCCTGTATACTCTTATGTATCCTCTCCTGTATACTCCTATGTATCCTCTCCTGTATACTCCTATGTGTCCTGCTATGTATCCTCTCCTGTATCCTCTCCTGTGTCCTGCTATGTATCCTCTCCTGTATACTCTTAGGCAGGGCCGGATTATAGGCGGGGCTCCCGGGGCTAGAGCCCCGGGGCCCCCACCATATTGCCCCCCCAGGGGGCCCCCACCAGATGCCACCCCCTGCGCCTCCCCTCCTGAGCCGACATCTCCCTGAAGCCCGGCCGCATCCCCGGCACAGGAGACTGCTAGTGCCACCTTTCCGCCCCCCGGCACAGGTCACAGCCTCCCCACCCTCCCATCTGCTTGCATATTCAAGCCTACCGCCCCACGCCAGCCCTCCGCCTATTCCCCTGCAAGGCTGAGCCACACGCCCCCCCGGAAAAGTTGACCGCCTCCACGCCCGCCCACACGCATGGCCATCCAAGCAGCCCCGCTAGGACTCGCGCCACCCCCGCCCTCCGCAACTCCCCCACGCTGGAAAAAGCACCTGGCTGAAGAACACCGCTCACCTCGCCCGGCCGAATACGCAACTCCCGCCGACCCCCGCCCGAAAAATCACCCACCCTCAGCCACTCCACCCACCCGAACACGGTCAGTGTATATGTGCATCTACTGCGTATATACTGTGTATATGTGCATCTACTGTGTATATACTGTGTATATGTGCATCTACTGTGTATATACTGTGTATATGTGCATCTACTGTGTATATACTGTGTATATGTGCATCTACTGTGTATATACTGTGTATGGGTACATTCACATGGCGGGCATACCGCCATGTGCTGGAGAGGAGGAGGAGGTGATCCCTTCTCCCTCCATGCTGTGTATATGTGCATCTACGGCGTATATGCTGTGTATATGTGCATCTACGGCGTATATGCTGTGTATATGTGCAACTAAAGAACAAACCTACCGGACCCTGACCCGTTGGACTGACTTGCTTATTCCGTCATGAATTTGTGCACGACGGTGGCTGGATATACACCCCACACACGTCCATGTGAAGGCTTCCTAACAGTCATGTTGCCGTTTGTACGGAGGACACTCTGAGTCTTGTGATTCGGCTGCATGGCAGCTGGCAAAGAAGGTTTTTAAAACTCCTTCTTTATTCAAGGAGTTAATAATCATGCATTTTTGAACTTTCTGGTTCAAAGTTGGTTCTTTTCACCGTATTTTTTGTTGGCCCCTCATCCCACTTTCAAGGTACAATTTCATAGCCCCTGCCCCCTTTTAAAGAATTTATGAGCTGTCATTTCCGGAGTTGCAGGACTGTAGGCATCTATTAGATTTCCATTAATTTAATTGGCATACACAGCATGGTATTAACCTTTAAAAGGGTTGTCCAGAGATGGAAAAAACATGGTTGCTTTCTTCAAATAAACAGCTCCTTCCCTGACCATGGGTAATACATGGTATTGAAACTAAGTTCCATTAATTTTCTAACAGCCAGAGTCTGTAAAATAACTGCCAACACTATGGTTTGTGGTGCACTTTTTTTGTTGAAAGCAGACCTACGAATGTGGAGGAAAAAGAGAGCTTCATATAGCAAAAGCAATGAACCAGCCCGTCAGAATCAAATATTAGAAAGCTAATATTACTAAATAAAACATGTCAACATTTCTCAATGGTTAACTGGGAAAAGCGTTTTGTTTTACTGGTGAATCTAATATTTATTTACCATTAGGTCCTGCTAATGGTCTGTTAAGTCGAGGCAGTCCATAGAGCTTTAGTGATGTAGTCTGAGTTGCTTTTATCACCATTACTCCATACCTAGTTGCCCATATCAATTCCTCCACAAAGAGTTTATTTTCCCATTTCAGACTTTTCGAGATGAGTTAAAAATGGACTTGTGTTGTGATGTCATTTTATATGGTGCCACAAATTTCTCACTATTATTGTGTTAGACTGTAGCACACTGTTAAAAGGATACAAATCTTATTTCAAACGTCCTAATGTTCTTTACTTGCCGTTCCTCAATCCATTCATTTTTTGCCACCTAGAGCAACATAAAATTCTGGAATAATCTGTTTTAAAATGTGTTATTATATAAAGTTCTACTTGACATTTTGTGAGGAGGACAAGCATAGTTTTCCATTTTGTCATTGTGTATGGATTTTTGAGCTCTATTTATCAATGTACTTTAAAGCTTAGACTGATGGTACAATGCACCTGAAAACCTCCATGACTTTTACAGGCGGTTTCTTCCAGCAAATTAACATTGGAAATCAGTGCACATCTTGATCTGCACTTTGTTAATAGAGAATGTAATCTTCACCTAATAATGCCAAATCTTTATTCTTCACTCTTTAATTTCATGCACTACTGAACACCTAATAGAGCAATTTATAACCTAGCCAATTGAATCTATATGTTGCAATGGGTTAGTTTAACCCCTTTGTGATCAAGCTCATTTGTGCCTTGATGACCAAGGCCTCTTTTTAAAAACCAACATGTGTCACTTTTACTTACAGGTTTTTTTTTTTTTTTAGTGACCTTTTGTTCTCGTTAGGAAATTTTGGTTTATAGATTTTGCATTTATGAAAAAAGGTGTATTTGGTAAATATTTGAAAAAAAATAGCTATTTTCAAAATTCTAAATGTTATGGTAACAAATGGTAATTAATTTTGGTAATAAGGCTAAATTCACACGACCATCGGGGGGGGGGTGTACATTCGTGTAAATGCAGCCTAATATTGCCTTTGTGTCATTTTAGAAGTGTCTTTTTCTGCATCTTTATTTAACCTTATCCAAATTATTCCTGTTTTATTATTAAGTTACAGCATGTTGCAGAAGGATCTATACCCTATGAACCTTTTTTTTTTAAAGTTAGAGGCACAAACATAAATGTATTTTATTTATATTTTATGTGATGGAGAAACACAAAGTATCAAGCATTGGTGAAGAGGTTTAGGGAGTGGCAAAGTGTATTACAGGGTTAGGTTTAAAAACAAATAAACAGGCTATAAGGACTATTCAATCCATCATCCGTGAATGGAAGGAGTATGGCATGGCTGTTTGCCTACCAAGAGAACCAATAAGGGAAGCAGTCAAAAGCCAAGTGTAAGTCTGTAGGAGCTACAGAGATACACATCTCCGGTTTGTGTATACTCCACATATCTGTCCTTTATGGATGAGTGTCAAAAAGGTGTTTAAAGTGCTCATTCAAAGCCCAGACCTAGAACCCAATGAGAATCTGCTGCTCAAATCAAAATTGCTGTTCAACCAAAACTACTGCTCAACCAATTTGACAAACTAGAGCTATTTTGCTAAGAGAGGACGCGCGTTGCAGTCTCTAGATGTGCAAAGATCTTGGGAGACATACCCCACAGACTTTATTTTGATTTATTATTGTAATTACAATCTTTTATTTTAAAGTTTTATTGAAAACCAATTAGTTTTACATTTTACAGTATAAACCGTAAACTTAAACTCAAACCTTCCCGCCTCCCTACCCCTGCTTGGTGGGTAAAAAGTCTGTGCTTCCATGCATAACAGGCAGGGCCGGATTATAGGCGGGGCTCCGGGGCTTGAGCCCCGGGCCCCCACCAGATTGCCCCCCAGGGGGCCCCACCCAGTGCCAACCCCCTGCGCCTCCCTCTCCTGAGCCGACATCTCCTGAAGCCCGGCGCATCCCCGCACAGGAGCGATGCTAGGCCACCTTTCCGCCCACGGCAAAGGTCACAGCCTCCCACTCCATCTGTTGCAATCATTACAAGGCCTACCGCCCACGCCGCCTCCCTATTCCGCGCAAGGCAGAGCCACACGCCCCCCGTAAAAGTTGACCGCTCCACGCCCGCCACCGCATGGCCATCCACGAGCACCCCCGCTAGTACTCGCACCACGCTCGCTTTCCGAATCCCCCCCGCCGGAAAACGCACTTGGATGAAGAAAACACGTCCCCTCCCCCGGCCGAATACGCAACTACCGCCGCTCCCCGCCCGAAAATACCACCTCAGCATACAACCCACCGAAAACACGGTACCCCCGACCCCTCCTCCCCCCAGCCAACAATGCGGACCATCCCCCCTCCCCCCTCGCCCATACAAGCAACAGTGCGGCCCCCGCGCCCGTACAAGCTAAGTGCGCCCCCCCCCCCCACGTGCGCCCTACAGGCAAACAGTCAGGTGCGCGCCCCTTAAACCCCCCCCCCCCCAGCACACCGTACAAGCAGCAGTAAGGCCGCGCCCCCCCCCCCCACAACACAGTCCGTCCCGCGCATACACCCCCGCTCGAACACCCGTCTTGACACCACGAAGTCACCTGGAAAGGAAGTATATAAATATGTATTTGTGTGTAAAAATTATTTGTTGTGTATATGTAGGTGTGCCCCATGGTGTATATACCGTGTATATGTGTATGACAGTTAATTCAGTGATATGTGTATGTACAGTGATAGGCTTTTGGGTAATGTGAATAACGGCCGGCGGATCCGTATATCGTTATATGATGTGTATATGTGCATCTACGCGTATATGCTGTGTATATGTGCATCTAAGCGTATATGATCTGTATATGTGCATATACGGCGTATTATGCTCCTGTGTATGTGATCTACGGCGTATATGCTCTGTATATGTGCATAAAAGGAACGGAGCAGGAAGGATATGCGAATCGTAAGTAGGGGAAGTTGGTCAGGAGGCGTGCGGTAGATCAAGAATACAAGTATGCGTTCATAAGTATTGTACAGGACCACAAGTAAGGTGATGATTGGGATAGAGTGAATATAAGGCACGTATAAAAGGGGAAGTATATATCGAAGAGTCGTAATATGATGAGGTAGATGGAAATTCTATCTAAGCGACCGTCTCGGGTTATATTATGCTGCGTATATGTGCTCTACGGCGTATATGCCTGATATGTGCATCGCACCACGGGCCCGGAACCCAAACTTGGTCATTGAGAGACACCATAGAAGAAAAGGGGACTCTCGACATCACCCCCCCTTTCCACCTCCTGCGCGCAGAGAGACGGACGTCGTATTAAGCGGGGTTGGGCAGGGTCGCGGTGCGGTGCTCTCCTTTTCCCGTAAACAACCTGGTACAGGCGGTCTAGAGCTTTCATTGAAGACGGCAGTGTAGGGGGGGGAGAGGAAAATAGTGGAGCGAAACGGGGGAGCTGAAGAGGAAGGTAGAGCAGTTATGGAGTAGGAAGCGTATATTATGCTATGTAGTAGTGAATATATAGGTAGTACGTTAAAGATCGATCTGTTATATGTGCATCTACGGAGTATATGCTCTGTTTATATGGTGCATACTTGGCATATCTAAGCGTATATTGCTCTTAATGTTGAATCTAGGCGTCGTCCCCGTATTGCTCTGATATGTGCATCTACGGTTATGCTCTGTATATGTTGCATCTACGGCGTATTGCTCTGTATATTTTCGTGCAATTCTCGGCGTCGATATGTCTGGATATTTGATTACGGGCCCCGTATATGCTCTGTATATGTGCATCTAAGGCGTATATGCTCTGTATTGTGCAATCTACGAGGTAGATGCTCTGTATATGTGCATCTCCGGCTGTATAGGCTCTGTATATGTCACTTCTACGGAGTATATGCTCTGTATATGGCATCTAAGGACGTTACTGCTCTGTATATGTGATCTACGGGATATGCTCTCTTA
Source organism: Engystomops pustulosus (assembly GCA_019512145.1). Taxonomy (NCBI): domain Eukaryota; kingdom Metazoa; phylum Chordata; class Amphibia; order Anura; family Leptodactylidae; genus Engystomops; species Engystomops pustulosus. Next base: position 123,077,679 of record CM033642.1, on the reverse strand, counting down.
TAGTGCATATACGGCGTCTATGCTCTGTATATGGCATTACGGCGTATATGCTCTTGTATATGTGCATCTGCGGCGTAATGCCTTGGCATACTGTGCATTACGGCGTCGTTGTTATTGTCGTATCGTATATATGCTCTGTATATGTGCATCTACGGCAGTATATGATCTGTATTCTGTGCATCACGGCGTAATTGCTCTGTATATGTGCATCTACGGCGTATATGCTCTGTATATTGTGCATCTACGGCGTATATTGTGTATATGTGCATCTACGGCGTATGCTCTGTTATGTGCATCTACGGCGTTTAGTATGCTCTGTATTTGCTTGCATCTACGGCGGATATGCTGTGTCTATGTGCATCACGGCGTATAGCTGTGTTATATTGTGCATCTACTTTTAATGTTTCCAGGTAAAATATTAAACAGAAAAAAATTTTAAATTTAAGTTTATTCTTTTTTAACCTAAAGGCGTATATTGCTGTGTATATGTGCATCTACGGCGTATATGCTGTTGTATATGTGCATCGCTTAGCTGTGAGTGTCCGCGGTATAGCTGTGTATATGTGCATCTACGGCGTTATGCTTGTTTATAGTGCATCTACGGCGTATTATGCTGTGTATATGTGCATGTACGGTGTATATGCTGTGTATTGTTGCATATACGGCGTATATGTGGTATATGTGCATCTACCCCGGCGTAATGTGTGTCATGTGCATCTACGCCGTATATGCTGTGTATTATGTGCCATCTACGGGCGTCTATGCTGTGTATAGTGCATCTACGGCGTTATATATGCTGTGTATAGTGATCTAAACGGCGTTATATGCTGGGTATAGGTGCATCTACGGCGTATTGCTTGTGGGTATATGCTGCATCTACGGGTCAGCTGTGTATATGTGCAATCTACGGCGCGTTATGCTTGGATATGTGCATCTACGGCGTATATGCTGTGTATATGTGCATCTACGGCGTATATGCTGTGTATATGTGCATCTACGGCGTATATGCTGTGTATATGTGCATCTACGGCGTATATGCTGTGTATATGTGCATGTACGGTGTATGGGTACATTCACACGAGGTATGCCCGCCATGCGGGCATACCGCCATGTGCTGGATAGGAGGAGGAGGTGGTGATCCCTTCTCCCTCCATAGAAAACAGCAGCGCACGGCCGCACACTCTTAAAAAGATAGAGCATGCTCTATCTTTTTGCGGTGTACAGCACGGATCAGCACCCTACCGCTGCCGGCCCGCCATTGCCCTCTATGGGGACATAGATGCGGCCGCAAATTTGCGGCCGTATGTACGTCCCCCTAGACGGCCGTTTAAATGAGCCCTAAATATGTATATACAGTGTATAAATGTGTATATATGCATCTACCGTGTATATGCTGTGTATAAATGTGTATATATGCATCTGTTGTGTATATATGTATATGCTGTGTATATATGTGTATATGTGAATCTACTGTGTATATATGTATATACTGTGGATATATGCATAGATGCATATACTGTATTTATACGTGCATAAATTTATATCAGCATATACACCTTAAAATATATGTATATATATATGTTGTGTGTTTTTGTATATGCTGTGTATATGGTATGTATGTATATGCTCTATACAGTGAATGTGTGTGTGTGTGGCTGTGCGGGCTGAGGTGTATGTTACATGGGACTGCATATCTGGTAGGGGTGAAGGTAGATATAAAGATGTGTTACTGGGGGCGAGGCGGCTGTATGTAGCTGTGTTACTGGGGGCGAGGCGGCTGTATGTAGCTGTGTGTACTGGGGGCGAGGAGGCTGGATGTAGCTGTGTTACTGGGGGCGAGGCGGCTGTTAGCTGTGTGGTTACTGGGGGCGAGGCGGCTGTAGTAGCTGGTGTTACTGGGGGGCGAGGCGGGCTGTATGTAGAGGTGTTACTGGGCGAGGTCTGGCGGGGCTGTAGTAGCTGTGTTACTGTGGGCGAAGGGGGCTGATGTAGCTGTGTTACTGGGGGCGAGGCGGCTGTATGTAGCTGTGTTACTGGGGGCGAGGCGGCTGTATGTAGCTGTGTTACTGGGGGCGAGGCGGCTGTATGTAGCTGTGTTACTGGGGACGAGGCGGCTGTATGTAGCTGTGTTACTGGGGGCGAGGCGGCTGTATGTAGCTGTGTTACTGGGGATGAGCCGGCTGTATGTAGCTGTGTTACTGGGGATGAGGCGGCTGTATGTAGCTGTGTTACTGGGGATGAGGCGGCTGTATGTAGCTGTGTTACAGCTGGGATAGTGGAAAGTGAGCAGGAGGACGTGTATGCATGCTACACTCAATGGGGGCCTCCACCAGACTTTGCGCCCAGGGGCCCCCACCAACCTTAATCCGGCCCTGATAACAGGCATACGCATATAACTCATAACCAATGTTATTCTGTTAGGGTAATATAGGTTCCAAGAGAGAATCCATCCAGGATATCCGTAATCGTTGTAGGCTAAATATATTACATTACATTATTACATTACATCGTATAAATTAGATAAAACAATGATATATACAGATATAGAGCAAACAGTAGTGATATAACATCAATTGTTGATTGTCGGAGAGTCCTAGACCTTTGCATACATTATTAGCCATGTTTTTTTTTTTTTTTGTAGATGGCAATCCTCTGTCATTTCCACTAATTATTCTGTCTCTAGTAAGAGTTAGAGAAGCTTATCCTGGGGCATCAAGCCATGGGCCCCATGAGGCATCAGATTTCTTCGCTTTACTTCGCTTTTGTTAGACAAATTTATCTAGTTGTATTAAAATATTAGCCATGGAAATTCATTCTGAAACTCGTGGAGGCTCAGTATCTTTCCAATGAAAAGCAATGCGTTTCTTGGCTATATAGAGCAGTCGCAGCACTGCCCATCTATGACTCTCAGCCAGTTGCAGCTCAGATACACAACCAAAAATGCATATAAGAGGAGTACGTTTGAAAACTGTGGAGTATGTTCGATCAATCAGATCAAGAACCTCTTACCAATAACGACGTAATCTGGGGCAGCTCCACATGAGGTGTATCATATCTGCATCAATCTGTAATAACTTCTAAAGGTGGTTCTGCAAAGTATTTTATTCCAGGGGGGTTGGGGTTAAATACATATGCATATCACATTTTACAGTTATACAGTTAGCAATAATATTTATTATACTTTGTTGCTTTGTCATAAATTTTCAATCAATTATTACATTTTTGTCTGTAACAGTGAATTATTTATCAACACACTTTATTTTGGTTATATATTACATGTATTTATCTAATTTATAGTCTTGTTATAGGAGACAATTTGCTATGCATAAATAAACATCATTATTTTGTGCAAACTGATGCCATATGTTGTATATTAGATCTGTGCCTAGATTGCATTTTGTTATGAGTAGTATTTTGTGCACTTGCCCTGCAAAGTTGTGCCCTTGGATATTTTCTTTAGACGTTGGCAGCTATGTCACTGTCGTCAGCCTTTTTGATCAACTGCAGTGTCCTTCAATTTAGATGAACTGACGTGTTGTACACTTTGTAATGTAAACTATATTTCTTCTGTGACACTTCTACATCCAACAACTTGTATGATAACCCCATAAGAATTTTTGTCACATTGACATTGATGCAATTTTGTCACTATTGCACACATAGGAGAGTAAAGAAAATTCCATCCACAGTGCAAATACCAAATTACAGCACTAAATATTAACCAAGTTTACTAAAATTATATAGATACAACATTGACTACCCATCCCAGGCCAGGTAATAAAAATACATACCCCCAAATAAGAGAAATCATAATAATACAGACCACAGATCAGACAGCCAACAGGCCAGCAGATCCATAGTGGTTTTTGACTTTGCAATACTGCTTATTTATTTTGACTTGCGTTGAAGGACCTATATAGCACACATCCTCTTTTATACCTTTCTCTGTTTATTGTTTATTCTGCTAGGATTTTCTTTATGTATAAATAATTATGGAGACCCTAGTTTGGATAATAAATAATGATAGACTCCAGAATAAAATGAATCCCTTCTCTTCTGAAACAAGAACCAAGTCCAGGGCATAAATTCAGCACTGGAACCAAGCCCTGTACATAAATAGAGCACCAGTACAAATGCTTGAGAAATAGTTTGATAATTGAAACAATTAGTGCACTTTGGGTCACCCTCCACCCCTCAAATGGCTGGTATTGTTTCTGTAGATCATTTAATAGAAGCCTTGTGCAAAATGAATTTAAATTACAGAATTGTAGCTGTACTTTGAAGAGATTCCCTCTGTGCTAAAAGTGCTATGTTCTCTGATCTCTGCATTTAAACTGCTCTACTGTCCCCAATCCTCTGCTGTAATATGTAACCAGAAGCCTGATACTGCACTTACTCAGAGTAGCTATGCTGTGACATCTCTCACAGAAGTACACCAAGTATAGTTACTATCCTTGAATATAAATGCTTCAGCTAACAACACAGACAAAGAGCTATGGTTAAACAGATCTCCCGGGCTACTAACTAAGATTTCATGTACACAATTGTTGGTTTTGGATGTGTGTTAGCCATTGTTTCAATGGCAAGCCCACGTCCCTATTTATTTCTATGGGATTATACACAATGTGGCTGTGGTTTCCAATACCCATTGTATGAGCCAAATGCCGAACATTATAGAGCAGGTTTACGGTTATCGGACTGTGAGTGGACCTCAAACACCAATGACACATGGGTCACAAAGTTGTTTGGCCAGATACTGCACACTTGTTTGTGTATGGGAGGCCTAACACTGTTTGCTGGTAGACTCCCTTTAACTATGATGGAAAGGTGCAGGTATCATGCTTCTATTTATGTGAGTAGTAGAACCCAGTAGATCTGATGGCAAATACCATACAAAAATAATACCTCAAAGTCAATGCATGATGAACCGGTGGCACTTACTCGTAGATCCAGCCTTGGCTCCCAGTGCCCGGCCATGCTAGTACGTGCCCCAGTAGCCTCTGCAGCTAATTTACATATTACTAAAATGAAGTTCAGATCTACTTCTCATAGTACAATCTTCATGGTAGAGTTCCTTTAAGGACGCCTGACTTAGACGGACCTCTCTACCCACTGTTACTTCTGGTGAAGCTCACTGTTATCTCTAGTCTCAGGCTACTAAGATCAGCTGTAAGGTGTTTATAGTGAAGTTATGTTAATAATCTTTGTTTCCATGATGGTAAAAAAATGTTGAAAATCCAATTACCATATATACTCTGGTATAAGTCGACCCGCGTATAAGCAGAGGTTCCTAATTTTACCACAAATAACTGGGAATACTTATTGACTCGAGTATAGGCCTAGGGTGAGAAATGCATTGGTCACAGCCTCCCCACAGTAATTAAATGCCTCATGCCCCTTTGCGTATAAAGAAAAAAAAATTAAACTTACATTCTAGTACTTGGGGACCCTCTGCCAATATTTAACTACAGGCATATACAGCTCTGTAGTCTTATTATTAGGGATGAAAAAAAACATACTGTGTCAGATGTTTTACACAGTGCCTAGACAGGATCTGGGGGTGCTGGTAGTTGAAAATAAAGCAGACTCCAAGGTTATCGGTTCAGATGTTGTTTTAATGAGTTTAATCCACTCCAATAGTGTTTTTTAAATGCAGCAGATAAAACAAAATAGACACTTGTCTGTCTGGGCGCTAACTAAACAGAAATTGGTTACCTCACCTTTGATAACAAATATTTCAGATGGTCCAAGACAGTCTCCAGCAGGAGCAAAACACCTTTCTGGCTTTCTAGCCATATTCTGCCATGGTCTGCTCTAACAGAAAAAAAGTCCAGCTTGCTGCTCACTTAACCCCTTATAGACATGTGACGTAATAATAATACCTCACACGCCTGCTGCATGGAGAGGGCTCACAGGCATATTTCAGCAAAGGCTTACCGGTAAGCTGCTGATCGCCGACATCAGCTTAAAAAATATGGCGACGCAGGGGCCGCCATTACTACCGTACGTGTGTTTGTGTAAAGTAGACAAAATGGAATATACATACTTGGTATATACAGTGTTTGTTCTCCTTAGTTTTTCTTAGCAATGAATATGTACAGTATAATACTGATATTATGATAGTAATGTTCTTTTTTATGGATTATATTAACAGTGGAAGAATCTGACATCATTGACCTGGAGAAAAGATATTGGCTATTAAAGGCTCAGTCAAGAACTGGACGATTTGATCTGGAAACATTTGTTCCTTTGATTTCTCCACCAATTCATCAGTCATTGAGTGAAGGTATTTTATTGTTAACTGTGGTTGTAAAAATCTTGTCGTTTTAAGATGCATGATGTAATATGGTAACCGGTAATACATTTAATGACCTCAATACATTGAACAACCTTGTAAATCTATGTATATCATCCTCAAACAGTTCCTTCAAGAGTCAGAAGTGTTCAGGCAAAGTCCCTAACCTTATTAAGGATAACTTTTATAAAATTTTGGGACCCCACCGGTCTATATTCATAACTTATTTCATGTAATAAAAAATGTAATATTGTGTTGTGACTCAAAGTTGTTTGAGAAAGGTGTGAATATGTCTGTTATGAAAAGTTTTAAAAATCATGCATTGTTGGATTCCTTCAAAATGTAGTTCCTAGTTAAGATGTAGCAGCATGTGAGCTGGTTTGTGAAGTCCAGTCCATATTTCTTTTGTTGTTTTTGATGTAAAAACTTCTTTATTTTTAAACTAAGTTGATGATTCAGCCACTGTGAAGGCTAGTTTAGTAAATATTGTACTTTTGGTCTTTGCTGCAAACCCAGTTAACATTTTTTTTTTTCCTCCTTATTTTAGGGTTGTTTAATGCATTTGATGAAAACCGTGACAACCACATAGACTTCAAGGAAATATCGTGTGGTTTATCCGCTTGCTGCAGGGGACCCCTAGCTGAAAGACAAAAATGTAACTATCATTCTATCCTGAAGGAAAGATTCTTAGTTCTGTAAAAATGATGATTGCTGCCTGTCTAAAGACTTCCATATATTCAATGGGGGCATTTATCTGAGCTACTATGCCATAAAACTAGCCTAGAATCCCTAAAATAATTGCAATGCCTAGCGTACCACCAGTCATTGCAATTATCATCGCCTTTACGCCACCTCCATGCCAAGGGGGCATATTTGGCATCGGAGTGGGCCTGTGCACTACCTAGACCATACAAACGTTTACCTCTAATGTTCACATGGTTTTTACGCAAAACTCTGTCACCAAGCTGCCTGCTAGCATAGCCACAACCAGAGCATTAAGGAGGCCTACTCTAGCGTATGATAAATCTACCTCATGTGCTTTCCTGAGCGCTACTCCACAACATTGCATCTTGTATGCTCTTGAAAGAGTAAAGATTTTTTTTTGCCAGTCTTCCTCTACATCTGCATGTAAATTGACACAACATCAGAGAAGCAAAGACACGCAGTCATCGCAAGAGATATCATGTTACAAAAACCACCAATTTAATATCACATGTAAAAGCAGAAAGTGTGTAAATATTAACAACTTGCATAGGAGATTTGGCTTCCTTATGAACGTGCTGTGTGTAGAATGAAGAATGTATCTCCTTAACCCCTTAATGACAAGGCCATTTTAGATTTTTTGCATCTGATTTTTTACTCTCTCTTTAAAATCCATAACATTACTGTATTTTATTTTACGGAGCACAGAGCTGTATGAGGGCTTGTTTTCTGCCTAACAAGTTGTCCTTGGTGATGGTATTTTTTTGTCGTGTTCTGGGTAGCTGGGAAAATCCAAATGCAATGGAATTAGGAGCAGCCAATCAAAGCACAAAATGCTGCTAAATAATGCCCAAAAATACCTTCTAATTTCTTTGCATTTGGATTTTGTAATATGATAACTCTTGCTTTCAGACATTTTTGATACATCTTCTCAAAGTTCATGCATGCTCCACTTAAGGCAAGGATTATGAAATTAAGTTTTTCAAGGTGGAAAAAGGAAAACTGTGCCTCTAATGCTACCTTAAAAGGGTCCAACTTTAAATGACCTGGAATAATAGCCAAATCAGTAAGCCTCTTTTAGAAGAATGACACCCAACTGCAGAAAGTGCTGTTCTGTTACAGTCTGGGGAACTGGTTTGCTTTGGTGAGAGGACATGGACGTGTTCTATAGTCTATCGCCTAATTACACCAGTTCCCGGAACTGCAATGACTTTGAAAAGTGTTATCTTCAGTTTGCTATCTATCCCTTCTAAAACAGACTTTGTGGCTTTGATCTCTAAAGAGCTGCATTCTTTAAGGTAGCACGGAAAATTCATTTTCTTTCTTCTGCACTGGAAATGTGTTTGCTTTGTAAAATGACTTTTAGAGGTTGGTTGTTTTGGCTTATACTTCACCCTTTTCAACAATGTCAGTATAGGTTTCTTTATTGGTAGCATAGTAACAATTTTGCTAGTTTAACTTAATAAAAAAATTAAGTGACAAGCATATTTCTGTGTAGGACACATCTTCCATTTTAAAGGGAATATGTTATGTAGACTTCTTTTTTTTCTGTAGCAAAGCAGTATCAGTCCTACTTGGTGATTGATCCTTTTTTAATCTATGAAGATTAAGCACTATCTTTATATTCTCATACAGTGAAGGTTGCCAAGCAGTACAGAGTAGTGTGATAATGCTCATTGGACCCATACGTATATAAAACTGAGGCTTAAATAAATATCACAAGTTATGCTGAATATTTTCCCACATTACTATGTCACAAGAGTTCATCCATTTTCTCCAGCTCTATAACATGCTGCCTAAAGATCATAGACCATGTTCAATGTGACAGGTTACCTTTTAAGATACACTTGCAGCTTGGCAGGTATCTACTGTAAGGAAGGCCATTAAACAACTTGACTTATTTGGAGGCTGAACAAAGTCAGATAAGGCTGAGGTCACTTCAGTTTGTTTTTGACACTAGTTTATTACACATGACTTTCAAGCTTTGCTATATGTGTTATGTACAGATGTTTAAAAAGAAAACTTTTCAGGAAAGATGGCATTAGATAATAACATCGAAAAGAACATCGATGCTCTTATAAAAATGGCTTGTTCAGGGAATACATGCATTTAAGCAATATCTGTCTGGTTTAATGGTCATCCAACAATTTTTCTTTTTTTCCCATTTGTTTTGAACAGTTTGCTTTAAGGTATTTGACATAGATCGTGATGGTGTTTTGTCTCGCTCTGAACTGGAAAAGATGGTTCCTGCTCTACTAGAGGTCTGGAAAGATAACCGCACTGATGCCATACCTGTAAGAGTTCTAATTCTAAATGTTGCAATTGGTACATCATGCCATGTATTGTAGTCAATGTTGTCTAACAATCTTTGTTTAGGAGTAAAGCCTCAGTCATTGTCTACCCACTGTCCATAGTGTTACTGATTGCCCAAGGGAATAGTTTGACTTTTTTTTTTTTTTTTTTTTTTCTCTAAGGGGCAATTTTTTTTCTCAATTGTCTGTTACATATAGTTTATACATGTGCTTAACAATATTTTTTACTTTTTACAGGAATTACACTTGAATCTTTCTGATATTGTAGACATTATATTAAAATCTCACGACACAACTAAGGTAAGGAAATCTGCATTTTGTATTTTATATGCATTATTTAAGCACATTATAAGGAAAAAACTTTACTAATTCATATGGGAAAATTAATGTACAAGTTAACCTAAATAATTGTGTTATTTAACCAATGTCCTGCCACATCCTATTCAATGAAAGGGATCCCAAACTTGTTGAGCTTTGGATCTCTTCAAAGCCAAATAATTGGATTAATCAAATGTAGTTCTGTTGTGACTTTTAGGCATCCAAGCTGTTACTGAATAACTGTGCAGACCATAGATCATTTAAAGGTGTATTCCCATGAAGACAAGTTTCTTATATGTACTCAGCACATCAAAATAACTCATTCTCTAATTCACTGTTATTAACAAAAATGCAGCATTTCGCAGATATAAGTCCAACCTGTCTGTACCAGTCCTGCTACAATTTCAGTTGCCCCTAGATCCGACTCTAACTGCAGACTTGGGGTCGGGTAGCCGCCATCTTGGATGAGATTGCTGCTGAGATTACTGTGTCGTGTGCCTGTAGCCACGCCACCTGCAGTCCTAGCCCGGAGAGACGACACTGATTCACCTCCTGGCAGGAGACTGTGAGGAGAGACAAGCTGCAAACTATAAGCTCTGTGGAGATTAGTGATCTGGGGGAAGGGGAATGCATGCAGGCATAGATCTGTGAGACTGATAACAGAGATGTAGCAGGGCTGACTCTGTAATAGGCAACTAATGGATCTCATGCATCTCTGATCTGTCTCATCTCTTTCTATGTGTGTGTGTTAGTACAACGTCAGAAGCCAGATGAAAGTGCATATACACCTGTACCCTGATAATGTAACCACATTGTCACCACACAGAACTAGATGGATAATATTGTGTCTGCTTAGAAAGGCCTGCCCATACCCATACCATTTTGCACTGAGCAGCCTAGGGAGTGATATGACTCATGACTAAAACTGCGTAAAATTGTAAAGGGTTAAAATGATTAAAAAGTATTGTGTTAACATCACTAGGGGATTGAGATGTGGGAATTTTCTTTTGTGGGGGGAAACCCCTTTAGGATTATTTGATGTAAGGATATTTGTCACATTGAACATACAGTCTGAGTTGTAGGCAGCATGTTATATAACATGAGAGGCTGGGAAGATTTATTAAGAGCTTAGTGGAAGGAAATCTACATTATTTGATCTACATTATTATGAAATAAATACATAATTTTAAAGGACACCTGTCATCAGGTCTGTGTTACTTCTCCTGTCACTACTACCTGTTGGATCAGCTCACAAGGATCCCATCCCAGCCTTTATCAAGTTATTTCATACATTATTCATTGTAAAATCATCTATTCTTTATCATGTAAATGAGGCTGGTCACATGGTCAGAGGCAGTGATGTCACCCGTTACCCCTCCCCTCTCCTCCCCCTGCTCATGTTTGTGTGTAATGTATAGTAAAGCATGGCTAGTGTGTGTGCTGCATCTGCTGACATGCTGCATCCTCCTAATATACAGGTGAGAGACACAAACAGCAGCTACACAAGTATCTGACATGTTCTGCTGTAACATGGCTGCCTGGAGCTGCTGTATCTCTCCTAAACACACACACATGCTGCAGGGGTGTGGCCACCAGCACCAGGAAGCACATCATTATACAGCCTCACATCATTATACAGGCTGTCAGTCATGCACTGGGGGAGTGGCTGTGCCTCCCACTCATGAATAGAGTGGACAGCTTGAATATGCTAATGCTTCATTGGACATTTCACAGGTCATTTGCATACAACTTTAGGACCTCATTGCTTAGGTTTACAGGCATGTAGAGGGACAATGAAGGGATAGAGGCAATGCTCTCTAATGGCAGTTTATGAAAATATATTTAGTTTAGGGGGGTTATTTTGCATAATGGGTTCTCTTTAATTACTGCCTTTCCTATGCTTAGGAGTCTGCATGATGGGTTCTCTTTAATTACTGCCTTTCCTATGCTTAGGAGTCTGTTGAGTGGGCCTGTTAAGTCCTAGCATCACTGTGCATACACAGATAGCTGGAACTTAGTAAGCAATAGTACCACCAGCTTGACCACTAAGTATAGAAAGGACAGAGAAGTGTTTAACTAATCCACTAAAAGGTAAAGTAAACCATTTCCCACAAACCTATAAATCAACTATGTTCTACTTTTTCTATAATATTCTGAGGAAATTAAAATTGTTTATCTGTTCTTATAAGAAAAAAACCCATTGCAGATGTCCTTGCACTCCCTGCAATGGCTGATTAGAGGGTTTAGGAGGATAAAGTCTTATTGGACTCAACTGTCTCTCTGGAGAATAATTTTTACCAAAGGTTTCCCATGTTGTATAGCAACTCTTAAAGAGAACCAGTCATCAGAAACTTGCCTAATTAACTACTACCAGTATGTTGTCTAGCAGCTTCACACCTTACAGATCATGTTTCTTTCATAGTCCAGCACGGCTTGATCACCCAGAAAATCCACTTTGAAGTGAAATGTAAACTGGTTGTATTAAGTCAAGGAGGCGGAGAGTTTAACATTGAAGTCAAGCTCTCCCTGCCTCTGAACACCTCCTCCTGTTACTTACATTATGTTCCAGACTTCAGAAGATCTGGTTAATGATTTATCAGGGTGCAGGGCCGTAAATTACAGTTAAGAAGGCATTCTGAGACCAGGAAAGTTTAAGCCATGAAAGAAAGAAGAGCTGGAAGCTGTTCAGCTGCTTGACAACATACTTTTATTGGTTTATTAGCTATATTTCTGCTGACAGGTTCCCTTTAACGAGACTTCACTCATGAGTACTTTAATGCCAACAGTGTGTATAGTCACATAGTGTATACCTGTGCAGACCTCAGTCTCTAGATAATTTATGGTAAGAACTCTAATGCACTTTTAACTGGAATCATCCTGCTGCATGAAAGAGCCATACCTGTTTTATAAAAAGGAATGCAGAAACACTGTAGTATCTATATTTTCTAAGGCTACAGAGATTCCCTGACATAATCCAAGGACTGTAATGGTGGGCAAATGAGCCATTTCTAAATATTAGCTTAAAGACAATAAATAGTTGTGCATTCTCTTATTGTTTGACTTTTTGTAATATACCATATATACTTGAGTATAAGCCTAGTTTTTCAGCACAAAAAAATGTGCTGAAAACCCAAAATCTGCTTATACTCGAGTCAATAAAAATATATCAAAACTCACCTTTCCGGCTTTCCCCGCTGCTGCCTATATAGTGGGGCAGGGGGCTGGCAGGCTATATATACTGGAGGGCAGGTGCTGGCTATACTCTATGGGGCAGGGTCCAGCAGGCTATATAATGGGGAGGCTGTGACGATGCATTTCCCACCCTCGGCTTATACTTGAGTCAATAGGTTTTCCCAGGTTATTGTGGTAAAATTAGGGGCCTCGGCTTATACTTGGGTCGGCTTGTACTCGAGTATATACGGTAGTCAAAAACCGTTTTACTGCTTAGTGCCCATCCAGCCAAACTGTATTCATGGTTTTCTCATAATTCATACTTTTCAGTTTTCTTTTTAGTAAACATCTTCCTAAAATTAACTTTTTTTTTTTTCTAGAGTGGGCACCTTACCCTGGAAGACTACCAGATATGGAGTGTAAAAAGTGCACTTGCCAATGAATTTCTAAATCTTCTATTCCAGGTAAGAATTTTAATCACTTAATAAACCTAGGGGATAATCCTATTTTTTTCACAACAATGAAAAAAAAACATTACATTATAGATTAATTTTTTTTTTAAACTGTATTTATTGAATAATTTTAATTTTTATGAAAAAACAAAACAACTAAAGAGAACCCCAACATAGGGTCATCAATACAAATGTTGGGTCTAGGACCCGTGGGAAAGAGGGGGAGGGAAAGAAAAAGGAGGGTGGGGGTTCATCAGATCGTTGGGATTTATTTAGTTGCAATTGACAGCTTTGGTTCTTTCCAGCCAGTAGTGAGGTCCTCATTCAGCTTAAAGGTCCAGATCCATAAAGTATAGGTGGGAAAATTGACGTCTTTACAAGATCGTAAAATCCAATTCTGGGGGGAGCGGATGGTGGTGGGGAGGGAAACAATATAATTAAGACAAAATGAAATCATCATCTCATCCTTGGGGGTTATGCATCTCCCAACCCCAGCCCAAGCATGTTGTATAATAAAATGTTACTACTTTCATTTGCTAGTTTCCACCACTACCACTATTCCTGGTCCAGTCTAGTCAATATCCACAGGGGCATCCCCCACAAGCTGTCGTTCCTGGTACCACACTGTGTTCACATAGCAGTTTCTGATGGTAGATTAATTGTTAAGCATTACCTTTCAATTTTTATCTACCTTCAATATGGAGATTTCTAACTAGTCTGTTTCAATTATATTACATAGTTTGGGCAGAAATTGCTGACGAGATGGGACATAAGGGACAGTCCATTTCGAAAGCATCTTTTTATATGGTGCTGTAAAAATAATAAACCTTTTATACTCAGCTCCACCAATGCTCCTGAATAACCTCTGTAGAGATCAGCTTTGGGTTTCTTTTCACTGGAGCTAAGTGAACTTGGTATACGGCATATTAGGCAATGAAAGGAGTGGGGACAGGAGTTGATCAATATGTTGGTATGTTTTAATGGCATAATTTTTTTCAATAATTTTTTCAACTTGAATAAAAAAACCAATGCAAATAATTGGTGCGTTCTTTTTGTGACTGAAATAATCACAATAGCAATGACTGCGAATATGTACAGGCAGTCCACGGGTTACGTATGAGATATGTTCAGTAGGTTTGTTCTTAAGTTGAATTTGTATGTAAGTCGAAACTGTATATTTTATAATTGTAACCCCAGGCAAACATTTTTTGGTCTCTGTAACAATTGGATTTTAAAAAGGTTGGATTGTCATAAGAACCAGGATTAACAAAACTTAATTGCAGACACCTTTGATAATTGTTAGAGCCGTTTATTGTAACCTAAAGTACAGTAAATTGCCAACATCCAGGGGGCAGTTTGTAACTAGGGGTCGCCTGTAAGTAGGGTGTTCTTAAGTAGGGTTCTGCCTGTACAATAAACATGGTATCTTTAGTCGCGTGACCCAGAATCCCTTTCACGGCAGTGGGGTGTTTTACAGTTTGGTAACACTTTTTTTCTGATGTTTTACGTAGAATTCTTGTCTACTGCCAGTTACTGATTATATGTCATGTTCCTCCAAATAGGTAACGCATTAGCCTATTTGGGCTGTGCAAGCTATTTCAACAAGAACGCTTCACATTTATCTATGTCAAGGTGGTATCCAGAGAGTTCCCAATCCAATTTGACATCACTTAAAATTGCAAAGATTATCACAGGTCCTATATGGCTAGCAGGATGTCATCTGTAAAGGACTTTGCCCCAGTCTACTCGTTTCACATGGGGATTCTTTGAATCTATATAATGCAAGTGGGAATCTAATAAAGTTTTGAATAGTAAAAGGAATAGTGGGCATCCCTGTCTTGTGCTTCTAAATTGGTACATGGGCAATGGGGATGTTTTTTTTCCATTTAAGGTCAGGACAGTGGAAGCACGTCTCCAATGTTTCGTTTTTGTACGGTTATATATAGAAAGTGCTGGGATACCCTATCAAATTCTTAGGATATTTGATGGGAGTCTGTTGTCATTGGTGAGTTTTGACATAATGCCAATTTATTATAAAGTATCATTGCTATCCCATTGGGTAAAGGGGGACATTTCTTAAAGGGCATGGTAAAACATTTCAGTTACTTAATATAATGTATTAATAAAGTAATAGGTCAACATAGTTTGGGCAGGGGGAATATTATTCTATGTAAGGAGATGTTTTTATTTTTGCCATTGCATGGGAGAACCAGTGCATTTGACCAAATATTAGTCACTTGAATAACCATATCCGCTTTGATCGTATAGGCTTACTGTTGACAACAGATTATTAAGATGTGTTCCCTCAAGTTAATAGAAATTTTAAAAAATGAAGTCATGTTAAATGTCTGGCAGAGGAAGCCTAAATAAAGCTCTGTAGTTTGCCAAATACCATGACGGGGAGTAGATATGTTTTACTAGACACTTTCATTTCTGCCCGTCTGATTGTGATCTTATATACTGCATTATTGATGGATTGCCCCACCTTTTATTGCACGCTATGGTAATCTGCCACATACAATGCTTTAGTGATTTAGCGATCTGTTTTGCTTGAAGGTTAATTAAGATTTGAAGGGGTTTTCCAAAAAGTTTTATGACTTATTGGGTTGTTTGCCATGTTCAAGTAGTAAAGTTGCTGAATCCATATATAATCTCTGCTAAGTTTTCTTAAGTTAATTAGGAAATCACTATATTCTATATTCCAATAATTGAGGCCATGTGCTCAAGGTGAAAAGAGAACCTGTCACATTTTTAAATAACTAATTGCATATTAGCTTCTATTTGAATGACCCATATAAATATGAATTGGGATTATTCCTGAAATACTTAATGTATAAATGACAAGTTAAGCTTAAAGGACATCTATCACCAGGATGAAGGATTGTAAAACTAGAACACTGACATACTGGTGTGTGCTCCCTTTGGCAGGATCCACTCTTCCTTAATCTTTCTAGGCCCTTGTTTTTAAGACAAAAAGGCTTTAAAATTATGCAAATGAACTTGAGGGGCTCAAGGCTGCATGGGTGTCAATTGAGCCTTGAGCCCCTCAAACTCATTTGCGTAATTTTAAAAACTTTTTTTTTAACCAGGACATAAGCTTAAAGAAGAGCAGATCCTGCCTGAGGGGGCACATACCAGTAGGTTAGTGTTCTTGGTTTACAACCCTTCATACTGGTGGTAGATGTTCTGTTCTATATAACCTGTTTCTATATCATGCTGCCTACAGACTGCATATACATTATGCCAAGTATCCTTCATTATATAGAAAATTTAATATTTGCATATGATGAAAGCTCTTATTCATGTCGTTGAACTTGTGCCAGGCATTAAATCCTATCACCCTTACAGTCTTGAAAACAGGTAAACTTTATGCTGTTATGTAAAGCAGCCACATGAAATAGCAGCTGTGTTTTGGTCATTGGTTAATCGGTCATCTCATTATATCCTACTGAAAAGTTCTAAAGCCAGAGACTGTCTGAAATAAGAGCCCAAGTCGATCAGTCACGCACCCTTTGTCATTTCAATTAAACAAATGACAGAAAACGAGATCGCATTAGTAGAGTAAGTGGTAAATTGCCCTTTTTGGTCCACACTTATTATATTCTATTCCATTATCTTTTTAACTATGCAAAATTCTTTCAGGGTGATTGAGAAACCAGACAACTTTCTGACATTAATATTATTTAAGATCTTGGTGCTATGACCGATAGTTGGGGTTTTTAGTTTCTTCCTTTAAAGATGCACCTTCCCATCCATTCAACTTGGCTCCATATTAAATGCCTTATCTTCATATTGCTGAGGTTAGGGACTCTGCATATAGCCTTCCACTCTCAAAGTAAAAAACTACTCCACCATAGCGAGTGTACTACCACAAAAAAAGGTGTTACAACGTTCTTTAATAAAACCAAAAATATATAAACTTTATTCAATATATAAAACGGCTCACAAATGTATCATCGTATAATGATCAATGTAACAGAGGATATCCAAAAATAGGTCCGATCGGACAAAAGCACTCAAATGCGTTACAGGGTATGTTGCTCTGTTCTTCAAAGGGCACATCCACAAAATAGTATAGCCTCCAAAAAAAATCACAGTAAGGGTGAATATGAGACATGCGCCTTAACACTGAGCTTGTAAGTAAAAGACTAGTGTCTTACCCATTTCCTGCAGTCTGAGGTTGCCTCCCAGACTCCCCAACGCGCGTTTCGCCCAAAGCTTCTTCAGGGCTAAACGTTCGGTGGAGAGTCCGGGAGGCAACCTCAGACTGCAGGAAATGGGTAAGACACTAGTCTTTTACTTACTTACCCCGTAATGCATTTGAGTGCTTTTGGCTCCATATTAGTTTAGCTCAAAGTTCTTGGCATTTTCTTCTTGCAGAATGCATGCATGCCTCTAGGAAGGAACAAACAACTATTATGTGTAGTATTTTCTGTTGTTGAAATGTTCCTGTGGGAAATGTTTTCTATTTGCCATATTACATAATGCTGTAGCATTGGTTATAAAAACACTCTTAACTTCCTTGAGGTGGTTACTTTTGTATATCGTTAACAAAACACCAGTGTAGTATTGACAGACGTAGTAGGGCAAATTTATCAAACTTTTTTTTTTTTGGCACAAATTTAGCACATATTTTTTGAAAAAAAAGTCTTGAGTTACCTATCACATTTGTCTCCATGACCTAGCTCTATGTTTCAAAACTGTCTTGATACTTTCTCCAGTAATAACTTTAGAAAAGTATTAGTTTTTTCCCATAACATGTTATACTTCAGGTTAGTAGTAGTTTTTGGTTGATATGTTTTGCATATATTTATAAAAAATTGGGAATCTCTTTAATAGAGATAAAAAACATATCTAAGGAATGATGAGGTTTTTACCATTAAAGCCAGGTTTCACAACCTTAAATCTTTGTGAAAAAACCTTACGTAATCCATTTACAATCCATTTGTCTTTTAGCATTTTTTTTCAGAAGAAATGCTGGGGAGATGCACATATATTGGATTTTTTTTATACAAAAAAAATGCACAATGGCATCTTCTATATATTCAAAGATGATAGAAGTATTGAGAGTGAATTGTGGTGTTAACTCTTTCATGACCAAGCAGCGTTGGTAGCTGAATATTAAGGTCAGATTTTCTGTTCTCCTCTTCATATCTTTGGAAAAACTTTTCTTATCAACATTTTTACTTGAAATGTGAGACTTTAATTCATGATGGAATATTTTTTATTAATTGTTTTTTATTTATAGAACAAGCAGACAATAAACTAAAAACAATAAAAAATAGTCTTTTATGATATTCACCCAACATAAATGTACATTGGCCGGTCATGAAAGGGTGTATGGAGAGGGTTCAAGGTCATTATACAGCTGACACCGGCTGGAAACTACCACGCGGCAATTAACCTGTTAGTTGCTGTGGTCAAACCCGGCTGCTGACAGTTTTTGCTTAAAATTACAGTACAATTCTGTTACTCCCCTTAAATATCCACTTTTAAAGTTCTAGTCGGGAGTATGAAACTGTATATAAAATCTCATATTTTTATTGCACCTTGTACAGTAGATATATGCTTCTATCACAGTTCAGTGGGCCACTGTCATGTTGACTAACCCTCTACACACAGTTGTTGCAGTTGGGGCTTATATAGCCATATATTGTCATCCAAAGGTAAAAGAATGCATAATAGGTTTTACTTGAGGTTTTGTTTGTTCTTATTTTATGTATGCATTGAGTCCCTACAAAATTCTTTATGGTCATCTCTACTTGGTTTTCTCTTGAGGCTGTATAATTGACTCCTCACAATAAATAAGAGATTCTACAGCTACCCAGAGAAACCTTAGTGATGCCTGCAGAAGATGAATCCTAGCACCCTGTTCTGGCAGATGCTTAGCGTTATAAGCAGTACCGGGCTGTACTCTGAAAAGTGGGGACCGTTACAGAGCAAAGCTACAACACCTCCAGTACACAAAGAAGCCAATTTGGAATACCTTTGCAGAGTTTGACTTTTCAGTTATTTACATATGAAAGTATTGATGTTGGTACATTTGCTCAGACAATGTGTGTAAATTGAAGTTTAGATCTACTTGCCATATAAATATTGTGATTTAAATAACGATTTCTAATGTTAAAAGCTGAGCTACAGAGGGCATGGGATGTAAAATGTGCAGCACTCTAAGTCTTTCACTCATGCTTTCCTGAAACTCTAAATATCATGTTGAACTTAATGCAAAATGACATTTTCCTCCAGGGCTTCAGAGAACACACACTTGACAGTGAAAAGTCACTTTGAAAGGTCTTTAAACAGTATTTTCTATGATTTGTAACCTTGAATTATGCTAGCTCTCAAATCTTCTCCAATATGCAGAGATGGGGCTATGTGTCTGTGTATATTTGGTGTGCACATGAAATAGGCTCAGCTGCAATAGCAGCTAGCAGAGGAAGCTGTAGCTCTTTTAATGATGTATTCCAGGAATATGAATGTTTGATACTAAAACCCATAATACTATAAATATATGAATACCGTAAAACTCAATGTCATTAATCACAAAATTGAGCTTAAATTGTTTGCTTTTTTTGATTAACAAAATTTTATGGGCTTTGTAAAGTAGGCAGTTTTTTCCAAGATGACCGCCACTGGAAACTACATTTCCTATGAGCCTTCAGTTCTCAGTAACAGCTCCTCCCTCTCATGCTCTGCTGTCCTGCTCTGTTACCATAGTAATGATGCCAACACTACACATTGCTCCACTGAGATGGCATCTCACCACAACACTGACCATACTTGGATGTGTTACATACTTTACTGGAGTGTAAAGTATGTACCGTTGTGTGGTACATTTTCCGCTATATCAATATTTTTGCCTCCATGTACATCATCTTTATCCAGTCTCCTCCATGTTTAACCACATTGTGACCTATGGTCATTGGTGCCTGAATGTTCAGGTCAATTCTTGACGTTCTGCTATGTGCTTCTTTAAATAATGAGCTCTCTGTTTTTGTTTTTTTTTTTGTTATTTGGACATATGGGAGATTTTTCTTTTTCTGTGGGATGAATTCCATTTAATTAACAAGATTTTATTAACTCTTTCTTGGTGGTGGCAAAAAAAAATCATTAATTCTGGTTTAGGCTTTTTTTTTTTTAATATGTTATCTTTATTGTATGGGTCACCATGATTATGGCAATGCCCATTTATATAGCTTTTTATGGTGGTTTTGCAGAAAATAGAACACATTTTGTGAGAAATTCACTTTTGCATCACCATGTATTAATGAGCATAAACATTTTTCTTTTTTTGTTTACACAGCTGTTTTAGAGCTTGTATTTTGTGGGACAAGCTGTACTTTTTTTTATATCATGTCGGTCTAAATGGTACTTTTTGATCACTTTTATCCTGTTTTTATGAGGTGAAAATATAATAATTTTGTGCTTTTTTCAAGGCATTCACTGTACGGGTTCACAGACAATTTTATTTTATTTTATTTTACGGGTTGTTACAGACCTGGTGATACTCCAATATTTAATGTTTTTTTGGTGAGTTTCACTTTTTATGTTGCATTTTATTCTTATATGAAATGGAGCATCGGGGCTTTTATTCTTATTTTATACTCATTTTTTTTTAAAAAAACCTTTTTTAACGGTTTTATTTTTTCCCAGAGTGGGACATGAGCAAGTGATTATTTGATAACTTTTTCAGTGTAATATACTGCAATAATATACTGCATTACTAATGTATTACAGCATATTAGATAGCCTATGCATTCTGCATAGGCTGACAGCAGTGCATTTAGATTGTGATCAAACCTTTTTTAGACCTCAGGATTGCCATAGAAAAGAGTGGCACCTCGGAACGTTGCCAATCATCCCGATAATGCCCTATATACGCCACTATGACCGTAGCTTCTATACAGTTAAAAAGCTGGTATTAGGGTTACTGCGGGGTTCCTACGGTGATCACCAATGAGCCTGAGGGGCTACCCTAGCTGATCTGACTGTACTGTTGTACCCTACCCCTCCTTCCTCAGCACTTGTGCAGTGAGCACTTCCTGATCACTGCAGGGAGCAAGAGTGAAGGTGCGACAGTGTAACAGTTCTAAAGCCTGATCAGAGGTTCTAGGATGGCCCCTTAAGCCCCTGTGTGTGTGTATATGTATATAAGTACATGTATATATGTGTATGTAAATATGTATGTGTATATATATATGTGTGTGTATATGCATATATATGTATATCGTAATGTGGATAGTATTACTTTAGTTTGTAAGTATATCTTTTAAGATCTATTTTTCAATTTTTTTTTTTAGGTTTGCCATATAGTTCTGGGTTTAAGACCAGCCACTCCAGAAGAAGAAGGACAGATCATTAGGTACTGTAGTTCATATTTTTTGTATGGATTATAACAACCAGTATTTTATAGCCAAAAAAAATTTTCAAATATTTTTTTAAATTCTGCAGGGGGTGGTTGGAAAGAGAAAGTCGACATGGCCTTCAAGTTGGGCACAATTGGTTTCTTATATCTATGCAGTGGTGGCAGCAGTGGAAGGAATATGTCAAATATGTAAGTAACTATTGTTTGGTTACCTGATAAAATATAAAAGTTAGTTTGTGATGGGAAAGCACTTACGGAAATTATAAAGCATGCACAGTCGGTTCTAAAATTAAGATTCATATATGAATGAAAGCCAAATGACTAATATATAGTGTGTAATCCCAATCAGAATGACTTTTTACTTGTCCGTTTAAATTATTTGGACACTATTCCCTTAATAAAATACTTGATGCATGTTCTTGCACTATTGCATGTCTTTCCGATTTTGTGATGTTAAATACATTTTTAACTAGTGATATACATTACACTGAAAATGAACTCCACAAATGATTCTCTCTCATTGCATAATAAATGAGCATCTTGTAGTACTTACCGGAAACCTACCACTTCAAAATGGTCATTCAGACCTAACACATACCTTTGCCTTTGGGTATGTAAGCTGATGCTAGAGGTGGTCTTGTTAAGGCAGATAAATCCACTGTTTCACCCAAAAATCTTAATTTCTCTTTGTATTGCGGCCCTGCGAAATTAAGATACAGTGCGCACGCGCCAGTGCTTTCCGAGAGCTTGGTGACATCACCGGCTCTCGGGAGGGAGGGTGGATGGAGCAGTTTCACACATGCAAGGCGCATGCATTCTTATGATCGCGACCAAGCGCCGAGCGTCCTGTGTCTGGGGCACAGGTGCGCTGAATGGGGTAATTTGATTAGTGTAAACATAGATTTTTTTTTTTCCGAAAAACTGCAGATTTATATGCCTTAACAAGACCACCTCCAGCATCAGCTTACATACCCCAAGGTAAATGTATGTTTAGGTCAGAATGACCATTTTGAAGTGGTAAGTTTCCTTTAGAGGAAACCTACCACTACCGATCTATCTATTAAGGTTGATGCGGTGGTGCAAGCATCTAACGTACGTAAGGATAGCCATTTTTAGGGCTAATCCTTTATTCCCCTCTATCTTTTCTTATCTTTAAGCAGAGTAATATGCAAATTTTCTAAAGAGGCTACTGTGGCGTGGAGTAGCCGGAGCTGAGGCTACGCTGCGTGGCTACTCCACGCCCCAGTAGCCTCTTTGATCCTCCTACCAGACATCTTCTACAAGGAGCTGCGTGCACTCGTCCACAAAGCCTGAGTTCTGCGAATGTACAGAACACAGGCCAGCTGCTGCGTGATCTCGGCTCCATGTGCAGAACTCCGGCTTCAGGGACCAGTGCACGCAGCTCCTTGTGGCGGTGCCCTGAAGATGTCTGGGAAGGAGGATCAAATAGGCTACTGGGGCATGGGGTTGCTGTGCGGCGTAGCTTCAGCTCTGGCTTCTCCACTCCCCAGTACCCTCTTTAGAAAATGTGCATATTACCCTGATTAAAGATTAGAAAAGATTGATGGGAGTAAAGGATTAGCCCTAAAAGGGCTATCCTTACATTAATAGGTAGATCTGTAGTATTGGGTTTCCTTTAATTAAAATGGTAAATAATGAGACCTAATGAGAGGAATGATGTTTCCTATGCAATGGGCAAGTGAAAATGTGTTGTGATGGATTGGTTTAACAGTTTTTCTTTCTGCTGTAATTGGTTTGAAATGTGCAACATCACCAGCCCCCCAGTATTAGACCATCTAATACTGAGCAACATGAAACATAAAGGATATTTCTCTTAAAATGCTTCTTTTCTGGTCACATGAAGGTAACAAGAATGCAAGTACTATATGTGTGTAAACTGGAGCTTGAAAAAAAAAATAAAAACCTACCATCAAAAACAAGTGTGGATAAACCAG
The DNA here is from genome assembly GCA_019512145.1 of Engystomops pustulosus. Taxonomy (NCBI): domain Eukaryota; kingdom Metazoa; phylum Chordata; class Amphibia; order Anura; family Leptodactylidae; genus Engystomops; species Engystomops pustulosus. The sequence continues at coordinate 123,054,109 of CM033642.1, read as the reverse complement.
GGACACTCATAGATCCAGACACAATGACTGTAGTAGAGTTCTTATATTTGTTATCCATGGCCTCCTTCCTTCTTAAATCAACGTAAAATTATGCTAATGAGTCTGAGGGGCTCTTGGGGGTTGTTTCCACCATGATGTCTTTTCAATCGTTTTTACAATGAGTAGAACATGTCTCACACTGCCCCTGCTCTGCTCATTGTAACAACCATTGAAAAGACATCACCGAGCGGCTCTGAAAACACCCACCTGAATCAGAATCATTAGCATCATTTTAAAAGTTGATTTTAGAAGTAAAGGAGGTCATGGATAAGGAAGACGATTTAGAAGATTACCACAGTCACTGTAGGTGCCACTAGTTTATCATGTTTGATAGTAGCTGCTTGATGGTAAATTTTCTTTAAGCACCTGATGCACTGCTATTCAACTTAAATCTCCTATTGAAGGAGGTCCAGGCAGAAATAACCATGGTTCTTGTATTTAGGATATGACCTTGTTGCCCCAATAATCTATGGGTTAAAATAGGAATTTCTCAGAAATGGTGCACGCAATATAAATGAGGGCAGTTTTGAAATTGTAGTGCGTTTCTCCATAACGTGCTGTAAACTGAAAATAGTACTAAAAGGAGATTTAAGACTCCCTTTAAGCCTATCCCCTCAGGCTTTTGCTTATAAAACATAGAAATGTCCTTTACTAAATAGATTTTTTTTCTTGACATTGTATTAAAGAAAAACATCCAATAATAATGTAATCTTATAGCAATAAGTATGTGAGCCACATTAAGGTTCTTGTAGGAAAACATGGAGAAAAAGACCATTAGACTACCCTCTGATTACAAGAGTGAGGGTCCTTTGTTATCCCCCCATCTGGTACTGCTGTTGTAGCTGCTCATTTCATTCACTGCTTAACTGTTGGACAATACTATGCAATAACACCCAGAGGATATTTTCAATTACTTAAAATACCCCTTTAATAAAGTGAAGCACTGCAGACATTTTATTAAACATGAATTTTTAAGTTGAAAATGTAGATATGGATCATGGAAAGGTTGCTTTATTAGTACTTTGAAATGGTATCATTATGTGGTAAACATTTAATGTCATTAATGTATTATATGGCTATCAAATCCTTATCTTCTGACATGAAAATGTGCAAAGGCAGCAGACAGAATCTTAAATGCTGCCAGAAGCGCATTTAAAAAGACATTATAAAGCACAGACAGGATCCTTGGCACCATAGGTTTAGAAGCAATGGTTTAATGTAACATCTGTTTCAATAGGAACTGTATGATATACTTTACCCTAAAGTCATGATCATTGGTGTCATCAATGTTATAACATTGGAGTGTGCTGCTTCTGCCTGACTTTATTGTACAAAGGGAAAGTTAAAAAAAAAAAAACAGCAGAGAGGGGGAGCTATCATATCTAAAATGGATATCCAAATTTCTTAGTGTTAATAAGTTCACAATACAAAATTTCTGCCACAGCCTATTCCCTTTAACTTCTTTTAAACAAGGTTTTGTCCTTAAATTTGTATATTAAAAAATGGAAATGGGAAATGGTTACTTACGACTTAAAAAAAGTTTGCCCATGAAAGTTGTATCCCCTAGTAATGTTTACACAGTAAATATAATATTTAATCCCTTACTTTGCAATCTTGCTCATTTTTACAGCTGTTTTTGGTCCTATAACTCCGTGTCGGGTCAGTGTAAAATCCCAGTGTGTGGGAGAGTCCCAGAGTGTTTCTCTAAGCAGAAACGGCATTCCTCTGTACTATGAAATGCAGTGTGCTGACATTCGGGCAGATTTATCAAGCTGTCTGAAAGTCAGAATATTTCTAGATGCCCATGGCAACCAATCACAGCTCGGCTTTCATTTTACCAGTGCTCATGAATATTTTAAAGGGGAACTGTGACTGGTTGCCATGGGCAACCAGAAATATTCTGACTTTCAGACCGCTTGATAAATCTGCCCCAATGTGTTTAGATTATTAGGGTCCAGGGTTTTGCTGCTCTTCACATTTAACCTACTAGTATCTGACAAATAGAAAAAGAGAGAGACAGATGAGAGTCATGAGATGACTTAGATGACTCAGTCTCATATACACGCTGCTGTTGGTCAGGAAGTGCCTCTGTCTGTAGTGCTCTTTGCCTCCTGTCCCTCCCCCCTACAGTACAAGACAAGCTATTTATGCCAGAGCAATCTGACAGACTATAGTCAGGAGTTTATGGTCATATCCAGGGACATCCAAAATATAAAGACCAGGACTTATAGAAACCAGTTGAAATTTATATCTGTGAAATGCTGTATTTTTGTTAATAACATTGAATTAGAGAATGTTTTTTTTGTTATCCTGAATATATTTTAAAAATTTTTTTCTTCGTGGGAATACCCCTTTAAGTTTAAAAATCCCTGCTGTTGTCTCGTAGGAGTTGTAAATGACAGCATGTACAAGACAAGAATTTTGAATTTGTCCTATTATATTTTTATAATATTCTTAAAGTGCCTCTAAAGATGTACAGAAAGTCCCTGGGTTAGAAATTAGAAGTTGGAAAAGCTATACAGGCGGTCCCCTACTTAAGAACACCCGACTTACATACGACCCCTAGTTACAAACGGACCTCTGGATATTGGTAATTTCTTGTACTTTAGTCCCAGGCTACAATAAACAGCTGTAACAGTTATCACATGTGTCTGTAATGAAGCTTTATTGTTAATATTGATTCTTATGACAATCCAACATTTTTAAAATCCAATTGTCACAGAGACCAAAAAAGTTCTGTCTGGGATTACAATGATAAAATATACAGTTCCGACTTACATACAAATTCAACTTAAGAACAAACCTACAGACCCTATCTTGTACGTAACCCGGGGACTGCCTGTACTGTGTAATGGTAGCTCAAGAAACCTTTCTTTTTGTTCCTTTGACAATTGGATTTCCAGAAATGTGGGTTGTCAAGTGAATAAAGCTTCACTATATAGACTCATTTCAAAACTTTTACAGCTGACCATTGTCATATTAGGCAGAGAGGTCCGTCTTTAAGGCTCCATGCACACGAGGTGTGAACACTCCTAACCCCTCCCCTCTCCACTGAAAGCAGAGCTGCGCCGTAAAAAGGGCAACACATGTGACATGGTACACAGCGTGGTCACAGTGTGTTGAGACGGTGTGCTCACCATACCGTACCCCGGTGGCCGTTGATGCAGCCTGGTAATCTGTGATTATTTTGGCAGCGCTGTGGAATCTGTTGGCGCTTTTTAAATAAAGGAATTATTATTATACTATCATTGCTCTTCCAGCACCCTAGCTCCTTTACCTTGTGAGTTTGCCTACAGCGTTGGTCACATGTATAATGTGTGATTTAATGCAGTCAATCACTAGTTTAAGTAATGGGTCCCATTTCCCCATTAATTATTGCATCAATTATTATGTAAATACATTCAAATGTAATAATGTGAAACTACATATCTATCCCAAATAAATGTTTGGGAGCACATTTTTGTTATTAACTATGTTTTGTGTCATTCATGTGTTATTTCTATTTGTAGTTTGTAAGAAAATAGCTGAATGAAATTGGTAACCTTGTGTTTTGTCTGATCTCAGATGACCCCTGTAATGATACTGAATTATTATGCCTTTTTTTCTATCTACATATGTAATGCTAAACACTTGCACTAGCAGATCAGAATCTTAAAAATGTGTTTTATTTCCCACCCTGTTCTTCAAGTTTGCTGCCTAGACCTCTTGAGATGTATTATTTCTATAGTACATTATACTTTCTTAATAATCCACTTTTAGTAAAGATTTTTTGTTTTCCAACAGCCTTTTGCTTAGAGGTATTCCAACTTCTTCCCAAGAGTAACAGTATTTATAATTATAATTTTGGTATAAATGGTATCTTCTACAGTATAACTTGTTACTGGGAGCTTCCTGGCATACACTCATTATATCCTTGCACATTGTGTACTCAATGTAACACTGATTTCAGTTGTTAGTTTATATCTGCTTTTAAGGAAATCTACAATTAAAATCAAACCCCTTCTCGTAGATCCAGTTACCGTGACTATGATAATGTTCCTATGTTTATTATCCATGGCCTCCTTCCTTATAAAATCAACTTTTAAAATTATTATAATGCGCCAGAAGGGCTCTACAAGTGTTACAAGAGCCCCTCAGTGCTCCAACTTTGATGGTTGTTACTCCCCACTGCTGTAATCTCATGCAGTATTAAGTTTTAGCACCCAGTGAAGAGGGAAAATGCTCTGTCTAGTGTAATAGCCTATAAAGCTACAGCACCAAGGGGCACCTTCTCATTAGCATAATTTGTAAACTTGATTTTTGGAGGAGGAGGATAACAAATATAAGATTACTACAGTCACGTTCCTGGATCAATGAGTAAATGTCCCTGAATCGGTTGATTCATGCTTGGTTGTGATGGTAGATTATCTTTAAGAGGAACAGCAGCACAGTTTCATATGAGTGAACCTGGTCAGCTTTTGTTACCTGCACAGCCTGAGGCTAGCAGAGTCATGTGGTTAGCTTACAAATGACTGTGAGGTCTGTGCTATATTATGAAAAGTAGGCATAGGGGGAGAGTTACATTTTTGAATACCATATATGTAATACCAATTGATTCTATAATAATTGAATAAACACTAATGAATGTATTGCACTTTTTAACTTATTTATTTTATCAATTGTTTTAGGAGTTAAAACCTGTTGTTATTGAACCTTCTCCATCGTTAAATGGTAGCCGATACTCGCTTGGGGCATCCTCTTTGGATCAAAGGGAAGATGACAGGACAGGCACTAATATGCATAGCACTACAGAAGAAAAATCTTCTGATAACATATCTTCTGCATCGGAAGCTTCAGAATCAACAACCAGCAGTAAGGATAACGGCTGTTTCCAAGCAGTGCTTTTATGTCTGGTTCTATCTGAGGTGAAGCCTGTAGGGAAATGTTTTCCATTACACAAGATGGTAGAAAGATGGCTGAAAATCGAATAAGGTGTCTATAGATTTTTGTTGTTTGTGATCATAGGTCCCCGAAGTTTTAATCCATTTGCTTAGAGAGAACAGTAATGCTTTAATTTCCTCTTGATCACAGATACCTGCAATGCAGTCAGCAACTTGGGGGAACTTAGAAGCAGTGAACATATAAGAATGCTCCATCTACAAGCATAGCAGAGAAGCCTTAATCACATTTGATTAGTGAGCTATGTATCTATAAACTGAAATCAACACGGTCAAGCCTCATCGACTGTATTGATGACCATGGTAGTTCTATCTACAGCACAGAGCATTTTTGTTTGGCAATTTATTGGATTTATTTGACAATACAAGAACACAGCGTTATTCTGCAATTTTCTAAGCAAATGTTACGTAGTCTGTTGGGTTGTTGTTTCTCACAATGAATGTTCTTGATAATGTTAGGAATTGTAGACTATTCCTTATTAGGCCCCATGCACATGAACACAAGTTTGCGGCCGTACAAACATCCTCCATAGACTGCAATGGCCGCATAGCGTGATACCACGATCTGTTCTATTTTTCCCCGTGTTCTGACCTGTATGCTATGGATCTCTATGGAAGGGTCACCCCTGCTTTACATGGGGCCGGATGTACGCCCGCCCGGCTATGGTCCGGCAGGCATATGTTCCTGTGCATGCGGCCTTACACTGTTTGCTTGCTGTTACAGGGGCAGCCAAAAGAAGCTTTGTTTTCCTTGTCCCGTGCTGGAAAACTTATTTGCATATTTCCCAAAATCCCTTAGTGGAACAGCATAGTCTCTGCATGCCTGCAAGGCAGCCTTGATTTGCAAAGCTCTTGCTTTCCTGCACTTTTTAACATCAGAATTGTTAGCAAATCAACCTGATTTTTAACCCCTTCCCATCAATACCCTTTTCATTTTTGTGCTTCCATTTCCCCATCACCACGACGGCACCAACCAGAGAGAGGGATCCGCCCCCAGGGACAGGAAACCTGAGCATAAAAAACACGCCCTTCCTATCCTGCCTCAGTGGTTTCCTGTCCCTGGCGGGAACCTGAGTGTGTAGAGAACTACTACCTGGTACCTGTCAGACAACAGGTACTAGGGTTTTGAACCCAGCCAGTGAGCTGGAGGTCGTCCAGATCTGGAGTGATCCAAAGCAGCCTAGCCCCAGAAACAGCATGATGTGGGGACTAGAGTGCGCCTGTTCGGGGTTCCTGCTGCATGCTGCTGACCCCAGAGTGGGAGCCCAGCTGTGTCCGACATCTCTAGAAGCAGGTTTCGGAGTTACATGGTGTGACAACTCTCCAGACACACCTCACATGGTGAATGGCGCTAACAGGATGGGACTTCTGGCGTCCCGTACAGAACACGCCTCCAGTTGGATTGGTTTGTGTCTGTTGGATTATCCATTTGAGGGGCTAACGGAACCTGACAAGGAGCTCACCGTATCCCCGCAGACCCGGCAGAACCTCTGTACCTATATGAGAGTTCTGGGTGGTAAGTCTACTTTTCTTCTATTACACTCATGATATGTAGTGTGTAATATGAATTCTGGTTAACCTATGGAAAAGCTACCAGCCATTCTAAACTAAACATGCTTGCTTTTGTGAGGGGGCTGCATCTATGCAGCATTAAAATCTGCAAGTCCCAGAATGGGAAGATGGTCTGTAATCCTGGTTAGTAGCTCAGGTCACAGCTTTTTGATTAATTACCCTTGCAGGTTCAGTTAATTATCTAACGACTTGCAGGTTAGCCTCTCCTCCTAGGTGGAGAGATGTGCAGGACTGAGACCCCTCACAGAGCACATGGTTACTTTTCAGTTATCTTGGAAGGTCTGATGAACCACATGCTGCTTTTATAAAGCATGGCCTGGACTAAAAGTGAGTTCCCATCAACATTGATCATTTGGAAACTCAGGATTACAAGATGTAGTAAAACATTTGTTATATGGGCTATGCCTGCAAAACTTGTTAGGTTTTAAACAACTCAGTGTTGGCATATTGCAGTTTGGTAACAGATGTGCAGTTTCCTAACTTAATTCAAACTGCTCTCTCCAACCTTGTACATCTACATACAATAGGATCTAAAAGGTTTATTCATATAACACATTGTGGTTGCGGGGCTATTAACACATTAACATTTGACTATGTATTCGCTGAGAGAGTGGACTTTGAGTGTCAGTGCACTGAAAGATGGGAATCCATCACTAAAGGCAGGCTCACGGAGCCTGACTAGGAGTCAAACCCCCCCCCCCCAACCTCAGACCTGGAGTTGTGAGGCCAAAATAGGGAAATGGTAATATGATTAATACCATAATCTTTGCTATCAGCAATTATATCACCTGAGGTATAGAGTATATTGTTAATTATGCCTCAATCCTTGCTGGGAATAGTTTCACAGATGCAGGGTAATGTGAATTATGATATATCTCTTGCTGTGAACAGCAGTTCCACAAATACCCAAGATAATGTGAATAAATTACATAATCCTTGCTAATTTTCCATGTCATGTATTGCGAAGCTGTAAAAAAAATTTCCCAATGCAATGAATTAGGGGGGGGGGGGGGGGAATTTTTCTCCATTTTCTTGTGAGCTCTCTTTTAGCATCTTTCACTGAGCACTCCAAATGACACTTCTCTACTCCTATTTTGGATCGGTGCAAATATAGGATACTACATTTATATAGGTTTTAAGTTTTTTTTTTTTCTCTAAATTGAAACTTTTTTTTAAAAAAAAAAAATGTTTTTCTATATTCTGATGCGTATTGAGCTGTAGAAGTTGTTATTTTTTTTACATTTATATCGATACCATTTGTGGGTCTGTAAGATCTTTTGATCAGTTTTTATTTTAATTTGTATTACCTGCTGTGAATGTGGTCTGCCAGTCAGTGTCAACAGAATGCAGAAGTACTAGGGAAAACAAGCCCTTATAAAGCTCGATACAAGGAAAAATGGGTAATAAAGAAGTGGCACAAAAAATGGAAAAGTAAAAGGGTATATACACGAAGCAGTTTATGTTCTGATATCTTGGAGTCTCTGCCAGGGGCGAATTAAAGGGGTATTCTCGTGTGGGCATTCTCATTGTTTCATTAAACTGCCATATATAAACATTTCTTCAATTAGATGTTATTAAAAAAATGTTCCTGTGTGAAGATAATTTCTCATAAATGTAGTCATATGGTCCCTTAGAAACAAGACTGTGTCCTGGGATACAGCCACCTCTGCTGGAGGGATTTAACAAAGAAACAAAAGGTTTTTGTATATGAAATGTCTGGGAGTTACCACAGGTCTCACAGCCGTCCTGTGGTAATGAACGCTGAAGCCAGGTGGTCAGGCAGAGCTCAATACTGCATGTCTGGCCATCGCTGCCAAAATGTGAGGTGGTCGTATCCGAGGAAGCTATCTCGTTTCTAAGGGACAACATGGTGACATTTATGAGAAATTATCTTCACACAGGAACAGTTTTTTAATTAACTTCCAATTAAATTAATGTTTACATAAGGAAAATGAATTTCAATTAAATGTAAATGCCCAGATGGGAATACCCCTTTAAGACGGCCGTGGGCTGTATGAATATTCTAGTCCCTACAAGTCTGGAGTTCACTTTCTACGTTTGATACTAGAATCAATTCTTGGGGAATGGAGGATGTGTTCTTTCTGCCTGCTTTCAATCTGCAGTTTCAGGACCTTAGAGGACCTTCAAAGGTCCATTAAATAGCTCTTTTGTACATGTGTGTTGACAGCAGGAACAGGTGTATGAGGATTTAATGGGTTAAGGTCCTTCTCAGTATAAAATTTGGTGGATGGTTTGGGTGCCCATGGTACCCCTAGAAGGCTTGGGCCCCAATTTACTGTCCAAACCGCCTATATTATAATCCACTACTGATCTCTGCAAATGCATAGACCTGAAATCTGGTCCAGCAAAATCTGTCCCCTTTACACAACTGTTCACATCTGGTATTGAAAGAAGATGTGCAAAGAAGATAATAGGTGCACAAAGAAGACCAGTTGTAGACCCCAATATCCTGAAGCTTATTTGTAAAAAAAAAAAAAAAAAAAATATTTTCTCTGACATAACAGATTGCTCGGAACACCAAAAAGGAATTCCTTGACAGCTTATGAGGTGCTCTACACATCATAGTTTTTACTTGCTGGTGATTTCCAAGCTGTACATGTAATAGATGAGTTGATGCTACTTTTTCTCTTTGCAATATAGTCAATGAAAAAGTCAGATAGGGTTAGAGGTATAGAGCAAAGACGGCCCTGACTTTACATTGGTTTTATGTTGTTTTTTGTGGGGGCCTGTCGCCACATTTGTGTCACGTGCTACCGTTTTGTGGCACGGCTTCATAAGTCTTCATGAGACACAAATTTCTGCACTGAAATGGGTGTTCCGTTGCACAGTCGGACCTTGTGGCACATTTATCATGCGAAGTCCGATGTTAAAGGTGTACTTAAAGTTGTGCACTTTGTAAGGGCAGTGCACAGGATGCCAGATTCATGAAGAACGTGCGCCAGAAATCCTGAATCTGGCGCACACTACGCAGGCAAACTGCACAAAGTTAAATTTGCACAGTTTTTAGTAAATGTGGGCCTTTTGTCTCCTAAAATTTCAACAGTCCGTGTGGCCTTTTTTGGCATGTTCAAAAAATGAATTCGATCCTCGAATTGTAACATGTAGTAATTTTCTTTCTATTGCAGCTTTCCTGTACTCCAGCACACCAGGTGCAGACATGTGCTTTGCCCGCCAGCATAACACTTCAGATAACAATAACCAGTCTATGAGTGGTTCCAATGGTAGTATATTAATGCAGCTCAATCCACAGAAACCAGGAGCTATTGATAATCAGCCACTGGTAACGCATGAGAATATAAAGGTGAGTTATATATTTAGCAGAAATTATCATTCTCTGTAAAACTGATCACTTTCTACATGCAGTCCTATTTGTGGGTAACAAAATTAACTAAGCGGAATGATCCAGAAAGTTGGCCTATTCATTAACTTCTATCTCTCTATATACATTGAGTAGTAATGCTCGCACTAGAAAGAGGATGGTTTTCTTTTCACTCCAAGTAATATACAAATCTGCTCTACATCATGCTCAATAGAGATCAGAGACATGGTTTGCTTTAATCTTGCCAAGTCTTCATGGAGAGTACTCACAGCTAAGCCCTCTCCTATAATGTATCGCTACTATATTACAGCCGACTCCTGCCTTTAACCCCTTCCCGCCACTCCATTAATAAAGTCTCTCAGCCGCTTGTATGGAAAAAAAAAAACAAAAAAAAAACCTACATACTCGCCTTATGAAGCTTCCTGCAGCTCGCTGCAATTCTTTTCCTCCTTCTCTTCCCCTCGTAGCAGAGCGGCGTCATGCAATTGCCTGCGGCACACACTATTATTCACTGTCACTGAGTGTCATACTAGTGTGGGCCAAGGGTGAGCGCATGGACACGTCTCTGCCCTCTCTTCTATGAGGGATGAGAAGGAAGGAAGGGCCGCGAAGATCATTGGGATGCATCAGAAGGTAAGAGAGATTATTTTTTATAATAAATCTATATATATAGGGGTTTGCAGCACATTTTTTTTGTGCTCAAAACTCGACTTATACACAAGTATATATGGACACTCATTATATAACATAATTGTAGAATTTTATAATTTTAGTGTAAAAATTAGTGTAGGAATTATATAATTTTGTGCTACGGTATGATGATATTTCGGAGCACAAAATGCATGTTCTAAATTATCATGCCTTGTTCAACCTTTTCATTTTTTTAAAAAATGGTCATTGTGACATTATAAGCATTAGCCGGTTATACAAACTGAAATAATACCGTTTCAAGTCAAAAATGTATTCTAGGTTACATTTGCACATAGGACCCTGTTAGAAAGGAGCTGCTGAACTCTCTCGTCCATGAATCTGGCGATTTTTGGATGTTTCTGCTTAAATTGTTTTGCATGAGGACAGAAAACACTCAGAGATGTGAACTGCCTTCCACCTTATAGACACTCCTTTTAATGATGTCCTGAGGTTCTCAGTGGGGTTGAGGTCAGAGGAGCATGGGGGCCACACCATAAGTTGTCCCCTTTTATGGACATAGCAGCCAGAGATGCAGATGTGTTATTTGCAGCATGAGACGGTGCATTATCATGCATGATGAAATGATCTTGCTGCGGAATGCCGGGTTCTTCTTCTTCAAGAACTTGTCTCCAGCTATGACAAAGATTTTTGCAGCTGCCCTTTTAACCTGACATAATTAGCTTTGGAAGAGTCCTAAATTTTCCCTTCGACACACACCAGTGTGCTGAGACTAGCTAATCACATCTTGATTGTGTCATGATCACGATGAAGTGTTTTGGCAAGGTGATTGTCATTGCCTTTACCTAAACACTCCACAATTTGTTGCTTCTCAGCAGCTGAGACATCTTTTCTTTCCTATTTTGCTGAAATGTAGGCTGCTTAATAATGGGGGACAGACTTCTTAAGTATTGCCTTAAATGGACACATCTGCCAAACTAGTTAGCACAGGTGTCTGTATTTTCTTTCAGTGATAAGATCCCTGACAACATCACCATCAATATCCTTTTCCATATTAATTTGGAATATATTGCATATTATATATATATATGGGCCAATCATGTGTTGGGAAATAGGAAATTGTAAGACAGGTTATGTGACATGTCTCAAGTGCTGGGGCCCACCCACTATGGGTTATTAGTAGATTGTTGCCTACATAAACATGAGGGGCAGGTGCCAATCTGGAAATGCACGTAAATAGCAGTTAACCCTTACCGACATGCGACGTAATAGTACGTCACATGTCGGGGTCCCGGTACATGGAGAGGGCTCGCGGGCCAGCCCTCTCCATAGCCGGCAAGTCTTTGCTGCATATTGCAGCAAAGGCTTAACGGTAAAACCCGCGATCAGTGCCGGCACGATCGCGGGTGTTTTACCACTGATCGCCGCGGCAAAGGTGCGCAGCTTCAAAAAGACGGCGGCGGCAGGGTGCCGCCATCTTTCCGTGGCACGTCGCTCCCCTGATGTCATCGGGGAGCGGCGATCCGTCGCCATGGTAGCTTCGGGTCCACGAAGACCCGAAGCTACTTGGTGCCCATTCATTACAATGTGCTGTCAGCACATTGTAATGTATGAGTAGTAAAATCCCCATATACTGCCCAATCTATCAAAATATGATAACGGTTTTTCACTGCGTCTAACCCCTTAATGGAAAATCGCGCCCAAAGTCGAAAATGGCACTTTTTTGCCATTTAAAAAAAATTAAAAATTCTATAAAAAGTGATCAAAAGGTCGTACAGTCGCAAAAAACTAAACCACCCCACCTCCGTACACCAAAGTATGAAAAAAGTTATTAGGCCAGAAGATGGCAAAAGCCCCCAAAAAATTTTGTACAGGAGGTTTTAATTTTTTAAATGTATGAAACCTTATAAAACCTATACAAATTTGTGGATATCACCTACATTGTACCCACCCCAAAAAAAAGTAGACATGTCATTTGGGTGCACAGTGAAATCCGAAAATCCAAGCACAGAAGAATACGCGCACAATGCGTTTTTTTAACCAATTTCACTGATTTGGAAATTTTTTCCGCTTCCCGTACATGGCCATGGAATTAAATACCACCATTTTGAAGTGTAATTTGTTGCGCAGAAAATAAGGCATCCACACAGCTCTGTACATGGAAAATAAAAAAGTACAGATTTTTGAATGTGGGGAGTGAGAAAATGAAATGCAGAATCGAAAAAAGGCCGCGGCTGGAATGGGTTTAATGCAGTGAAAATGGTAAAAAAACGCATTTGTGCCGTATTCTTGTGGGCTTGGATTTTATGGATTTCACTGTGCACCCCAAATGACATGTCTACTTTATTCTTTGGGTCGGTACGATTACGGGGATACCAAATTTGTATAGGTTTTATAATGTTTTCATACATTTAAAAAATTAAAACCTCCTGTACAAAATTTTTTGGGGGGATTTTGCCATCTTCTGGCGCTAATAACTTTTTCATACTTTAGTGTTTGGAGCTGTGGATAGTGCAGTTTTTTGGATTTTGATGTCGTTTACAAAGTTATCACTTTTAGGACAGTACTACCTTGTGATCACTTTTTATAGAATTTTAATTTTTTTTTTAAATGGCAAAAAAGTAGATCTGACATTTTCGAACGCGGTGATACCTAATATGTTTATGATTTTTACTGTTTATTTATATTTATATCAGTTCTAGGGAAAGGGGGGTGATTTGAAATTTTAGGTTTTTTTTATTATAATTTTTTAATTTTAACTTTTTTTTTATTTTTACTATTTTTCAAACTCCCTAGGGTATTACAGTATGGCAGTATATGTGGATTTTACTACTCATACATTACAATGTGCTGACAGCACATTGTAATGAATGGGTTAACCCGAAGTAGCTTCGAATCTTCGTGAGACCCGAAGCTACCATGGCGATGGATCGCCGCTCCCCGATGATGTCAGGTGGAGCGATGATCCACGGAAAGATGGCGGCGCCAGCGTGCCGCCGTCTCTTTTAAGCCGCCGGCACCTTTACCGGCGGCGATCAGCGGTAAAACACCAGCGATTGGTGCCGGCACCGATCGCGGGTGTTACCGGTAATCCTCTGCTGCGATATGCAGCAAAGACTTATTGGCTATGTAGAGGGCTCGTCCCGCAAGCCCTCTCCATGTACCGGGACCCGACATGTGACGTACTATTACGTCACATGTCGGGAAGGGGTTAAAGAACCTCCAGACTTCTGAAAATCTAGCCCTCGCCATTTGGCACTGATGTACCAGCTCTGGCCCTGCTTCTCCGTCTGGCCCACCACTGCCTCTTCCAACATGTTCTGGTCGAGGACTCGCCTCCGTCTCAGAAGCACTGTGTTCACCCGGAATATCAACCCAGCTTGGGTCTGTCACCTCATCATCCTCTGATCCCTCAGTCTGCTCCCCCCTCGGACTTCCTGCCCTGACAACAACTTCACCACTGTCTGACAACCGTGTCTCCTCATCGTCCGACACCTCTTTACACACTTCTTCCACTACGTCAACAATGTCATCATCACCCGAAGACTGCGACCGGTGGAAAACATGGACATCTGAAAAGACAGACTGGGGGTAAGGAGGCTGAGGTGGAGGAGTTGGAGGAGTGCTGATTTCGATGACATGGGTGGACTGCGTGGAAGACTGACTGGTGGACAAATGGCTAAAAGCATTGTCCGCAATCCACAACATCACCTGTTCGCACTGTTCTGGCCTCAACAGTGCTCTACCATCCCTAGGTTGTCTGATCGATCCTACCATATACTGCCATACTACAGTATGGCAGTATATGGGGATTTCATTACTCATACATTACAATGTGCTGACAGCACATTGTAATGAATGGGTTAACCCGAAGTAGCTTCGGGTCTTCGTGAGACCCGAAGCTACCATGGCGACGGATCGCCGCTCCCCAATGACGTCACGGGGAGCGACGATCCACGGAAAGATGGCGGCGCCCGGAAAGAGGGAAAGATGGCGTCTTTTTGGAGCCGGAACCGATCGCGGGTGTTACCGGTAAGCCTTTGCTGCAATATGCAGCAAAGACTTACCGGCTATGGAGAGGGCTCGGCCCGCGAGCACTCTCCATGTACCGGGACCCGACATGTGACGTACTATTACGTCACATGTCGGGAAGGGGTTAAGAGTAATTTCTCTTGGGCCCTCCCACATCTTCCTTTCTTTTGAAGTCCACACCCTCTGGATAGTCTACCCCTTCTTGCGCGCCGCCGTCTTTTTGAAGCTGCCGGCACCTTTGCCGGCGGCGATCAGCGGTAAAACACCCGCGATCGGTGCCGGCACTGATCGCGGGTGTTACCGGTAAGCCTTTGCTGCAATATGCAGCAAAGACTTGCCGGCTATGGAGAGGGCTCGGCCCGCGAGCCCTCTCCATGTACCGGGACCCCGACATGTGACGTACTATTACGTCGCATGTCGGTAAGGGGTTAACTGCTATTTAACTTGCATTTCCAGATTGGCACCTGCCCCTCATGTTATCGTAGGGCAACAATCTACTAATAACCATAGTGGGTGGGCCCCAGCACTTGAGACATGTCACATAACCTGTCTTACAATTTCCTATTTCCCAACACATGATTGGCCCATATATATAATATATATGCAATATATTCCAAATTAATATGGAAAAGGATATTGATGGTGATGTGTGTCAGGGATCTTTATCACTGAAAGAAATTACAGACACCTGTGCTAACTAGTTTGGCAGATGTGTCCATTTAAAGGCAAGACTACTTAAGAAGTCTGTCCCACATTATTAAGCAGCCTACATTTTCAGCCAAAATAGGAAAGAAAAGATGTCTCAGCTGCTGAGAAGCAACAAATTGTGGAGTGTTTAGGTAAAGGCATGACAATCACCTTTGCCAAAACACTTCATCGTGATCATGACACAATCAAGGTGTGTGTGTGTGTGTGTGTGTGTGTGTGTGTGTGTGCGTGCGCTATGGGAAAATTTAGGACTCTTTCCAACAGCTAATTATGTCAGGTCAAAAGGGCAGCTGCAAAAATGCTGGAGACAAGTTCTTGAAGAAGAAGAACCCGGCATTCCGCAGCAAGATCATTTTCATGCATGATAATGCACCGTCTCATGCTGCAAATAACACATCTGCATCTCTGGCTGCTATGTCCATAAAAGGGGACAAACTTATGGTGTGGCCCCCATGCTCCTCTGACCTCAACCCCACTGAGAACCTCAGGAGCATCATTAAAAGGAGTGTCTATAATGGTGGAAGGCAGTTCACATCTCTGAGTGTTTTCTGTCCTCATGCAAAACAATTGAAGCAGAAAACATCCAAAAACTGACAGATTCAATGGACGAGAGAGTTCAGCAGCTCCTTTCTAACAAGGGTCCTATGTGCAAATGTAACCTAGAATACATTTTTGACTTGAAAACGGTATTATTTCAGTTTGTATTAACCGGCTAATGCTTATAATGTCACAAATGACCATTTTTTAATAAAAATGAAAAGGTTGAAACAAGGCATGATAATTTAGAACATGCATTTTGTGCTCCGAAATATCATCATACCGTAGCACTAAAATTATATAATTTCTACACTAAATTTCTACACTAAAATTATAAAATTTCTACAATTATGTTATATTAATGAGTGTACCATATATACTTGTGTATAAGTCGAGTTTTTGAGCACAAAAAAAATGTGCTGCAAACCCCTATATATAGATAGATTTATTATAAAAAATAATCTCTCTTTCCTTCTGATGCATCCCAATGATCTCCCCGGCTCCTCTTCCTTCTTCTCATCCCTCATAGAAGAGAGGGCAGAGACGTGTCCATGCGCTCCACCCGTTGGCCCACACTAGTATGACATCCGCAGCAGCGACAGTGAATAATAGTGTGTGCCGGCAGGCAAAGTGCATGGACGCCGCTCTGCTACGAGGGGAATAGAAGGAGGAAAAGAATCTGCAGCTAGCTGCAGGAAGCTTCATAAGGCGAGTACGTAGGTTTTTTTTTTCCATACAGCACAGGGCTGCAGAGAATTTCATTAATGGAGGTCTGCATGGTGTTTCATTAGGGGCACTGCAGAGCACTTAATTATTTGGGGGCTTCAGGGCATTTTATTAATAGGGGGGCTGCGGGGCATTTTATTGATAATGGGACTGCAGCAGGGCATTTTATTAATACGGGGGTTGCAGCAGGGCATTTCTTTACTAGGGAGGCTTCTGCAGGGCATTTCATTACTAGGGGGGGGGGGGGGGGGTGCAGCAGGGCTTTATATTACCCGGGGAGGCTGTGACCAATGCAATTCCCACCCTACGCTAATACGATTTCTCAGTTATTTGTGGTAAAATTAGTGGTCTCGGCTTATACTCAGGTCAGCTTAGAGAATTTTCCTGCATACAACCCCATGGGGGGCAGGGGGCTTGTCATAAAGAACAACATTGACCATTGACTCATTTCAATGGCATAATAAGAACTCTCCTAAGGGAAGATGAATTCAATAGTATTTTGGAAACTATAGTCTATATATTTTGATTGGTGCTAAGAATATTAATATTCTACTCGATATACAACAAGCAACTATATGTCCTGTGTTACTTCTGAAGTAAGGCTGTAAAATTAGATGAATTCTGTCTTACTCTTGTTGTATGTATTTATATTATTGATACTAACCTAGAGCATCTGTAATATTGATTTCTCTTTAAAGGGGTATTCCCATCTGGGCATTTACATTTAATTTTATTAATTTGCCATATGTGAATATTTCTTCAATTGGATGTTATTTAAAAAAAAATGTTCCTGTGTGAAGATAATTTCTCATAAATGTCACTATTCCCTTAGAAACTAGATAGCTTCCTTGAATACGACCACCTCACACTTTGGCAGCAGTGGCCAGACTTGCAGTATTGAGCCCTGCCTGACCACCTGGCTTCAGTGATCATTACCACAGGATGGCTGTGGGAAATTCACTAAGTCCCAGACATTTCATATACAAACACCCTTTGTTTCTTTCTGCAATCCCTCCAGCAGAGGTGGACATATCCAAGGAGTCAGTCATTTTTCTAAGGCGCCATATTACTACATTTATGAGAAATTATCTTCACACAGGTAATTTTTTTATTAACATCTAATTGAAGAAATGTGTGTATGTATAATATATATATGTATAATATCAGATTAATGAATGTGAATGCTGAGACGAGAATACCCCTTTAAGATAAGTTGAAAGAGTTAATTGCAATTCTTGAAAGGGGATTAGTTAAAAAATGGAAAAAATAAAAAAAATAATTTTAAATTGTAGTTATACACAGGATAGTGCATAACTAGCTGATCATGAGAATGCAACACCCAGCTCATGATGGGGGTGGTGTGGCTAGAAGAGAGTGTGCCCTGCCAATCCATTGAATGTCTGTGGGAGCAGTCGAAGATAGCTGAGCTGAACATTCAATCATTCAGGTATTTCTGTCATTTTCCAATAAAATGAATGGAGCAGCAGGGCACATTCTTTGAATAATAGTAAAATAAAACTATTTAACTATGTAAAAAAAAAATTACTTTCGAGATGGATTAAAAACAAAATTAGAATCACTAATGAAACCATGTATAAAAAATATTACATGAAAAAATAATTATAGCCCTTCTGATATTGTGTTTTGTATAGCAGTTAAATAAGATATATATACACATTCTAAACTTAAAATGGGTGAAATTCTGATTTAAAGCGCTGACAAAGCAAAATGAATTTTAATGACCTTTTTTTTTTCTTTTACATTTTAAACCAGGACAGCAAAGGAAGTGATAATATTTTGAAAGCTTTAGTTCAGGCAAAGCATTACCAACATGCTTATCTTATGTATTTGTCTTATTTCCTTCTAATAAAAGTGCAGTAGCCTGTCTTTCACATTCTACATTACTAAATAGACCAGGGAACCCTATCCTTATGGAGGTTGCAAGCCACTATAGTAAAGTAGAGGTTCCAATTCAGTCCCCAGCCTAGTTACATGGCTTTACCCTTTTGTTGGCTTCCATTATATGAATTTGACCTTAATGCAATTCTTTTATATCCATAACACCACTAGCACATGTAGGTTTTCCATATCCAGCCCATGTGCAGAGACCGGTGGCAGCATGAGCTTTCAAGTAAATTGAGGAATTGATTTTGGGTTCAGGTGATGTTTTGGCCCCATGCAGTTGCCACAAGGTTAAAACCCAGCTTGAAATTGCCTGCCATTATTACAGCTGCTTTAGAGGCAATTACTGATACTAATTTGTTTTTTCCCATTTTAGAGTTATGACTTTGATTTAGCACCCCAACAAAGCATCAAGGGGACATCTCAACTGTGTCCAAAAATGTCAAACAAATACCATGTGGTAACATCAGACTTAGTGAGAAGAAGTTCTTTTTGTCATGTGCTGTTTCTGCCCTTTGTCTTTTTCTGGCTTTTTTGAACTTGATACAATGATCATGAAGAAAGCCTCCCCCTCCATGCATCTTTCGATATCAAATGCTCATCCAGGTCACATCTTCTGGGTGTGCATCTGCTACCCTGTTTTTCATAAGCAGAAAGGCAGTTAATCAGGACTATTATAAAATGTAATAGCATACATTTCAAGATGTATCTACCAGCCATCTGTGTTAAGCTGGTATTACAAATATAATTTGCATTCTCATGTTATGGTTATTGATTGATTGTCACGCATTGTCTGATTCCTGTGGAAGTGAATAATAGGAAACGTTAATTTGGTTTGTAATTTTTTTCTCTTCTTTCATTCTTTGAAGAAATACCCTAAAATCTCACTTTAAATTACAACCTACAGAATGCTTTTTAATATACTTCAAAATCTGCAAACCAACTGCACCAGTATAAAAGACAACAATATATATGTCACATTTTGTTTCCTAATATTTCTTATAGGTACCCTCCTTAACACTGGAAGGAGGACGCTTGAAACAAACTCAATCACTACTCCGTGGGAAAGATTATGAAATTGTACCAGAGCCAGTGTGGAGAGCACTTTATCACTGGTATGGAGCTAACCTGTCCTTGCCACGACCAGTAAGTATTAAAAGGCATCTAGTAACTCTTGCTTAATGAGGATTGGCTATGGTTGTTTTTTTTAGTATATAGTGTAAATTAATTTTGTTGTACAATTTATAGTACATAGACACACTTGCTTATTTTTCTTTAACCCCTTCCCTCTCCATAGCCGGTAAGTCTGCGTTTTTGCATGGTTACCATGTGTTTAGCTGGTTTGATTTGTTTTTCGTCATTTGTGGAAGTTTAAGCAGCTGTGAAGATGTTGATACAGGATTCAAACCAGCCAAACACATGGTAAACATGCAAAAACACACACGTTTCCAGTGCGTTTAAAAAAAACTGTCCAAGAACATACTCTGTGACAGCACCAAAAGGGAACTAGTTCTGATAAGACATGAGATTCGGGCCCTTCTATACCTTGAACAAAAACTATTGAGACAACTAAATTCTCGACGTATTTTTGAATTCTTGTCCCTACTAGAATTGGGATCCCACGTCCCTCTGTTTGAAAGAAGTGGTGGCAGCCGCAATACTTTGTTAGAATGCTCCAGATAAGACATAATGTATCATAGACAGTCCAATAGAGATAAATAGAGTAGCAGGTGGGCATTTCAGCAGTCAAATGTTAGATGGTAAAGTTAATCATTACTTTGATGAAAATTTGGGTAATGAATGGAATGTCCACAGTAACCCCTACAATTAATGGAGTGTGCAGCTCTAAATTGTTTTTATTTTATTTTCATTCATATAAGAAATGTGAAGATTATTTAGCTTCATGCTGTTTTCTAGGTCATCAGAAACAGCAAAACAAACCTTCCAGAACTAGAACTTTTTCCACGCTATCTGCTTTTCCTGAGACAGCAGCCTGTGACTCGCCAACAGCAGTCTAACATCTGGGTGAATATGGGTATGATGAGCCAGAGAATGTTTCCTCAGCAGTTACCCAGAGGTAATGTAAGAATGCAGCAAGAATGGGATGACACAGCTCTTTATGCAAGTGTTACGCCTGCTAGTTTTGCAACCTGCATTTCCCAACAATGGGGCTTCAACCTTAGGTCATGCACAAGAAAACTGATCATAAATGCAAAATTATTAATAGATATAAAACTAAAGGGATTGTCAGTTTTCAAAACATTTTATCTTTTTGTAAAATAAAAAGTTATACAATCCTTCAATATATATTCTTTATCAGTTTGTTGCAGTTTCATAGATCTTTGCTCTCTTTCATTCGGTAGGAAGTTTTATTGCTTTCTTCCAGTGGATAGAAATCTTTCCAAGGTCATGTGATGTGTCACACAGGTGAACGTCCATGAGCAGTCAAGCAACACCATAAGAGTCTGCAGAGATGGCTGCAATAAATTGTAATGTTGTATATTATATGACAGGTCAGCCCCCCTGTAGTTCACACATCCTAATAAAAAAATTAAATAATTGTTGGGTATTATTGCATCGCATTGCAACATGCCAGATCCATATAAATAAAATAATAATTATTCCATACAATGAACACAGTAACGTGAAACACTTTTTTTTCAGAACTTTTAGATGTTTAACAGCAACCATTATGCTACCAAAATAAAAATGATGGCTTTTCAGTTAAATAGCAAAAAAGTAAAATTAAAACTGCAAGGTATTGATGTATGAAGTCAACTGGAATATAAGTTAGTGGAAAATTTGTGTAACTAGATTCCTGAAGCCGGACAACAAAGTTCCTGAAACTGGACACTTTTTTTTTAATTTTTTTTATAAGTTTTCCTTCAACAGCTACTTTACTGAGACATTCACCTTGGATGTGCACATTCATGTCATGCCGGTTGAAATCCACTGTGCATGCTTTAAAGGGAACCTGTCAGCAGAAATTGACCTAATAAACCACTACCAGTATGTTTCAAGCAGCTAAACACCTTCCAGAGCATGTTTCTTTCATGGCCCATTGCGGTGGTCTCATCCAGAAAATCTACTTTGAATTGATGTAAGTTGGTTTTATAAAGTCAAAGAAGCAGAGATTTTAACACTGAAATCAAGCTCTCTCTTCCTTAGAAAGCCCCCTTCATTGTTATTGATGACCCTACATCCAGAGACATCACTCACCAGATCTCCTGAATTCCGATGCATGATGTCAATCACAGAGGAGGCAGCATTTAGAGCTCCTCACCTTGTCTTCAGTGTTAACCTCTCCGCCTCCTTGACTTTATACAACCAATTTACATCTCACTTCAAAGTTGATTTTCAGGATGAAGCCACCACACTGGGCCATTAAAGAAATAAAAACAAAAAGGTTTTATGCTGCTTGTCAATATTCTGGTAGTAGTTTAGTAGGCCAATTGCTGATGACTTGATCCCTATAAAGTAAAAGCAGCTGCCAGTGTGCAGAAACCAATATCCTGATCCAGTCCTATCCAATGTAGTCAAAAATAAAACCACTTCTTTCTGCTGTGAACTAATAATGCCATGTATTCTAAGTAAACCAAAAAGAGAAAGGTACTTCTTGATCGGTTCCACTCATTTAAGAGGTTGTCCTGGAATGCTTAAAAAAATATATATATATGTGTGTGTATATATATCTCCATCCTTACCACAGCCACGCTCCTACTACAGCCTCACTATAGAAGGCTGTGGTTTGGATGGCACCACTGGCCTCTGTATACAACTAGAAAGTAGCAATGACATGGGTCACCATGGGTGAAAGGGGGGAGAAGTGAGGTGAGTGTACAAGATTTAATGTTTCTATACTCCCAATCCCCACCCATATATTCCGTTTTACATTATTCCCAAACAACACCTTTAAAGGACACCTGTCATCAGGTCTGTCACTAGTCCTGTCACTACTACCTTTTGGAGCAGCTCAGAAAAGATTCCATCCCAGCCTTTATCTAGTCAATTCATACATGAATCATTGTAAAATTATCATTTTATTATGTAAATGAGGCTGGTCACATGGTCAGAGGCAGTGATGTTACCCCTCCCCTCTCCTCCCCCTGCCCATGTCTGTGTGTAATGTATAGTATATATAAATATAGCGTTGCTAGTGTCTGTGCTTTATCTGCTGACATGATCTCTCCTCCTAATACACATGTGTGAGACACAGACATCAGCTACACATTAATCTGACATGTTCTGCTATAACATGGCTGCCTGGAGCATTGTATCCCTCATACACACACATGCTGCAGGGGGTGCCAGCACCAGGAAGCACATAGAGGAGCCATTACACCATTATACCTCACACCATTATACAGGCTGTCAGTCATGTGTATAGGATGATCTCACACACACAGGCTGCAGGGGTCGCCAGCACCAGGACACAGACTGTCAGTCAAGCACTGGGGGTGTGGCTGTGCCTCCCACTCATGAATAAGCTGGACAGCTTGAATATGCTAATGACTCATTGGACCTTTCACAGGTCATTTGCAAACAGCTTTAGGACCTCATTGCTTAGGTTTACAGGCATGTAGAGGGACAATGAAGGGATAGAGGCAATGCTTTCTAATGGCAGTTTATGAAAACATATTTAGTTTAGGGGGTTAATTTGCCTGACGGCTTGACAATAGATGCACAATTCAACAATTATTATTCGGCCCCCACGAATATTTTCAATCCTGCAGTACTATGTTTCCATTACCAAATCAGTTGATTCAAGCGGGTACAGTAGTATTTGCAACTGAACCAATATGGTCTGGTAAACCCATGGATGTTCCAGGGCTCACATCATGAAGTCCATAGGTGAGCAAAGATTCTAATCAAGGGTGAAAGTTTGCGAATCTGCATTGCCTGTTATGTCATAAGGGACATTGTAGAGCATAAATGTTACTGGGTTTAATGTAAATTATGATAAAGTAATATATAAGTAAGTGGACTGTCACTGTTAACCAATGACCTCTTAGGTTGACATTTACGTCTTTCTAGACATATGACTAGTGTAAGGAACAGTACATCAGAATCATGCTTACAAAGTGTCCGTATTGCATCAATGAAGTTATTCTTGTGCAGACCAAAGGCCTTGCTGCTTCAAAATCAGAATGTGCAATCTTTGGTTGTAAAAAATAAGATCAGTTCTTGAAGGCTTGGCTAAATCCACTTCAGCCTTTACTCAAATCATAAAATAAAATTTTACCAAGAACAATGAGTTGCTTTTTTTAATGGTTATGAAAGATTGGTGTCTTTTTCTTATTGTTGTGCACTAATTGATGCCAAATGAATCCTTAATCTTGTGGAGTTTTTTATTTTCCAAATAAGCTTTCTTGCTGTAATCTTACAACTAATCCTCTTACCTGTAATTGCTGAAAATTTGCTGTTTCTTTTTAAGGGATATTTTGGTACAGTGTGTGATACAATTAAGGTAACATTCTTGCTTTGCAACTTTGAATGCAGTTTATATAACCATAAGTAATTAGTTTTGTGGTGTTGCATGCTACCTCATGACATTGAGACTAATGATAATAAATAATATAAGGGCAGACTGAGAGTGCATTTTGCTTTCTGTTTGTGAATGATGTTATGGAACAAAATATTTTAGTCCCCAATAGCCTTATTAAGGAGACAGCCCCCAGCTTTTACCCCACTAAACTGCCAGCACCCACCAGTAGGGTCCGAAGTCGTGAAAATAAGCCTAAAGGAAACCTACCACTTCGGATAGGGCTTCTGAGCAGCACATGTCGTGCACCAGCTTAGGCTGAGCTAATGCCGGCACTTATCTTTGTTATGTTTTTAAACGTTTTTAAACAGTTTTAACACTTTATTAATCTTTATATCTGAACTAGCTTCCCTGCACTGTGGTGTGTGCCGAGCTGGTGCACGGCATGTGCTGCTTAAAGCCCTGTCCGAAGTGGTAGGTTTCCTTTTAAAGAGACATTTGTCTGGGAGGGCTCACTTTTAGTTGCTGAAGGGCCGTGTGCCTGTGGCAACCTGTTATAGTTCATGTTCCCATGTACCACAATGCTATACAGCATATGTCAAGATCAACCCCCTCGGAGGTCTATAAATACATTTAAAAAATACATTTTAAAAAAACCTAAAAGCTCAAATCCACCTCATTTCCTTAGAACTAATAAAAAAATAAACAAAATCCTAAACATCTAACGTGTTGTTGCGTCCCTAAATGCCTGATCTTTCAAAATAGAAAAGTGGTTATTCCCTGTCTGGTAGCAATGATGTAAAATAACACCCAAATGTCCAAATCGTACATTTTTACCATTTTTTATAATCCTAAAAATCTTACTAAAAAGTGATCAAAAGGTCTTACACGGCTCCCTTCACTAAAGTATGAAAAAGATGTTGGCGTCAGAATAGGACAAAATTATTTTATTTATTTTTTTTGCATGTTTTAAAACGGGTCCCCAACTACGGACATGTGGCCCCGCGGGCTGTAGTTTGGGGACCCCTGTTTTCAAACATGTAAGAAAAAAACAAACAAAAACAGGGGCTGTTTCTATCCGGCCCCTGTCCCATCCAGCGCTTGGAGCGCCAGCGCTGAGCCTCCGGATTTGTTATTTGGGGGCCCCCAGGCTGGCGCTCCAATAGAATCAATGATAAGGTCGCGGCCGATGATTAGGCCGCGGCCTTCGGGAGTCGGGCAGGGGCCTCCGTCTGTCTGGACAGGAAGCTCCTGCCCGTCACTGAATAGTGCTTGATGCGGCCGGTGCTTGATGTTGCAGGTGGAGCGATGTGGCCGGACGGAAGACAACCCCGGCGCACATCGCTCCTTGAACCTGGGTGCACGGCCACTGCGCACCCCTTCCTGGCCGGCAGCAGCCAGAAGAAAGAAGATGCGGGAGCCAGAGGTGACTAGGATTTTTTATTTATTTTTTTAAAACACAGCAGTAGAAAGATTGCGGCCATTATGGGGCCATTATATCAAATAATAATTATGAGGGGCAGCATAGGGAATGATTATGAGGGGCAGGATAGGAAATAATTAATTATAAGGGGCAGCATAGGGAATAATTAATTATAATTAATTATTTCCTATGCTGCCCCTTATAATTAATTATTTCCTATACTGCCCCTCATAATTAATTATTTCCTATGCTGCCCCTCATAATTATTTCCTATGCTGCCCCTCATAATTATTTCAAATGCTGCCCCTAATAATTAATTATTTCCTATGCTGCCCCTAATGAGGGGCAGCATAGGAAATCATTAATGGTGGGGGGCAGCATAGGAAATAATTAATTATGAGGGGCAGTCTAGTAATTAATGGGGGGGAGGACAGCATATTTAATAATTAATTGACCCAATTAATTCATTTATTGGGCCAATAAATAAAATACTTCACAAAGGGGTGCAGTATATTAAATAATTAATTGCGGGGGGCCCAGTGTATTACGGATGCAGTCACATGTACCGCTAGCGCTGTGTTTTCAAGGAATTTCTTATTTTTTTTTTATTTTTTAAACTTCAGTTTGGCCCTCCAACGGTCTGAGAGGGACAGCGAACGGCCCCCTATGTAAAAAGTTTGGGGACCCCTGTTTTAAAAAATAATAAAACCTATATAAATTTAGTACGGTATCTTTGTGATTGTACTAACCCAAATAATAAAATGGAGGTGTCATTTGGAGCACCCATACACTACTTCTGTTCACAGAAAAAAAAAAAGTAATGGATTTTTGAAAGTGGAAAATGAAATGTGCAAATTAAAAAAATGAAAAAAGACTGCGTCCTTAAGGGGTTAATGGAGTAATATCTGCTGTCAGAGTCCCTATAATTATCCACTGCCATTAATTAAGAGTTTTCAGCTCTGACCCTATAAAGGGGTGGTCTACTTTAAGGAAATAAGTGATATGGTTTGTGTTACATATTTCTTTCTATGTCAATTCCTAACCATTTTCTAGATCAGTGCTTGCTGTCATTCTATTAAAGTTTTCAGTGGATTGAAATCTGTCCATGGACTTGTAATGGACATTCCACGAGCCATTAGTATCTGACTGCTTTGAATTTTCTCTGTGATCAAAACGGCTTGTGCACCTGCATGTCCATTACAAGATCATGGATGGTAAACTAGAAGTAAACATAGAAACTTTCTATACAATGACAGAAAACGGAGATCTAGAAAACAGTTAGGAATTGATACAGAAAGTATATTGGAAAATTATATAGCTTTTCATTACACAAACCATATCAATTATTTGCTGAAAGTGGACAACCCCTTTAATGTCTCAATGTGTCACTTTGTAGAACATTGACAAACAAAAGTTGTCAAGAATGTCACTGCATATTAGAACATTGTTATTATTTGGTATGCTTTCTATTTTGTGTTGGATTTATTTTGCTGTATTCCTGATTTTTAGTTATAGTAGCCCAGGCTTAAACGAAATCTACCATTTGTTTTCATGCATTATGAGCAAAACATACCTTAAGAATGCTGTAGCTACACTAGTGCAGAAACGTATCTTGTTTAATACTTAGTTGAGTGGTTTTGCTGAAATAACAATTATACAATTATGTTAATGAGGGACTGTCTCTCCTGTGGCTGGCCCGAAGCTTCTCTTCACCCTAATTATGCACTGCTCCAGGTCCTGAATTTTTTAACTGTTTTTTGAGCAAAACTACTCCTCTCAGGGCTTAAACAAGATATGTTTCTGCATCATTGTCGCTACAGTATTCTCAAGGTATGTTTGGTTCATAATGCATGAAAACACATGGTAGATTTCCTTTAAAGGGGTTATCCGGGTTTTAAAAATAACTGAGGCCCGGGCTGGGGTGGGCTAGTTAAACATAACAAACATCTACTTACCTCGTCAGGCGCCGCCAATGTCCCGCTCCGCGGCCGGTCTTCTCTGTGCGCCGGTTTCATAACAGGGGTGCACAGGGAGCTTCCGGCCGTCTGGAAGCTCCTATTCGACACCATCTCTCAGCGCTTACAACGCTGAGAGATAGGGACGGATAGGAGGAGCCGGCCACATCCCGGACCGAAAGCTCCTTGTGCGCGGCTTCCGTGCCCCTGTAAACAAACAGGGGCACGGATCGAAGGGACCGCGGCGCGGGACATCGGCGGCGCCGGAGGAGGTAAGTACATGTTTATTATGTTTAAATATCCCTCCCCAGCCATAAGAAATTTTTAAAACCCGGATTAAATGTTTTTGGATCATTAATATTCTTATTTCACCATTAAATACTACATATAAACACATTTTAATAAACCATCTATTTTATTTTAATTTCATGTCACACTTTAAAGTTCTGTTATGTGGTTTTTTTTTTTAATTCTTATAACATTATGCAAACATCAGGGAATACAATAAGGTAATTCGGGAAATACATGTTTTTCACGTGGCGTTTTGTGATTTTAAAACTTATATGCCTTTTGGCCAAGCCTCCTCCCACTTGGGTTTTGGTTTGGTTTATAATGCGACTAAAACACCACGTGGGAACGCGTAGGTCACATATATGTGGTGATCAAGGCCAACCTACTTTAATGGGGGATGACATTTATAATAGGACGTGCAAGAAAGTAGTTGAAGTGAAGTCATGTTATGATCTGAATGTTTACCTTTTGAACGCTATGTTACAAATGATACATAGAAATATTTCTTTTAAAAACATTCTTCCAGGATATTTTAAAAGGTCTTTGGGAGTGCTCATTACAGAGTTGGGTGGGATAATTCTCAGAAAGTTTCACATTTAAATAAAACCCAGAAATTTCACATTAAATACTGCACCGTTTGGTGCCTTTGTTTCTTGCTGCTGTACTTTTTGGGCACAAACACTGCAGCATACGTTCTACAGCATTAACATCGATGTCCACTTACAAGGCACCAACTTTCCTTGTTCTTAATTGATATCCTAAGGAGACAATTGTTGGCAACAGAGTAGGTCTGCTGCTAGTCCTTAATCAGCTTAGTTTTATAGTTTTAAAACAGTGGTAATCCGTAACCCATTTTTATCCACACTTTGGACAAAGGAATCCACGCAACGTAAACTGTCGCCATTCATCTTTTCCAAAATAATAATTATCAGACTGACAGATAAAAAAATGTATATAAATACAGCATAACACTGCCCAAGTTTTATTTGTAGTCTGTTGCTTCCGTTACAAATGGGAATGAGTTTTACTTCACAGAAGTTGAAGTTGACGAAGATAACTGTTTAAACAACCCCTCTTATAACACTCCCATTCTTGTTATCAGTAGAGAACCCTGTGACTAGGGTTGTTATCCCATTAGACAACTAGGGTTGTTAAGCCCATTTTTGTTTTAGGTGAAAGTGTGGTGCAGAAGATGTTAGATGTTTTTTGTCACAAGTTATACCACAATTCTGGCAGATTATTATGTTATTTTATTGCCCTTTTGTATTAATTTATTAAATAATTAGTATGTAATAACATTTAATATTAACTGAGCGTTCATCAGGTAAAAGGAAAACTAAAACATTGAATTTAAAAAAAAATGAGAACCATTCATCATATTATACCCCCCTTGGGTATTGTAGGGATTTATGTATGTTTCTCTTCCAAAAATATAGGAAATGTGCCATCTCCAAATGCACCCTTGAAAAGAGTCTTAGCATACACTGGATGCTTCAGCAGAATGCAGACAATAAAAGAAATCCATGAGTATCTGTCTCAGCGCTTGCGAATAAAAGAAGAAGATATGCGCTTGTGGTTATATAATAGTGAGGTAATGTATCAAATATTTTCTTAATTGAAACTTTTGAAACATAAAGCTATCTTAAATACAAAGTCTGCATTTTAACTTTAATGGTGATCTGACCACACCACGTGTTAGGGCTTATCATACCTTCTAGTTATTTAGTCTTATTTATTTTAAAGCTTAGCTTCCAAAAGGGCTTTATGATTGTATTGTTACTTAGAAGGCATTTCACTTGTTTCTTAACTTGTTATTGAAGAGCAAATGAGTGCGGACTGTTGTATGTATGAATACAGTGCATCATAGGCCACCATGGCATGAATACTTAATTAGGGTACTTTCTTAATGTGTTTTATTAAAATGACTTGTCTAGTTTTAGCAAATGGATATTATCGTTTGTATTATGAAAAGTTGTGCAATTTTCCAATACATTTCCCGATTTCTGCTTGCTATCATTCTATAGGTGGCCTACGATATCATTTGATGTCACACAGGTGCAGGGCTCCTAATATCACAGGGAGTAATCAGAGGTTTGTGTTACACCGAACCTACTTATCTATGTCCTCTGGAAGTGAATTATGAAGCTTTCCGTATAATGACAGCAAGCAGAGATATAAAGATCCAAGAGGAAATAATACTGATAGTATATTGGGTTACATTTAATTTGCCCAAAATTGACAATCTCTTTTATGAAGTGGTATAATTTAACATACTCCTAGAAAGTTAAACTCCATTTTTTCTGTGAAAGTGAGGAAGTGGGCAGTTGGAATCTGTGAGAGTTGTGACAACTACATTTTTCGATTAAAGGTTATTCCCATCTGGGCATTTACATTTAATTTAATTCATTTGCATATGTAAACATTTCTTCAATTGGATGTTCTTAAAAAAAAAAATGTTCCTGTGTGACAATAATTTCTCATAAATGAAGCCATGTTGTCCATTAGAAACGAGATGGCTTCCTTGGATACGACCATCCTCTCATTTTGGCAGCAGTGGCCAGACATGCGCTATTGAGTCCAGCCTGACCACCTGGCTTTAGCTTTCATTACCACAGGACGGCTGTAGGACCACAGTAACTCCGGGACGTTTCATCTACAAAAACCTTTTGTTTCTTTATGCAATCCCTCCAGCAGAGGTGGTTTATCCGAGGAGCCAGTCATGTTTCTAAGGGACCATAAGTCTACATTTATGAGAAATTATCTTCACACAGGAACATTTTTTTTTAATAACATCTAATTGAAGAAATGTTTATATATGGCAGATTAATGAATCTGAATGTGAATGTGAATGCCCAGACTAGAATACCCCTTTAAGTAAGGACTCCAAAGCTGGGAAGTGTTGTTGTGGTCAGCTCAATGTCAGTACTTTAATACTATGTTCTGGTTTCAAATCCGACCAAGGAAAACATCTCTAAGTCACTCCGGAATTGTTGTCACTATATAAGCATATAAAATTGATACATAATGATAATACTCCTTTAAATTATCCCTAAAGTGCTGAGATTCTCTTCAAACCCTTTTCTATTTGGAGACGCTCCAAAAAAGCTTTTTTAACTTTAACATAATAAAGATGTGGCTTTCCCTCCTACTCCTATAATGTTCTGTTTTATTGACATAATCTATAGACAGATCCCAAGCGACTCTTGACTGAGTAGTAAAAGTGCTTCATGGAATGGTTTGTGCTTAAGGTAGTTTATATAGTACAAGACCTCAGCTGGAATTATAAATGTGGTAATGGATTGTTTCAAAGAGATCATACAAACGGCAGATGCCTTATTCTATTCTTAGATTTCTGTTGGGTAATGCTCTTGTGGCTCTCGTCATGTTTATTGTGAACATATATAAGTAGCTGAGCGACTTCTAGAGATGAACCTGCATTAGTGTACTCTTTATCACTTAAACTGTCAAACAAAAATTTTTTTTGAAGTGTCATATTGTTTTCCCCATGGTAATCTGTCACAAGAAATAGTTTTTATTTTAAAAAAGGACTAGTCTTAAATCAGTTTATTTTTCCACTAGTATATTGAAAATATGAGCACGACATAGGCATTTGGTAAACATAAGATACAAAAATGTCTTTCTTTAAGACTTTTTATATCCATTGCGGCAGCAAGTTTTCTCCAGGAATTGTCTGAAAGAAAGAATGTACTGGCTAGAGCAACCAGTCACCGCAGATCTGCAGATATGTTATCTTTCACAGTGAGACCATTTGGTTGGAAAGAAGTAATCATCTTTAAATGTAACCTGTTAACAGAATATTACATTTTTACCCAATGAAAGGTTCCCAAATTCCTTGAAAGGAAATCTACCACTTGGGAACAGGCATTATAAGCCAAACATACCTTTAGACTGGTGTTTTAAAGCTGATGCAGGCTTGCTGGTTGCTATGCTCACCAAACCACAAACAAGCCTGTAGGCATGCATAATTATGGTAATAGCTGATCTGTGAGTGCCCTATGTTCCGAACACAGGAGCGCCAAAGACTCATTAGCATAGTCCAAAGGTATGTTTGGCTAATAATGCCTGTTTCCAAGTGGTAGATTTTCTTTAAATACTTATTCCTGATCTTCCTTTTATAATTAACATTATTGCTTACTGTCTCTTTTAAAATTTGATAAAAGTATACCTGGTCGTGCGCCTTTTGTCGTCATCATTTTCTCTGCTCTGCTAGAACGCCTACCCCTGCCGATCTTGCAGTCATTTGCTTCCATGCTTCAACCAAATCTGCAATCTCATATCTATAGTGGGAGTGGGGTTGCTAGTAGAGAGGAGATAATGATGACGAAGATACAGGGATTGAGTGGAAGCAGTAATGTTAATTATAAAAGCAAATTGGGAATTGGTATTAAAAAGGTTATGGGAACCTGGCATAAATTGAAAATGTAAAATCCGGATGGCAGGTTCCCTTAAAAACTGGCTATTAGTTGTTGGGGGGTTTTTTTGCCACAAAATGCAATCCATGATCTGTTTAGCCAATGGTTGACTTGTGTTAAGGCTTGCTTTCTCTTTATGAATACTATAGAATACTATGTTGCTACTAATAAAGAATGACTTAAATGGGCTCTCCACTTGCAGAAAAATAATTGATTTTGTTGGTGTAATGTAAAGTTATACAATTTTCCAAAAAAACTTTGCGTATCAATTCCCCATAGTTTTCTAGATCTCTGCTTACTGTCATTCAACAGGAAGCTTTGTTGTTTTCTTCCTGTGGATAAAAAAAATAGTCTATAGTTATTTGAATGCCACACAGGAACACAATTTGTTAGTCACAGTGTGATCAGAGCTGTGGGATATAATGAGTCCTACGTGACTTGAGTAATTTATTCAGAAAGTATATAGGAAACTTGTATAACTTTACATTATACAAACAATATTAATTATTTACCGTAAAGTGGACAACCCCTATAATAAATCCTTAAAATGGTTGCAGTTTTACAGTTTTCACTTATCTTTAAACACATTATAAATGCTGGCTGATCCCATTATAAATTTGCTATTTAGATTAAATTCAACCTTTTTTTTTTTATTGTAGTAGTTACAATTCATACCATTTTTTTTTACACATTGTGGATAGGCTTAATGGTTTTGCAGACTTAACTGAGAATTTTTCGGGCCTGAACTGTAGATGTTTGCTTTCTTCTAGAACTATTTAACTCTGTTGGACGATGAAGACCATAAACTGGAGTATCTCAAAATTCAGGATGAGCAGCATCTGGTCATAGAAGGTATGAAATTAGTTGGTATATTGAAAAAACAGGTTGTCATATTTTTGTGCTATATGTATTTTATTATGTTTTTCATTGTTCATTTTTAGTTCGGAACAAAGATATGAGTTGGCCTGAAGAAATGTCATTTATTGCCAACAGCAGTAAAATTGATAGACATAAAGGTAAGCCCGCAGATTACCCCAAATCATATGTTTGGATCTTATCAGGTAAATGTTGATGGTGGATATTGATAGCCAAGGTGTAAAGAAAAAAAGTTTTTTACTGTAAGATGGATTGTGGTCTGATCTCTAGCATCCTCATTGTTCAGCAGATTAAGGCAGCTCCAGTTCATTGTTTTTGTGCAATGAGGATTTGTGGTCATTAGAAACCACAGGTTCGGGCCCACAATATGGAAAATTGGAAGCCTATTTAATATATTGATATTGAAATGTCAGAAAACCTTTTTCATGACTATTCGCAGCGCACACACCAACTGCAATCACACAAACTGTAATCAAAGGTTTCTAAGTCAAATTATAACTTTAATCTGATGTTTGCTCTAGATTTTTATCTACCACTGATGCCCTGTTTCCCTGAAAATAAGACTGTCTTATATTAATTTTTGTTCCTAACAACGCTATAGGTCTTATTTTCAGTCTTGTATTTTGATAAAAATTGATGAACGTTTCCACAAATATACTAAATTTTAATGTCCATCAATCTAAGGTACATTTGCCAATCCTGGTATTTTTAAGTCATAATATCTTCTGGAACCTCATCATAACTCATCATAACGCTGAATTTCTAGTGACTCCATTTCTTTTAGAATCATTGGCCCCAATCTCTCATGTTTTGTGAAAACACTTTCCATAAATGGGCCTTTATTGCCCAGTAAGCTGCATGTAGCACAATCATAATGCAACTTTAATTTTATCCACTGAATTCTTCACCCATGTCACAACCTCTCTAAATCATCTACTAATGCTAATGATTGGCAAAGAGGGAGCGACAGCAATGACTGCTGCTATGTCTTTTTTTTCAGGGGAAGTCTTATATTGACAAGCTTGGAAAAATTGTGCTAGGTCTCATTTTTGGAAATGTCTTATTTTCAGCAAAACATGGTACATTCCACACTTTGTATGTAATGTGTTGACCTTATTTCCTGATTTTTTTCCTTGTTTATTTAGATATATCTTATGCTCTGTTTTTACTTGTATGAATGTGGTAGGGTACTTAAAGCATTCCACTTGTTTCTATTAACTTGTTTGAAGAGCAGAAATGAGTGCGGACTGTTGGTTATGAATACAGTGATCATAGGCCACCATGGCATGAATACTTAATTGGGTACTTTCTTAATGTGTTTTATTATAAAATGACTGTCTAGTTTAGCAAATGGATATTATCGTTTGTATTATGAAAAGTTGTGCAATTTTCCAATACATTTCCCGATTTCTGCTTGCTATCATTCTATGGTGGCCTACGATATCATTTGATGTCACACAGGTGCAGGCTCCTAATATCACAGGAGTAATCAGAGGTTTGTGTTACACCCCCGAACCTACTTATCTTTTCCTCTGGAAGTGAATTATGAAGCTTCCGTATAATGACAGCAAGCAGAGATATAAAGATCCAAGAGAAATAATACTGATAGTATATTGGGTTACATTTATTTGCCCAAAATTGACAATCTCTTTTATGAAGTGGTATAATTTAACATACTCCTAGAAAGTTAAAACTCCATTTTTCTGTGAGATTGAGGAAGTGGGGCAGTTGAATCTGTGAGAGTTGTGACAACTACATTTTTCGTAAAGGTTATTCCCATCTGGCATTTACATTTATTTAATTCTTGTAACATTTTTGTATAATTCTTCTTCATTGGATGTTCTTAAAAAAAAAATGTTCCTTGTGACGATAATTTCTCATAAATGAAGCCTGTTGTCCATTAGAAACGAGAGGCTTCTTGATACGACCATCCTCTCATTTTGGCAGCAGTGGCCAGACATGCGCTATTGAGTCCAGCCTGACCACCTGGCTTTAGCTTTCATTACCGCAGGACGGCTGTGGACCACAGTAACTCCGGGACGTTTCATCTTACAAAACCTTTTGTTTCTTTATGCAATCCCTCCCCCAGCAGAGGTGGTTTATCCGGAGCCAGTCATGTTTCTAAGGGACACATGACTACATTATGAGAAATTATCTTCACACAGGAACATTTTTTTTTTAATAACATCTATTGAAGAAATTTATATATGGCAGATTATGAATCTGAATGTGAATGTGAATGCTCAGACTAGAATACCCCTTAAGTAAGGACTCCAAAGCTGGAAGGGTTGTTGTGGCATCTCAATGTCAGCTTTAACTATGTTCTTGGTTTCAATCCGACCAGGAAAACATCTCTAAGTCACTCGAATTGTTGTCCTAATAAGCATATAAAATTGATACATAATGATAATACTCTTTAAATTATCCCTAAAGTGCTGAGATTCTCTTCAAACCCTTTCTATTGGAGACGCTCCAAAAAGCTTTTTTAACTTTAACATAAAGATGTGCTTTCCCCCCTACTCCTATAATGTTCTGTTTTTTGACATAATCTATAGACATCCACGTGACTCTTGACTGAGTAGTAAAAGTGCTTCATGGAATGGTTTGTGCTAAGGTAGTTTATTAGTACAAGACCTCAGCTGGAATTATAAGTGTGTAAGGATTGTTTCAAAGAATCATACAAACCAGATGCCTTATTCTATTCTTAGATTCTGTTGGGTTAGCTGTTGTGGCTCTGGTCATTGTTTATTGTGAACATATATAAGTAGCTGACGACTTCTAGGAGAACCTGATTAGTGTACTCTTTATCACTTAAACTGTCAAACAAAAAAAATTTGAAGTGTCATTGTTTTCCCATGGTAATCTGTCACAAAAAATAGTTTTGAGTTTTTATTTTAAAAAAGGACTAGTCTTAAATCAGTTTATTTTTCCACTAGTATATTGAAAATATGAGCACGACATAGGCATTTGGTAAACATAAGATACAAAATGTCTTTTCTTAAGACTTTTTTATATCCATTGGCGGCAGCAAGTTTTCTCCGGAATTGTCTGAAGAAAGAATGTACTGGCTAGAGCAACCAGTCACCGCAGATCTGCAGATATGTTATCTTTCACAGTGAGACCATTTGGTTGGAAAGAAGTAATCATCTTTAAATGTAACCTGTTAACAGAATATTACATTTTTACCCATGAAAGGTTCCCAAATTCCTTGAAAGGAAATCTACCACTTGGGAACAGGCATTATAAGCCAAACATACCTTTAGACGTGTTAAAGCTGAGCAGGCTTGCTGGTTGCTATGCTCACCAAACCACAACAAGCCTGTAGGCATGCATATTATGGTATAAGCTGATCTGTGAGTGCCCTATTTCCGAACACAGGAGCACCAAAGACTCATTAGCATAGTCCAAAGGTATGTTTGGCTAATAATGCCTGTTTCCAAGTGGTGGTAGTTTTCTTTAAATACTTATTCCTGATCTTTCCTTTCTAATTACATTATTGCTTACTGTCTCTTTTAAAATTGATAAAAGTAACCTGGTCGTGCGCCTTTTTCGTCATCATGTTTCTCTGCTCTGCTAGATCACCTACCCCTGCCGATTTTGCAGTCGTTTCTTCCATGCTTCAACAAATCCTGTCATCTCATATCTATAGTGGAGTGGGTTGCGTAGTAGAGAGGAGATAATAATGACGAAGATACAGGGATTGAGTGGAAGCAGTAATGTTAATTATAAAAGCAAATTGGGAATTGGTTAAAAAGGTTATGGGAACCTGGCATATATTGAAAATGTAAAAATCCGGATGGCAGGTTCCCTTAAAAACTGGCTATTAGTTGTTGGGGGTTTTTGCCACAAAATGCACCATGATCTGTTTAGCCAATGGTTGACTTGTGTTAAGGCTTGCTTTCTCTTTATGAATACTTAGAATACTACGTATGTTACTACTAATAAGAGTGACTTAAATGGGCTCTCCACTTGCAGCAAATAATTGATTTTGTTGGTGTAATGTAAAGTTATACAATTTTCCAAAAAAACTTTGCGTATCAATTCCCCTTAGTTTTCTAGATCTCTGCTTACTGCCATTCAACAGGAAGCTTTGTTGTTTTCTTCCTGTGGATAAAAAAATAGTCCATTATTTTAGTTAAAATAGTCCGTTATTTAAATGCCACACAGGAACACAATTTGTTAGTCACAGTTGATCAGAGCTGTGGGATAATAGTCCTACGTGACTTGAGTAATTTTATCAGAAAGTATATAGGAAACTTGTATACTTTACATATACAAACAATATTAATTATTTACCGTAAAGTGGACAACCCCTATAATAAATCCTAAAAATGGTTCCGTTTTACAGTTTTCACTTATCTTTAAACACATTATAAATGCTGGCTGATCCCATACTAAATTGCTATTTAGATTAAATTCAACCTTTTTTTTTTTATTGTAGTAGTTACAATTCACAACCATTTTTTTTTACACATTGTGATAGCTTAATGGTTTTGCAGACTACTGAGAATTTTTCGGGCCTGAACTGTAATGTTTGCTTTCTTCTAGAACTATTTAACTCTGTTGGACGATGAAGACCATAAACTGGAGTATCTCAAAATTCAGGATGAGCAGCACTGGTCATAGAAGGTATGAAATTAGTTGGTATAATATTGAAAAAATCTGGTTGTCTCATATTTTGTGCTATATGTAGTTTTATTATGTTTTTTTCATTGTTCATTTTTTAGTTCGGAACAAAGATATGAGTTGGCCTGAAGAAATGTCATTTATTGCCAACGCATAAAATTGATAGACATAAAGGTAAGCCCGCAGATTACCCCACCAAATCATATGTTGGATCTTATCAGGTAAATGTTGATGGTGGATATTGATAGCCAAGGTGTAAAGAAAAAGAAAAAAAGTTTTTTACTGTTCAGCAGATTAAGGCAGCTCCAGTTCATTGTTTTTGTGCAATGAGAATTTGTGGTCATTAGAAACCACAGGTTCGGGCCCACAATATGGAAAATTGGAACGCTATTTAATATATTGATATTGAAATGTCAAAAACCTTTTTCATGACTATTCGCAGCGCACACCCAACTGCATCACACAAACTGTAATCAAAGGTTAAGTCAATTATAACTTTAATCTGATGTTTGCTCTAGATTTTTATCTACCACTGATGCCCTGTTTCCCTGAAAATGAACTGTTCTTGTATTAATTTTTGCCTACAAACGCTATAGGTCTTATTTCAGGGGATTCTTGTTTTTGATAAAAATTGATGAGTTTCCACTAATTACTAAATTTTAATGTCCATCATCTAAGACATTTACATTTGCCATCCTGGTATTTTTAGTCTAATATCTTCTGGAACCTCATCAATAAACGCTGAATTTCTATGACTCCATTTCTTTTAGAATCATTGGCCCCAATCTCTCATGTTTTTGTGAAAACACTTTTCCATAAATGGCCTTTATTGCCCAGTAAGCTGCATGTAGCACAATCATAATGCAACTTTAATTTTATCCACTGAATTCTCACCCATGTCAACAACCCTCTAAATAATCTACATCTAATGATTGGCAAAGAGGGAGCGACAGCAATGACTGCTGCTATGTCTTATTTTCAGGGGAAGTCTTATATTGACAAGCTTGGAAAAATTGTGCTAGGTCTCATTTTGGAATGTCTTATTTCAGCAAAACATGGTACATTCCACATCTTGTATGATGTGTTGACCTTATTCCTGATTTTTTTCCTTGTTTTATTAGATATATCTTATCTCTGTTTTCTGTTTTTTCTTTCTAGTTCCCACTGAAAAAGGCGCAACGGGACTTAGTAATTTGGGGAACACTTGCTTCATGAACTCCAGTATCCAGTGTGTCAGTAACACTCAGCCTCTAACAAAGTATTTCATCTCAGGGAGACATCTTTATGAGTTAAACAGGTATAGCAAGCATGTATACAGTTCTGTCTTATGTTTCACATTTAAAACGCAAGCAAACTTTTGAAACATTTTTTTATTTCAGAAATCTTTAATACACGT
Organism: Engystomops pustulosus; assembly: GCA_019512145.1. Taxonomy (NCBI): domain Eukaryota; kingdom Metazoa; phylum Chordata; class Amphibia; order Anura; family Leptodactylidae; genus Engystomops; species Engystomops pustulosus. The sequence goes on along the minus strand of CM033642.1, from coordinate 123,015,186 downwards.
GATAAAAGTAAACTTTGCAATTTACGGTACTTCATTCAAAAAATATTTAATGAACAGCAGGTAGATCATGCGCCCTTCTGCTCCATTCACTACTATTATACAACACGCTCGGGTTTCTTCAGCACTCACATTCCAGCATTCACTGTCGGCTCGGGTCAGGTACTCTGCAGTGTAGTCTGACAATGGGTGTATAGGTATTGCGCAACCTCAGCAGAAATCACTGCTTCTAGCATACATGGTACTTTATATGACGTGTTGAAGACCTAGAAATTTAAGCAGGCCAGAAAGATGGAACTACAATCCCTTCATGATTGTGACAAGGTACATCCCCCATATGTGCAGTAAAGTAGTTTCACTTTCAAACATTCACTGGATAGGCTTATCACCCTACAGAGCTGCACATATCCTATGCTAAGAGTTAACTGGCGTCTTCATAAGGCCAAATACAGCAGCAGGATGGGCTGAGTTTCAGCATCGTGCATGCAGTACATGATCATGTGCCACCATCACAAATTTTATTCTTATATGGTGGGGAAGCTGTTTGTCCTCTTAGGTTCCTCTCTGTACCTTCAAGAAGCTTTCTGTGCACAGTTTCTTTAATGGGCTTGCTTCTTTATTTCTTTAGAACAAACCCCATAGGAATGAAAGGACACATGGCAAAGTGCTACGGAGATTTAGTTCAAGAGTTGTGGAGTGGAACTCAAAAGAATGTAGCGCCTCTTAAGCTAAGGGTAAGCACATGCTATATTGATACAATATTTTAAATTATACTTTCTATTTGAAGGGTACCTGTCATCAAGAGCCCTTTTTTCTGGCTCTCCCAGGTTGCCATTTTTCTGAAAAAAGATAAGTTAGATCAAAGTTTAGCTTTCTGTGTGCAGAGCTGTGTTCCATAGGAGTGGCCAGTGAGAAGTGAGGCAAACATGTAAGTCGTCCTGAGATTGAAGTTATGGGGGACATGAAAGGGTTTTTTACATTTTAAATCTATGCTTGACGGAGCGGTTTTCAAGGGCTGGGGGAACCGCTTCTCACTGGCCACTTCCATAGGACTAGGGACAAAGCTCTGCATACAGAAATGTAAACTTTGATCTAACTTATCTTTTTTTTCGGAAAAAGCCAGTTTTACTACAAAAATTCTTTAGCTATGCGTATTCTATTCTCAATGGGAACATGGGGGAGCCAAAAAAGGGTTTTCTAATGACAGGTTCGCTTTTAGGTGTCTAACTTTTTTATATTCCAATTTAGGACATGTTTCTCAGTCTTTATAGGTTTTCCTTGAACTGTTAAAGGAGTCTTTTAACAATAAACACCTAGAACACACAGGGGCACATTTACTTACCCGGTCCTGTTGCGATCCCTGCTTCCCATTGTCCGACGATCACAAAGATTGTGCGCCCAATTTCCTGCATGTGTCGTTTTCCCGTTCAGGTCTGCTGGAGTTCACCTTCTTCTTCCTGGTGCATGAAAGTGCATGTCTTGCAACACAATTTGTTAAATCCCACGCTCAGTCCGAATCCATCGGTTTGTCTGACGGCCCGCCCCCCGATTTCTGTTGCATGAAATTCGTCGATTGCGCCAAAATCCGATTGCGTGCTACACAATCCCCTTCTAAATACCTGTCACACGGCACACTGTCAATCCCGAAATTAAAAGCCAATGAAAGTGCGATCCGCTGACCTTTAGTAAATAGATGTAGTTGCAATACCAAGCACATTCAGTTATACAATGTAGAGGAATGGAGAAGCCCTTGCACTCTAAACTTTGCTGTGTCTTCAGGCGCTTGATAAGTGGAGGGTTGATATTGATGATCTATCCCCAGTATAGGTTATCAGTTTTGGAGTGCTGGAAAACCCCTTTAACTAACTTCGTAAGTTCATCATTTCCCTAGAAATTTAGAATGGAGATAGATTTCACTTTTTCAGATTCCAATATATTTGTATTAAAACAATGTTTTGTAAATCTTCTGTTTTACAGTGGACGATTGCAAAGTATGCTCCTCGTTTCAATGGCTTTCAGCAGCAGGACTCCCAAGAGCTGCTTGCATTTCTTCTGGATGGCCTTCATGAAGATCTTAATAGGGTTCATGACAAGCCATATGTTGAGCTCAAGGACAGTGATGGACGACCAGACTGGGAAGTTGCTGCAGAGGTTAATTATTAATTCATCAATAATATATACATATCTGGTATTCCTTGTTTCTTTTTTGTATCACAGGTGTAGGTCAACTTTTAACCTGTAGAGAACTTTGTTTGATTCAAAATCAGCTCCTCAATGTAGATATAAAACAGGAAAAATTACAGGTTTCCTCCACCCCCCAGGAATAACTATTGATGGCCTATTTCAAAAGCCACACTGAAAAAAAGACTTCATTGAGCCTGAAGCATTTGGCTCTGTGTCCCTGAAGCAGCCTTGCATTGTAACTGCATCAACAATTTGTATCCGTTTGGAGCCAAGACTCCTTGTGCTCTATTTATCTTGTGCAAAGCTGATAGGTGAAGGGGCTGCTAGTTTGCCCACACCGATTTACGGTTGATGGCCTAACCTTAGGAAAATAGTAGTATTTTAATCTATGCAAACCCCCCAGTAGGGGCCACAAGCGCTATGGGGGTATATGTATACATTAAAATACTAGGCTCCCTTAGGTACTCAGGTAATTTACATAAGCTTTATAACTGTATATATAGGGTTATAATAAAAGAAGTCCTGTGGAAGAACTTTTTACTAGGGCACATCAACCATCACCAAACTGATGATAGATATCCTTTAAAAATAAATATAAAGTTTTTAAAAACATCCTGACTTAACCATAGATTTATGTTTCCTAGGCCTGGGACAATCACTTGAGGAGGAATCGGTCGATAGTTGTGGATTTGTTTCATGGACAGTTGAGATCTCAGGTTAAATGTAAAACCTGTGGGCATGTCAGTGTCCGTTTCGATCCATTTAACTTTCTTTCCCTGCCTCTGCCCATGGATAGTTACATGCATTTGGAAATTACAGGTTAGTATTTTCATTCTTACTGTTTTAACTACTTGCGATAACATTCGTATGCCAGTCATTCTTCCAAGAACAGTTTAAATAAATAAATAAATAAATTGGTTAGCACCATTGTGAGTTTCTCACTATAAAGCCTGGGAAAAAGTTCTTATATTTAAAAAGAAAATAAATTAAATTATCCTGCCGTGTTCTACAAAATAATAGTAATAAAATCACAGTGCAACCTGCAAAAACAGGCCCTCACAGAGCTTTGTCAGTGAAAGTTTTCTCAGAAAATGATGTTCCAAGGAAAATTTTGCAGTAAAAAAAAATTAATTAGTACTAATCCTATATATATTTTAGTTTTTATTATTATGAGCTGCTGAAAAATGTGCACTTTATACCAGAGAATGAATGCCAATGAAATATGACAACATTGTATTTCTTTTTTTAAACAAAGCCCCCAAAAATTTGCTAAAAGGGCAAAGTCAAACAACATATGGGCCACAAAATGTTGCCATCTAAAAATCACAAAAATAGAAGTAAACCATTCTATGTCAATGTTGAAGGAAAAATATGAAAAGTTAAGACTTAATAAATAAGGGCTCCTACTAGACTTGGTCTTAGAAACTACTGAACTGTTAAGGACAGTTACATTTTATAAGGAATATTGGAAAGAAACCATCCTGCCAGTGCCCCGGGGATGCGCAGCTTCTTCCTGATGCCGGGTCCCTGCCTTCTGGCAGGACCTCACTGTGACACACTGAGCATGCACAGCATGCTCAGTCTGTCACATAATACAGTGTAATACATCTGTATTACACTGTATTAGGTGAAGAAGAGCTTGAACAAGCGATCAGAGGTTCGCTTGTTCAAGCCAACCTGTTAAAGTTAAAAAAAAAAAAATGTTAAAAACACTTCATATAAACATTTATTAATAAAAATAATTAATTAAATAAAGTTAAAGTCCCCCAAACACAAACATTCCCTATTCATATCTAATAAAGTAAAAAAACACAAAATCACCAGAAAAAAACCCACATATTTGATATCGCCGCGTCCGTAACAATCTGTACAATAACTCTGTAACATTACTGGACCCGCTTGGTGAGCGCCGAAAAAACGAATCCCTGTTAGAATGCTCCAATCCGACATCATGTACATAGACAGTCCATCGATATAATAGATTAGCAGGTGGCATTTCAGCAGTCACATGTTAGATGGTAAATTAATCATTGCTTGTGAAATTTGGGTAATTAATGGAATGTCCACAGTAACCCCTACAATTAATGGAGTGTGCAGCAGTGTGCAGTCCTCCCCCCCCCTGTTAGAGTGTGTGTGCGGCAGAGTGCGTCCTTCTCTCCCTGCAGAAGTCTCCGGGCCCGTGCAAAAGATACACTAGCAGGCATCTGCCGGCATACAAACATATTAACATAAGTAAATATTTGTAGGTTTGATGCTGCCATCATTGATATGGCATTTCTCATACTCTCCCTAACTCTAAATTTGTTTTTATTTTATTTTCATTCATATAAGAAAGGTGAATATTTTTAGCTGCATGCTGTTTCCTAGGTCATCAAAACAGCCCCAAAACAAACCTTCCAAAACTAGAACTTTTTCCACGCTATCTGCTTTTTCCTGCTACAAGCAGCCTGTGACTCGCCAACAGCAGTCTACATCTTGTGATATGGTATGATGAGCAGAGAATGTTTCCTCAGCAGTTACCCAGAGTAATTAAGAATGCAGCAAGAATGGATACACAGCTTCATTTACTGCAATTTTTTCGCCTGCTAGTTTTTGCAACCTGCACTTTCCCAACAATGGCTTCAACCTGGTCATGCACAAGAAACTGATCATAAATGCAATTTATAATAGATTTTAAAACTACAGGTATTGTCATTTTCAAAACATTTTTTTTATCTTTTTGGTAAATAAAAAGTTTATACATCCTTCAATATATATTCTTTATCAGTTTGTTGCAGTTTTCATAGATCTTTGCTCTCTTTCATTCGGTAGATTTTTATTGCTTCTTCCAGTGCTAGAATCTTTCCAAGGTCATGTGATTTTCACACAGGTAACGTCCATGAGCAGTCAAGCACACCATAAGCGTCTGCAGAGATGGCTGCAATAATTGTTAATGTTGTATATTATATGACAGGTCAGCCCCCCTGTAGTTCACACATCCTAATAAAAAAAAATTAAATAAATATTGGTGGGTATCATTGCATCGCATTGCAACATGTCGATCTATTAAATAAAATACTATTATTCATACAGTGACACAGTAACTGAAACACTTTTTTTTTTCAGTACTTTTAGATGTTTTAACAAGCAACCATTATGCTACCAAATAAACCGGATGGCTTTTCCGTTAATAGCAAAAAGTAAAATTAAAACTGCAAGTTATTGATATATGAATTCAACTGGATATAATTTAGTGAAAATTTGTGTAACAGCTTCTGAAGCGGACAACAAAGTTTCCTGCAACTGGACACTTTTTTTTTAATTATAAGTTTTCTTCAATAGCTACTTTACTGAGACATTCACCTTGGAATGTGCACTTTTCAGTTCAGTACTGATCAGTACTCCAACTTATCAGGTGAGGCTTAATTGTGGTAATGCCGGTTGAATCCACTGTGCAGGCGAAATTGACCTAATAAACCACTACCATATGTGTCAAGCAGCTAAACACCTTCCAGATCATGTTTCTTTCATGACCCATGCGGTGTTCTCATCCAGAAATCTACTTTGATTGATTGTAAGTTGGTTCTATAAATCAAGAAGCAGCAGATTTTTAACCCTGAAATCAGCTCTCTCTTCTTAGAAAGCCCCCTTCATTGTTATTGTGCGCCTACTCCAGAGACAATCACTCACCAGATCTCCTGAATTCCGATCATGATGTCATCACGAGGATCGGCATTTAGAGCTCCTCACCTTGTCTCAATGTTACCTCTCCGCCTCCTTGACTTTATACACCCCAATTTACCTCTCACTTCAAAGTTGATTTTAAGGATGAAGCCACCAAACTGGGCCAGAAAGAAAGAAACCAAAAAGTTTAGCTGGCTTGTCATTTTTTTTTAGTTATTTTTTGTTTATTTTTTTAGTTAATTTTTTGTGGTTGATGGTTTTTTGTTTAAGGCTATTAAAAAGGTTTTGTTTTTTTGTGGTTTGAGATTTAGTTAGCTATTTTATTGATTTTCTGGTAGTGGGTTTAGTAGCAATTGGCTGATGACCGGATCCCATAAAGTAAAGCAGCCTGCCAGTGTGCAGAACCAATATCCTGATCCATCCTATCCAATGTAAGTCAAAAATAAAACCCCTTCTTCGCTGTGAACGAATAATTGCCATGTATTCTAAGTAACCAAAAAGAGAAAGGTACTTATGTGATCGTCCACTCATTTAAGATGTTGGTCCTGGAATGCTTAAAAAAATATATATATATGTGTGTTATATATCTCCATCCTTACCACAGGCCACTCTCCTGCGACAGCTTCACTAAGAAGGCTGTGGTTTGGATGGCCCCACTGGCCTCGTATAACAACTATAAAGTGAGGTGAGTGACAGATTTAATGTTTCTATATTCCCAATCCACCACCCGTAATTCCGTTTACATTATTCCCAAACAAACTCTTTAAAAACACCTGTCCATCAGGTCTCTGTCCGAGTCCTCCACTACTACCTTTTTGAGCCAGCTCATAAAGATACCATCCCAGCCTTTATCTAGTCCAATCAATCCATGGAATCATTGTAAAATTATCATGTTATTAAATGTAACATGAGGCTGAGGTAACCTGGTCAGAGGCAGTGATGTACCCCTCCCCTCTCCTCCCCCTGCCCATGTCTGTGTGTAATTGTATAGTAATATAAATATAGCGTTTGCTAGTGTCTGGTGCTTTTATCCTTGCTGACATGATCTCTCCTCCTATACACATGTGTGAGACACAGACATCAGCTACACGTTACTCTGACCATGTTTCATGCTATACATGGCTGCCTGGAGGCTGTTGTATCCCTCATACCACACATTGCTGCAGGGGGTGCAGCACCCGACACATGAGGAGCCATTTACACCTTATACAGGCTGTCAGTCATGTGTATATAATGATCTCACAACACAGGCTGGTGGGGGCGCCATCACAGGTGCATCATAGAGGAGCCATTACACCATTATACCTCCACCATTATACAACTGTCTCAGCAGTGGGGGGTGTGCTGTGCCTCCCACTCATGAATAACTGGACATCTTGAATTGCTAAGACTCATTGGACCTTTCGCATGTCATTTGCAAACGCTTTGTACTCATTGCTTAGGTTTTACAGGCTGTCGAGGGACAATGAAGGGATAAGACAATGCTTCTATGGCTTATGAAAACCTAATTTAGTTGGGGTTATTTGCCTGACGGGGCTTTTGTTTTTTGACAATAGGCACAATTCAACATTATTGTCGGCCCCCACAATATGTTCAGTCCTCATACTTAAAGTTTCCATTACCAAATCAGTTTGATTCAAGCGGGTACAGTAGTATTTGCAATGAACTGAACCAATATGGTCTGGTAAACCCATGGATAGTTCCAGGTCTCACCTCATGAAGTCCATAGTGAACAAGATTCTAATCAAGTGTGAAAGTTTGGAATCTCATTGCCCTGTTTATGTCAGAAGTGACATTGTAGAGCATAATGTTACTGGTTTATGTAAATTATGATAAGTCACTATCAGTACGTGACTGTGGTCACTGTTTAACCATGACTCTTAAGGTTTACATTTACGTCTTTCAGACATGACTATGTAATATACAGTACTCAGAATCCATGCTTACAAGTGTCCGTTTTGCATCAATGAGTTATTCTTGTGTCAGACCAAGTCTTGCTTCTTCAAATCAGAATGTGCAATCTTTGTTGTATGAGAATAGATCAGTTCTGAAGGCGTGCTAAATCCACTTCAGCCTTTACTCTAATCATAAAATAAATTTTACCAAGACCAATGAGTTGGCGTTTTTTTCAATGGTTATGAAAGTTGGTTTCTTTTTCTTCTCTGTTGTGCCTAATTGATGCCAAATGATCCTTATCTTTTGGAGTTTTTTTTTTTTGCCATAAGCTGTCTGCTGTAATCTACAACTATCCTCTTACCGTATTGGCTGAAAATTTGCTGTTTCTTTTAAGGGATATTTTGGGTACAGTGTGTGATACAATTAAGGTACATTCTTGCTTTTGCAACTCTGAATGCAGTTTAGATAACCATAAGTAATAGTTTTTTGTGTGTTGCAGGCTACCGTCATGACATTGATACAAAATGATAATACTAATATACGGCATACTGAGAGTGCTTTTTCTTCCTTTGATTGAATGTTATGGAACAAATATTTGCGTCCCCATAGCTTATTAAGTAGACAAGTCCCAGCTTTTACCCCACTAAACTGCAGCACCCACGCAGTGGGCCGAGTCGTGAAATAAGCCTAAGGAAACTACCACTTCGAATGGCTTCTGAGCAGCACATGTCGTGCCCAGCTGATGTGAGCTAATGCCGGCACTTTCTGTGTTAGTTTTTAAACGTTTTTTACAGTTTTAACATTTTTATTAATCTTTAATATCGAACTATCTTCCCCGCCTGTGTTGTGTGCCGAGACTGGTGCCCGGCATGTGCTGCTTAAGCCTGTCCCTAATTGGTAGTTTCCTTTAAAGAGACCCTGGCTGGGAGGGCTAAGTTTAGTGGCTGAAGGGCCGTGTGCCTGTGGCACCCTGGTATATTTCAGTAGGCCAAATCCCCATGTACCACATGCGCTTACAGCATATGTCAAGATCAACCCCTCGTGTCTATAAAATACATTTAAAATACATTTAAAAAACATAAACGCTCAAATCCACCTCATGGTCCTTAAACTAAATACACCAAAATAAACACAATCCTAAACATCGAACTGTTTGTTGCGCCTCTAATGCCGATCTTTCAAAATAGAAGTGGTCTGGTAGCCATGATGTAATAACACCCAAATGTCCCAATCGTCCCATTTTTACCCATTTTTTATATCCTAAAAATCTTCCTAAAAAGTGATCAAAAGATCTTACATGGCTCCCCTTCACTAAAGTATGAAAAAGATGTTGGCGTCAGAATAGGACAAATTATTTTATTTTTTTTGTTGCACAAAAGGTTTTTAATTTTTTATTTTTTTCGGGTCCCCACGACGGACATGTGGCCCGCGGTCCGTATTTTGGGGACCCCTGTTTTTAAACATGTAAAGAAAGAACACAAACAAAACGTTCTATCCGGCCCCCGTCCCATCCCGCAAAATTTGGAGCGCCAGCGCTGAGCCCCCCGTTTTGTTATTTGGGGGCCCCAGGCTGTCGCTCCAATTAATCAATGATAGGTCCGCCGATGATTAGGCCCTGCCTTCGGCAGTCGGCAGGGCCTCCGCTGTCTGGACAGGAAGCTCCTGCCGTCACTGATAGTGCTTTGTTGCGCCGGAACCCGGACGTAGCAGTAAAATTGCGCCATTATGGGCCATTAAGCAATAATAGTCTGAGGGGCACATAGGAATGATTATGAGGGGCGGATAGAATAATTACTATGAGTAGGCCAGCAATAGGGATAATTTAAATTATAATTAATTATTGCTATGCGCCCCTCATAATTATTATGTCCTATGCGCCCCCTCATAATTTTTCAAAATGCTGCCTAATAATCAATTATTTCCTATGCGGCCCCTTATGAGGGGCAGCATGGAATAATTTGAGGGGGCAGCATAGAATAATTTATAGGGGCAGTCCACATTACCGCAAGCCTTTGTTTTCAAGGAATTTCTTCATATTTACTTTTTTTTTTTTTAAACTTCAGTTTGGCCCTCCAACGTCTGAGAGTGACAGCGAACGGCCCCCTATGTAAAAGTTTGGGACCCTGTTTTAAAAAATAAGTAAAACCTAGATAATTTAGTACGGTATCTCGTGATTGTACTAACCGAAATAATAAAAGGGAGGTGTCATTTGGCGCGCCCATGAACTCTTCTGTTCACAGAAAAAAAAAAGTATGGATTTTTTGAAGTGGAAATGGAATTTGCAAACTAAAAAAATGATAAAAACTTCGTCCTTAAGGGTTAATGGGTATATCTGCTGACGATGTCCCTTATAATTACCCTGCCATTAATTAAGAGTTTTCGTCTGACCCTATAAAGGGGTGGTCCACTTTACGGAAATAAGTGTTTGGTTTTTTGTTCCATAGTTTCCGATCTACTTTCTATGGTCAATTCCTACCATTTTCTAGAGCGTGGCTTGCTTCATTCTATTAAGTTTTCGTGATTGAATCTGTCCATGGCTTTATGGAACATGCACGAGCCTTAGTATCGGACTGCTTTAATTTTTCTCTGTGATCAAACGGCTTGTGCCCGTGCATGTCCTTACAAGATCATGGATGGTAAACTTAGTAAACATAGAAACTTTCTATACAATGACAGAAAACTGAGATCTAGAAAAACAGTTATGGGAATTGATACATACAGTTATTGGAAAATTATATAGCTTGTTCATTACCAAACCATATCAATTTTTGCTGAAAGTGGACAACCCCTTTAATGTCTCAATGTGGTCACTTTGTAGAACATTGAAAAAAAAAGGTTTGTCAAGACTTCACTTCTTTGAACCTTGTTTATATTTGGTATGCTGTTATTCCTGATTTTTAGTTATAGTAGCCCAGGCCTTAATCGAATCTACCATTTTTTTTCATGCATTATGATCAAAACATACCTTATCAGAATGATGTAGCTACACTAGTAGGCAGAACACGTATCTTGTTTAATACTTAGTTGATGGTTTTGCTGAATACAGTTATACATTATGGTAATGAGGGACTGTCGCTCTCGGCTGGCCCGAAGCTTCTCTTCACCCTAATTATGCACTGCTCCAGGTCCTGAATTTTTAACTGTTTTTTGAGCAAAACTACTACTCTCAGGGATTAAACAAGATATGTTTCTGCATCATTGCGTCTACCGTATTCCACGGTAATGTTTTGGTTCTAAGTATGAAAACACATGTAGATTTCCTTTAAACAATGCGTGACTTTTCACAAAGCTGGGACTACATGTAATACTTGGATCATTTATATATCTTTTCACCATTAAATACTACTTGTAACACATTTTATAAATAACGCATCCATTTTATTTAATTCATGTCACACGTAAAAGGTTCGTTAGTGGTTTTTTTTTTTTGAATTCTTTCATCAACATTAGGCAAACATCAGGGGAAACAATAAGGTGATACAGGTCGGGAATACATGTTTTTCACGTAGCTTTTTGTGATTTAAAACTTATATGCTTTTTGGCCAAGCCCTCCTCCCACTTGGGTTTGGGTTTGGTTTTAGCTACTGCGACTCAAAACACCAGTGGGAGCCTAGGTCCCATATGTAGAAAAGGATGTGGTGATCAATGACAACCCTTATGCAATTGGGTGGATGACATTATAATAGGACGTGCACAAAGTCCAGAAGTATGATTAGAGTGAAGTAATTTATGTCTGAATGTTACCTTTTGAACGCTATGTTACCAAAGATAACATAGAAATATTTCTTTAAAAACATCTTCCAGGATATTTTTAAAAGTCTTTGGGAGGCTGATACAAGAGTTGGGGGGTATTCTAGAAAGTTTCACATTTAAATAAAACCCATAAATTTCACAGTAAATATGCACCGTTTGGTGCCTGTTGTTCTTGCTGCTGTACTTTTTGGCACAAACACCTGATAGCCATATCCGTTCTCCAGCATTCACATCGATGTCACTACAAGGCACCAACTTTTCCTGTTCTTATTGATATCCTAAGGAGACATGTTTGGCACAGAGTATTCTACTGCTAGTCCTTAATCAGCTTAGTTTTCATTTTAAAAACATGGTAAGTCCTGTAACCAATTTTTATCCACACTTTGGCAACAGGAATCACGCCCAACTGAAAACTGTCGCCCATTCATCTTTTCCAAAATAATATTATCAGACTGACAGATAAAAAATGTATATACACAATAAACTTGCCAGTTTATTGCGTTTATGTCTGTGCTTCCGTTACAAATGGAATGAGGTTTTACTTCACGAAGAAGTTATAAGTTGACGAAGATCACTTTTAACAACCCACTTTATAACACTCCCATTCTTTTATCAGTATAGCATAGACCGTACTAGGTTGTTATCCCATGAGACAACAGGTTGTTAACCCTTTTTATGTTTTGTTTAGGTTGAAAGTGTGGTGCAGAAGATGGAGGCTGTTTTTTTGTCACAAGTTTATACCACAATCTGGCAGATTATTATGTTATTTATTGCCCTTTTGTTATTAATGTATTAAATATTAGTATTTGTACATTACCATTAATATACTGGAGCGTTCTATCGGTAAAGGAATAAAAAGCTAAAACATTGATTAAAAAAAAACAATAGAACCATTCATTCTATTATACCCCACTTGGGGTTACTGTAGGGAATTTATGTATGTTTCTCTTCCAAAAATATAGGAATGTGCCATCTCCAAATGCACCTCTTGAAAGGGTCTTGAGCATACACTGGATGCTTCAGCAGAAATGCAGACAATTAAAAAGAAATCCATGATTATCTGTTCAGCGCGTTGCGAATATAAAAGAAAGAAGATATGAGCTGCTTGTTTGATAATAGTGAGGGTGGTGCATGTATCAAATATTTTCTTAATGGAAACTTTTGAAACATAAAGCTATCAGTTAAATACAAAGTCTGCATTTTACTTAATGGGGTCTGACCACACCACGTGTTTAGGGCTTATCATCTTCTGGTTATTAGTCTTACTTATTTTTAAAGCTTACTCCAAAAGGCGTTCATGATTGTAATTGTCTACTTTAGAAAGGCATTTCACTTGTTTTTAACTTGTATTGAAGAGCAAATGAGTGCGGGCCGGTGTATGTATGATACTAACAGTGGATCTATGCCCCACCATGGCATGAATACTTTAATTAGGGTACTTTACTTATGTGTTTTTATTAATGACTTGTTCTAGTTTTACAACTGGATTTATCGTTGTATTATTGAAAAGTTGGTCAATTTTTCCAATACTATTCCCGATTTCTGATTGCTATCATTCTATAGGTGGGCATCTACGATTATCATTGATGTCACACAGGTGGCAGGGCCCTAATTACACAGGGAGTAAGTAACAGAGGGATTGTGTTACACCGAACCCTACTTATCTAGTCCTGTGGAAGGAGATGAATTAGAAGCTTCAGTTATAATGACGCAAGAAGAGATATAAAAATCAAAGAGGAATAATCTGATAGTAATAATTGGTTACATTAATTTGCCCCAAAATTGCACATCTCTTGTTATGAATGGTATATTTAACATATCCATAGAGAAAGTTTAAAACTCCATTTTCTTCTGTGAAAGGTGAGGAGAAAAGTTTGGGGCATGTGGAATCTGTGGAGTTGTGACAACTACATTTTTCGATTAAGGTTATTCCCATCTGGGCATTTACATTTAATTTAATTCATTTGCATTGTAACATTTCTTCATTGGATGTTCTTAAAAAAAAACTGTTCCTGTGTGAGATATTCTCATACATGAAGCCATGTTGTCTCATTAGAAACGAGATGATACGACCATCCGCACATTTTGGCAGCAGTGGCCAGACATGCGCTATGCGAGTCCAACCTGACCACCTGGCTTTAGCTTTCATTACCCAGGACGGCTTGTAGGACCACATACTCGGGAGTTTCATCTACAAAAACCTTTTGTTTCTTATGCAATCCCCAGCAGAGGTGTTTATCCGAGGAGCCAGTCCATGTTTCTAAGGGCCAAATGACTACATTTATGAGAAATTATCTTCACACGGAACATTTTTTTTTTAATAAACATCTAATTGAAGAAATGTTATATTGGCAGATTAATGAATTGAATGTAATGTGATGCCCAGACTAGAATACCCCGTTAAGTAAGGCTCCAAAGCTGGGAAGTGTTGTTGTGGTCATCTCAATTTCAGTCTTTAATACTAGTTTCTGGTTTCAATCCACCAAGAAAACATCTCTAAGTCCTGAATTGTTGTCCCTAATAGCACTATAAAATTGATCATAATGATAATACTCTTTAAGTTATCCCTAAATGCTGGATTCTCTTCAAACCCTTTTCCATTATGGGACGCTCCAAAAAGCTTTTTACTTTAACATAAAAAAGATGTGGCTTTCCCTCCTACTCCTATAATGTTCTGTTTTTATTGATAATCTATAGACATACCTCAGGTGACTCTTGACTGAGTAGTAAAAGTGCTTCATGGAATGGTTTGTGCTTAGGTAGTTTATATGTACAGACCACAGCTGTAATTATAAATGTGGTATGGATTGTTTCAAGATATCATACAACTGCAGATGCCTTATTCTATTCTTAGACTTTCTGTTGGGTAATGTCTGTTGTGGCTCTGTCATGTTTATTGTGAACATATATAAGTAGCTGAGCGACTTCTAGAGATGAACCTGCATTGTGTACTCTTTATCACTTAACACTGTCAAACTAAAAAAAATTTGGAAGTTCATATTGTTTTCCCATGGTAATCTGTCACAAAAATAGTTTTTGAGTTTTTATTTAAAAAGGAAAAAAGGACGATCCTTAAATCAGTTTATTTTTCCACTAGTATATTGAAATATATCGACGACATAGGCTTTGTAAACATAAGATACAAAATGTCTTTCTTGGATTTATATCCATTGCGGCAGCAGTTTTCTCCAGGAATTGTCTGAAAGAAATTTACTGGCTAGAGCAACCAGTCCCGCAATTCAGATATGTTATCTTTCCAGTGAGACATTGGTTGGAAAGAAGTAATCATCTTTAATTATACCTGTTAACAATATTACATTTTACCCAATGAAAGGTTCCCAAATTCCTTGAAAGGAATCTACCACTTGGGAACAGGCATTATAGCCAAAATACCTTTAGACTGGTGCTGAGAGCTTGCTGGTTTGCTATGCTCACCAAACCACAAACAAGCCTGTAGCATGCATAATTATGGTATAGCTGATCTGTAGTGCCCTATGTTCTCGAACACAGGAGCACCAAAGAACTCATTAGCATAGTCCAAAGGTATGTTTTGGCTAATAATGCCTGTTTTCCAAGTTGGTAGATTTTCTTTAAATACTTCATTCTGATCTGTTATCTTCCTTTTCATAATTACATTATTGCTTACTGTCTCTTTAAAAGTGATAAAAGTATACCTGGTCGTGCGCCTTTTCGTCATCAGTTTCTCTTCTCTGCTAGATCACCTACCCCTGCCGATTTGCAGTCGTTTGCTTCCATGCTTCAACCAATCTGTCTCTCATTCTCTAATGTGAGTGGGTTGCTAGTAGAGAGATAATGATGACGATACAGGGATTGAGTGGAAGCGGTAATGTTAATTATAAAAGGCAAATTGGGATTGGTATTAAAAGGGATGGACTGGCATAACATGAAAATGTAAATCCGGATGGCAGGTTCCTTAAAACCTGGCTATAGTTGTTGGGTTGTTTTTTGCCACAAAAGCAACCATGATCTGTTAGCCAATGGTTGACTTGTTTAAGGCTTGCTTTTCTCTTTATGAATACTGTAGAATACTATGTTGCTTACTATAAAGAGTGACTTAAATGGGCTCTCCACTGCAGCAAAATAATTGATTTGTTGGTGTAATGTAAAGTTATACAATTTTCCAAAAACTTTGGCGTATCAATTCCCCTTAGTTTTCTAGATCTCTGCTTACTGTCATTCAACAGGAGCTTTGTTTTTTCTTCCTGTGGATAAAAAATAGTCCATTATTTTTAAGTTAAAATAGTCCGTTATTTATCCACACAGGACACAATTTGTTACAGTCACAGTGTATCAGAGCTGTGTGGATATACTGAGTCCTACGTGACTTGAGTAATTTATTCAGAAAGTATATAGAAACTTGTAAACTTTACATTACACAACAATATTATTATTTACCGTAAAGTGCAACCCTCTAATAAACCTAAAATGGTTCCGTTTTACAGTTTTCACTTATCTTTAAACACTTTAAATGCTGGCTGATCCCCTTAAATTTTGCTATTTAGATTAAATTCACCTTTTTTTTTTTATTGTAGTAGTTTACAATTCAACCATTTTTTTTTACACATTAGTGAAGCTTATGGTTTTTGCAGACTACTGAAAATTTTTTTTCGGGCTGAACTGTAAGTTTTTGCTTTCTTCTAGAACTATTTAACTCTGTTGGACGATGAAGACCATAAACTGGATGTATCTCAAATTCAGGACTAGCAGCATCTGGTCATAGAAGGTATGAATTAGTTGGTATAAATTGAAAAACATGGTTGTTCATTTTTTGTGCTATATGTAGTTTATTATGTTTTCATTGTTCATTTTTTAGTTCGAACAAAGATATGATTTGCTGAAGAATGTCCTTTATTGCCAACAGCAGTAAATTGATAGACATAAAGGTAAGCCCGCAATACCCCAAATCATATTTGGATCTTATCAGGTAAATGTTGATGGTGGATATGATAGCCAAGTGTAAAGCAAAAGAAAAAAGTTTTTTTACTGTCAATGAGTGTCGATCTCTGCATCCAGCAGCGTTAAGGCAGCTCCAGTTCATTGTTTTTGTGCAATGAGATTGTGGTCATTAGAAACGCACAGGTTCGGGCCCACAATATGGAAATTGGAAGCTTATTTAATATATTGTATTGGAAATGTCAGAAAACCTTTTTCATGACTTTCGAGAGCACACCAAACTGCATCACACAAACTGTAATCAAAGGTTTCTAATCAAATATAACTTAATCTGATGTTGCCTCTAGATTTTTATCTACCACTGATGCCCTGTTTTCCCTGAAAATAAGACGTTCTTTGTTAATTTTTGTTCTCTAACAACCTATAGGTCTTATTCTCATTCTTCATTTTGATAAAATTGATGAAATTTTCCACTAATTACTAAATTGTTAATGTCCATCATCTAGGTACATTTGCCAATCTGGTATTTTTATGATAATATCTTCTGGAACCCATCATAACTAATAACGCTGAATTTCTAGTGACTCCATTCTTTTAGAATCATTGGCCCCAATCTCTCATGTTTTGTGAAAACACTTTCCATAAATGTGCCTTTATTGCCCAGAAGCTGCATTAGCACAATCATAAGCAACTTTAATTTATCAACTGAATTCTTCACCCAGTGCAAACTCCTAATCATCTACTAATGATTTGGCAAAGAGGACGACAGCATGACTGCTGCTATGTCTTATTTTCAGGGGAAGTCTTATATTGACAGCTTGGAAAATTGGCTAGGTCTCATTTTTGGAAGTCTTATTTTCAGCAAAACATGGTACATTCCACATCTTGTATGTACTGTGTTGGACCTTATTCCTGATTTTTTTCCTTGTTTTATTAGTATATCTTATGCTCTGTTTTATTTTTTTCTTTCTAGTTCCCCACTGCAAAAGGCGCCACGTACTTAGTATTTTGGGGAACACTTGCTTCATGAACTCCAGTATCCAGTGTGTCAGTAACACTCAGCCTCTAACAAAGTATTTCATCTCAGGGAGACAGCTTTATTAGTTAAACAGTATATGCAAGCATGTTACAGTTCTGGTCTTATGTTTAGAATATTATTTCTAGTTACTTTCTAAAGTTTACATTTAAAACGCAAGCAAACTTTTGAAACATTTTTTTATCAGGAATCTTTAATACATTGATAAAGTAAACTTTGCAATTTACGGTACTTATTCAAAAATATTTAATGAACAGCAGGTAGATCATGCGCCCTTCTCCTCCATTCACTACTATAGACAACACGCTCGGGTTTTCTTCAGCACTCACATTCAGCATTCACTGTCAGCTCGGGCAGGTAACTCTGCAGTGTAGTCTGACAATGGTGTGTATAGGTATGCGCAACCTCTCAGTCGAAATCAAGCTAGTAAATCAACTGCTTCGCTTGAAGACCTAGAAATTAAGCAGCCAGCCAAAGATGGTAACTACAATCCCTTCATGATTGTGACAAGGTACATCCCCCATATGTGCAGTGAATAGTTTCACTTATCAACATTCACTGATAGGCTTATCACCCTACAGATTTGCCACATATCCTATGCTAAAGTTAACTGGCGTCAGCATGTGTGCATGTCAGGTACATGATTCATGTGCCACCATCGCAAATTTTATTCTTATTGGTGGGAAGCTGTTTGTCCTCTTGGGTTCCTCTCTGTACCTTCAGAAGCTTTCTGTACACATTTCTTTAATGGGCTTGCTTCTTTATTTCTTTAGAACAAACCCCATAGGAATGAAAGGACACATGGCACGGTGCTAGGAATTTAGTTCAATTTTGTGGAGTGGAACGCAAAAGAATGTAGCGCCTCTTAAGCTAAGGGTAGCACTACAATATTTGATACAATATTTTAAATATACTTTCTATTTGAAGGGTACCTGTCTCAAGAGCCCTTTTTTCTGGCTCTCCAGGTGCCATTTTTCTGAAAAAAAAGTTAGATAAAGTTTAGCTTTCTTTGTTGCAGAGCTGTGTTCCAATAGGTGGCCAGTGAGAAGTGAGGCAACATGTAAGTCGTCCTGAGATTGAAGTTATGGGGACATGAAGGGTTTTTACATTTTAAATCTATGCTTGACGGGCGGTTTTTCAAGGGCTGGGGGAACCGCTTCTCACTGGCCACTTCCATAGGTCTAGGACAAATCCTGCATACAGAAATGTAAACTTGATCTAACTTATCTTTTCGGAAAAAGCCAGTTTTCTACACAAAAATCTTTAGGCATGCGTATTCTATTCTCAATGGACATGGGGAGCCAAAAAAGGGTTTTTCTAATGACAGTTCGCTTTTAGGTGTCTACTTTTATATTCCAATTTTAGGACATGTTTCTCATTCTTTTATAGGTTTTCCTTGAACTGTTAAGGGGTCTTTTACAATAAACACCTAGAACACACAGGGGCCTTTTACTTACCCCTGTTGCGATCCTGCTTGCGTTGTCGAGATCACAAGATTTCCTTCCTGCCCGACAAAAAGTCCTGCTGTGTCGTTCCTCCCTTCAGGTCTGCCAGAGTTCACCTTCTTCTTCCTGTCATGAAGTGCATTTCCTTGCAACCCAATTTGTTAAATCCAAGCTCAGTCTGAACCATCGGATTTGTCTGACGGCCCGCCCCCGATTTCTTTTGCATGAAATTCGTCGATTTGCACCAAAATCCGATTGCGTGCACCAATCCCCTTCTAAATCCTGTCACACGGCACCCTGTCAATCCGAAAAAAAAAAAAAAAACAAATAAAAAGCCTAGAAAGTGCGATCCGCTCTTATAAGCCCCACGTTTCCCTGTAGTGAACAAGTCAATTAGATTAGCTGCATACCAAGCACATTCAGTTATTACAATGTAGAGAATGGGAGAACCCTTGCACTCTAAACTTTGCTGTGTCTTCAGGCTCTGATAAGTGGAGGGTTGATATTGATGATTATCCCCAGTGTAGGATATCAGTTTTGGAGTGCTGGAAAACCCTTTAACTAACTTCTAAGTTCATCATTTCCCTAGAAATTTAGAATGGGATAGATTTCACTTTTCAGATTCCAATATATTTGTATTAAAAACATGTTTTGTAAATCTTCTGTTTTACAGTGGACTATTGCAAAGTATCCTCCTCGTTTCAATGGCTTTCAGCAGCAGGACTCCCAGAGCTGCTTGCATTTCTTCTGGATGGCCTTCATGAAGATCTTAATAGGGGTTCATGACAGCCATATGTTGAGCTCAAGGACAGTGATGGACGACCAGACTGGAAGTTGCTGCAGAGGTTAATTATTAATTACAATAATTATACTATCTGGTATTCCTTGTTTCTTTTTTTTATCACAGGTAGGTCAACTTTTACCTGTAGAGAACTTTGTTTGATTCAAAATCGCTCCTCATAGATATAAAAGCAAAAATAGGTTCCTCCCCCCCACCAGGAAATACTATTTGGCCATTTCAAAAGCCACACTGAAAAAAAGACTCATTGAGCCTGAAGCATTTGGCTCTGTGTCCCGAAGCAGCCTGCATTGTCTACTGCAATCAACAATTGTACCCGTTTGGAGCCAAGACTCCTTGTGCTCTATTTATCTTGGTCAAAGCTTATCAGGTGAGGGGCCTGCTATTTGCCCCACCGTTCGGTTGCCTAACCTTAGGAAAATAGTAGTATTTTATCTATGCAAACCCCCCAGTAGGGGCCACAGCGCTATGGGGGTATATGTATACATTAAAATACTAGGCTCCCTTAGGTACTCGCTAATTGCATAGCTTTATAACTGTATATATAGGGTTAAATAAAAGAAGTCCTGTGAAAGAACTTTTTACTAGGGCACATCAACCATCACCAAACTGATGATAGATATCCTTTAAAAATAATATAAAGTTTTTTTAAAAAATCCTGACTTACCATAGTTTATGTTTCCTAGGCCTGGGACAATCATTGAGGAGGAATCGGTCGATAGTTGTGGATTGTTTCATGGACAGTTGAGATCTCAGGTTAAATGTAAACCTGTGGGCATGTCAGTGTCCGTTTCGATCCTTTTAACTTTCTTCCCTGCTCTGGCCCACTGGGATAGTTACATGCATTTGAAATTACAGGTTAGTATTTTTCATCTTACTGTTTTAACTACTTGGATAAATTCGTTCCAGTCATTCTTCCAAGAACAGTTTAATAAATACTAAATAAATAAATATTGGTTAGCCCATTGTGATTCTCTCACTATAAAGCCTGGGAAAAAGTTCTTAATTTAAAAGAAAATAAATTAAATTATCCTGCCGTGTTTCTACAAAATAATAGTAATAAAATCACAGTGCAACCTGCAAAAACAGGCCCTCACAAGCTTTGTCTGAAGGTTTTTCTCGAAAATGATGTTCCAAGGAAAATTTAGCAGTAAAAAAATAATTAGTACTAATCCTATATATATTTTAGTTTTTATTATTATGACCTGCTGAAAAATGTGCACTTTATACCAGAGATGAATGCAATGAATATGCATAACATTGTATTTTTTTTTTAACAAAGCCCCCAAAAATTTGCTAAAAGGCAAAGTCCAACACATATGGGCCAAAATGTTGCCATCTAAAAATACACAAAATAAAAGTACCAGTTCTATGTCAATGTTGAAGGAATATGAATAAGACGTAATAAATAAGGGCTCCTACTAGCTTGGTCTTAGAAACTACTGAACTGTTAGGACAGTTACATTTTATAAGGGAATATTGGAAAGAAACCAATGTTCGTAGTGATCTCCATTTTAAAAAGTATTATTTTTTTTTATATACCGTATCTCTTTGTACTGTCTCCTTGATTGTAAGATAAAAAAGGAAAAAAAATCCCCAAAAATACATTGAAAATTAATCATCAGTTTAATAGTACTGAGTTATCGAAAATGTGATAGTACAATAAAAACAAAAAAAAACGTATAAAATTATATGCTAAAGCATCTGCTTTCCGTCTAGCCATATTAATATCATTTTGTAGTCAGAAGTCAATTGGCTCTCCACAGGCTACTGGAAATTGCAGCATTTTTATAGTTCAAGTAAATGACATTTGAAATCTGTCCTTTCAGTTCAATGAGTTCATTATTCTGCTTGTGTGTGTTGATGTTTTTGGGGGGTTTAATACTGTATCATTTTGAAACTGCTTCATATTTTGACTAGATGTTATTAATACATTGGGCAAATTTAAGGTAAATTTGTGTGTCAAGATTAAGTGTACATTCCACACGCCGATGCCCGCCGGTGGGGGGGGTCCGATCTTGCTTCATCCCGGGTCGCCATGCCCCGATCCTCTCCTGTGCCGGTCCCTGCCTCTGCAGGACCTGGTGTGACACACTGAGGCATGCATCATGCTCGTGTCACAATACAGTGTAATACATCTGTATTACACTGTATTAGTGAAGAAGAGCTTGAACAAGCGATCAAGGTTCGCTGGTTCAAGCCAACCTGTTTAAATAAAAAAAAAATGTTTAAAACACTTCATATAAACATTTATTAATAAAAATAATTAATTAAATAAAGTTAAAGTCCCCCCAAACACAACATTCCCTATTCATATCTAATAAAGTAAAAAAACACCAAATCAACCAGAAAAAAAAACCACATATTTGATATCGCCGCGTCCGCAACAATCTTTACAATAACTGTGTAACATTACTGGACCCGCTTGGTGAGCGCCGAAAAAACGAATCCCGAAAAACTCGCCAGAAATGTACATTTTTAATTAAATCGCTTAACAAAACTGTTCTAAAAAGTGATCAGAAAAAGTTGCGTGTGCCAAAATGGTATCACTGAAAAGAACAACTCAACATGCAAAAAATAAGCCCTAAACCAGCTCTGTCAACCGAAAAATACTAGCGTTATATCTCCTTAAAGATGGTGATACAAAAATAAATTAGATTTTCTCTGTACAGGCAGTCCCCTACTTAAGAACACCTGACTTACATACGACCCCTAGTTACAAACGGACCTCTGGATGTTGGCAATTTACTGTACTTTATCCTTGGGCTACTATAAACAGCTATAACAGTTATCACAGGTGTCTACAAAAAAGCTTTATTGTTAATCCTGGTTAACACAGAGAGAAAATTTGGCTGGGGGTTACAATGATAAAGTATACAGTTCTGACTTACATACAAATTCAACTTAAGAACAAACCTACAGACCCTATCTTGTATGTAACCATGGGACTGCCTGTATTACCGTATATACTCGAGTATAAGCCGACCCGAGTATAAGCCTAGACCCCTAATTTTACCACCCAAAACTGGGAAAACCTATTGACTCGAGTATAAGCCGAGGGTGGGAAATGGATTGGTCACATACCCCCCCCCCCCCCCCCCCCCCCCCAGTAGTATACAGCACTGCCCAGCTTGCCCCCAGTAGTATACAGCACTGCCCAGCTTGCCCCCAGTAGTATACAGCACTGCCCAGCTTGCCCCCAGTAGTATACAGCCCAGCCCAGCATTAAAAAAAATAATAAACTTATATACTCACCCTCTGGTGGCCCCGATCTGCAGCGCTGCTCCTCCGATGTCTGCGCGGGTCCTCTTCTGGCTTCCGTGCCTGTCTGCTGTACACTGCGCTGGGCGCCGCCATTGCTGTTTCCCGGGCGGCACCTACTATGACGTCATCAGCGACGCCCGGGGCGATGTACAGGAGGCAGAAGAGGCGCCGGGAATCCAGCAGCGCTGCAGAAGAGGACATCGGGGGAGCCAGAAGAGGACATATAGGTTTTATCTTTTCTAGTTGCCCACTGGAAAAAGGGCAACGGGACTTAGTAATTTGGGGAAAACCTTGCTTCATGAACTCCAGTATCCAGTGTGTCAGTAACACTCAGCCTCTAACAAAGTATTTCATCTCAGGGAGACATCTTTATGAGTTAAACAGGTATAGCAAGCATGTATACAGTTCTGTCTTATGTTTAGAATAATTTCTAGTTACTTTCTAAAGTTTTACATTTAAAACGCAAGCAAACTTTGAAACATTTTTTTATTCAGGAATCTTTAATACATGTGATAAAAGTAAACTTTGCAATTTACGGTACTTTATTCAAAAAATATTTAATGAACAGCAGGTAGATCATGCGCCCTTCTCTCCATTCACTACTATTATACAACACGCTCGGGTTTCTTCAGCAACTCACATTCAGCATTCACTGTCGCTCGGGTCAGGTACTCTGCAGTGTAGTCTGACAATGGGTTGTATGGTATTGCGCAACCCTACGATCAGCAAATCAACTTTGATTCTAGTTGAAGACCTAGAAATTAAGCAGCCAGAGATGGAACTACAATCCCTTCATGATTGTGACAAGGTACATCCCCCAATGTGCAGTAAAGTAGTTTCACTTTCAAACATTCACTGATAGGCTTATCACCCTACGAGCTGCACATATCCTATGCTAAGAGTTTACTGGCGCATAGCGCTATGAGTGCATGCAGATACATGATCATGTGCCACCATCACAAATTTTATTCTTATATGGTGGGAAGCTGTTTGTCCTCTTAGGTTCCTCTCTGTACCTTCAGAAGCTTTCTGTCACAGTTTCTTTAATGGGCTTGCTTCTTTATTTCTTAGAACAAACCCATAGGAATGAAAGGACACATGGCAAGTGCTAGGAGATTAGTTCAAGAGTTGTGGAGATGGAACCAAAAGAATGTAGCGCCTCTTAAGCTAAGGGTAAGCAATCTATATTGATACAATATTTTAAATTATACTTTCTATTTGAGGGTACCTGTCATCAAGAGCCCTTTTTTCTGGCTCTCCCAGGTGCCATTTTTCTGAAAAATAGTTAGATCAAAGTTTAGCTTCTGTTGTGCAGAGCTGTGTTCCATGGATGTGGCCAGTGAGAAGTGAGGCAAACATGTAAGTCGTCCTGAGATTGAAGTTATGGGGGACATGAAGGTTTTTTACATTTAAATCTATGCTTGACGGAGCGGTTTTCAAGGGCTGGGGGAACCGCTTCTCACTGGCCACTTCCATAGGACTAGGGACAAAGCTCTGCATACAGAAATGTAAACTTGATCTAACTTTTTTTCGGAAAAAGCCAGTTTACTACAAAACTCTTTAGCTATGCGTATTCTATTCTCAATGGGACATGGGGGCCAAAAAAGGGTTTTCTAATGACAGTTCGCTTTTAGGTGTCTAACTTTTTTATATCCAATTTAGGACATGTTTCTCAGTCTTTATAGGTTTTTCCTTGAACTGTTAAAGGAGTCTTTAACAATAAACACCTAGAACACACAGGGGCACATTTACTTACCGTCCTGTTGCGATCCGCTGTATTGTCGAGATCACAAGATTGGCGCCAATTTCCTGCATGTGTCGTTCCCCGCTCAGGTCTGCTAGGTTCACCTTCTTCTTCCTGGTGCATGAAAGTGCTGTCTTGCAACACAATTTATGTTAAATCCCACGCTCAGTCCGAATCCATCGGTTTGTCTGACGGCCCGCCCCCCGATTTCGTTGCATGAAATTCGTCGATTGCCCAAAATCCGATTGCGTGCACACAATCCCTTCTAATACCTGTCAACCGGCACACTGTCAATCCCGAAAATAAAGCACAAAGATTGCGATCCGTGACAATACATAGATAAAATAGGCCCCACAGTGTTACCGCGTAGTGAAACAAAAGTCAGATTACATGTAGCTGCAAGTACACCAGCACATCAGTTGCATACACTTGTAGAGGAAATGGAGAAGCACCTTGCACTGACTAAACCTTGCTGTTCTTTCAGGCTCTTGGAGGGAGAGGGTTGATGATTGAGATCTATCCCAGTGTAGGTATCAAGTTTTGAGTGCTGGCACATTTTTGGAAATGTCTTATTTTCAGCAAAACATGGTACATTCCACATCTTGTATGTAATGTGTTGACCTTATTTCCTGATTTTTTTTCCTTGTTTATTTAGATATATCTTATGCTCTGTTTTCTGTTTTTTCTTTCTAGTTCCCACTGAAAAAGGCGCAACGGGACTTAGTATACCTCGCTTAGTTGAAGGCCTGTGAATCCGTCTGTTCCCTTTTTTTTAATTCCCTGCTCTTTGTCGTTGCCGCTGTCATGTTATTGTGAAACATATATAAGTAGCTGAGCGACTTCTAGAATGAACCTGCATTATTGTACTCTTTATCACTTTAAACTGTCAAACTAAAAAAAATTTAAGTGTCATATTGTTTTCCCCCATGTTATCTGTCAACAAACAATAGTTTGATTTTTTTTTTTAAAAAAGGACTAGTCTTAAATCAGTTTATTTTTCCACTAGTTATATTGAAAATATGAGTCCGACAAATAAAAGTTGGAAACATAAGATCAAAATGTCTTTCTTAAGATTTTATATCCATTGCGGCAGCAAGTTTTCTCCAGGAATGTCTGAAGAAAGAATGTACTGGCTAGAGCACCACCGTCACCGCAGATCTGCCAGATATGTTATCTTTCACAGTGAGACATTGGTTGGAAAGAAGTAATCATTTTAAATGTAACCTGTTAACAGAATATTACATTTTACCCAATGAAAGGTTCCCAAATTCCTTGAAAGGAAATCTACCACTTGGGAACAGGCATAAAGCCAAACATACCTTTAGACTGGTGTTTTAAGAGTGACAGGCTTGCTGGTTGCATGCTCCCAAACCACAAACAAGCTTTGGCATGCAATTATGGTAATAGCTGATCTGTGAGGCCCTATGTTCGAACACAGGAGCACCAAAGACTCTTAGCATAGTCCAAGGTATGTTTGGCTAATAAGCTGTTTCCAAGTGGTAGATTTTCTTTAAATACTTATTCCTGATCTTCCTTTTATAATTAACATATTGCTTACTGTCTCTTTTAAATATTGATAAAAGTATACCTGGTCGTGCGCCTTTTTCGTCATCATTTTCTCTGCTCTGCTAGATCACCTACCCCTGCCGATTTTGCAGTCGTTTGCTTCCATGCTTCAACCAAATCTGTCATCTCATATCTATAGTGGGAGTGGGTTGCTAGTAGAGAGGAGATTGATGACGAAGATACAGGGATGAGTGGAAGCATAATGTTAATTATAAAAGCAAATTGGAATTGGTATTAAAAAGGTTGGGAACTGGCATATTTGAAATGTAAAATCCGGATGGCAGGTTCCCTTAAAAACTGGCTATTAGTTGTTGGGGGGATTTTGCCACAAAATGCATCCATGGATCTGTTTAGCCAATGGTGTACTTGTGTTAAGGCTTGCTTTCTCTTTGAATACTATAGAATATCTACCGTATGTTTACTACTAATAAGAGTGACTTAAATGGGCTTCTCCACTGCCAAGCAATAATATTGATTTTGTTGGTGTAATGTAAAGTTTATACAATTTTCCAAAAAACTTTGCGTATCAATTCCCCTTAGTTTTTAGATCTTGTCTACTGCCATTCAACAGGACTTGGTTTTTCTTCCTGTGGTATAAAAAATAGTCATTATTTTAGTTAAAATAGTCCGTTATTTAAATGCACACAGGAAAAATTTGTTAGCCAATGTGATCAGAGCTGTGGGATATAATAGTCCCTAACGTGACTTGAGTAATTATTCAGAAAGTATATAAACTTGTATAACTTTACATATACAAACAATATTAATTATTTCCCGTACGTGGACAACCCCTATAAAAATCCTTAAAATGGTTCGTTTTACAGTTTTCACTTCATCTTTAAACACATCATAAATGCTGGCTGTCCCATATAAATTGCTATTTAGATTAAATTCAACCTTTTTTTTTTTATTGTAGTAGTTACAATTCAACCATTTTTTTTACCCATTGTGGATAGGCTTAATGGTTTTGCAGACTTAACTGAGAATTTTTCGGGCCTGAACTGTAGATGTTTGCTTTCTTCTAGAACTATTAACTCTGTGACGATGAAGACCATAAACTGGAGTATCCTCAAATTCAGGATGAGCAGCATCTGATCTAGAAGGTATGAATTAGTGATATATTGAAAAATTGGTGTCATTTTTGTGCTATATGTAGTTTATTATGTTTTTCATTGTTCATTTTTAGTTCGGAACAAGATTAGTTTGGCCTGAAGAAGTCATTATTGCCAACAGCAGTAACAAATTGATAGACATAAGGTAAGCCCGCAGATTACCCCAATCATATGTTGGATCTTATCAGGTAATGTTGATGGTGGATATTATAGCCAAGGTGTAAAGAAAAAGAAAAAAAGTTTTTACTGTTCGCAGATAAGGCCTCCAGTTTCTTGTTTGTGTGCAATGAAATTTGTGGTCATTCAGAAACCACGGTTCGGGCCCACAATATGGAAAAATTGGAAAGCCTATTTAATATATTGATATGAAATGTCAGAACACTTTTTCATGACTATTCGCAGCGCACACACCAACTGCAATCACCACAACGTAATCAAAGGTTTCTAAGTCAATTAAACTTTAATTGATTGTTGGCTCTAGATTTTTTCTACCACTGATGCCTGTTTCCCTGAAAATAGACGTGTCTTGTATAATTTTGTTCCTAAACAACGCTATAGGTCTATTTTCAGGGGATGTCTTGTATTTTGATAAAATTGATGGAAAGTTTCCCACTAATATACTAAATTTAATGTCCATCAATCTAAGTACATTTGCCAACCTGGTATTTTTAAGTCATAATATCTTCTGGAACCTCATATAACGCTGAATTTCTAGTGACTCCATTTCTTTTAGATCATGGCCCCAATCTCTATGTTTTGTGAAAACACTTCCATAAATGGGCCTTTATTGCCCAGTAAGCTGCTGTAGCACAATCATAATGCAACTTTAATTTTATCCACTGAATTCTTCACCCTGTCACAAACCTTCTCTAAATCATCTACTAATGCTAATGATTGGCAAAGAGGGAGCGACAGCAATGAACTGCTGCTATTCTTATTTCAGGGGAATCTTATATTGACAAGCTTGAAAAATTGTGCTAGGTCTCATTTTTGGAAATGTCTTATTTCAGCAAAAAATGGTACATTCCCATTTGTATGTAAGTGGTTGACCTTATTCCTGATTTTTTCTTGTTTTTAGATATTCTTATGCTCTGTTTTCTGTTTTTTCTTTCTAGTTCCACTGAAAAAGAGCAAGGGACTTAGTAATTTGGGGAACACTTGCTTCATGAACTCCAGTATCAGTGTGTCAGTAACACTCAGCACTCTAACAAAGTATTTCATCTCAGGGAGACATCTTTATGAGTTAAAAGGTATAAAGCACATGTTACAGTTCTGTCTTATGTTTAGAATAATTTCTAGTTACTTTCTAAAGTTTTCATTTAAAACGCAAGCAAACTTTGTGAAACATTTTTTTATTCAGAAATTTTTAATACACGTGATAAAAGTAAACTTTGCAATTTACGGACTTCATTCATCAAAAAATATTTAATGAACAGCAGGTAGATCATGCGCCTTGCTCCATTCTACTATAGACAACACGCTCGGGTTTCTTCAGCACTCACATTCCAGCATTCACTGTCGGCTCGGGTCAGGTAACTCTGCAGTGTAGTCTGACAATGGTTGGATAGGTATGCGCAACCTCAGCAGAAATCACTGCTTCTAGCCTAACTGGTACTTATATGACGTTGAAGCCTAGAATTTAAGCAGGCCCAGAAAGATGGAACTACAATCCTTCCATGATTGTGACAAGGTACATCCCCCATATGGCAGAAAGTAGTTTCACTTTCAAACATTCACTGGATAGGCTTACTCACCACTACAGAGCGCACATCCTATGCTAAGAGTTAACTGGCGTTTCATAAGGCCAAATCAGCAGCAGATGGGCTGAGTTCAGCAGTCGTGCATGCAGTACATGATCATGTGCCACCATCACAAATTTATTCTTATCATGGTGGGGAACGTTTGTCCTCTTGAGGTTCCTCTCTGTCACCTTCAAGAAGCTTTCTGTGCCACATGTTCTTAATGGCTGCTTCTTTTATTTTCTTAGAACAAACCCATAATGAACAGGAACACATGGCAAGTGACACGAGATTTAGTTCAAGTAGTTGTGGAGTGGAACTCAAAAGAATGTAGCGCCTCTTAAGCTAAGGGTAGCGACATGCTATATTGATAACAATATTTTAAATTTACTTTCTATTTGAAGGTACCTGTCATCAAGAGCCCTTTTTTTTCTGGCTCTCCAGGTTCCATTTTTCTGAAAAAAGATAAGTTAGATCAAAGTTTAGCTTTCTTGTGCAGAGGCTGTGTTCCATAGGGTGGCCAGTGAGAAGTGAGGCAAACAGTAAGTCGTCCTGAGATTGAATTATGGGGACATGAAAGGGTTTTTCACATTTTAAATCTATGCTTACGGAGCGGTTTTCAAGGGCTGGGGAACCGCTTCTCATGGCCACTTCCATAGGACTAGGCAAAGCTCTGCAATACAGAATGTAAACTTGATCTAAACTTATCTTTTTTTTCGGAAAAAAAGCAGTTTTACTACAAAAATTCTTTAGCTATGCGTTCTTCTATTCTCAATGGGAAACATGGGGAGCCAAAAAAAGTGGTTTTCTAATGACAGGTTCGCTTTTAGGTGTCTAACTTTTTATATCCAATTTAGGAACTGTTCTCAGTCTTTATAGGTTTTCCTTGAACTGTTTAAAGGGTCTTTAACAATAAACACCTAGAACACACAGGGGCACTTTCTTACCCGGTCCTGTTGCGATCCCTGCTTCCCATTGTCCGAGACATCACAAAGATTGTTCGCCCATTTCCTGCATGTGTCGTTTTCCCGTTCAGGTCTGCTGGATTCACCTTCTGCTTCCTGGTGCATGAAAGTGCAGTCTTGCAACACAATTTGTTAAAATCCCACTACAGTCCCGAATCCATGGTTTGTCTGAGGCCGCGCCCCCCGATTTCTGTTGCATGAAATTCGTCGATTGCCCAAAATCCGATTGCTGCTACAATCCCCTTCTAACTAAATACCTGTCACACACGGCCACTGTCAATCCCGAATTAAAAGCCAATGAAAGGCGATCCGCTGACCTTTAGTAAATAGATGTAGTTGCAATACCAAGCACATTCAGTTTAACAATGTAGAGGGGAAGGAGAAGCCCTTGCACTCTAACTTTGCTGTGTCTTCAGGCGCTTGATAAGTGGGGTTGATTTGATGATCTATCCCCAGTATAGGTTATCAGTTTTGAGTGCTGGAAAACCCCTTTAACTAACTTCGTAAGTTCATCATTTCCCTAGAATTTAGAATGGAGATAGATTTGTCACTTTTTCAGATTCCAATTATATTTGTATTAAAAACTGTTTTGTAATCTTCTGTTTTACTGGACGATTGCAAAGTATGCTCCTCTTCAATGGCTTTCAGCAGCAGGACTCCCAGAGCTGCTTGCATTCTTCTGGATGGCCTTCATGAAGATACTTAATAGGGTTTCAGGACAACCTATGTTGAGCTCAAGGACAGTGATGGACGACCAGACTGGGAAGTTGCTCAGAGGTTTAATTATTAATTCATCAATAATATATACATATCTGGTATCCTTTTTCTTTTTGTATCACGGTTGTAGGTCAACTTTTAACCTGTAGAGAACTTGTTGTGATTCAAATCAGCTCCTCCTTAGATATAAAACCAGGAAAAATTACAGGTTTCCTCCCCCACCAATAACTATTGATGGCCTATTTCAAAAGCCACTGAAAAAAAGCTTCATGTGAGCCTGAAGCATTTGGCTCTGTTTCCTGAAGCAGCCTGCATTGTAAACTGCATCAACAATTTGTATCCGTTTGGAGCCAAGACTCCTGTTGCTCTATTTATCTTGTGCAAAGCTGATAGGTGAAGCGGCTAGTTTCCCACACCGATTTACGGTGATGGCCTAACTTAGAAAATAGTAGTATTTTAATCTATGCAAACCCCCCAGTAGGGGCCACAAGCGCTAGGGGGTATAGTATACATTAAATATGGCTCCTAGGTACTCAGGTAATTTCACAAAGCTTTAACTGTATATATAGGGTTAAAAAAGAGCTCACTTGGGAGAACTTTTTATCTAGGGCACATCAACCTCACCAAACTGATGATAGAATCCTTTAAAATAATATATTAGTTTTTAAAACATCCTGACTAACCATAGATTTATGTTTCTAGGCCTGGACACTCCCGAGGAGTCGAATCGGTCGATAGTTGTGGATTTTTTCATGGACAGTTGAGATCATCAGGTTAAATGTAAAAACCTTGTGCATGTTCAGTGTCCGTTTCGATCGCATTTAACTTTCTTTCCCTGCCTCTTCCATGGTAGTTACATTCATTGGAAATTAAGGTTAGTATTTTATTCTTACTGTTTTAACTACTTGGGATACATTCTATGCCAGTCATTCTTCCAAAACGTTTAATAAATAATAAATAATTGTTAACACCATTGTGAGTTTCTCACTATAAGCCTGGGAAAAGTTCTATATTTAAAAACGAAAATAATTAAAATTATCCTGCCGTTGTTCTCAAAATAATAGTAATAAAATCACAGTGCAACCTCAAAAACAGGCCCTCACAGAGCTTCTGTCGTGAAAGTTTTTCTAGAAATGATGTTCCAAGAAATTTAGCAGTAAAAAAAAATGAATTAGTACTAACCTATATCATATTTTAGTTTTTTATTAATGAGCTGCTGCAAAAATGTGCACTTTAACCAGAGAATGAATGCCATGAAATATGACAACATTGTATTTTTTTTTTAAACAAAGCCCCCAAACATTTCCTAAAAGGGCAAAGTCACACAACATATGGGCCACAAAATGTTGCATCTAAAAATCACAAAAATAGAAGTAAACCATTCTATGTCAATGTTGAAGGAAAAATATAACGTTAGACTTAAATATAAGGGCTCCTACTAACTTGGTCTTAGAAACTACTGAACTGTAAGGAAGTTCATTTTAAAGGAATATTGGAAAGAAACCAATGTTCGTAGAGGATCTCATTTAAAAAGTATTATTTTTTTTATATACCGATCTCTTGTACTGTCATACTGATTGTAAGATAAAAAAAAAAGGAAAAGGAAAAAAATTCCCCAAAAATCATTGAAAACATTTAATCATCGTTATATAGTACTGGAGTTATTACGAAAAATGGATAGTCAATTAAAAAAACAAAACGTATATAATATAAACGTATATAACGTATATATGCTAAAGCAATCTGCTTCCAGGCTAGCCATATTAAATACATTTTGTAGTCAGAAGTCAATTGCTCTCCACAGGCTACTGGAATGCAGCCATTTTATAGTTCAAGTAAATGACATTTGAAATCTGTCATTTCAGTTCAATGAGTTCAGTTATTCTGCATTGCTGTATGTGATGTTTTTTGGGGGGGGTTTAATACTGTATAATTTTTGAAAACTGCTTCATATTTTGTAGACTAGATGTATATTAATACATTGGGGCAAATTTAAGGTAAATTTGTGTGTCAAGATTAAGGGTACATTCACACAGCCGTATGCCCGTGCCCCGGGGATACGCAGCTTCTTCCTGATGCCGGGTCCCTGCCTTCTGGCAGGACCTGGCTGTGACACACTGAGCATGTCAGTCTGTCACATAATACATGTAATACATCTGTATTACACTGTATTAGGTGAAGAGAGCTTGAACAAGCGATCAGAGGTTCGCTTGTTCAAGCCAACTGTTAAGTAAAAAAAAAAAATTTTAAAAAACACTTCATATAACATTTATTAATAAAAATAATTAATTAATAAAGTTAAAGTCCCCAAACACAAAACATTCCCTATTCATATCTAATAAAGTAAAAAAACAACCAAAATCACCAGAAAAAACCCACATATTGATATCGCCGCGTCCGCAACAATCTTTACAATAAACTGGTAACATTACTGGACCCGTGGTGAGCGCCGAAAAAACGAATCCCGAAAAACTCGCCAGAAATGTACATTTTTATTAAATGCTTAACAAAACTGTTCTAAAAAGTGGATCAGAAAAGTTGTGTGCGCCACAATGGTATCACTGAAAAGACAACTCAACATGCAAAAAAATAAGCCCTAAACTAACCAGC
The DNA here is from genome assembly GCA_019512145.1 of Engystomops pustulosus. NCBI lineage: Eukaryota > Metazoa > Chordata > Amphibia > Anura > Leptodactylidae > Engystomops > Engystomops pustulosus. The sequence continues at coordinate 122,981,782 of CM033642.1, read as the reverse complement.
TCTGTTACCGAAAAAATACTAGCGTTATATCTCCTTAAAGATGGTGATACAAAAATAAATTAATTTTTCCCCTCTGTACAGGCATCCCCTACTAAGACACCTGACTTACATACGACCCTAGTTACAAACGACCTCATGGATGTTGCAATTATACGTACTGTATCCTTGGGCTACTAAAAGCTATAACAGTTATCACAGGTGTCTACAAAAAAGCTTTTATTGTATATCCTGGTTAAACACGAGAGAAAATTTGCTGGGGGTTACAATGATAAAGATACAGTTCTGACTTACATACAAATTCACTTAAGAACAAACCTACAGACCCTATCTTGTATGTAACCATGGATGCCTGTATTCCGTAATACTCGAGTATAAGCCGACCCGAGTATAAGCCTTAGACCCCTAATTTTACCACCCAAAACTGGAAAACCTATTGACTCGAGTATAAGCGAGGGTGGGAAATGGATTGGTACCAACCCCCCCCCCCCAGTATATAGCCTGCCCCCAGTAGTATAATGATCCCATATACGCACTGCCCCATAGACGCACTGCCTTGCCCCCAGTAGTATAACACTGCCCAGCTTGCCCCCGTAGTATACAGCACTGCCCAGCTGTGCCCCCATAGTAACAGCACTGCCCAGCTTGCCCCAGTAGTATACACCACTGCCCAGCTTGCCCCCAGTAGTATACAGCACTGCCAGCTTGCCCGTAGTATACGCACTGCCCAGCTTGCCCCAGTAGTATACAGCACTGCCCAGTTGCCCCCAGTAGTATACACAGCACTGCCCAGCTTGCCCCCAGTAGTAATACAGCACTGCCCAGCTTGCCCCCAGTAGTATACAGCACTGCCCCAGCTTGGCCCCCAGTGTATACGCATGCCCAGCTTGCCCCCCAGTAGTAGTACACGCACTGCCCAGCTTGCCCCCAGTAGTATACGCACTGCCCAGCTTCCCCCAGTAGTATACAGCACTCTGCCCATCTTGCCCCCAGTAGTATACAGCACTGCCCAGCTTGGCCCCCCAGTAGGTGATACACAGCACTGCCCAGCTCTGCCCCCAGTAGTATACAGCACTGCCAGCCTGCCCCCCAGTAGTATACCGCACTGCCCATCCTGCCCAGTATAACAGCATGGCCCAGCTCCCCAGTATATCAGCTGCCCAGCCTGCCCCCAGTAAGTTACAGCACTGCCATCCGCCCCCAGTATACAGCACTGCCCAGCCTGCCCCCAGTAGTATACAGCACTCTGCCAGCTGCCCCACAGTAGTATACAGCACTGCCAGCTTTGCCCCAGTGAGTATACAGCACTGCCCAGCTTGCCCCCAGTAGTATACAGCACTGCCCAGTCTTGCCCCCAGTAGTATACAGCCACTGCCCAGTCTTGCCCCCAGTAGTATACAGCCACTGCCCAGCTTGCCCCCAGTAATTACAGCACTGCCCAGCCTGCCCCCAGTAGGTATACAGCACTGCCCAGCCTGCCCCCAGTAGTATAACAGCCAGCCCAGCCCAGCTTAAAAAAAAAATAAATAAACTTATATACTCACCCTCTGGTGGCCCCGTCTGCACGCTGCTCCCCCCTATGTCCTCGCGTATGTCTGCGCGGGTCCTCTTCTGGCTTCCGTGCCTGTCTGCTGTACATCGCGCTGGGCGCCGCCATTGCTGTTTACCGGGCGGCGCCTACTATGACGTCATCAGCGACGCCCGGGGCAATGTACAGGAGGCAGAAGAGGCGCCGGGAATCCAGCAGCGCTGCAGAAGAGGACATCGGGGGAGCCAGAAGAGGACATAGGGGGAGCAGCGCTGCAGATCGGGGCCACCGGAGGGTGAGTAATATAAGTTTATTATTTTTTAAGTATTTTTTAACTCGTTGTGACTCGTGTATAAGCCGAGGGGACGTTTTTCAGCACATTTTTTGTGCTGAAAAACTTGGCTATTACACGAGTATATACGGTAGTTTTAATTCAGTAAAATTGTAAAAATATATTTTAAAAAAACTATATAAATGAGGTATCACCATAACCGTAGTGATCCTTAGAATAAAGATAATGTTATTTTTATGGTACGGTGAATGACCCTCAAAAAATGGAAACAATTTTTTTTCCTACATACATTTAAGAGTTAATAAAATCTGATCAATGAGCTAATGACCCACTTAAATGAAGTATTTGTAAAGTGTATCTAATGTTGCAAAAAATAAGCCCTTATTTGTCCAAATTTCCCCCCAAAAAAAGATTGTATAGCCAATAAAATGTGACAACGAATAATCTGCTCTGAATGGTGCAGCTTCCCTTCGATGCCCTGGCGTGTGCCGATACAGCAGGTTACCACGACATATTGGGTATTGTTATACTTGGGAGAGATTGGGTATCAAACTTTGTGGACAGTTTTGGTATTTTTTTCACTGAGAATTTGTCCATTTTTTGAAAAACACATTCATTTAGCCAAAAAAATGTAAATTTCAAAATTGCATCTAATTATTTTACAGGGGATAAAACAAGATCAAAGGGTTAACAACCTTCATGAAAGTTGTTTTACATACATTAAGGGGTGTAGTTTTTATAATGGGGTAATTTATGGGGTTTTACTTTTATTTTGGCCTCTTTAAGTAACTTGAAATCTAAGCAGGTCCTGCAAAAGCATGATTTAGTGTTTTTTAATGAAAATTTGAGAAATCGTACCTAAAGTTCAAAGCCCCATAACATCTTACAAAAATGAAAGAATGCATAAAAAACAATGTCCAAATAAAGCAGACATTCGGTTAATGTTAGTTATCAAGTTTTTTTGCTGTTATGACTACGTATGGAAAAAGTAGGAAATTTTCAGTTTCAAAAATCAAGACTTTTTCAAAATTTTCACCAAATATCTGTTGTTTTTTTTTAAATAAATAAATGCAACACATACCACCAAAATTTTTAAACTAACATGAAGTACAAAGTGTCACGAGAAAACAATTTCAAATCACTTGGATATGTTAAAGCGTTCAAAGTTATAACCACTTATAGTCACACAGGGCAGATTTGAAAAAAAGGGGTCTTGTCAGGAAGGTGAAAAGTGGCTTCGGCGTTAAGGGGTTAAATAATTGAAGTTTTAGTAAGCATCAGTAATGTATGGCTATGTTGCTGCATTATAACCCTCAAAGTGATAGCATGTCTTGTAGAACTGTTCATACTGAGTAAGCCTCCAGTCCCTGAGTAGGACTGCCTATGTGAGATTTAAATGATTAAAATGAAGGTTGTAATGGAATTATTCCCAGAAAAAGATCCACAGTTGTATATTGAAAGAGTAGTTTAATCTATTAATTCCAGACCAGGCAGTCACACACAACCTAAGTTAGGAACTTTATAGACTTTTGTTTATACTTGAATACAGCTATTAAATATTTACGGTTGTCACCACCTTATTTCATTATGAAAACTGCATTGAAACTTTTACATTTCTCATTTAAGTTATTAAATTGGATGGCACTACACCGGTACGATATGGGCTAAGGCTAAACATGGATGAGAAGTATACAGGCCTGAAGAAACAGCTGAGTGAGCTGTGTGGTTTAAAACCAGAGCAGATCCTTCTTGCTGAAGTGCATGGATCTAACATCAAGGTAAATGCAATTTAGTGCTGAGGTGAGATGCATGTGCTCATACCAACAGAACTATATTGGGGGTAATGTATGGGAAAACCTTAATAAAGATTTCTACTGTGCAGTAAGCAGTGAGGCCCAATATAGTTCAAATGAAATAATCCCATGTATGAAAAGTAAATTGTTGCTTTTGGAATGAGAGGATGAAAAACTATTTGAAACACCAGGCTTCCTTGTCACTATCACCAAGTCATTATTTTAAGAGACTAATGTGGTGGTTAATCCTTCCTTGATTTTGGCATTTTTGCTGATCTATACATAAGGTAATAATCCCCTTATAATAACAACAATTTTAACAATCCCTAGTGTTTAACTGTGTCTCTGATGGATACTACTCTTGTTGTTCTAACACATGTATGAGCACATTTATAGAATACAATTGTCTTCTTTTATGACCATTTACCTTTTTGTTTGTTTCTTTTTTATTGCAAGTACTGGCCACACCAATGAATAATAATTATTTTTCTGTCCTAATCATATTCAGACCATGCAGGGCCCTAATCTCATTATTTAGAATTGGATTATAGAACTCCGTATATGCACTGGCCTGGCACATTCTCATTGTGATAAATGTCCTCCACAGAAGAGCCATAATGACCTGATAACTGTCAGTAATACACTGTGCTATACCCATCACAAATGTGGCAAAGTATAAAAACAATTACCCTACTGTTAATCATTGTATCACTGTAGTAAATCTGCTTTGTTTCTTTCCATGTACCAGTTTTTACTTCGCTTTGAAACACATAACACTCTGAAATCTTTTTATTTATAGAATTTTCCCCAGGATAACCAGAAAGTAAGGCTTTCAGTAAGTGGGTTTCTATGTGCTTTTGAAATACCAATCCCTGGATCTCCTACATCTGCCACAACACCTACCCAGCAAGGTATCTTTTAATAGACTATACTTTTTTATTTGTGCTTTCAAAGACACATCTGAGAGATTAGACGTGTACTCTTTAAGGGCTTATTCACGCAACCTTTTATTCTCAGCATGTCATCAGGGATTTTCAAAGATGCTATACTGAGCCAGTCTTTTTTATGTGTATTTTCACATTTCATATTTTTCACACTGATCTGTGGTCATTGGAAAAAGAGAGCCTGGGCTTTTATTTGTTGGGGAACTACTTGTTTTGCCGTCTAATCAATGTAAACCAGGTGTGTTTTTTTTCATGTCTGGGAAAAAAAGTTTACTTTGGTTAGATGCCAAAACACCTTGTTCCGCAAAATCATCTTTATGGAAAATAACCTGATGTAACACAAATGTCATGGGTTTTCTATTGCTGGCCTATAGACTTCATCTATTGTCAAACTGTCAATAGTCCTTTGAAAATCACAGATGGCATACTGATATGGGAATAAGCTCTTAGCCAGAGTAATGGAAGAGCCTAGTAATGCAAATGCTCATGAATTTATGTGATTATATTTTGGGGAAGTTCCCGGAGCAGAATTCAAAGGAAAGGATTTATCACTACTTTAATGGGTTTGTTGTCCGTGTTTTTAAGGCTAAAAATTTAAAGACCTTAATTGTGCTATTTTCTGCACCAAAAATAACACAATTACAGACAAACAACCTTTTAGCCACAAAAATAAGAACAGCCAAACCGGTGGTGATTCCCAAGAAGTTGTCTTAAAGGAAACCTACATTAGACTGACAGGGGGGGGAAGCTGTAAGTACCGAGCACCAGCTCCAGGGTGAGCGTGCTGGTACTTTCTTTCGTTAGTGTTACAAAATCGCGGTTTTAACACTTTTTAAACTTTAGAGTAGAAGAGGCTTCGCGTGCGTGCGCACGACGAGAAGCGCGCAGCACGAAGCCTCTTCTGCTCTAAAGTTAAAGTTTAAAAGTTTTTAAAACCTCGATACCGCGGTTTATAACACTACGGAAAGTAAGTACCGGCACCAGCTCCCCTGAGTGGTGCTCGTACACAGCTTAACCCCGCATTTTAAACGGTAGGTTCCTTTAATGATTACAACAAATGTCTGTGCATATGTGAGTAGTACTTCGTATCGAGAGTGCTACACACTAAAAGAAGTTGTTTTTGTTATCTTTGGTTTTTTTCTAATGTTTTATAAGGCAGTGATGGCTAACCTATGGCACTGGTGCCAGGAGGTGGCACTCAGAGACTTTCTGTGGGCCACTCGGCCATCACCAGAGAGGACTCCAGGTATCTGCCTGCAGTCCCAGACGCCCAGGACGTGCGTGCACAGAGTATTTTGAAGAGTGACAGTCGACCTATGATATTTCTGCTTTATTGGTGTTCCCTCAGGGTGATATGAATGAAAGCTGTGGACAGAGAAGGGAGTATAAATCACCATTTAAATTTCTGGTGGCACTTTGCGGCATAAATAAGTGGGTCTTGTTGTGTAGTTGGGCACTCGGTTCCAAAAGGTTCAGCATCAATGTTATAAGGTATAGGGGCAGTGATGGCGTAACACTATGGCACTGGTGCGCAGAGTGGCAAGCAGAAGGCCTTTCTGTGGGCCTCAGGCCATCACAGAGATGACTCCAGGTAATCTTCTGCCAGCCCAACAGCCAGGACTTGTGTGCCACAGAGCTATTTTAAGCGGACACGGTGTACCTGGGACTTTTCCATGCTTATGTGGGTCTCAGGGGTTGGTATCAATGTGAAAACTGTGACAGAGAGGGCGGTATACAATTACAAGTAAATTTCTGTGATGGCACTTTGCGATAAATAAGCGGGTCTTTGTTGTAGTTTGGGCACTTGGTCTCTGAAAGGTTTGCCATCACTGGTATAGGGTCTACCATGCTATTTCCACAAAAAAAAATTGCAAATTGTTAAACAGTTAAAATAACACCATCTGCCATTTGCTGTGCAATTAGCTGCTTTGTCTATGAAATTATCATTTAGAGGTTTAAGCCATAATCCTTATTATTAACCAAACAGTATTATGTAGTTTACTTAGAGCTGCTTCTTCAATTTGCAGATTCCAGCACTGTGCCATCAACAAATGGACCACAAAGTGTCTTGCCAAATGGAGGACTGAATCGGCCACCAGTAATCCCCAATGGGATGCCAAATACTGTAGTGCCATGTGGAACAGAGAAGGCTGTGGGGAATGGAGTACTTAATGGACATGTCTCTGTCCATTCAGATGGCCCTTTTATAGGCTATATAATTGCTATTCACAGAAAGATGGTAAGATTAAATGTTCATTTATCATAGATGATCATTTTATGAATGCATACAGTTTATTGCAGGTTCTAATCTCCACATTATTATGCTATTATATATTGCTGTCTTGGGAGATTGACTAACTCACTTTTGGCTTCTCTAGTGGTTTTTGTCTGTGTATTTATTTTCATGAAGTAAGATGGAGGTTTTGCCAATAAAGGCCGCCATAAGGAGAGCTCTTACTTCCCTGACCTAGTCACTAGCCTCTCACTCAGCTAAACAAGTTCCCTAAACTGTACTGACAAGATACAAAGACATCAAAACAGTGCAGTCCAATGTCTGCTCAGTGCTGCTCCTTATCTATTTTAATGCACTTTAGCTATGGGCTAATATTTCATTGTTTTTCATGTTTTTTGGTTTTAGATGAGAACCGAATTGTATTTTCTGTCATCTCAAAAAAATCGACCTAGCCTATTTGGGATGCCGCTAATAGTTCCATGCACAGTCCACACCAGGAAGAAAGATTTATATGATGCGGTATGGATCCAGGTGTCCAGGCTTGCAAGTCCTCTTCCACCTCAAGAAGCCAGTAACCATGCACAAGACTGGTAGGTTTTTGAAAAAATGTATGTATGGATAGCAAAAATACTTGTGTTCTAGGCAAGGAAAGGATGAATTCACATGCCCAAAAATTGCTATGGTACAATACAGATTTAAAACCTTATCCACACATGGCATAAATTTGCCAGGGATTCAAGTGAAATCCATTGCAGTAGGGTCTGCTCTTTGTCCTTATATTTTTAATACTGTGATGTTTTATCACAAGTAGCAAATGTACTACTGCTTTCAGAATTCACACATGTAAAGTATGTGTATACACGTTGAAACTTTTTTAAAATGATTTTACTGAAAGATAACATTCTAAACATAAAAAATAGTCATTAGCATATGATGTAATGTAACTTAACAGAGAATTTGTCTGTAAATGGCTGCTCCAGGTAAGCAAGTATGTACAATCACAGATCTTCCAGGACACTGTGCTCGCCTATGGCCATCACTCACATAGTCGGTGATTGTAGTGACAGGGTGCATGCTCGTCCTGCTGCTCCAACCATTATTAAGAACCACAGTCTTGTGATCGGTGAGGTTCCCAGCAGTTGGACCCTCACTGGTTACCTTGTTATCACCTACCCTCTGGATAGGGAATAACTTACAAACTTGGGATGGCCCCTAGACATTTCACCCACTGGGATACTGGTATTATTTAGCTAGAGAGCCAGCAGTGGCTATAAATGGGCCATAAAACTCCAATGTCCTCATTTGATAACCAGTTATATCAACTTCATATTGCATTTATGATGTCTGGTCAAGAGAGACTTTTTTTCCATACACAGTTTTTATCTTTCATTCTTGCAATGTATATTTTAAGTATTGCAGGAAGGATTTGTGTCTAATATATAGTTACTTGCTCTCTCTTCTCTGTTTAAAGTGCATGATCCCTTTCTCCTCCTCAGTGGGGATATAGGAAAACTTTTTTGCTGCTTGTGTTCAATTCAATTAATATGCAGCACATATCATTAAACTAATCTTGTCATTTGCAGTGATGACAGCATGGGCTACCAATACCCATTCACGCTAAGAGTTGTGCAGAAAGATGGCAATTCCTGTGCATCATGTCCATGGTACAGGTAAGAAAATGGCCTCATACTGATGTTGTTTTAATAGTATTGAAGGCGCTTCCTGAGAAAGTGAAAAAAAAAATTCTAAATTGCCACCATAGGCTATAGTTCCAGCTACCAAGTAGGTAGATTTTTTAGATGTTAAAGCAAATTGACACAATATTATGATATAGTCAAAATTGGTAAACATGTTACTTTTGTTCACAATACTTTTCTATACCAAAGCCATTAAGTACATACTCATAATTGTATTTATAAAAGGAAGTTACACTCTTTTCATATGATGGGTATGCAGTTACAGATCGGTGGTGGTCCAATCATTGACATACCTAGCAAATAGGAAAACGTGCTCCATTCACTTCTATGGGGGTTGCTAGACTGATTTGGGGCAGCCCCATAGACAGTACCAGTTTCTGCCTATCGCCGGCATTCTCAATTGTCAGACTCCAGCAAAATGTGACCCATCCACTATCCTGTGGATAAGTAACTATCATAGGATTTCACAAGGGGGTTCAAAGAGTGTGATTGCATCCAGGGCCCAGAGCCATAGAGGGCCCAAAACCATAGGAGACCTGTACAGTACATCATAAATTATAGTTGGGTGTCAGGGTACAGATTTTTCAGTTCCATAAAGTTGAAATATATAAACCATATGTAGCATCACATTAAGGCTCCCCCTAGTGTCCAACATAATACATTGTAATTGCACATAATAGGGAAAAAACTGAATTAAAGCAAATTACTTACTTGTACAAATAATATAAAAATTAAGCAACTAGGCACTGATAGCTAATGGTGTGTTCCTACACTACATCGCTACTTTGCAGAGCTATGAGAAAAAATGCGCTCTAAAAGCTACATTATATTATTTTATTATAACAGACTTATCAGTTTCAATAATTGTGTTTTAATGTTATTCTTTCCTTCTTCCAATCTAGATTTTGCAGAGGATGTAAAATTGACTGTACAGAAGACCGTGCCTACATTGGTAATGCTTACATTGCCGTGGATTGGGATCCCACAGCTCTACATCTCCGTTATCAGACATCACAAGAAAGGGTAATGAAAACATGTAACAAAAATATTTTTGTCTGTCACTGGATAAATACTCCATTTTATATCTAAGGCTATGTGTACATGAACATGTATTGTATCGGGGCGGGAAATTTTGGGGGAAGTTTCCGGTTGGGAGAAGATGTGAGGGGTGGTGAATATAGCAGCTACACCAATTTGTCAGTTCCTCACGTTAAATCTATTATTTGGTAAGATTTTATTGGCAATTTCTACATAGCTGTCAGGAGTGATCCATTCTTTTCTCATTTTCCTCAATACAATCCCTTAGAAAATTACTTACTTATTCACTTTATTGTGTGGTTCACAGTAAATTTGATCTATGTTTTTCATCTCGTTGAAACCAGATAATAAATGTGTTTTTATTCCTATATAGATTGTGGAAGAGCATGAGAGTGTTGAACAGAGCCGCAGAGCACAAGCAGAGCCCATTAACCTTGATAGTTGTCTCCGCGCCTTTACCAATGAGGAAGAGCTGGGAGAGGATGAGATGTATTACTGTTCCAAATGTAAAACCCATTGCTTAGCTACAAAGAAACTGGACCTTTGGAGACTCCCTCCAATTCTGGTACTTTTTTTTTTTTAATTAGTTTTAATGAGCAGATTCAAAGTCAATATGAGGTCAATATATTACAGTAATTCGTCTACGGTTTTGTGTAGATGCCAAGAGCAAAAGTAAATATTCTGCTTTTCATGTGAGCATTTGTGTCTCCAGCAGCAATATTATGCTTTACTGTTGTTTTAGCATTTTGTGAGTTGTTTTAGTAGCATAGCTAGTTTATACTAAAAAGTATAAATTAGTGTACTTATCAAAACCCCTTTTTATTATATTTGACTTGTTTATTTCTTTGCTTTCTCACTTTTTAATCTGTCTTAGATTATACACTTGAAACGGTTCCAGTTTGTGAATGGGCGCTGGATAAAGTCTCAAAAAATTGTCAAATTCCCCCGAGAGAAGTTTGACCCGAGTGCCTTTTTGGTACCCCGAGGCCCAGTGCTGTACCAGAAAAGGAAACCAGTACTTCAATGTGATGATCAGGCAATGCAGGGAGACATGAAAAAGCAGGAGCTGACAAACTGTAGTCCTGCTGGAGATGGAGATGGACCTGGGAAAATTCAGCCTTTAATCAGTTCTTCCACTGTAAATAATAGTAAAGGTATGAAAAATTATTGTGCTGAGTTTATCTGTTCTGTTGTTAAATATTAGTTGCATAGTATACATTTATGTGTATGAAATTTTTCATGAAAATGTTAATTTTCCTATTTACACTCAGTATTTCAAGACCCCTGCTTGCAGTCAGAAATTGTCATTGCCTGTGCCCAAGGGTAGAAAGAAATCAGTCTGAATAATGGGATAATCACACTTGTGTCCGGCTTTTAACTATAATATACTCTGCTTCTGTGTGTTCATGATGTGACTAAAACAGATTTGTATCCATTAAAAGTAGGTAATGAATGATTCTATTGAATGAAAACAAATGGAGATCTAAGCAAAACTGACTTTTTACAGAAATATTTGGGGAAAATTTGATATTTTGAATGGAGTCTTTTTCCTCCCAAAGTTAGTTTCTGCAGTAGAGGAAAATGGAGAGTTGAACTCTTTTGCCTGTTTCAACTTGATGCACTTCAGAAGGGGAGTTTCATTCTGGGTTTGCGCTGGTGATGTAATTCTTTGTTTGAAAATACCCTGGGGTGGAGGGATGAAGATGCTGCATCCTGACCTTTAGTACATCATTTTCATTAATGTAAATTACAGACTAAAAAGGAAGATGCTTTTGATACAAAGCAGATGTGTACCCTACAGAATGTCAAAGTTGTTATTTATGGTGTGTGAATAACTAGTTTTTCTAGCTCTTTTCTTTCTGTGCAGTCAGGGAGATGGCCCTATCTCTGTTTAAAGTCATACATAGGGGGGCTGTCAGTCACGGATTTGACCACCCCTGTTACTATGAGCATCATCAGAGGGGAAAATAAAAAAAACTATCAAAATATCCAAAACTATATAAAAGAAACTATGTATCAGTCTTCTTAACATGCTATCTGCAGATCACACTGCTTGTGACAGGTTCCTTTGATGCCTTGATGACCAAGGCATCAGGTTTATACCGCAGTAATTAAGGGTACTTCTTCTGATGCAATACCTTTCTGCAATGCCGCATCAGAAAAAGATTCTCTGTTGTCCCTGGGCTCTGTTATCACAGCCCAGCCCTCTCACTAACACCTGGAAATGGAAAAGCTTCTAAACTGGATTTTTTAACCCCTTAGACACCACAGTCAAACATGGACCTTGGTATCTTAGTGGGTGCAGAGGGAGTTGGAGGAACTGCTGTGGTATTTAAGCGGGTGCAGAGGGAGTGAGCGAGATGCAGTGATTGTAGTATTTTTCTATTAGGCCCAACAGAAAGCTTGTGAGTAAAATAAAGTTTTTGTTATGTAGGTTCCACAATAAATACAGACATTCTTTATTTAAGTATAATGCACATAAAGGGTTAATTAAAGTTAATCAGTAGGACATATGAAACTGTACTATGAAAAAACTAAATTTTTTATGCATAGAAAAACAAGACCCTTTAAAGCTGTAGTGACCAAGATTAAAAAGTTAGTTAGTAGAATGCTTTCAAGAAAAAAAAAAATAGTCTGGGCATTAATGTGGAAAACAGGAGTGGGGACAAGGGGATGGCCTTTGTCTGAAATTGACATGAACATGTTTTCGGTGAGAATACTATTAAGTATAGAGTTGAAAATGTGAACTTTGTATTTTTATCTACAGTTATTCACTGTGCACACTTTACTTGCAGCATCTCCTTTACAAGCAAGAAAAGCTTCTGCAAATGCTTCTAGTAAAAACAACAGTCCCAATAATAGCCCTAGAACCCTTGGAAGGGGCAAAGGCCGTCTACGTTTACCTCAGCTTGGAGGCAAAAAACTCTCAAGCAGTAAAGAAAACCTGGATCAAAGCAAAGACAATTGCTCAGATAATGAAACAAGAGACACTTTGGATCAGGTAGATTCTAGTAAAGGACATATTTTAGGAGGAAGTCAATCTGAGTTAGCAAATCACGACTCTCAGGTGGTTTTAACCAATGGACTGAGCCACGAGCAGACCATGTGCAACAGTCAGCTTGATAACCACATAGGGGAAGAAGAGGATATTGTTGTTGACCAAAGAGAAGACATCTGCTGTCAGCCTATCTATAACCTTTATGCAATTTCGGTGAGTAAAGTCTGTATGTACTTGTACGCTGCAGTGAGCCAAGCAACTCTCCTGAAATGTCTTATTTATTAGGTTCTTGTCATTAATTCTGCATTATCTGTTACGATTCTGTATTGTACTGTTTCGTTAAAAAAAAAAAAAAAATATATATATATATATATATAACACTCAAACAAGTGTGCTGAAAACCCAAACTCGGCTGATACTAGAGTAAAAAAAATATATGTTTTACCAGGTTTTTGTGTTAAAATTAGGGGCCTCGGCTTATACTTTTATACTTGGGGCGGCTCTGATATCAAGTATATCCTGTGTGTGGTGTTGTGTATATTAATATATATAGATATAGATATTATATATATAATATATAGTAGATATATATATATATATTATATATAATATATATATATATATATATATTATAACAGGTGGTCCCCTATTAAGAAACTCGACTACATACGACCCCTAGTTACAAACGGACAACTGGATATTTGTTAATATGGTACTTTATCCCTAGGCTTACAATAATCAGATGTAACAGTTATCCCAGGTGTCTGTAATGAAGCTTTAGTTGTAATCCTGATTCTTATGACAAACCCAACATTTTAAAATCCATTGTCACAGAGACAAAAAAAGTTCTGGCTGGGGTTACAATGATAAAAATATACAGTTCCGAGGTAACATACAAAATTCAACTAAGAAACAAACCTACAGACCCTATCTGTATGTAACCCGGGGATGCCTGTATATATATATGTTTAATATAATATAAATTAATACAGGCAGTCCCCGGGGTTACGTACAAGATAGGGTCTGGAGGTTTGTTCTTAAGTTGAATTTGTATGTAAGTCGAAAACTTGTATATTTTATAATTGTAGTTCCAGACAAATTTTTTCTTTTGCCCCCATGTGACAATTGGAGTTTTCAAAATTTTTTGCTGTAATGGGACCAAGGATTATCAATCAAAGCTCATTACAGACACATACAGCTGAGCATTGCAGACTGGGACTATAATAAAGCATCACAGAGCTTCACCAGAGGTCACAGTGGCAGGAGGGTCCGTCCGTTCTGTATCTATGGGTCGTCTGTAAGTCGGGTGTCCTTAAGTAGGGGACTGCCTGTATATAAATTAAATTGACAAAGGTTACCTTTCCAGTTTTCCCTACAGACAGTAAAATGGTCAGCGATAATTGAACTTTGTCGTGTTGTGCAAAATAAGACTCACAATTGGTAACACCCAGATGTCACCCACATTAGGGAAAATAGGAAATGCAAAAAAAAAAAGGGACTGGGCGTTATGGATTAAGATGGCAATATTTGGTCCATGAACAGACTAATTTATCATAGTTCTCCAGTCCCTGCCTTTACTTAGGACTACTGTCATTGAATGACCTTTCTATAGCCTAACTTTGGTTGTTTTTGTATTTTGCATAACTCATAGTTACCGTATATACTCGGAGTATAAGCAAACCCGAGTATAAGCCCCCAATTTTACCACCAAAAAACCTATTGACTGGAGTATAAGCCGAGGGTGGTAAATGCATTGGTCACAGCCCCCCTCCCCAGTATACAGCCAGCAAGCCCCCTGCCGTATACAGCCAGCCCAGCCTGCCCCCCGCCGTATACAGCCCAGCTCCTCTACTGTCTTCTGTAACAGACTGCAGGACACTGCCATGTTATCTACAGCCTGCCCCCCGCCGTATACAGCCTGCCCCCCGCCGTATACAGGCATACCCCCCGCAGTATACGCTGCACCCCCGCCGTATACAGCCTGCCCCCCGCCCGTATACAGCCTGCCCCAGCGTATACGCCTGCCCCCCGCCGTATACAGCATGCCTCCCCGCCCGTATACAGCTGACCCCGCGTATACAGCCTGCCCCCCGCCGTATACAGCCTGCCCCCCGCCGTATACAGCCTGCCCCCCGCCGTATACAGCCTGCCCCCCGCCTGCCCCCCGCCGTATACAGCCTGCCCCCCGCCGTATAGTCCCCCGCCGTTATACACCCGCCCCCGCCGTATACAGCCTCCCAGCCGTATACAGCCTGCTGCTGCCCCCCGCCGTATACAGCCTGCCCAGCCTGCCCCCCGCCGTATACAGCCTGCCCGCCTGCCCGCCGTATGCCGCCCTGCCGCCCCCGCCGTATACAGCCTGCCCCCTGCCGTATACAGCCTGCCCCGCCCTTAAAAAACAAAGCTTACATACTCACCCTCCGGTGGCCACGATGTGCAGCGCTGCTACCCGGATGTCATAGCAGCTCCTCTACTGTCTTCTGTAACAGACTGCAGGACACTGCCATGTTATCTCACAGCCGGCAGGCGCATAGTATGACGTCGGCGGCGGCTGCGTCATACTATGTGCTGCCGGCAGATAACATGGTCGCGTCCGCAGCTGTTACAGAAGAAAAGAAGAGAGGAGCTGGGAAGGCCAGAAGAGGAGCCGCGAGGACTGCCGGTCGGGGCCATAGAGCGGTGAGTATAAGCTTTGTTTTTTTAATTGGACGTCGTATAAGCTGGAGTTGAGGTTTTTCAGCACATTTTTTTTGCTGAAAAACTCGGCTATACACGTGTATATACGGTATATTTGAATGCATTTAAGTTTATTCTTTCATCCTATAATCCAGGAAATTGAGATAATCTCACTCTTTTTAGATGGCATATAAATCTGCTAGAATGCAAGCAAAAAAGGAAAAAAAAATTATATTAATGTAGTTTAAGAATCATTTTAGGTTTATTTCTGAGGCACATTTGCACTACCATAGATTGGTTAGTCCTCAGTTTATATTTAAAAGTCACTACTATTTTATGAGTTTAAAAAGAATGAATGGAATATAGGATGTGAATTATTTATAGTTTCTGAAACTTTTTTCTTTTTTTTTTGTTTTAGTGCCATTCAGGAATAATGGGTGGAGGACATTATGTTACTTATGCCAAAAATCCCAATGAAAAGAGGTACTGCGCAAACAGCAGTTGTAAGGTAAATTGGTCTCTCATCTTCAATACTTGACCAGTTCCCTTTTATGAAAGCTTTATAAGGAATCTGCCAGCAGGAAAATGACCTAATAAAACCATACCGGTATGTTGTCCAACAAAAATAACATCTTTGCAGTTCACATATCTTTCATGGCCCGACTTGGTGGTATCATACAGGAAATCAAGTGTTGTGAAGTGAGATGTAAAATGGTTGATTAAGGTCATAGAGGAGGAGAGTTTAGTAATAACATTAAGCTCACCTGCCTCAAAACATCCCAATAAACGGAACCTATCACCAGGAATATAAAATTTTTTAGCTGGTAACTGGGTCCAATAGTCTATGATGATTATAAAATACCATTCTAGCATTCTGAATTCAGTAGTATTAAAACTTTTATTTCACATTACCTATGTTCCCTGCCAGCAGTGTGGGTAGACTCCTGGGGAGGAGTATGCCATTCATGCTCAATGCACATGACAGGAAGTTGGGAGGGAACTGGATGAGTGTGGAGGAGGAGCAGATGAACGCACGCTGTCCTGCAGCTTATGTATGTTTCTGCACTCTTGTCTGGGGAACTGTGTTCAAACGCAAAGTCTGTCCTGTACCTATTGTGCTTTAGTACCAGATCCACAGTTGGTTGAGACCCACAGATCACCAGGTTCACTCATCAGCCAACAGAACCAGCTATTGTTTATCCATTTCTTGTAGTGTCTTTAGCTTATAAAAGGAATGTTACTATTCTGATTCTTCCTTTGTATGAAATTTGGACAGAACTGAGTATAACGTTTAAAGATGAACAAATGATCGTTATGTGTTTCTAAAAGGCTTTTCTGAAACCTATGGAAAATATGAACAGTCATTTCTGAATCCACAGGAGCCTTGCACATGACAGAAATTGATACAGACTCTGCCTACAATCCTATTCTATGAGCAACAAGGGGGGACTATGCCAATTTCTGCCAAGATTGACGGGGAAAAAAATGGCAGACACAAGCAGCATGGATGAAGACTTTGAATCAGATTATAAAAAGTATTGCGTTGCTGCAGTAACCATTCGTGCTTCCAGATGTCCAGCTGATTCCAGGGAGAAGATGTGTATTGAAGGAGGAGAATAATGTGATGGAAATATTATTCTTAACCATTTGGTGTTGAGGTCACCAATGCATGTAGGGCCATTCAACAAAATAGACAGTAGATTAAATGACATGATTCTTTTAAAATGTCCGTCGATTTTTTCTGTAAGCTCGTTTATTTATGTTAACCCACTTTGGTCCTCTTCAACACCAAGGGAAATGTGAAGAGGAAATTTAACATTGGCGATAATTTTTTCAAATGCAGAAGTTTTTTTTTTTTTTTTTTTTTTGGTGCAATTTCTAAAATGACTTAAATATCTTTAGGAGCATCTATAAAACATTGGCATGTGCTTTTCATCGGCACCTGATATTTATTGGTTTCTAAGGTTTCTTAAGATGAAGATCTTTCAGTTTATTGAAAAATATAAATTGCTGCCAGCTTTTGTAATTTATATAGAATGTATGGAATAATGATGGTTCCTGGGTCAGCTCCATACAGTCTAGGGTACATGGTGTACATCATGTGTATGTGACACAGTGTGATGTGCATTAAATGCATAAAGTATTCTCTGCATGTGATTCTTGCAGATGATCCAAGAATCATAAAAGGATTACATGTCCAAGTCCTGTAAAGGCTATTTGCTGTTGCCATCTATGGCACTAAACAAGGGGGCACTCATTTATTTGAAAAGCTTTGGATTCCAAAATTCTATTTATATTCCTTAAAACAATCTAGTAAACATTTTATTTAAGAATCCCGGATATTGCCTCATGTATAAAAATTAGAGAATAGACATTGTATTGTATATACACTGTAAGTGTTTAACTCGTCTATTGATTTTTTGAGACCTTTTTTTGAGACTTTTTTTTGAGACTTTTTTTGAGACCTTTTTTTTGAGACCTTTTTTTTGAGACCTTTTTTTTTGAGACCTTTTTTGAGACCTTTTTTTTTTGAGACCTTTTTTGAGACCTTTTTTTGAGACCTTTTTTTTGAGACCTTTTTTTTGAGACCTTTTTTTTGAGACCTATTTTACCATTTCTTGTATTTGTGCCAAAAGATGGCAAATGCTTGCATTATCTAAGTCTGTCTGCAGGCTCCCACAATTTCAGGTGAAGACAAAATATATGAACAAAAATGTAAAAGTCATATAAACATTACTATTCATACACATCCTCAGAGGCTTTTGTATTACATTTCTAATTTTATTACGCATACTAAATGAAATTGGTAAATTCCAGTGTTTTTAGTGCTAATGCTGTACAAAATTCAGATTTTGGATTGTAGCATAATTAAATATGATATAGTAATTGCACTTTATGACAATTGAGACCACCTCGGGAGGTCTAAGATGAGTTAAAAAGCGGGGGAATGATTAGGACTACTTTCCTATCCCCTCTAGTGTGTGTGTTTTTATTGCATACTCTAATTAAGCACAAATGATGAAAGTAGGAAAATTTTGGCACATGAGCAAGTCTTATTACTCTATTAGACTTCAACCATACAAGTGGACATTGCAAAAATTCTTTTTAGTGTAATGTTTTAAAGGAAATTCGGCAGCATATTTGAAAGGAATTGGACATAGAAAGAAAAATACACTTTACCTTTATCTGGATAAATTCCTGCCTTTGGCTTAAAAAAAGAAATAAACTTTCAATTTTTTGTTTACTTGGTTTTTCAGGCCAAATGTGAAAATTAAGGGGTAGGTAGGTTCCTCCAGAATTCAGTGAGAACATTGTGTTTACAGCAAGCCCCTATTAGACATTGACCGTGGCATGTTACCTCTCCTTTGAAGGAAAAAGATTCCAGATTGATCAGATTGTTTTTTTTGTTTTTAAATGTCTTGTGTTGAAATGATATTGGAAAAAGATTGAGATTTTGCTTGTAAATGAATTACTTTAGTTCATAATGGAGATTAATGCAGGAGGCATGATTTTTTTATGTTGAGTGGATTCACTTTTATTTTGTAAAGCATACATTTCCCATTATTCACTGTTCACTTATATCGGCCACTTTTTATAAAAGTAGTTAATTGTCCCAGTGAAGCTAAAATTGTTCTACTGTAGCAGACTATAAAGGGAATTAAGCTTTTGCCACCATCTAGTAAATATCTGAATGTGCTGTATGATCATAAATCATTACCAGGGAAAATAGGATGCTTCACCGCCTGTAATAGTAACACATGTGGGTAAGTGAACTGGCCATCTTCCATGTTTTTCAGCAATGCTTCTCTAGTTATCGGGTCGGAAAGTAGGAGTTATTCTAGCCATTGATGCTCCACTGGGGCATTCTGGGAAATTGACAAATACATTTTTCAGGATGGGATCTCTAGTTATCAGTAATTTACCCTCATACACTGCAGGACATTACTCATTAGCCCTGAATAATTGCATTGTACAGCCCTGAATAGATACATTGTACTTTGCTTACAAGAGTTTTACATCTTACAGATGTGCAGCTCAGAATTGAAAATTTCCCCTTTTAAGTGGCATTTTACATTCAGATTGATTACAGTATTGCTAAAGAGAAATTCTGTTTTCATTCATGCACCGACTAACTCAAGCTGCCATCTATCCTGCCATCATTGTCAGATTGACAGATATTCTTACAGAATAATTCCTTTGTAAGCACATAGGTAAGCACAGTTTTCAGAAATGTGGACAGCACTTTATCTTATTTTTGTCTAAACAGTGACTTTTTTTTTCTTTATGTAAATATGACATATAGTGCCATACTTTTTCATTAAAGTTGGTTGTCCAATGGTTAAAGAATTCCACTGAAGTGTAGCCAAATAAATACAAAGAATTATCTGAATCGCCCACCTACCTTGTGTTTTTAGGAACCATTTGTTAACAGGAACAATAACCTATCTGTGCCATCTACCTTACAATTTACTGCTATTTTGTAATGCGTAGCTTACATATTATAGGCAGTTCAAGCAATTTGAGGCAAAATAAGATAATTATAATTTTAGCACACTAACTAAGGAGTCTGGGGACGAGTATATTGCAGTGTGGTTATGTACACCCTTTTAAGCATAATGCTGTGGGTGTGTGGCATACAATAAAGCTAGGTATTTAGTGCAATATAGATAAGCATGTATAAACCTTAAACACCGTCTACAGTTCCATTTCTCTAACTTTAGACTTCCGCATAAATGTTAATTGTTAACATTTGAATCCTGAACATTCTGTAGAATTATATAATTATTATTTTCCTTGTTCTATTGAAATGGCTCAGATATTTAATCTGACTGCTGTTTTCCTCACCAGGAGTATAACTTGTCTTAGTCTTTTGACTCGTCTATAATCTAATTGGGTCCAGTTTTATGAAACTGGAACGCCGCTTAATGGTCTTTTTACCAGGTGGATTACTACTGATCTGATCTGTGTATTTTCTCCTATAGCTTTAAGTTTCATGAATGGATGGAGTTCTCATATATGATCTTAATTGATAATTATTTGGTATTGTCAGAAAAATTGTATTAAAGGGGTTCTCACCCAAAACAGACTCCTCTACATATATTATATTACATGCACTGTAATAATCCAAAACATTATTCAGATGAACACTCCCAATACATGTTTAAATAACAATGGTCTGGTTATTAAATCCAGATTTGTTTACTGTCCCGAAAATATTGCGGCAATCTCATTTCGATCAAATCAGCATACCAAGAGATACCATCCAAGGTTTCAGCATATTGTGTCTGATGGAACTAGTGTCAGTCAACACATTGTACCAGGACATGAACAATTACATATAAATTAACTTTATGTTTTAAATACTTTCACATGTCAGGCATCGGCGGAGGAAATACCTGGTACATCAAATTTGGTGAGAATATTACAGGAAATGTTGGCACCTATTATTCTCATAGGAGACGGCAGTATAACAAAATACAATGAATGCTTCTGTATTTTCATACATGGTTACAAAATGTAAACCTAGCAGTGCATCAATTTGATATGAACAAACCACAATGGAGATACTGGTGATTCTTAGGTGATCATTATTTATGTTGGTAGCACATTTATGTTTTTTAATCTTATTTGTTCTTATACTTGGCTGTAATTATTTTTTTAAATTATAAAATTATACAAATTCATAAATTAGCAGGACATTTATTAAATTAACAGTTAACTTGGTTCAATTTGTAAATTCTTGTATAAAAATATTGACAATGCACTGACTTTAGAAATATTTTTATGTACATATGCACTCTGTAAATAAAATAGTGTTGATGTTATTGAAATATGACATGTATAAAAGTATTGGTAATTGTACATGGAGTGACCCTGTCTATATGTAACTATTATTCCAACAAATTAAAAGCTGTGGATGCAGATGTTAATTTCTGGAGACTGAAATTTTTGTGTTGTGCCTGTTATTGACATTTGGAGTATATAATAATAAGATAGAGTATATATAATAGAGTATATGTAATAAATACTCTTAAAGCCTAAAAGGTTAAAGGACAAGGATAAGATTAAAAGGCCACAAAGTGTCCTTTTAGAGCCTTAGGCCGCATTCACACCACCGTACGGGGGACCCATGTACGGCCGCAAGCTTGAGGCCGTACATACGACCCCCATAGACAACAATGGTCGGCAAATGCCACAGAAGAAGATGTAACAAAAATCTGCTTTGCACCAACTCAATTTCCATAAACATGAATATGAATTGAATTAAATAATAGTGAACTCTAAAAGTGTCTCAAATATAAGCTTAGTGTGTGTATGTATGCAGCTGTCTGCTTGTATGTCGCTAAAGGAATCCGTACCGTTGCGTTTAAATTTTGCACAGCCACTCTCTGTGATTCAAGAGTATATTTGAAATATTTTACATTAATATTATACCATACATTTGAGACGCCTTTAGATTTTCATATTAAATATTTAAATTCATAGTCATTCTTATGCAAATAGAGTTGTGGTGTACCTGATCTTCACACCTTGTTTTGATTTTTTACTAAACCCTGTGTGTACCAAGGGGTCTGTATTTGAAGCTTCTTTATACACTGCTAAAAAAAAAATGGGACACTTAAACAACTCCTAGTGAATCAAACTTCTGTGAAATCAAACTGTCCACTTAGGAAATTTCAGTGACTATCAGTTTCACATGCTGTTGAGCAAGTGGAATAGACAACAGGGGTTCTGCAGGTGGGGACCACAAGCCACTTCTCGGTAGCAATGCTTTCTTGCTGATGTGTCGGTCAATTTTGAATGTTGATGGTGCTTTCACGCGTGGTAGCACGAGACAGACTCTACAACCCACATAAGTAGCTCAGGTAGTGCAGTTCATCCAGGTTGGCACATCAACTGAGCTGTGGAAAGAAGGTTTGCTGTGTCTGTTTGGTTGTGTCCAGAGGCTGAAGGTGCTACCAGGAGACTTGGAGGGGGCTGTAGGAGGGAAGCCACCCATCAGCAGGATTGCTACCTCTGCCTTTGTGCAAGTAGGAACTCTGCCAGAGCCCTGCAAAATAACCTCCAGCAGGCCATAAATGTGCGTGAGTCTTCACAAACTGTTAGAAACCAACTCCATGAGGATGGTATGAGGGCCCGATGTCCACAGAGCCCACCACCGTGCAGGACGCTTGGCATTTGCTATAGAACACCTGGATTGGCAAATTCCCCACTGGCACCCTGTACTCTTCACAGAGCTTAATACATTTGATTTCCATTATGCTTTTTTTTATTTTGTTGTCAGCACATTCAATTTTGTACAGAACACAGTATTCAATGAGTAAGTATTTCTCATATATATTTTATATATAGAATGTATCTAACATGAAATCAGAATAAACCTTTCCAATTTTAGGTCAGTTACCAAAATTATTAATTTTTTGTCAAATGCTAGAATAATGATGCCCCCACCACTCTGCCTTTTAAAGTGTCAGTGATTCAGCCACTGTGTTTCAAATTGCAACTGGCTGCCCTCCCACTCCGCGCTGTAAGTGGTAGACTTTTATATATGGTAGAGCGAGGGATACGTTCCCTGCTCTGCCATAGAGCATGCAGGACATTAGTGTCCTGGTGCTTGCAGCACAGTGACACCAGGACAAAAACTTCTCCAGAGAAGATGTCGGCGTGCATCAGGTGAGTATAACTTTTTTATTTTATAGAAGGCTGTAAATTAACCTGAGTTTTCTGGGGGGGGGGGGAGGTAGGCTGTATACAGTATATGTATGTATTCTGGGGGGAGAGGGTAGGCTGTATATATGTATGTTTTCAGGGTGGGTAGGCTGTATATATGTATTGTGAGACACTGAAGGGGTTAGCTGTGGATAGGCGATATGTTTCCCCTTGGTTTTCCTATTATACAAGGCCTTAATGCGGAGGTTGTGTTTGTCCAACTGAAAACACTGTAAATCCTGGAAGTATGGCTCAAAGAAGTTATTTGTTGGAGCAGTTGTTTAAAACTCTCCTGGGCTGGATTTATATGGAATGGATTCTCAGGATGGTAGTGGGGCACTCCACCTCCCTTTTAGGCTTGGCCAGGTTTTGGTTTGTTCAGCACCTTGGACACAGATGGTGGTAGCAGCCTAATCAGGCTGCATAAAGCTGCCAAGCAGAGCTGACAGATTTCTCTCTGAAAGGAGGCTGACAGAGTGTACTACAGCCCTGACTTCCAAGCCTGGAACAGCAATGTCCTTGTAAGGTGACTTTATGTTCTAGTGGATAGGGGAACTATTTTTATAGCAGGCACCCAGCAGGTAGGATTTTGTTGATGCCTGGAGGATGTGAGGGCTGTTTTGCTTAGTACCTGCTGCTTAAATAAATGCAGACAAGACCTGTTTTGGTCTAAACTTTTGTTATCACTGTCTTGAACAGCATCCCAAATCTTCGTTACCTCAGTCTCTAGTGGGCCAAATCTCCTACATATGGTGGAGGATGAGGGCAGTTCAAAAGATACACACCTGTTTGTTAGGTCCTGCTCGTCAGTCATTTTTTGTTGTTGAGATCTTGTTTTTATGCTTGCGATCGCATCGCCTCCTGTATCTTTTATTTTTAAGTGGGTTCCCCCATTTTGGGGATTTTGGAGAGTTGGATTTATTTTGTGATGGATGGGGAATATTTTGTTCCACATCTGAAAAATCTGTAGCTCCATCGACATCCCAATCAGATGAGGAAAAGGTTACATGGCTGTAATTATTTTTATTTTTAAGTATGGATTTGCTATGGTATCTGCGTTTTTGTATACAGATGTACACAGTGTCTGAAGCATAGTCCCGAATGTCTCTTGTGAATTTCGTTTTTTTAGTATCCATAATTTGGTTCTCTAAGTTCTTGTAGTTTGTCTTTCATTTTGTTGTTGAGTAGTTGTTGTTTATATTACTCCAATGTCTAGTCGGATTGTATCAAAGAATATGTTTCCTGTAAAAGAATTTGTGTAGATTGAATTTTCTCCTCTTTTTTTAATGAGTTCCATGAGTTTGATGGAGCATGTTGACAGGGTGGAATACCAAGCGTCTTTGACTGCATCATCATCTATTGTGGTAAGTAATTTGTATAAGCGCAATCCTCTAGGGATCATGTGTATTAAAACATAGTTTTTGAGAGTAGTTGCATCTCACTATGCTCGGAGTAATGTGGTTTCCAATTTCTCAATGTCCCACCATTGGTGTTGCTCCCACCATTGGAGAAAAGTTCATTAGCGTTATGTAAACGATCCAAGGTGGAAAAGGATAATGAATGGGAGCATGCATTCTGTTCCGAATTAATAAAATCCATGTTGCAGATAAATTAAAGAAAAAATGTATATAAAAAATAACACCCTCCAATGTTTGCAGTGTGAACAGTCGGCAAAACTGTTCATGTATATGTAGCAAAAAAGATGGTGAAGCACCAAAAAACGGGGGTACGGCAATGTGATTAAACAAAAAAAAGAAGTGTTTTCAGCTCATCAAAATTGCAAATGCCGGTATGGGATCCATCGCACGGAGTATAGAAGTCAGGCCGCTCTGAGACACTTGTGCAAAAAAGAGGTTCGAGACTCCAGCGAAGATGCAGAAATATAATGTTCTCTACAACACTATACGTGATGTGAATAAATTTGTCAGACTGATCACTGTTAAACGCCATTTCTTTGATTCTGAAATGTCCAACAATTCTACTAATGCCATCTTACTGGACCTAAATGATTGTGGATCCACATTATTTCCTTTGGATTTTACCCTCTCTGATCAAATCTTAAAATCTAATCTTACCGTATTTTCCGGGCCATTAGGCGCACCGGAATATAAGGCGCAACAGTCCGATGCGCCTTGCTGTATGCGGATGTATTACTGGGGGGTTGGCGGCTGTATGCGGATGTATTACTGGTCAGAAAGTAGATGGAGGATGTGTATGTATGCTACATTCAGTGGGGGCCTCCACAAGATTTTGTTCCCAGGGGCCCCCAACAACCTTAATCTGGCCCTGGCCCTGCCAGTGAAAGCTATTGGCAGTAAGCGCAGCTCGTGAAAACTTAAAGGACACCTGTCATCAGGTCTGTGTCACTTGTCCTGTCACCTCTATCTGTTGGAGCAGCTCACAAGGCTCTACCCCAGCCTTTATCTAGTTATTTCATACATTAATCATTATAAAATCATCTATTCTTTATCATGTAAATGAGGCTGGTCACATGGTCAGAGGCAGTGATGTCGCCCCTGTTACCCCTCCCCTCTCCTCCCCCTGCTCATGTCTGTGTGTAATGTACAGTAAAGCATGGCTAGTGTGTGTGCTGCATCTGCTGACATGCTGCATCCTCCTAATATACAGGTGAGAGACACAGACATCAGCTACACATGAATCTGACATGTTCTGCTGTAACATGGCTGCCTGGAGCTGCTGTATCTCTCCTATACACGCCGCGTGGTCTGCAGTTCCCGCTGGAGATCTGCTGTCTCCGGTAGCGGGGACCTATGTAAGTAGGGTCCGCTGCCCTCCTATAGGGCGCACCGGACTATAAGGCGCACTTTGGATTTCCAAGGAAATCCAAGGCTTTTAAGTGCGCCTTATAGTCCGGAAAATACGGTAATACCCTTATGACTGATGAAAATGAGAATCTCTCTATAATTCAAGTACACATTACTGTTTATAAGGTTCAAAAATCGAATCCATCGTTCTATCCCAATCAGACCAAGATTCCTGCCATGGAATCTAAAACAGTTGTCAGAGACTCGTAATCCATCTAAAAATAATCTCACTGGTCTGGTGAACGCAAAGCGTTACATGATCTTAAGCATAACCCTTCTGTTGTTCTCAGAAATACTTGGTTGTATTATTAGACTCAGATCTTTATGCTAGAGAAATTATGACTATGCTTAATGATGTTTCCACCTACAGGCAATTAGAGGGGTATCCAACTGAATGCATTTGTAAGAAAATGACATTATTATTACAGGAGGCTAAATCCCTAAATATTTTTGATGATAAAACAATTGAAACCTTATTGCCAACCCACCCCTCGACTCCCATTCTGTATACTTTGCTCAAAACACATAAGGAGGTTTTTCCTCCTCCAATGCGACCCATAATTTCTGGGGTAGGTTTTATCACCGAACAGTTGGGCAATGGCTAGATAATATGTTACAACCTCTAGTGCTACGTATTCCGGGGTACATTAAAGACAGTAGGGAGGTCTCAAAAGCATGTCTAATTTCCAATGGAGTGATCATTTATGTTGGGTAACGTGTGATGTGTCTTAAATTTACACTGCCATTCCCCACAATCTAGCCATCCCAGCGGTAGCCCATCACATGGAAAAATATAGAAATTATTTTATAGCAAAAACTTTATTTTTGATGTGCTGAGGTTTCTTTTGTCCCACAATTTCTTTTCCTTTGATAACAATTTTTGTTTTTACAGGTACAGGGTTGTCTAATGGGGGCGAAATTTCCCCCCTCTTTGGCCAACCTATATATGGCATGGTGGGAGGAATTTCACATTTTTTCAGACTCTAACCCTTTTGCTGATTCTATAAAATGGTATGGCAGATATATAGATGATTGTATCCTTGTATAGTCTGCAGAAATATCTAACATCCCCACATTCATTCAATACATCAACAATAACAGCCTAAATATTAAGTTTACTTATCAGCATCATAATACAACCATTGATTTTTTTTGGACATTACGCTTACCACGTGCCTATTCAGAAAACCAACCTCAGGGAACACTACTCTCCATGCTAAGTCCTGTCATCCTAGACATATCACCAGAAACCTGCCGGTGGGCGAATACATCAGAGCATGCAGTTCTTGGTCCACGTATATTGCTGAAACCAAAATAATGGATAACCGTTTTAAAAACAGAGGCTATAACACTCACACAAAGAAAGAGCCAAAAACATAGTGTCTACAAAACCACGCACTTGAATATCTTTTCTCACAAAAAAAGAGGGCACAACAGTCTTTTTCAAACAAAATTGTGTTCAGTACCACATACAGCGAGGATTTTCCTATAATTAAAAACATCATCACTGAATAATTTACCACTACTGTCTCAAGATGCTACTGTAAAACAAATACTATCCAATGGAGTACAATTCGTCAACAAACGAGCTACTACCATTGGCAACATTGTATCGCCTAACATGTATACCAGTGTCAGTAACATCAGCACAGACACTTGGTTACATTTGAAAGACAACTTCAATTCTGGCCAACACAGATGCAATTCTTGTAAATACATGCAGAAGACTACTTTTCAGAGTTATACTACATCCAATCCAAAGATTTTTAATATTAACAAAGATTTTTAATATATTAAATATATCTCATCTGTTGTACCCATTGTCACCTACAGTAAGTAGGTTGTACAGTCAGAAAGTTTAAAACTCATCTATATGAGCATGTTAATGATGCTAATAAAACACTTTCCCTAATGTAGCCAAACACTTTAAACTTGCTCATAATGGCTCTTTTTCACATATGTCACCATCATTGAAAGGGTATCTGCACCTAGACGTGGAGGAGATTGGCGTAAAACGTTACTTACCAGGGAAGCTTTCTGGATTCTCACTCTGAATACCAGCCATCCCCATGACTTGAATTTGAAATCTGATCTTATGCATTTTTATTAGTCTTTCCCTGGTCAATTAAAATAAAAAAAACTATATAATTATTATATCTTTTACTGCCTGTATTGTCTTCGCTCACTTCAGCTTTCTTTTCATGCAATATTTTTGTTTATTTTTGTCTTTTTTTTCTTTTTCATTGTTGCAGTAATTCCGTTCCTTTTCTTCATGTGTGTATTTCTCTGATAGGTCATTTCCTGTTCTCCTCCCCTGTAGGTGTTCCCTTACCTGTTAAATGCTTTCTACTTCCACGCATGTATACGCCATTATGACTAGTTTCTGAAACGCGTCAATGGCTACTCTATTTTTAGCCCATATGCACATGGCTTTTTAATTGTTAGATTAAAAGTTAGTTTTTAATGTTTCCTTACATTTTTGAACATTATATTTTTGCATCTTCGCTAGAGTCTCTGAACCTCTTTTTTGCACAAGTGTCTCAGAAACGCAATGTAACCTTAGCATGTGATCAAGGCTGAAGCCAGTGGAATGGGTCAAAAACCCATCAAAGAACGAGATGTAACACATCATGTAAAAGCACCTTCAAGGGGGGGTTTCGACAACTTAAAACGGTTTTGTGCGAGGGACCGGTACTGTTCACCCCTAACTTCACGAAGACCTTTATTGTGCAGACTGACGCTTCTGATGTAGGCTTAGGGGGTGTCATGTCCCAAGTAGTGGAGGGTGAGGAACATCCCATAATGTTCCTTAGTCCCAAGCTCACTTGCCCTGAGAAGAACTATAGTATAATTGAGAGGGAGTGCTTGGCGATCAAGTGGGCCCTGGAATCCCTGAGATATTACTTGATAGGGTGACAGTTTACGTTAGTAACCAATCACTCTTATCTCTCCTGGTCAGGCTAAAGACAGGAACACTAGGGTCACAAGGTGGTTCCTTATGTTACAGAATTTCAAGTTCATACTAGAACACTGAGCAGGAAAGCTACAAGGGAATGCCGATGCCCTGTCTCGTACCCACTGTTTGATGGCCAAAGGTGTTCGCCCCCACAGGGTCTAACAGAGGGGTATGGTATGTAAGACACTGAAGGGTTTAAAAGTGGATGGCCGATATGTTACCCCTGGGTTTTCCTATTATGCAAGGCCGTAATGCGGAGGGTGTGTTTGTCCAGCTGCAAACATTGTAAATCCGGGAAGTATGTCTCAAACAAGTTATTTATTGGAGCAGTTGTTTAAAACTCTCCTGGGACGGATTTATATGGAATCGATTAGCAGGCTGGTAGTGGGGCAGTCCATTCTAGGGGTGGGTAGGCTGTATAGATGTATGGGGGGGGGGGGGGGGGTAGGCTGTATAAATGTATGTGTTCTGGGGGCAGTAGGCTGTATAAATCTATGTATATGTTAATGGGGGTATATACACAATGGTTGAGATATATATTTGTAAAAAATATAAAAGCAAGTTGAACTGCAGCAACTTTGCTTGATCATTTAGAGGGAATCTTGTAGTGTGCATGAATCATGTGGAAGCCATTGAGGGGAAGTTAGATTGTGAGCTATAAGCTCTACTGTTAGAGTTAATAGATCTGTGGAAAAAAAGATTTTTATTGGCACTGATCAATTCTCAATCTGAGAGACCCCCACCCTCTGGCTCACCAAAATGCCCCCTAGTCCCTATGGCACTATTCTGAATGGTTATGTAAAGTGAACTGTCACTAGAATCTATGTAGCAAAAGAGGGACAGTACCCTATTTGTTCATAGTATTAAATAGTTTGGAAATATCCCATGTGAATATTTCCCTCTACTGAATAAATAAAAATCACAAACACATTTGTTTACTGGCAGGACCTCGGATGGACGGCTGGCAGGAGATGGAGACCACTAGGATACCGGACCGCCAAAGGAGTACAGGACCGCCACAGGATTACAGGACCGCCACAGAACTACAGGACCGCCACAGGAATACGGGAACACCAGAGGAACACGGGAACACAGAGTCGTCTGGAAACGCTCAGGAAACTTGGAGGCGTCTGGAAACACTCAGGGATCACGGAGGTGTCTGGAAACGCTCAGGAAGGCTTTCTCTTCAGCAGAATGACCTGAAGATCGGGCAGGGGATGCTGGGAGTCGCCAGGCTATATAGCCGAGTAGGGAATGCCAGCGCCAATAAGGAGGATGCCGTTTAATTACATGCAGAGAGGGGCGCGCCCTAGCAGCGGGAGCGCGTGGCCTGGAAGGAAGGATGAACGCGGACCACACACCGGGACCCGAGCGGAGCCAGGAGCCTGGAGAGGTGAGTACAAGCGAGGGGGAGCAGAGCAGCACAGCGGGTACCCCCGTGATCCGCAACATGGATCGCGGGGACACCCATGACAAAGGACCGGACCGGGGGCTTCGCGGCACATCGGGACCATGTCTCGGATCGCGGAGTTACCCGTGACAACCTCGCAGATGTCTTCAGTAAGAAGGAGGCAAAGACTCTTCCACTGCATCATTTGTACGAATGACCAATTGGATATTCTGCTCCCATGGATTTCTCCTTGTGGATATGTCCTGTGGCTCCTTCTCCAGACTCTTCTCTCCTGCAGAAATTACTCTCTCAGAGCTGGCAGTGGGCAAGTGCCAGGGCCTGGAGCTGCTGGGGGGCCCACACAAGGCTCTACATAAGGAATCCATAGGAGGGAGGGCGCTGTAACTAATGAACCCACAGGGTTTGAGGGGGGGTTATATAAAATAACCATGAGGGGGCTGTTTGGTACCATAAACAGGAAATATATTGGGCCAGGATACTGTTTTAGTTTCTGAATTAGTTTCTGTCACGTGAGTTCACTGCAAAGGGGCCCACTGTGTCTCTATCGCCCAAGGGCCTACTGAAACCTGGAGCCGACCATACCTTTTTTCCTTTCTGGGACCGCCAGAAGAAGTATCGGCCTTGTGATCTTTCCACAGCAAAGTCCATATCCCCGTATAATGATGAAAGGGGTAATACACTTGATGACATTGGCGGCCATAGGCCTCAACAGCCTTTGACCTTTGCCTTTGCAGGTAAAGGCATCATCACTTGTTGTCTGTCATATAGCGTAACACAGGCCGCACACTTGGAGCTCCCATGCTCTGTTGAGGAGGAAGCCAGAACTCTGCCCTGCTTCTCCATGGCTTGGCGAGCTGGAATTTTTTTTAACAACTGGCTTGACAGACCTTAGGTGAGCTAGTCGGATTCCATCCCTGTTATATACACAGCACCAGACCAGTACACTTTAAAAGGTGCTTTTTATGAGACATGGAGTTAAGCTAACCCATCTTGGAACTTTTTTCCTGGAGCTTCCTAGACATTTTGAGACTTTCACGGCCTTATCAGAGGTCATGTGCCCACTCCAGAGTTATAGCAATCATTGATTTACCCCTATAGATTAACACAGATGCCTGAGAATCTATTTCATTTGCCAAACACTAATGAAATATACTGCTATATTTTGCTCTTTTGTGTTGTAGAGTAGTTTGGAAACTTTTATTTTGAATTTTATTGAAAATTTTTGAAAAGCAATGTTTGCAGATACGAGCATAATATATATACAACGAAAACATTTTGTTTCTGTTAAAAAAGGCAATAATTTAGATAATGATGGGGCTGAATGACTTGTAGTGGAGCTTGTAACCCTAGGATCATTTACTAATACATTTTATGGATAGGCTGGAGTGAATAAGACATTTACATTTAGTATATATTTGCCATTTACCTGAAACGCAAGGTGGGGCATTAAAATCAGTGCTTGCATCAGTACAGTTATCAGCTTTCTGTATACTAGTAGTATATTATCATTTCATACCACTAGAGGGCAGAAGAGGCCTTTTTGTTTTGCACTTGCATTTTTGAAACAAATAGCACTCTGCAAATATATATTCAAATGATCACAGATAATAAGTCAATAAGACAATACATACAACATATATACAGTATAATATCTCACCCAGCTAAACTGAATTTATAATTTACTTTAGGTTCCCTTGGTTGGCATGCCCCTGTAAACATATTCACATGGCGGTATTCTGGCAAACAAGCAAGTACATACATAGGAGTTCATTCTATAGCACAAAGTTATTTCTGGGTATAATTGAAAACCACTGAATAATATATGGATGAGTCTTTTGTAAATTCCCCTAGTAAACTTCTGTCTCCCTAGTTTCCTTACCATTAAATATAACCCCTAATAAGCTTAGTTTTCCTTTCTATTTTCATGCTTAGTAATACCTTATTTTCATACCAGGATATGCAAGAGAACAGTATAACATTGTTAACTAGGGATAGAGACAGTTCTAATACTATTTAAAGATTAATGGAGTTGTTAGCTGAGGATGTCATTACTGTACACCCCCAAAATCTGTAATCTTCTTTTGCTGCACTTTTGCTTGAGCTCATTCAATTTTAATTCTCTTGTAATTTAAACAAGATCCCTTGCAGAGTTGGCTACAGCTTCCATTGCCTTGACAAGGTGTTACATTCATAAGATTTTTTAGTTTTAGCATTAATATTTAACCATTGGTGGAATTGAAGGCCTGAGCTCATTTGTTGGTACAAGCAGAGAGTTGGATTAGTAAATAATTGGATATAGAAAGAATGACTCTAAAACATATAACATATAATCTTAAAAGTGAACCTGTCACCACATTTTCACACATACAGCTAGTGGCAGGTACACACATACACACATTTATAAACTCATATATACACTATATACAAACTTATACAGTATATACACACAGTATGTACCGTATATTCCGGCGTATAAGACGACCTGGTGTATAAGACGACCCCCCTACTTTCCTGTTTAAAATATAGAGTTTAAGATATATTTTAATACATATTTAATAAGTTATTGTTTTATTTTACATACACTTGCGCTTTCCCATCTCTCCACATATACTACTTTTTAAAAATGTAAAGTTTATTTCATTTGCATTAAAAGGCAATATGCAATAGGCTGAATCCAGAAATATAATCATCCCATGAAAAACCACAGAAAGGATGACAGTGTAAATATTATCACCAGCTTACAGACACATTAGTCAATATAGAAACAGTGCTTCCACAAAGAAGTCAAGTCCCAGTGTCCACACACAGTAGACAAAAGTAATATTGGTCCCATGCAGTATCCTAGAGTCACAGTTTCAGCTCTCATTAGCCAGTAGTCACAGTACCTGCCCCCAATAGTCAGGAGTCACAGTGCTTCCCCAGCAGCCAGTCGTCAGTGTGCTGCCGCGGACAGTGCTTGTCTTCGGTAGCCAGTACTGCCTCTAGCAGTCATTAGTCGCAGTGCTTTCCCTCAGTAATCACAGTACTTCCCCCAGTAGCCAGTAGTCCCTGTGCAGCCCCAGTATCCAGTAGCCCTAGCCACAGTGCCGGTCTCCAGTAGCCAGTACTGCACCTAGCAGTTATGAATTACAGTGCTTGCCACAGTAACCAGTAGGTTGTATGCTTTCTCCCAGTAGCCAGTACTGCCCCCAGTAGAGAATGTTTCCCCCAGCCAATGATAAATAAAAAAAAGACTTTACTGTAAATCTAGTGGCAGGTTAGACTTCTGGTCGCATTTTCCATTGCAAGGTTAATTACAACTCTCTTTTTTCTTTACTGTAATGCTAATGGAGGGTTAGGGTGATGCCATACGTGGCGTTTTTAATCAGTTTTTAAGCATGCGATTTCAGTCCTTTTAAAAAAGCATACATTTTTAAAACGCTTTTTTTTTTTTTTTTTTTTTTACAGTTTTTGACTGTTTACCATGCTTTTAGCTGCTGAGAACCTGTTTATCTATTAAAACAGTCAAAAACAGTCAAAAATGGATACATTTTAACAACGCATGCTTAAAAACGTACCAAAAACACCACGTGTGGTATCACCCCTAGACTTATGGTCTCATTTTCCATTGCAAGGTTAATTACAACTGTCTTGCTCGTCCACATCCCAGCAAACCCCTGCTTCGTAGTCATTCATCTGTCAGTCATCCTGGTTTTCTCCTCCTTCAGCTCCCGTAAGGTGCGGTGCATACTCCCATCATCATCTTGGGAGACTGTGCGTGCACCTGCATTGATGTTATCCACCTGCTCACCTGGCCTATTTAGTCCAGTTTGCCCTGCTAACCAGAACCTAAGCAAAAATTCCTAGCTAGTCCAGTCCTGCTGTATAATGATTTTGCTTCTGGTGACTACCTGTGTTTTACCCTTGGTTTGCTCTGTTACACCGCTTCTGATCTGTGTCCCCTCAACTTGATTCTTATCCTGTGCCTTCCATGACCCCCTATCTTTTTAATGACACTGCTGTACGCTACCTGCCTTGACCATTCACCTGCTTTACTTCTCTTCTGAAGCTTAGAAACTCTAGCACCTAGGTTTGGGAGAGGCAAACCTAGGTGGGAAATCTCCCTCACCAAAAATAAGTTTTCCTGCCTTGCTGGGGTCTGGCAAAAGTCAGTTCTCAGTGACTGTATGCCCTGACTGTGGAGCTTCAGCAAACTATATCCAAAAGGACTTGGTACTGCAGCATAGGCTCCTTGTGTCTTGAGAAGCCTTCATCTCTTTTCACTGTAAATGGATGCTGATTCCTGATCTACCTCCACCGTATTTTGACTTCTGTCACAGTCTATGGGAATAGTCCCTTGGGACTAAAGTCTGTGGACTCCCTGGACCACCGCAGGGGATAAAGATGCTAGCCCCAACCCGGGTGAGGAGTCTAAGTGGACTCCTGGTCTTTTCCACCAGGTTTCTCCATGGGTACGACTAGGCCCGCGGTGGCAGCCAAGGTAGGGACACAGGGCAGGCAGGACCACGGGAAGGCAGGACCACGGGTAATTGGCAGCTGGAAGGACTCCGTGCATGGTAAGGTCCTGGTATGGAAAAGGAGATGCCGAGACCAATAGCCGATCCGAGACAGCCACAGGAGTACAGGACGCCACAGGATTACACAGGACCGCAAGAAATACAGGACCGCCCCACGCGTCCATACGGGAACACCCGAGGAAACACGGCGAACACAGAACTCGTCTGGAAAAAACGCCAGCGAAACTTGGAGGAGTCTGGAAACCATCATGGAGCCATCACCGTACGTTGTTGGAACGACCTCAGGAAGGCTTTCTCTTCAGGCAGAATGACCTGAAATCGGGCAGGGGATTGGTGGAGTCCGCCAGGCTATTATAGGAGTTCGTGGAATCCAACGCCAATAAGAGAGGACGTCTGGCCCTTTAAATTCTTGAAGAGGTCGGGCCTCGACCTAGCCGAGCGGTGAATGCGCGTTGACTCAAGGAAGGAGGCAAAGCGTCGACACACACACCGGGACCGACGAGCCAGGAGCTGGATAGGTGATACAACGAGGGGAGAAGAGCACTCAGGTCACAGCCGGGAGTACCTTCACCGCGATTCGCAAGCCACATGGATCGCGGGGAACCATGAAAAGCGACCGCAAACGGCGGGTGGACTCCTTAGCGGTCACAGGCGTGGACCATGTCTCATCGCGCGAGTTACCCGTGGACAACCTCGCCAGTCTCAGTACGAAGGAGGCACGACCCTCTTCGCACTTCATCTGGTAGCGAATGACACAACTTGGATATTTTCCGCCCTCCGCATGGATTTCTTTCCTTGTGGATGTCCTGTGGCTCCTTCTCCAGACTCTTTCTCTCTGCGCGAGAAAGTACTCTGCCCAGAGCATGGCCAGTGGCAGTGCCAGGGCCTGGAGTCGTGGGGGGCCCACACAAGGCTCCTACTAGGCCAATGTGGAGGGAGGGCCTGTACTAATGACACCCAAAGGGTTAGTGTCAGAGGGGGTGGGGTTAGTATAAAAATAACAAGAGGGGCCCTGTTTGGTACGGGCATAAACAGGAAATATGTGGGCCCAGGATACTGTTTTAGTTTCTGATTGTTCGTCGGGCTCACGTGAGTTACTGCAACAGGTCAAGGCCGCACTGTCTCTATCGACGCCCAAGGGCCACTGAAACCTGTGAGCCGGAACCATCGACTTTTTTCTTCTGGACTTTGATGCCAGAAGAATTATGCTCGTTCCTTGTGAACTTTCCACAGTGCCAAGTCCATATCACCGTATGGATGCAAAGGGGGAATACACTGATTGGCGCATTGGCGGCCATGGCCTCAAAGCCGTTGAACCTTGCCTTTGAGGAACGGCATCATCACTTGTTGTATTATAGCCAAAATACACAGAGGCCGCACTACTGGAGCTCCCTGCTCTGTTAGGTGGAAGCCAGAACTCTGCCTTGCTTCTCCGTTGGCTTGGCGAGTGAATTGTGTTTTTTAAAACAACTGGCTTCTCAACGGATTCCATCCCTGGATATACACAGCCGCAGCACAGTCACTTCCTAAAGACCATCAGGTGCTTTTTTCTGACGACATGGCGTGTAAGCTAACCTGCATCTTGGAACTTTTTTCCTGGAGCTTCCTCTCGACATTTTGAGACTTTCACGGCCTTATCAGCGGTCATGTGCCCCACTCCCAGCGTTTCTAGCAATCATTGTGATTTCCCCCTATCGATTAACACAGATGCCTGAGCATCTATTTCATTTGCCCACCATAATGCAACTACTGCTCCTTTTGCTCTTTTTGTTTGTCGAGTCGTTTGGACCCCTCCTTAAACTTTCTTGAATTTACTTTGCAAATTTTTGAAAAACACGTTTCCCGTACGAGAATAATATCGATACAACGAAAACATTCTGTTCTGTTTAAAAAGGCAGTAATTTAGATAATGATGGGGCTGATATGATTTGTAGTGCGAAGCTGCCACCTTTAGTGCACATTTACTAATACATTTTTATGGTATAGGCTGGAGTGCATAAGAATCTTACTTCTAGTATATATTTGCGTCATTTACTTGAAAGCACGGTGGGGCATTAAAATCAGTGCCTTGCATCAGTACAGAAGGAAAGGAATGCTTTATGTATACGTAGTATCTTCTCATTTCATCCACTAGCGCGGCAGAAGAGGCCTGTTGTTTGCACTTGCATTTTTGAAACAACTCGCCCCTTGGCAAATATTTATTCAAATTGATCCAGATACAGTCATCAGACCAATCCCACTACAACAGATATACAGTTTTATAGATATCTCACCAGCTAACTGAATTTATAAGTTACCTTCAGGTTCATGGTCGGCATGCACACTGTAAACATATTCACATGGCAAACAAGCAAGCCATACATGGAGTTCTTCTATAGCACAGTTTATTGCGGGTGATAATGAAAACCACTGAATATATGGATGCGTCTTTGTAAATTCCCTATAAGTAAATTCGGTATCCCTAGTTCCGTCACCATTCAACATACTCAACCCCGAAAAGCGCTTGTAGTTTTCCTTTCTATTTAATGCACTTAGATAATACCGTATTTGTATACCAGGATATGCAAGAGCAACAAGTTATCAACATGCTTAACTAGGGCAGAGAGACAGTTTCTTAATTACTATTTTAAACATGACATGAGAGTGTTAGCTGAGAGTCATTACATGTTACACACCCAAAATCTGTACATTTCTTTGACTGCCCATTAGAAGCTTGAGCTCATTCAATTTTACTTTCTTGTAATTTTCACAAGTAGATCCATTGCGAGTTGGCCCTACAGCTTCCATTGCCTTGACAGGTCGTTACTTAATAAGATTTGTTATTGTTAGTTTTAGCATTAATTTTACAACATTGAGAGGAATTGAAGGCCCTGAGCATTCAGTTGTTGGGTACAAGCACAGAGTTGATTAGTACATAATCGGATATAGAAAAGAAAGAATGACTCTAAACTATAACATGTAATCTTGGAAAAGTGACATGGTACACATTTTACATATCGCTAGGGGCAGGGATCACATACACCATTTATAAACTCAATATAGACACTATATACAAACTTTATCAGTCATATACACACAGTATGTACACATTCATACATTTATACACACATACAATATATATAAATCATATACACACAGTGTATATACACACATCAAATTTGCACACATACTGTATTGTACATATACATTATATACACACATAGAGGGTTATTTATCATAAGCTTGTGCTCCAGCATCCAGCCCGGCCACTGCGAGAACCTGTGCATAGAAATAAATGCAGAATTTTCACATATGATAATTCTCAGGATGCAGGCGCGGGGACAGGAATTCACTAGACTGGCCTACTCCCCTTGTGTGGCACAAGAGCCCTGATAAATACCCCCCATAGTATGTATACATTATATGCTTAGGCATACTGTATATACGCACATCACATCATACATACATACAGTATAAACACACAATATACACACATACTGTATATAAATACTGTTAGATATTTTATACAGGGCTCAACCACCCTTCCTTAGTTGTAAGGTGATCTCCAAATTAGTTGTTGTAAGGAAAACAAAATGGCTGCCAGTACTGGTGATTACGAAGTATAACAGAAGACACTCAGCTAAGGGGTCGTAACTGCACTCAATCACACTTTATTCAAAGAGCGCAGCTTTGTATATAGAAGACAGAAATACTTTGCATAAGGAGTAACAGGTGATAGAATACTAAAATGCTATAGGTTTTCTTGAATATACTTGGAGCACCTCCCAGAAACTCCCCTAGACTATTTTTCCAAAATAATGCCGACAGGTTTTAAGTTTCATTTTCTCTGAAAAACAATGTTCTCCAGGGAACAGAAAATTATCATTTATCTCACCCACAAATGTATTGTAATAGTTCTCCAGAAGTCAAAACATGACCTGCAAGCAAAAGCTACAGAGAGACAGAAGCTTTACATGAAATGGATCACATTGAACAAAATGGCGCCTGGAGAGAAAATTATACCTATCACAATACATATAGCATATAGACACACACATGGTATATAGACATCCTACACACAGTACATACACACCATACATCATATATACACATACATCATATACACATTTACATACAGCATATACTGCATTTTTACACACATACAGCATATATACACACGTTGGGGAGATTTATCATACGCCGGAGTGTATCATTGCTGCCGCGCCCCCCCCCCCTTCTTTAACTGCATACATCAAGAGGCAATAACCCCCCCACACACTGCGTATATACACACACACATATACACTGCATACTCAGACATACACATTAGAAATGCACATACACACGCCATGCAGTATATAGACATCCTACACACAGATACACACACATATACACGATAAATACACACAATAAATACACATACACACCATAATCACACATACATCATATATCATACATAGGGGGATGAGCCCAGGGGCACGGCATGAATATATTATGACCCGGCAGTGCCCCTTGGCCCATTAACTAGGCTGCTATGGTGGTAGTTACACCACTGATGCAGGGCCTCATTGGACTCAAGTAGTGACATTGGACTAATGTCAGGTGAGTTGTATATAAGTTAACAAACTGATTTTTTAACATTGCAGCCAAGGAAAGGAACCATTTAGGGATAAGTGCAATGCTTTTTAATCATAGATTTTAATGAATTATTTCTTTTGGCGGGGAAATCTGCATGACAGGTTCTCTTTAAGACCATATTAATGAATATTAAATTATTCTGTAATGTCAGAATAGGTAGGGTCTCAAAATGATACATTAGTTTTGGGAGGATAGCCATTTTGATTGCCAAGTTAACACCCATGACGAGCCTGTGTGGGCAGGTGAAATGTGGCATGTAGAGTATTTTGACCATGATCTCACCCACCATTAATCCCTACATATGGGCATACTGCCATCTCTGTCTGCTTTTGACGCCTAGAGACAGTGTGCCCGTGAAACGGAGTGGTTCCAGTCCGGCTGTCAGCTGGTAAGCACTGTGGCTCTGAGGCGAGGATACCAGGGCTACTTAGGCCCCTACAACTTATAGATGGCTAGATTTAGGTATCTGCTCACTAGTTCTTTCTCTGGATATTGGAGTTCATACACCGCTCCCGACCATCCTATCCCTTCTATTTAATTTATTTGTTTCCTTTTCCTATATGATTTCCTATATGATTTCATTAGTGGAAATCATACCCTTTGGGTCATACTCATCTCTCCAGTTCCTTGGATACTTACCTGCAACACTGGACAGAATATATTTGACACGGTATGTGGATCCAGTGGTACATTAGTGTGGCAATAGTTTGCTTGTGTTGCTTGTTTGTTCTGGCCGGTTCTGGCATCCCTGGTGTGTCCCGTTTATAGAAAATCTAGGCAATGCTACATGAGGCAATTTAGTTGAGGCTGAGGGGGAGGAGTATAGATTCCCTATAACATTCAAGTATGGACCATGTAATCCATAGGCCCGCATAGTCCGCAGCATAAATGGCCATCCCAGG
Organism: Engystomops pustulosus; assembly: GCA_019512145.1. NCBI lineage: Eukaryota > Metazoa > Chordata > Amphibia > Anura > Leptodactylidae > Engystomops > Engystomops pustulosus. The sequence goes on along the minus strand of CM033642.1, from coordinate 122,941,648 downwards.
CAATCAAACGCCCTCTCGGCGTCTAAGTTCCCTGAGGAAGCCAGTTGGGTGGCGATATTCGTGGGGTTTTGTCCCCAGCTCCCCCCACCACTCTCATTATGTGTCATCCTCCGCCGTTGCAGGTAGTTATTTATGGCCTCTACTATCCCTAATCGACTTAAATGGTATTCACACACCTCGTCTTATTGTTTATATTGGTTTGTTTACACTCTGCTTGCTTTGAGTGTGTTATTTTATAAACATTATTTTGTTACTATAGTTACTGATATAGAGGGTTTTTTTTCAGTAGGGGGAGCTGGTGTCTCTTTGGGCCACCAGGATTACCATATACAAGGGTCCTCTGGATGATTATATTTGTGTGTTGTGTTCACACTTTTAGATGGTTTTAACATGTCTGTGTTGTGGTGTATTTTTTGATACAAATAAAATTCAGATATTTTTTGGTCATATAGCATACGTCTTTGTTCTTTGATGTTTGTAAGTGTAAGAGAAGGGCTTCGATTTTGGTCTTGTTCACTACTTCAATTAGGTCAATTGCACACCTGGTGTTGTCACCCCTCTGACGGGATGGGAGAAATCCAACTTGGTCCTTGTGAATTTGCATTGCGTAAAGGGTAGGCTGGGGGGCTCAGGTGGGTGCACAGTCGCTTTTGACCGCAGCCTTGTCCTACCCCTGGCGTGGCCTATGGCCCCTGGGGTATATTACACTGAACCATATGTATAGTGGTGCGTTGTGTAGCGCACTACTATTGGGAAAAAATGGACGTATACGAATGGAGCTGGCACCATTCGTATACGTCCACTTTTTCCCAATAGTGGTTCAGTTTTTGGAGCTCAGTGATATCTATTATTAACAGTTTATGTGCGTCTACTATAGCTCTGGAACCAGCTACTACACTGGAAACCATCTGAGTTCTTTAGTCCGAGAAAACATGATCTCTCTACTACCCTGATAGCTGCAGCGAAACTTATAATCCCTAGGCAGTGGCGAGCAGCAGAACCTCCAACCATACAGATGTTGGTAGATAAAGTTAACGAAATATATAGAATAAAAAAGTACCGGCGCATTGGACGCTGGGGACCAGGCACAAATTCTTAAACTTGTGGAACCACTGGATCCCAGACCGAATTTACAAACCTGCTCCCAATAAAGGAAAATATTTGGAAGCCCCTTAGGACCTACTGCTGGTACAGCCTCCACCCGCTTCTTTTTCTCTTTCCCTCTTCCCCTCTTCCCCACCCCCCCTGTTCGAACTATGGTTATGTATTTTGTTCTCATAAATTACTAATATTAAAGTAACAAAATGTATCTTAAAAACTGCAGTACATACAATGCATTTGTGATTCCTAATGAGATAAATGTGTATATGTTCAATAAGTAAGAAGATATTATTGCTAAGCTGTACTCGCTAGATGCACTCTGTTTTAACAAATGTATGAATTGGCTTTATACTTGAAAATGGAAAATGTTGAATAAAAAGAGTTTTAAAACTGTTAGGGATGTGCTGGGTGTATCCAGACCCAACAGCAGCCTATTAGCACTGGGATCTTGGAAATCATGTGTTTAGTCAAGTGATTGCTGGGTTACCAACAGGGGTGCACCTGCCATGAGGCGAGTTGAGATTCTCACCTCAGATGTTGTGCCTGCTGCTATACAAGGGGGCGCCGACTGACTCCCGACCGCTGGCTTGTGCTCCGGCAGGCAGATCCCATCACGGCCCACCCATCACATCCACCTGACCTGCCCGTGGCCGGCACATGTACCTGACCGCCGACTGTATATATTATATGGTATATGGTGGCACACTATGTATGTTATGATATATGGTGACACGCTGTATGTATTTTATGGTATACGGCGGCCCGCTGTATGTATTTTATGGTATATGGTGTCCCGCTGTATGTATTTTATGGTATATGGCGGCACGCTGTATGTATTTTATGCTATATGGTGGCACGCTGTATGTATTTTATGGTATATGGTGGTACGCTGTATGTATTTTATGGTATATGGCGGCATGCTGTATGTATTATATGGTATATGGCGGCACACTGTATGTATTTTATGCTATATGGCGGCACACTGTATGTATTTTATGGTATTTGGCGGCACATTGGATCTATTATATATTACATGGAGGACGCTGGATGTATTTTATAATATATGGGGGTATGATGTATTGAGTTTATATTATATGGCGGATTGTTGTATGTATTTTGTGCTTTCTTGCAGCTCGCTGTTTTAATTTATAGTACATTGCGCCCGCTCTATATATTTTGCATTGCTTTATTTTCACATTAAACCAATATGATTGTGTCTGGTCCTGACACTCCTTGATATATTACATATATGGAGTGTGTGTGTGTGGGGGGCGTTTTGAGACTTTTATTGGCGCATTGCAATTTTTTAACCTTTTTGGGGACATTTTGAAATGTCCATGGAAATTTGTTTTTCGTCAAAAAGACACATTAATCCTCTATTCTGAATGTCGCAAATGACTTTTATCAATTCAAATTGTCTCAAATTTGCTACATTTTTTGGCACAAAAAACTCCAGACTAAACCATACTTAAGGAAAACATAGAAAATGGAAAGAAGTGACTTGAGACATTTGTGCGACATTTTTGCGACATATATAACAAATGTCTCAAAAAGAGATCTTTAAAAAAAATCCCCCATTTAACACAAGGAAAAAGTGAGATTGATGAATTACCAAAGAAGCAGACAGAAAAACTAGCCAAAACAACTAGTGATAAGATAAATGACCCCCCATTATCTTACAAGACTGTTTAATATCCAGTAAGCTGGTGGTGGGCCTAAACCAGCACAGAAAATCTATCCACTTTAGAGACCTCAACAGCCAAATGTTTTCAACCAGTAAAGTGCTTTAATAATTCAATGTAACATAATATCTAAACTTTTGGTAATATAACTCATGTTTTTCATTTTGGTAATGTGTATCTTATCTTACATGATCTGTGTATTATTATATTGGTAGGCAGAAGCTTTGTTTTACAACACCATGAAGCTACTGATAAAAAGCAGAAACATCATAAAGTGGGGAGTGTTTTATAGAAATTCTTTACATTCATTTACCTCCTCATTTCACTCACATGTTGTACTTAGTAAACATATAATAATAAAGATATATGTCAACCCCAAACTATAAATAAAAAGGCCAATAACTTAACACTCATATACACAATCTCTGTTTTGTGTCACATAAATTTGTGAAAGTTAAATAACTTGACCTGTTGTTAGGAATATTTCTGAAACGCTCTCATATTCACTTACATAGTTCAAATATCTGTATTATGCATTTGAGTCACATAAACCTAAAATTAACAGTTATATAATAGTGTGGAAATAGCTAGTAAATAGAGATGAGCGAACATGCTCGTCCGAGCTTGATGCTCGGTCGAGCATTAGGGTACTCGAAACTGCTCGTTACTCGGACGAATACTTCGCCCGCTCGAGAAAATGGCAGCTCCCGCCGTTTTGCTTTTTGGCGGCCAGAAACAGAGCCAATCACAAGCCAGGAGACTCTGCACTCCACCCAGCATGACGTGGTACCCTTACACGTCGATAGCAGTGGTTGGCTGGCCAGATCAGGTGACCCTGGGATAGACTAGCCGCTGCCCGCGCTGCTCGGATCATTCTGTGTCTGGATGCCGCTAGGGAGAGAGCTGCTGCTGGTCAGGGAAAGCGTTAGGGTGTTCTATTAGCTTACTGTTAGGCAGGAGTGATTCTCAAAGAACCCAACAGCCCTTCTTAGGGCTACAATAACGTTCTACTTTTTTTATTTTAATTTGCATCTTTTACCATTTTGTGAGGAATTAGCAGGGGGACTTGCTACCGTTGTGTTTAGCTCTTAGTGGCACACATATCCATAGCAAAGGACCGAAGTGGGAAAATTCAGTAGGGGTTGCGATTTCTATTAGCAATAACTCAGTGTCATTCATCTGGCATAGAGTGTGCCTTCCTTGATACTTAGGCTAGAAATCCAGCCCTAGGTAGAATACAAACAGCTTCTTGAGCCTACAGTAGCGTTCTATATATTTGATTCTGGTGATCTGTGCTGTGGCTGTAGACTCTGCTGAGTGGGGCATAGACTGCAAAATTGAGCAATTTGTAGTGAGACTTGCTCCGCCGGTGTTCTTTTGCGCATTTAAGTGGTCGACTATATCATAGAAAGGAACCGTCATTGGCAACAATTCAGTAGGGGTTGGATTTATTAGGCATAACTAGTGTCATCTCAGTCTGAATACGTGTGTGCTTCCTTTGATACTTGGCTAGAAAAGCCATGGAGCAGAATAACAAACAGCTCTTGAAGAGCTACAGTAGCGTTCTATCTATTTTGATTTCTGGTTGAATCTGCTGGTGGCTGTATTTTCTTCTGACCAGGTGCAGTGTACTTGCCCATTCTCAGCAATTTAGATCAGTGAGAAGACTACTGCAGACCGCTGTGTTCCTGCTGTGTTACGGTCGGGCAACATATCCATAGCAAAGGCCGAATGGCAAATTCAGTAGGGGTTGGATTCTATTAGGCCATAACTCATGTCCCATTCACGTTCTGGAGCTAATAGATAGTGTGCTTCCTATTGATACATTGGCTAAAAATAGCCATAGCAATAGGATAGGATTGTGTTGGTTTGTAAAAACCAAAATCAAAAAAAAAAAAAAAACACAAAAAAAAAAAAAACACAAAAAAACACAAAAAACAAAACAAAAAGAAGTAAAAAAAAACAAAAACAAAAAAAAGTTTATAACTCTCATTTAAAAATGTTTAAAAAAAAACCACGAGGCTAGGGGTAGGAGGACGAGGGCAGTGGACGTGGGGCGTCCACTACTGCAGGGGTCAGTATGGCCGTGGTTCCTGGGCGGGGTGAGAACACAACCTTCTTGATGAGGAGCGTGGGAACGCCGTCAGAGCTACACCTCCACCCTAGTTTAACGATGTCTGTAAGTTACGGCGACTCGTGGTAGAGCACGTTTGAGCCAGAACAGTGCGAACAAGGTGATGTCGTGGAGTTGTGCTGACCACTTGCTCGAGCAACTTTGTCCACACCCCGAGTCAGTTCTTCCACGCAGCCTCCACCCACCTGTCACCCTGAAATCCCCACTCCTCCAGCTCCTGCACCTCAAGCCTCCTCCCCCCTCCCAGTACTGCACACCCTCCCAGGAAAGTGGCATTTGAACCGGGGCATCTACTTGGGAGGAATGTTTCTGGACCCTTCCACGTCACAAAACACTTTCCTTTGCTTGCTGGCAATGTTCCGATGCCCAGGTTTTCCCACCAGTCACAGTCCTGTGGGTGATGATGAACTTCGTTGACGTAGTGGAAGTGTGTAAAGGAGTGTCTACGATGAGTGAGACACGGTGTCAGGACGGTGGGAAGTTGTTGTCAGGCAGGAAGTCCGAGGGGGGCGCAGACTGATGGGATCGGAGGATGTATCGGGAGTTGACAGTACCCAAGCTGGGTTGATGAGGCGGGTGAACACAGTGCTTCTGAGCACGGAGGAGCAGGTCCCTCGACCTGAAACCAAGTTGGAATAGGCAAGTGGTGGGCCAGACGGAGAGGCAGGTGCCAGAGTCTGCGTGCATCGGCGCACACTGTCAAATAGGAAGCTCCATATCGTGCTGAATGGGCTCTTGCTGGCGAGGCGCTAGATCTTCCAGAAGGTGGCAAGGTTCTTAAGGAAACAACAGGATGACCGAACTGACCTGTGGTGGCAACATTTGCCAAAACAGGCTACGGGGTAAACACAAAATTATACAATGTGAGCAGGGGATATATGAGCCCACGGTCCAGCTGCAAATAGAACTCATTACTAACCAGTTGCGAGGATATGAATGCAAGACCCACTCAGTGGCACAGCGTACGGGTACAACTGCTTCCACTGTGTCAGCTGCGAAGTAGCAACCCTGCCAAAAAAAGGACACCTACAAAAAACCGCATCGTGTAGTCTAAACAGATCCATAGCTTCACCAACATTACCAGAATGGACAAAAAAGCGTTAAATAAAAATCAGAAGAGTGCGAACCCAGGGAACAATTGAAAAAACACGCCCAAGACCTTAATGGTGTGCAACATCTCCAATTCGTCTAGCACTGGAGATGAGCCATATAGGATATAGAGACACGAGGCATTTGGCACCTCATGGCGGCGGCCGCTGCCCCTGATGTATTCGTCCATTTCTGAAGCCGAATCACTAACTTTCCCCGATTGTGCGTCCCACCCTGCACCGCACGTGTCAGACAAAAACCACCGTGCCCTGACCAACGGGTTTCTGACAAGGTCCACCTGACCACGCCCTTGGACGAGTGCTGCGGGCAGGGCCTACTATTTATCGCTGACGGCACACATTGGGTTAACTTGGTTGGAGGGCTGGGACGAGTCCTGAACCCTGGGGGCTGCTCATATACTGCCCCGACTTCGCGTAGGATTCGGGGCCTACCTCGGTCCAGGTGTTTAAGGACTCTATGCCTCCCCTCGCCTCAACACCCCATCCCTCTCCCCTCCCTCTCCAACATACCATCCGTGGGCACACGGCGCCACTCAGGTCGGGTAAGCCTCTAGGCACAGCAAAGCATGCCGTCGCTAAGCGACAGCAGGCGGTGCTCAAACCTGTCTGAGCCTAGGGCTACAAAAGCACAACGCCACCCGAGAGCTATTAAAGGGATCCACGCGCAGCAGATGATACTGTGGCCGGACTACGCTGACCTCAAGTTCCGGAATGGTGTTGTGTTGACACGGCCGAGACCTCGGTGGCGCTCTGTCCACTCGGACGATGGAACATGGGCCATGCCGGCCATGTGTTAATCTGAACTAGTGAGCGTTTTCCTCAGACATACCCCAACTTGATTTGCTCACGAGGTGCGCGCATTGTGCGGCATATTCAGGAAGTACAGCCCCAGATGCCTGGCCACCTACAGGCAGCGCAGCGCCGCCTCCCAACTGCCGCGTCTCACCGACTGTGTGTGGGCGACGTGCCCCGAGGTGGAATTCAACACTGACCATGATATCCAGAGTTTACCTAGCCAGCACGCAGATGCGCTGATGTGACTGCCAGTATGTTCAACTTCCACCAGAACTGGTTAGTCAGGTCAGGTTCAGCTCTATTCAAGTCTAACTGAGGGGGAAGGTGGAGTGGATGTCTGATATCTGTCAGTGCTCAGTAACTTTTGAGGATGTCACACCGAGGTCAGTGGTCGATGCGCCATCACAGCCTCCCATCCCGCGCTTGGCCTGTTACAAATCTTCTGGTCGCATGAAGTCGGAAGCCTTGTGCGCTCGTCACAAGAGACGGGGGAAGAATTATTCTTGTGATAGCAAAGCGACCCGAGTCTGTTCTCCTATAGCATATCGGAGAGGTGGAGGTGGCGGAGGATGGGAGGAAGGAGGAGGAGACTGTTGGCGAGACACGAAAGTGGGACCATTGTTTGAGTCCTTCACTGTTTCAGCGTGTATTGGCCAGAAAAAAGGAGTTGGAGGAGTTGGAGGAGGAGGAAATGGACAGTTCAGGCAGTGAGCGGGAGTGATTCTTTCTACGCGTTGGTTTGACTCTCTGGGCATATGCAGATTTCTGCTAGCTGCCTACCCGTGACCCTCGCCGTTTCAAAGAATTTATTCCAGCAACGATTAACGCGTGTTCAGCTCTCCTGGACCAACGGTACACAAAAGCAAAATCTCCCACTCTCAATCCCTGGAAGAGGAAAGGAGTGTGAGAATGCCATGGAATTACCAGCAGCCTGGTGGCAAAAGCTGGACACAGTATTTCCCTTCTGAACAAAGCGCTAGCGGCCCTAGTGCGTAGTTCTGCGGACAAGTAGCCGAGGGAGAGTAGGCGAGCAGGGCAGCTTGACAGCACTGGCAAGGGTCCGCTTTACAAGGCTTTTGCCAGCTTATGTCACACCAGCAAGACACTGTCACCTGTCCCCCGTCTCGCAGAGTAGGGCTGATCTTTACAGAAAGATGGTGAGGGGGTACGTAGCTGACCATACCATCGTCCTAAATGATCACACAGTCACTACAAACTGGGTTTCAAAGCTGTAAAATGCTGGGCACGAAAACTGGCGCTGACGCTTGGAGGTTTGCCTGGGCCCTGCCGCTAGCGTCTTGTCGAGCGGGTTTCAGGTGCAGTGGTGGCATCATCAGATAAGCGTACACGCTGTCGACTGACAGCGCTGACAGCTGACGATATAAAATGAATAGGCTGGATTTCTCAGAATTCCAATCTCCACCAGGTGAAGGAAGCTAACCTGAATAATTGATCCACGCCTCCTCCTCCCTCCTAATTTCTCCTTTTACTCCTCCGCTTTGCTACCAGTAAAGCAGAGGAAAATGGCTATTTTTTGACAGGGCCCACTGGCTCTCTTGGCTAAGTACCCTTCATGCATTTACTTTTTATGAGGGCCACATACCCGGTCCTTGTTTGGAAAAACAATGTTTGTGAGTGCCACATAAAGGCAATCAATCTATTCATTTTTCTGGAGGGCCACCTACCGGTCCTCGTTGTTTAAAAGATTTTTGGGGACTGCCAACATACAGGCACTCAATCTATTCCATTGTTTACTGGAGGGCACCTACCTGCTCCTCGGGTTGAAAACATTTTTGGACTGCCACATACAGGCACTCAATCTATTCCATTTTATGCAGGGCAACCTACAGACTCTCTGGTTTGAAACATTTTTGGACTGACACATACAGGCACTCAATCTATTCCATTTTACTGGAGGGTCACTACTGCTCCTCTGGTTGAAAATTTTTTGGGATGCCACATACAGGTGCACTCCATCATTTCCATTTACTGACGGGCCAATACCTGCTCCTCTGGTGTGAAAAATTTTTGGGAGCCCACATACAGGCCTCAATCTATTCCATTACTGGAGGGCACCTTACTGCTCTCTGTTTGAAACATTTTGGGATTGCCAAATACAGGCATCAATCTATCCATTGTACTGCAGGGCCACTACCTGCTCCTATGGTTTAACAATTTTTGGGACTGCCACTACAGTGCCAATCAATCTATTCCCTTTTACTGCAGGGCCCACCTACTGCTCCTCTGGTTGAACAATTTTGGAAGCCACATACGGCAATCAATCTATTCATTTTACTGGGGGCCACCTACCTGCTCCTTCTGGTTTGAAGAATTTTGGGACTGCCACATCAGGCACCAATCGATCCATTTACTGGAGGGCCACCTACTGCCCTCTGGTTTGAAAACATTGGTTGGGACTGCCACATACAGGACACTCAATCTATCCCATTTTATGGAGGGACACCCTACCTGCTCCTGGTTGAAAAAGTTTGGGACGCCACATACAGGCACTATCCAAATAAATTGTATCCATTAGCAGCCTCCAAACGTTTGTACCATTGCTACCTCAAAAGTCGTCCATATAGCTGCTCCATACATCGTCCCAGTATCAAACGAGGTGTTGTCAGGCAGAAAAATTTGGTTGTTGTCATGGATTCCACATCAAAGTTGTTAACTTTGTCGCCACCCTGCTGTGTACACAAAATAACTGGCAAAACTTTATCATTAGGGATATATTTCAGCGATTCTTGCGGCAATCTGTTTACATCCCTCACCCGGCATATCCTAAAATTATAAGAACGATTACTACAACTTGATCTTTACAAAAGGGTTTAGAAGTGCTTTTTGGGAGTAGCTAGAGACAGGGGCTTTGGATTGGCGAAAAGCTCGCTGGCAGCGGACGCCAGCTCCATGCGCATCAGGCGCCTTCTTGAGCATGTTTACATTCCCCTCACCCCCATATCCCAAACTTATAAGAACGCTACTACACTTAAACTTGTGCAGGAGAGCTGGGACAGAGTCTGGACCTGGGGCTGAGTCAGATACTGCCGACGAGGAGAATTGCGGGGCCTACATCGGTAGGTCTCAAAGAGCCTACTATACCTCCTCACCCCTCCTCCACCTCTCATCCTCCGAATTACATCCGTGGGCATGGCGCCATCAGTTTTTTCGGAGCTCTAGGCACAGCAGCAGTGCCGCGGCTAAGCGACAGCAGGCGGTGCTGAAAACTGCTGAGCCTAGGCGAAAAGGCACAACCGCCCAAGAAGCTATTACGGGAATTCCCCATCAAAGTTGTAACTTTGTCGCCACCTGCTGTGTAATCCAACAAAATATATGACCAACTTTTACCATTTAGGATTAATTATTTCAGCGTTCTTGCGCATCTTGTTACATTCCCCTAACCGCCAGATCCTAAATTATAAAGAACGCTATACCCTGACTCTTATACAAAAGGTTCTTTAGAAGCTGCTGTGGGGGAGGTAGCCTATAGACAGGGGGGCTTGGATTGCGAAAGCTCCGCCTGGCAGCGGAGCGCCAGCTCCGTTGCCAGAGCCAACTCAACTAAAACATAGTTTTAACTGCAGCACCTTTAATCTACTACTAGTTCACTGCCTCCATACATGGTCCCCTTATCAAACGAGCTGTGTCAGGCAGAATTTTGGGTGTTTCAGCAGATACATAGTGGAACTCGGCCCATCTGTCGCCGCCATGCTGGAGAATGTTTTAGATGCTATCTAGCTTCATTCTGTCACTCTGTCATGGCCATGCTGTTGCCCATAATTTTGGCATAATGGTGCAATTAGGCAGCCTCAGAGGCATCCATGCATGCTGCCCCTGCTGTTTCCTGTCCATTTCCGTGGTGTTTCCATCCTTTTCTGAGGTTCCCAGGTGTTTGGCCAAGCTTCCCTGTGCAGAGCCTTGGTCCCCTTGAAAAATGCTCGAGTCTCCCATTGACTTCAATGGGGTTCGTTATTCGAGACGAGCACTCGAGCATCGGGAAAAGTTCGTCTCGAATAACGAGTACCCGAGCATTTTAGTGTTTGCTCATCTCTACTAGTAAAGCCAGTATAATCATTTATCCTTAAAGGGGACATGTTATTAGCTTTATCATAAATATATCTATTTAGAAAGTTTCCTTTATTTTTATGTATACTCTCTACTGTACAATACATGAAACCTCTATGAAAATATCACCTGAAATTGTTAAGTACAGGCGGTCCCCTACTAAAAGACACCCGACTTACAGATGACCCTTAATTAAAGACAGACCCCTCTGCCCCTATGAGCTCTGGTGAAGCTCTCTGGATGTTTTACTATAGTCCCAGATTGCAATAATCAGCTGTAAGGTGTCTGTAATGAAGCTTTATGTATAATCCTTGGTCCCATTACAGCAAAAAATGTCTAGAACTACAATTATAAAATATACAGTTTTGACTTACATAAAAATTCAACTTAAGAACAAACCTATGGACCCTATCTTGTACGTAACCCGGGGACTGCATGTAATGGTCTTTTATGAAGGTTGTCCTATTAGGGAAAACATTATACCTAATATAGTTGAACCCCTTGATGAAATGTAATGGATCTATAAAGATCTTTTAAGAGCATATGGAGAGTTCTCACAGGCTGAGCCCACTGCTAACAGCCATGATTAGTGGTGGTAAATAGGCATTGACACCTTGCTTTCGATCAACACCTCCTGTGACATTATCAGAGGCTTTATTTGATTGCTATGTCTGCAGCAGGTTCTAGTGCAGTCTAGTAGATAGTACAGTTTTATTGCATTATATTGTATAAGTGATCAGACCCCTATGCTATAAATACCTGATTCCATAAAATACACCCTAAAATGTTCCATACACTGAAGTATGAAAATTTATTGGGGGTCAGAATATGGCGATACAACAAAAACTATGTAAATTTGGTATCTACCTGATTTTGCCAAACAAAAGAATAAAGGAGAGGTGTCATTTGGAAGTCATAAATATGAAGCCCATAAGATAATGGCACAACAGTGTTTTCTGTCAATTCTGTAAATTTTGCCAGTATCCTGTAGTATTGAATTAAAAAGGGTTGTCCAGGCTTTAAAATAACCCTGGGGCTGTAAAAACAATAAAAAAATTTCCCTATCTCCCCCGTCGCTACTGTTGTCCTTGCAGCGCTGCCCGTCACTAACGTAGCCTTATTTGTTTACAGAGGCAGACTCTCCCATACGCCCGTTGACGCACAAATGCTACAGCTTTGGTTTTAATACTGTATCAGAAGAGCAGAAGTACTCTAAATAACTGCATTCTCTTTACACAGGTGCAGGTACAGGTGTTTTTTTTAATAATATTGAATTGAATAAATGTATGTATATGGCAGCAGTTGCTGCAGTATTTCCGGCAAACAGTGGGAAGGGGCAGAACATATTTTCTAATGTCTACTATATCAATAAAGACAAGCCAGTTTACAGAACAAGGTGGCTTGTAAGCTCCTGCTGTGTTTCTACGCTGTAGAAGGAATGGCTACCTGGTAACTATAACTTACCTAGTGCTTTGGACAAGATAATTAAATGGATATTTCCAACTAGTCGTTCACATTTCATTTAACTAATTTACCATATACATATATTTCTTCTAATGCACATTATTAAAACAAGCAGCAGGGAGGCAGGGGAGAAGGGCTCGTGTGCATGTCAGACCCAGGATCAGACGTTTGGAGTGGCACCCACCAGAACATCTGCGGTTTATTTTCATAAATAAAGAATGTTTTTAAGTAAAAAAAAACAGAGCGCAGGACCTTTTAGCCTCTATCTTTAGAATCACGCTGCTGGGATTTACACAGCAGCATTAGTCATTTACAAACTAACTTTGTTTATGGACAATTGGATTTACACCCTAATATATATTTTGGGCCACATTTATCACTTTTGTGCGCCTAAGTGTAGTAGCTGCGCCTAAATTCGGGCGCACTGTTTTGCCAGAATTATCACAAGCTACAACCATCTGTGATAAGTATATTTTCTGCCTCTTATTAATCACTTTACTTTAACACAGTTTAGGCGCAGTTTAGGCGCAGTTTAGGCGCAATGTTAGATTCGGGCACTTACATGTGATCCTGCTACAAGCTCCTCTCTGCTTCTCCCACAGCCCAGAATGAAGATAACTCTCACAGCAGCACCCAGGTGTGTGACACCCAGCACCCAGTGACCTCCTCAGCAGGGGCTTCTCCTGGAGGGGATCCCCCAGTGCTGGTCTCCTGCTGCACCCCTGTAATTCTGCACAATATCCCCCTCAGACACTGTGCAGAATTACATGGGGGACACTTGTTTGTAGTATCTGCAAACTTGTGCAAAGTTCTCCTCTCTCTTGCTGTGAGCTCAGCGTTTTGCAGAATATTTAGTAAATAGAAGGTGATGAACTGTAAATAGAGTCTGCAGCTCCTGTCTGCAATGTATCTAATTGTATCTATTATATGTTCCAGTGTCTGCAGAGTATCTAATGTATCTATTATATGTTCCAGTGTCTGGCTGAGCTTTGCTGCTAGAAATGAGCTCTTCTGCAAAGGGGCTCAGTGCTTTCTTCTCAGATAACGCCACCTTCGAGCTGGAGTGTTTTTGCGCCCGTTTTTGCGCCTAAATGCAAAAGTCGCACGTGATGAATATCATTAGGCGCAGCAAAACATCTGGAATTGAACGATAGATGAGGGAAAGGTGGTTATTTTAGCTGCGCGGCTAATTTGACGTTTAATCGCAAAAATGGCGCAAAAACGGTGCGCCTAAACGAAAAGGCGCAAAAACAGCAGAAAAAACAAGTGATAAATGTGGCCCTTTGTGTTCTAAAATTATTGTATCTTACTTCCTTGTCATTGCTGATCTTTGAAATATAGATATGATACCGAGAACTAGTGATATATTTATTATTGAAGAATATGATTTATCACTGTATATTTAGGAACACCAGTGCTATAAAATACTTCCCAATGAAGATGAAAAAGATGATAACTTTCAATCAGTTTGATAAGGTTTTATTTTTATTTTCCCTATAAAGCTTAGTCACATTTTTTATATATCTTGAGAAATCAAAAGTGGATTGATTGGCGTGGAGACATTCACTATTAAAAATGCATTTAAAATGAGCAACAGAAAACATTTTTTTTAGTATCTCTTCTTCTTTCTCATGTTAAACCTCGCTGTCATGACTCTTGCTCATATATTACACATTTTTCACCTTTTTCTAGTGTAGTTAACCTTTCCTCAAGAGTTTTTAATGCGATTTGGAATATTCAAATACAGTGCAAACTGCATAAGATGTAGTTTGCCTGTGTAGTGTGCAGAGTGCGCCAGATTCATGAATTGTGAATGAATCTGGCGCTGACTGCACTGCTCTGGAAGTGTGCACCATTTTTTGGTGCACTTTGTTCATTTTGCAGAATTGTGGCGCAGACACAATTTTGGCGCATGTCGGACCAAATTGTGGTTCATGGTTCCCCTTTTGGTTCACATTTCTTTTGTCTGGCGCAGACACTTTAATAAATGTGGATCCATGTGTTTTGTCTGCTTTTCTATCCTTTTTCCATATGGGTTCATTGACAGTTCTTGGCATGGCTCAGATTTACTTAATCGTGGCCAGTTCATTTTTCGTTAATTTGTATCTTGTAACTTAGTTTGGGTACTTAGCTGTTGAATGTGACAACTCCAGACTCTTAATTTTTTTGGTTGTTTATTGGTTGAAAATGCTAAAAATAATTGATTACAAAATGTAGGTTCATCATAATGGCAGCTAGTTTGTACATCCATACTACTGTACTGAGCAATGATTTTCCAGAAGGTGTTGGGGTTTTAGACATTGGGTTTACATTGGAATATTTCTCTTGTGTAGCTTAGTGACTATTACATATATTATTATGAAGATTATTACCAATACACTTTTTATTTAGTCTGTATTGATATTTACTGTAATTATTAATTTCTTAAATCTTGGTTAAATTTATAATTTTTAAATCAATCTTTATTTCTACTACTCCATATGTCTCAATATGACTAGTAGAGCTAGTGAAAGCATTGGGGGATATTAACCATTAGTTTATTACTTTTTTGCAGCTATTTACAGTCAAAAAGTTGCACAGTACAATTCTCACCACTTAAACATAGAATCACTTACTGACAGAATTATCATTCTGTCAACTAGTGCAGGCCATGTTAACCCAGATTAATAAACTGCTACTTTTTAAAAAGTTTCAAAGTCCCCCAAATGTATTTATACTATAGTAGTAAAGTTGCTAAAAGCCAGAAGAGCAGAGGAACATTGCATTCAGATTTTATATAGGGGCCAAAGCCTCTATCACACGGTCAGGAAGTCAGTCAAACAGAGGCTGCCTAATGATAAATTTTCCCTATTAGGTCCATCTGTTGTTCAGAAGTTTGGGATTTCATAACACAGAGCTGTAGATGTGAAATTCCAAATGCATAATCCTTAATCAGCACTACTATGTCAAAATATTAGGGCATGAGATTAGTGACTGAATGATCAATGGGTAACCAGGACCTCTATAGTATTCCTATGTAAAATATGTAAAATAGTCCAAACATTATGTTACTAGAAAATAATTGAACCTTTATGTCACCATGGGCATTGTAGTGTCAACTTTACTAAGCACAATTAAGCTTGTTTTTCAGCACATATACAACAGGCTCTCTTTTACCCATAACAATTGTAAACAACATTGAGCTATTTTTTTATGTGTAGCTTGGAACTCTATGGGGCAGATTTACTTACCTAGTCCATTTGCGATCCAGCAGCGCGTTCTCTGCGGTGGATTCGGGTCCGGCCGGGATTCACTATGGCAGTTCCTCCGACGTCCACCAGGAACGCACTCAAGTACACTCGCCTATTCCTAGTGAAGGTAAGTGCAAGCTCCGCGACACATTTTTTTTAAAAATGCGGCGTATCCGCATCCGTCGGGGTTTTCGTTCGGCCACGCCCCCCGATTTCCGTCGCGTGCAAGCCAGCGCCGATGCGGCACAATCCGATCGCGTGCGCCAAAATCCCAGGGCAATTCAGGGGAAACAGCGCAAATCGGAAATATTCGGGTAACACGTCGGGAAAACATGAATCGGGCCCTTAGTAAATGACCCCCTATGTGCTCCTTGAACTCTAAATACATGAATACCATGTCAGGAAAGAAAATTAATTAATTGATATATGTTGTTAAAGGATAAAGGGGGAAATCTTATATGATAGGTCCATGAAATATATATCAATATAGCAGTCCGGAAATGGAAAACTGAATTTCAAATGTTAGCTGACTGTCAGGTTTGCGGGTAGTGGATCTACTGGACCACTGCAGACGATGACTCAAGTCACTACCTGGGACCGGAGTCTAAGTGGTACCCGGTTTTCACCAGAGCCCGCCGCAAAGCGGGTTAGACAAGCTGCGGCGTGGTACCACCAGGTCGTTCCTCAGGCGTGACTTGTCTGCAGTGGCGGCTAAGGTTGAGGTACAAGAACGGCAGTCAATCTCGTGGTCAAAGTCCAGGCACAGAGTCAGGGCAGGCGGCAGAGATGCAACGTCAGGGTTCAATCCGGGGTCAGCAACAGGAGGTCCAAGCAGAGGGGTACGGGAACACAGAACAGCAGCACGGAGGAACACAGGAACACGGAAACACAGAGGAGCTTAGGTAACACAGGAACACGGAGGGACACAGGAGACGCAGGAACGCAGGATACACAGGAACGCAGGCAAATCGCAGTAAAGCTTTCTCTCAGGCTGTGAGGCACAAAGATCCGGCAAGAGATACAGGAAGAGGCAGGCTTAAGTAGATTTGGTGAAAATGGCCAGCGCCAATTAGTGGCGCACTGGCCCTTTAAATTTGCTAAAGGTGGCGCGCGCGCGCCCTAGGAGGCGGGGACGCGCGCGCCGTGCTGCCGGAGTCGGCGTGGGAACGGGACGGGGTAAGTAAGATGCCGGGGGACCGGGGCAGCCATGGACCGCGGCACGGGTGCCCCTGCGACCCGGGAGGGGGGTCACAGAGGCACCCGTGACACTGACATTATGAATTATGAAAAATTATGGCCAGAAAACAGAAATTCTGGTGCTTTTTCTATTTAAATATGGAATTGCTTAGTTCTAAATTTAGAACTAAATCTAGAACTTACTTTTCTCCTACTTTCTTCAACCATATGATTGATTTTCTCTTGATTTATTTCTAATTTGTGTACCTTTCATTTTATACACTTTCTTTCGTAAAATCTTTGCAGTACAGTCCAAAAAGTGTTAAATAGTGCACATGACATTTGCAGCAGAATGCGACTTTGTTGTTGTATCAAAAGACAGACAAAAAAGACTTGCAATAAGTTGAACAGACCCCTGTATGGCAGCTCGTAGAATTGCCTATCTGCATAATATGTATGCATGTTGATTCTGATGTCAGACAATGCTCCCTTGACTACAGTATTAATCAATGCTTCTAGGAAAGAATGGTTATGCATACCTCCCAACTGTCCCAGATTTAGTGTGACAGTCCCATTTTTTGGGCTCTGTCCCGCAGTTACCAGCAGCTGAGAAATGTCGCGAGTTCCTCCCCTCTCCCCCGGTTTGTCCCGCCTCCTCCTTGTTTCTTATATTAGAGCTGCAGAGCAGCGGAGGCATAGGGACCAGGAGAAGGCGGGATCATCCCTTGCTACCTCCTCACATGATGTCTGCACGAGTCATGTGAGGAGTTAGCTCCGCCCCTCGACTGTCCCCGTCCCCTCTGCAAGTCAGTCTCGGAACCCAGGAGAGAGAGTATGACTGCAGCTGGGGAACAACAGAAGGTAAGAAAGAAGTTTTTGTTTACAGGGGGCCACAGGAATAGGAGGAGGATAGAGAACAGGGTGCTGTTGGAGGACCGGAGGAGGCTGCTGGAGGACCGGAGGAGGCTGCTGGAGGACAGGAGGCTGCTGGAGGACAGGAGGCTGCTGGAGGACAGGAGGAGGATAGAGGACAGGAGTAGGATAGAGGACAGGATTCTGCTGGAGGACAGGAGGAGGAGACTAAAGGGCAGGAGGAGGAGGCTGGAAGAGTGCAGGAGTAGGCTGAAGGACAGGAGGAGGATAGAAGACAGGAGGAGGCTGGAGGACAGGAGGATGAGGCTGGAAAAGGACAGAAGGACATGAGGAGGACAGGAAGAGGATGCTTGAAGACAGGAGGATGAGGCTGGAGTAGGACAGGAGGAGGCTGGAGGACAGGAGGAGGTGGCTGGAGGATCATAGACAGGAGGAGGCTGCATAACAGGAAGAGGATAGAGGACAGGAGGAGGAGGCTGGAGTACAGGAGGATAAAGGACAGAAGGAGGCTGGATGACAGAAAGAAGCTGAAGGACAGGAGGAGGCTGGGTTACAGGAGGAGGCTGGAGGACAGGAGGGGGATCGAGCACAGGAAAAGGATAGAGGACAGGAGGAGGATACAGGACAGGAAGAGGATAGAAGGATAGGAGGAGGATACAGGGCAGGAGTAGGCTGGAGGACAGGGGGCTACAGGAGTGGGCTGGAGGACAGGGGGCTACAGGAGGAGGCTGGAGGACAGGAAGAGGAGGCTGGAGGACAGGGGGAGGCTGGAGGAGGACAGGATGAGGCTGGAGGACAAGTGGAGGATGGGGAGGACCCAAGGAGGCTGGAGGACAAGAGGAGGCTGGAGGACAGGAGGAGGTGGCTGGAGGATTGTAGACAGGAGGAGGCTGCATAACAGGAGGCGGCAGGAGGACAGGAGTTGGATAGATGAAGGGGGAGGCTGGGGTACAGGAGGAGTCTGGAGGACAGGAGGGGGATAGAGGACCGGAAGAGGATAGAGGACAGGAGGAGGATACAGGACAGGAAGAGAATAGAAGGATAGGAGGAGGATACAGGGCAGGAGTAGGCTGGAGGACAGGGGGCTACAGGAGTAGGCTGGAGGACAGGGGGCTACAGGAGGAGGCTGGAGGATAGGAAGAGGAGGCTGGAGGACAGAAAGAGGCTGGAGGACAGGGGGAGGCTGGAGGACAGGAGGATGAGACTGGAGGAGGACAGGATGAAGCTGGAGGACAGGTGGAGGATGGGGGAGGACCCAAGGAGGCTGGAGGACAGGAGGAGGCTGGAGGACAGGAGGAGGTGGCTGGAGGATCGTAGACAGGTGGAGGCTGCATAACAGGAGGAGGCTGGAGGACAGGAGTAGAGTTTCTAGCATATTTTGTAAAAAGTCATGTACTGACGAAGAGAATTACTGGTAGTATTCTTGGAAGCTCACCATCAAATATAGAAGTACGTTTTCCAGGATGGGAAGGAAAACCACACCTCTTTTGCTACATGCTAAGACAGCCCCCTGACTTTCATGAAGTCTAATGGCATGATATGGTATTAAAGCCATACCAGTACAGGCGGTCCCTGGGTTACATACAAGATAAGGTCCGTAGGTTTGTTCTTAAGTTGATTTGTAGTAAGATTTTGTAAAATCTTGTTGGAGCTAATTATCCATAATAAGCTTACTGTGGTACTTACCTGACCCACAAAAATCTTTTGTAAACACAAAAAGAATAGCAATATGGAAATTCGTCCTCTGAAAAATAGTTATAAAGATCACAATATTTGTATTTGATGTGTGTGACCCAAAGAAAAGAAAAAAGATTGTGAAGAAGTGATGACTTTCCATGTCTATCCACCTGCCTCCCCTTGATTACACCATGTACTCCTTTTTTTACGCTATATAGTAGATACACTGTTAGGGGGAATAAAGACATCAACATCTGTGTAGGGACACCAACACTCTATAGTATTGAACTCAGGGAACACAAAATTGAAACATTGAAAAGGAAAAAAAATGTTTCTTGGCAGCTGACCTAACTTGAATTGGGGAACTTTGTGGCAAGCACTATACATACTAATTATTATTAGAGCGTTTTACTTAATTTTCCCTTATCATGCAATTATGGACAACAGTATAATAGTGAATGCTGGGTGAAAATATTTAAAGATAGAATTCATGGTCACGTTTACTTTGACCAAAATAGCCAGTGTAACACATCTTTATAGGTAGTAAAGATTTAGACTAGATAGGATGCATTTAATATGTTTGAGCTAAATGCTGTTCAAGTGGTGTTAAGTCAAGGTCTATGTTACTGGAAAGATTTTATCTTTCCAGGTGATGTTTTGCAAAAACATTTATAAAGTCTAGGTAGAAAGTTTAAATGTTCATAAAAAAACTCTTTCACCTGTGTTACACACTATATATACACTTAAAGTTATAATCTGTATGTAGTGTTGCATTGTAGTACAGATATAGGATTATTCTTTATTAATTAGCATCACTATAATGTGATAATTAATCTGCATGATTTACTCAATACAGAACACTTGAGCCCTAAAATGGGTGAGCAATTTTCAGAAACCATCAAGTTAAGCCAGCACCTAGAAAATCTATACTGAAAATAGCGGACAAAAGTGAGTTTAATTTGCCCTTTGCTCTTATTATATGGCAGTGATGGTGAAACTTTTGGGGACCAACTGTATCCCAAAACCCACTTATTATTGCAAAGTGCCACATGGCAATATTGAGCTGTAGGAAAAAAAACCATTAATAAATTAACCTTTTTTTCATCTGAGCTTTCAATGATACCATCACACTGACCTATCTGGCCCGTAGTATCACTGTAAAATACCCAGACACCTGTCATCTCCTGGACTGCCCGAATTGCACAAGGAGGCCTGGAGTCCACTCAGTACAGGATAGGGATACTGTCTGTATTTCATAAATTGTTTGATTTAATGACTAATGATCAAATTATAACATTTTGTTTTGTATTTAATTTTAATAATCAATTTAATTGTATATTATATACTGGCATATAGAGAGACTACAATATTTGATACATCTCTATATACCAGTGCAATGAGGCTTGTGATATGCCATAACTCCTACTGGAAACCCTCCAATTTCCAATCACTGTAGAGTTTTTTACTGGTTATTTCATAGGTTTGTTTGGGTAAAAACAATATCAATTTATAAGATTTGTTTGTTGTGTGGTCAGGTGTGAGGGTTTCCCATGGCTTTCCATGATGATCCCTGCTTTGGGTTGTTTTTCTCTGCTTGGAGCAGTGCACGGGACGACATCAACAGTACGAAAATATAGGTTCTGACAGAGGACGGCTGCAAGCGCCACTCTGGACACACTTGCCATCAGTCAACCATAGGTTCACAATCAACGTTATAGGTTGGGAAATCTAAGTCTTTGGAATGTATCAATTTAATCATGTGTGAAAAGTTGCTGCTTCAGTGAGTGGCATCTGCACGGTGAAAGGAATACCCAGCACCGGAAACTCCCCTGTCAGCCATGCCTCTCTTCACTCCCCTGCAAGCACTCAGCAATACTCAGCTTTTGCAATTATTTCAGGATTCAGTGGTAGTGTTCTGGTGCAGAAACTGATAAATAAGCCCCAATATGTTGAAATCCCCTACATGTTATCTGTGTCCTCCAACACACACATTCTTGTATTGTAAAACTGATATTCTGATATATATCCCCATTAATATGTGAATATTAAAAGTCTTGTATTTTTTTTTTTTACAAAATGAGCCATCAGACTCATGCTGCTTGCCAAATTGATTTCAGAGAGGAAATCCTTTCAGCCTTGCTCACAGCAGCAAGTAGCAGATAAACCATGACCCTGTTTAACAATAGGAAGCTGAGAGTTTAAAAGTACACTCTGTCCTCAGAGATCTGCCAGGAAAGATGCCATATTGGCTTCCTCATTCTTCTGTTTGAAATAGCTAGAGATCTTACACCATTGAAAACCATAGCATACTGGAACACAGTTATTTATTTACCTTTTATAAGTTTTGTTATTTTGGGGCTGCCATCAAAGCTGGAGTAAAATTATGATAAATCATGGTCTACTCATCCTGTCCATTTGTATACATAACCATCCTCCAACTTTAGAGCAAGAGAAAGAGGGCCAAAAAGCTCCTCCCCTTTTTTTAAACTATCCCATTGTCCCACCCACAGCATAGTATATATGAAACCTTAATGGCCCCTACACACATATAATGCCCCTTACTTTGGCCAACCCCCATGGAACCGTAAATACCCTCTAATGCAACTCTGCAACATATAAAAACACCTCTTTAATTTTATTCTCCCTTCACATTTAGTTTTCCGCTTTATTTATGTGCCTCAACTTACACATAATCCTATTTGTACTCCTACCTTCCCCTCCTCTCACATGGGTGGTCCCTGTTCTCTATCCTCTCTAACGTTACCTCCTTGTCCTCTATGCTCTTCATACTGTGGCCTCCTGTCCTCCAGCCTCCTCCTGTAGACCCCTGTCCTCCAGCATCTTTCTGTCCTGTATCTCCTCCTGTCCTGTATCCTCCTCCTGTCCTCTATCCCCCTCCTGTCCTCCAGCCTCCTCCTGTACCCCAGCCTCCTCCTGTCATCTATCCGACTCCTGTCATCTTCCAACTCCTGTCTTCCAGCCTCCTCCTGTTATGCAGCCTCCACCTGTCTACGATCCTCCAGCCACCTCCTCCTGTCCTCCAGCCTCCTCCTGTCCTCCAGCCTCCTGGGTCCTCCCCCATCCTCCACGCTCCTCCAATCATCCTGTCCTCCTCCAGTTCATCCTCCTGTCCTCCAGCCTCCCCCTGTCCTCCACCTCTTTCTTTCTGTCCTCCAGCCTCCTCTTCCTGTCCTCCAGCCTCCTCCTGTAGCCCCCTGTCCTCCAGCCTACTCCTGTAGCCCCCTGTCCTCCAGCCTACTCCTGCCCTGTATCCTCCTCCTATCCTTCTATTCTCTTCCTGTCCTGTATCCTCCTCCTGTCCTCTATCCTCTTCCGGTCCTCTATCCCCCTCCTGTCCTCCAGCCTCCCCTTTCCCGTACCTCCGTCCGTCCACTCCTGTCATCTATCCGCGATAAAGTCCTAAGAAATTTCCACTTCCAATCCAAGTGTCAGCATAGCATCTTCCTCCGTGATAATTAGAACTGGATTATCCGCTTCCATTGTATGGCTTGACGTGGTACCTTCTTGGTCAATAGGTTGACTGTCACTGTCACAGTCCACTGGACTTTCAGCCTCCCATGGGTTGCCTCCACTAACATCAGTTTTCCAGGGAAAATTAATGTAATTTAAGACTGAAAGAACTGAGTGTCTACAAGATTGGTCCGGAACAAGAAGATTTCTCAACATCGTGTTAGCTGCAGGGGAAAATTGGTCCCAACGAGCTGGGGGAATATAGCTCAGATTGTCCAGCCAGTATACATAGTCCAGGTACATGATGTCATCACTGAAGGCGCGTCTCCAAGGATAATATCCAGTAAGGGTGACAAATAGTAGTACCCCAAAAGCCCAGGTATCTACACTAGGGTGTAAAATTAAATATTCGTCGTCCGAGATGTCACACAACTCTGGAGACATATACGGGATAATGTGCGACATTGAGATTACAATGCTACCGACAGGCTGAGTTAAACCAAAGTCACCAAGCACGATATGATGGCAATCTCTGTCCATGAGGAGGACATTGTCCGGCTTCAGATCCCTGTGCACCAACCCTTTATGGTGCATGTAGTCCAGAGCGCTGGAAATTTGGACTGCACATCTTTTTACCATTTCTTCTGAAAGTCCAACCTGCAAAAATAAGATGAGCATCATAAGTTACACACATATAGATTATACATGGTCATATACATAAGTCTGAGGAGAAGATGTTGGGTTGGTTAATAGGTAGAGATGAGCGAACATGCTCGTCCGAGCTTGATGCTCGGTCGAGCATTAGGGTACTCGAAACTGCTCGTTACTCGGACGAATACTTCGCCGCTCGAGAAAATGGCAGCTCCCGCCGTTTTGCTTTTTGGCGGCCAGAAACAGAGCCAATCACAAGCCAGGAGACTCTGCACTCCACCCAGCATGACGTGGTACCCTTACACGTCATCAGAGTGGTTGGCTGGCAGATCAGGGACCCTGGGATAGACTAGCCGCTGGCCGCGCTGCTCGGATCATTCTGTCTCTGGATGCCGCTAGGAGAGAGCTGCTGCTGGTCAGGGAAAGCGTTAGGGTGTTCTATTAGCTTACTGTTAGGCAGGAGTGATCTCCAAAGAACCAACAGCCCTTCTTGGCTACAATACGTTCTACTTTTTTTATTTTAATTTGCATCTTTTACCATTTTGTGAGGAATTAGCAGGGGACTTGCTACCGTTGTGTTTAGCTCTTAGTGGCACACAATCCATAGCAAAGACCGAAGTGGGAAAATTCAGTAGGGGTTGGATTTCTATTAGGCAATAACCAGTGTCATCTCATCTGGCATAGTAGTGTGCTTCCTTTGATACTTGGCTAGAAAATAGCCATAGGAGAATACAAACAGCTTCTTGAAGCTCCACAGTAGCGTTCTATATATTTGATTTCTGGTTGATCTGCTGGTGGCTGTAGTTTTCTGCAGTGCATGTACTTGCCAATTCTGAGCAATTTGTAGTGAGACTTGCGACCGCTGTGTTCTGCGCTAGTGGCGCACATATCCATAGCAAAGGCCGAAGTGGGAAAATTCAGTAGGGGTTGATTTCTATTAGGCAAAACTCAGTGTCATCTCATCTGGCATAGTAGTTGTGCTTCCTTTGATACTTGGCTAGAAAATAGCCATAGGAGAATACAAACAGCTTCTTGAAGCCTACAGTAGCGTTCTATATATTTGATTTGGTTGATCTGCTGGTGGCTGTAGTTTTCTGCAGTGCATTACTTGCCAATTCTGAGCAATTTGTAGTGAGACTTGCGACCGCTGTGTTCTGCGCTTAGTGGCGCACATATCCATAGCAAAGGCCGAAGTGGCAAAATCAGTAGGGGTTGGATTTCTATTAGCAATAACTCGGTGTCATCTCATCTGGCATAGTAGTGTGCTTCCTTTGATACTTGGCTAGAAAATAGCCATAGGAGAATAAAACAGCTTCTTGAAGCCTACAGTAGGTTCTATATATTTGATTTCTGGTTGATCTGTGTGGCTGTAGTTTCTGCAGTGCATGTACTTGCCAATTCTGAGCAATTTGTAGTGAGACTTGCGACCGCTGTGTTCTGCGCTTAGTGGCGCACATATCCATAGCAAGGCCGAAGTGGCAAAATTCAGTAGGGTGGTTGGATTCTATTAGGCAATAACTCAGTGTCATCTCATCTGGCATAGTAGTGTGCTTCCTTGATACTTGGCTAGAAAATAGCCATAGGAGAATACAACAGCTTCTTGAAGCCTACAGTAGCGTTCTATATATTTGATTTCTGGTTGATCTGCTGGTGGCTGTAGTTTCTGCAGTGCATGTACTTGCCAATTCTGAGCAATTTGTAGTGAGACTTGCGACCGCTGTTTCTGCGCTGTGGCGCACATATCCATAGCAAAGGCCGAAGTGGCAAAATTCAGTGGGGTGGATTTCTATTAGGCAATAACTCAGTGTCATCTCATCTGGCATAGTAGTGTGCTTCCTTTGATACTTGGCTAGAAAATAGCCATAGGAGAATACAAACAGCTTCTTGAAGCCTACAGTAGCGTTCTATATATTGATTTCTGGTTGATCTGCTGGTGGCTGTGTTTCTGCAGTGCATGTACTTGCCAATTCTGAGCAATTTGTAGTGAGACTTGCGACCGCTGTGTTCTGCGCTTAGTGGCGCCATATCCATAGCAAAGGCCGAAGTGGGAAAATTCAGTAGGGGTTGGATTTCTATTAGGCAATAACTCGTGTCATCTCATCTGGCATAGTAGTGTGCTTCCTTGGATACTTGGCTAGCAAATAGCCATAGGAGAATAAACAGCTTCTTGAAGCCTACAGTAGCGTTCTATATATTTGATTTCTGGTTGATCTGCTGGGGCTGTGTAGTTTCTGCAGTGCTATGTACTTGCCAATTCTGAGCAATTTGTAGTGAGACTTGCGACCGCTGTGTTCTGCGCTTAGTGGCGCACATATCCATAGCAAAGGCCGAAGTGGCAAAATTCAGTAGGGGTGGATTTCATTAGGCATAACTCAGTGTCATCTCATCTGGCATAGTAGTGTGCTTCCTTTGATACTTGGCTAGAAAATAGCCATAGGAGATACAAACAGCTTCTTGAGCCACAGTAGCGTTCTATATATTGATTTCTGGTTGATCTGCTGGTGGCTTAGTTTCTGCAGGCATGTACTATGCCAATTCTGAGCAATTTGTAGTGAGACTTGCGACCGCTGTGTTCTGCGTAGTGGGCCACATTCATAGCAAGGCCGAAGTGGGAAATTCAGTAAGGGGTTGGATTTTATTAGGCATAACTCAGTGTCATCTCATCTGGCATAGTAGTGTGCTTCCTTGATACTTGCTGAAAATAGCCATAGCAAGGATAGGATTGTTTGTTTTAAAAACTCAAAAAACAAAACAAAAAACACAAAAAAACACCAAAAAAAACAAAAAGAAGTAAAAAAACAAAAAGTTATAACTCTCATTTAAAAATGTTTAAACCCGAGGGCTAGGGGTAGAGACGAGGGCGGGGACGTGGCGTCCAATACTGCGGGGTCAGAGGCCGTGTCCTGGGCGGGGTGAGACACACCTGCTGATGAGGGAGCAGGGGAACGCCGCAGAGCTACACTCCTAGGTTCATGTCTGAAGTTACTGGGACTCGTGGTTAGAGCACTGTTGAGGCCAGAACAGTGCGAACAGGTGATTGTCGTGGATTGCTGACAATGCTTCGAGCAATTTGTCCACCACCAGTCAGTCTTCCAGCAGTCCACCCATGTCACCGAAATCGCCACTCCTCCAGCTCCTGCACCTCAGCCTCCTCCCCCCAGTCTGCCCCCTCCCAGGAAAATTTGGCATTTTGAACCGGCATACTCTGAGGAACTGTTTCGGACCCTTCCCACAGTCACAAACCACTTGTCCGGTTGCTGCTGAGCAATTTTCCGATGCCCAGGTTTTCCACCAGTCACAGTCTGTGGGTGATGATGACCTTTGTTGACGTAGTGGAAATGGTAAAGAGGCGGCTGTCCGGCCGACAGGATGTGGGCCGGCAGAGGCTAGGCACTTGAGAGAAGGGTGGGAAGACGAGTGGGGATAAGGGGTTGGGAGGAGCGAAGTAAGAGTCGGGAGAGGCAGGGTGGGCAGAAGACAGGATGCTAGATCGGGAAGAGAGTGACGGAGGAGGTTCACAAGACTGGACCTTTTTCCGATGGCCAGGATTAAGAAACACCGATACGGGGTGTTGGCTTTGAACCTGCAAAATGCTGAGTTCGAGATCTAAGAGCATAGTAACTACCAGGTTGAAGAGCATGTGGGCCAGACGGAAGAGGGCCAGTGGTGCATCACGCCCTGTCAAACTAGTGAAGTCCTGGGGTCTTCGCGCAGAATTTGATGATGTTCTAAGTGACGATACCCGACGACTTTGCATGCCACCAGTCAGGGTCAACTAGTACTCACCATAGCCGCGAAGAAGTAGCACCTCTGACAGACCTCACCACGGCCGGCACACCACTGCTCCTCCCCTGTGGCAGCTGCTAGTCAGCCCCTGCCCGGACCTGGCCACAAAAACCCATCGGCTCCACGTTCCACAGCATCCACCAGCGTTCAGCTCTTCCATACCCCGACGCTGGAGCGGAAACGCAAATATAGTGCAACCCACCCGCACGCCCAAGCCCTAATGTGCACATCTCCAGATTGCTTAGCCTGGAGATGCTGCCCTATAGGCTAGTAGAGACCGAGGCCTTTCGCAACCTCATGGGCGCGGTCGACTAGGTTCGTATGGGGCAACTACTTTTACGATGTGCCGTCCAGCCCTGCACAGCACGTGTCAGACAACATAATCCGTGCCCTGACCAACCGTTTTGACAAGGTCCACCTGACACGGACACTGGACAGTGGCTGCCGGGCAGGGCCACTATATATCTCTGACGGCACATTGGGTTAACTTGGTGGAGGCTGGGACCGAGTCTGACCCTGGGCTGCTCATATACTGCCGACCCGAGAGGGACGGGACGGAGCAGGGCCTACACAGGTCCAAGAAGATGGAGAGGCCATTAACTATACGCCAAGTCCAGAAACCTCCAAGTCCGCGTACACGGGCTAAGTACGGTTACTTAGGCACAGCAGCAGTGCACCGTCGCTAAGCGACGCAGGCGGTGCCAAATGTGAGCCTGGCGACAAAAGGCCACACAGCCCAAGAGAGACTTAAGGGAAGGCGAGACTCGGAGATGGGGGTGGCATAAAGCTGAAAATCAAGCCGGAATGTGTGTGTGGACAACAGGTCCGTAACCTGGTGGCGGCTCGCAACTCGGGCAGACTGACACATGTGCCATGCCTGGCCCATGTGTGAAATCTGATAGTTCAGCGGTTCCTCAAGACATACCCAATCTGTCTGATTTGCTCACGAAGGCGCGATCCGTCTGGGCGCATTTCAGGAAGTCACGATAGAGATGTCCCATCTAGGGCAGCCGCAGCGCCCCTCCAAATCGCCGCTCACCGACTGTGTGTGCGGACGTTGCCCGAGGGGGAATTCAACACTGACCATGTATCCAGAGTTTACCAGCAGCGCAAGCGATTGTAGACTGCCAGATGTCAACTTCCACCAGAACTGGTTAGTCAGGTCAGTCAGCTTCTCAAGTCTCAATGAGGAACGGTGGAAGGGAGTCGTTCTGATATCTGTCAGGGCTGGTAGTACTTTGAGGAGTCAAACACGATGGTCAGTGGCGATGCCCGCCATCATCAGCCTCACCATCCGCGCTGCTGGCCTGTTGGAAAAACTCTCTGGTCAGCATGAAGTCGGAACTTTGCGCTCGTCCAAGAGACAGGGGACGAATATTCCTTGTGATAGCCAAAGCTAGGTCGTTAATTGCGCATATCGAGGAGGAGGTGGAGGTGGGGAGGGGATGAGGAGGAAAGGAGGAGAATGTTGGCGAGACACAAGAGGGGACCATGTTTGAGTCCTTTACTGTTCAGCAGGGTCCCCCCAGGGGAAGTAAAAGATAGAGGAGGGCTCCCGCTCTCCGCCACTGTGTGTTCCTCCCGCTCTCCGCCACTGTGTCATCATCAGGTTTCCTTTCATCTCGCAGGTAGGCGCAATCCCATAGAGAAAAATGTTTTTATAAAGAATCTACACAAATTTCTTGCATTTTAAATAAAAAGACAAAAAAGAATCTACAATACTCTTTCACGTCTCTGGTTAGATGATTTAAGCAGTTCTCCAGATAATAAAAAAAAAGAACTTTCCTGAAAGTGAAAAAATCTTAGTCTAGAATATGCATTATGGCCTAAACCTTAGGTTTTTTGAGTTCCCAATGTTGGTAGACTGATCAAGAAGCACCAGAACCTTTTAGGGTCCCACAATGAAGTCCTAAGAAATTTCCACTTCCAATCCAAGAGTCAGCATAGCATCTTCCTCCGTGATAATTAAAACTGGATTATCCGCTTCCATTCCATGGTTTGACGTGGTACCTTCTTGGTCAATAGGTAGACTGTCACTGTCACAGTCCACTGGACTTTCAGCCTCCCATGGGTTGCCTCCACTAACATCAGTTTTCCAGGGAAAATTAATGTAATTTAACACTGAAAGAACTGAGTGTCTACAAGATTGGTTCGGAACAAGAAGATTTCTCAACATGGTGATTGCTGCAGGGGAAAATTGGTCCCAACGAGCTGGTGGTAGAATATAGCTCAGATTGTCCAGCCAGTATACATAGTCCAGGTACATGATGTCATCACTGAAGGCGCGTCTCCAAGGATAATATCCAGTAAGGATGACAAATAGTAGTACCCCAAAAGCCCAGGTATCTACACTAGGGTGTAAAACTAAATATTCATCGTCCGAGATGTCACACAACTCTGGAGACATATACGGGATAATGTGCAACATTGAGGTTACAATGCTACCGACAGGCTGAGTTAAACCAAAGTCACCAAGCACGATATGATGGCAATCTCTGTCCATGAGAAGGACATTGTCCAGCTTCAGATACCTGTGCACCAACCCTTTCTGGTGCATGTAGTCCAGAGCGCTGGAGATTTGGACTGCACATCTTTTTACCATTTCTTCTGAAAGTCCAACCTGCAAAAATAAGATGAGCATCATCAACTTAGGATAAATAAGTTGTATGTCACAATATGAAGAAGGCATTTCTTACCTCAGCTTGAATGAGGTGATGCAGTGTTCCTGCTGTTGCCAGCTCCTGAGTCATCGCATAGTAGTCCATGGTGTGAGTAAATATTGGGTAGGTTGTAATAAATCCAGGGTGCTCCGAGAGAGATTGATAGGGACAGTTCCATTAGAAAAGATTTCAACTTGGTCCGGTCCTTTCTCACCAACTTCAGTGCAAACGGTTTACCTAAAGAAAAGAAGACAATTAGATGTTCCCGCCTAGATCTCTCTTGATAACATAATATTCTAATAACTATACAGGTAATGGATTAGTTAATTACAACAACCCCAACTCTCATAGCTGATAAGTCACCTCCTCTTTCCCCATTCATAACACTTGCATGATGGGCGGAGTAAAGTGAGCACATAATTGATAAAGCTGTGTGTCAAATAGACATTTGACAGATATTTGATCATTTTCTATAGGATTTCCTTCTGTTCTGGCTCCTTTTGCCTACAGTGAAGCACAGGTCTCCTTGTGTAAACTCCTAGCTCGGCAGGAAATATCCTCTACGCTAACCAGTTAGTGGTCACAGGAGAGAAGAGCGACATTCACTGTTCTCACTCAAAAAAAGAAATAAATATGTAACAAAATGAGGCAGATTCTACCAGAGAATACAACAAATCAGGGATTAGGAACGGAGAGTCCGCAATCCCTATGTAAATTACATCATTAGTCGAATCCACCAATATGAGCAGATTTGGAATAATTATTATTATAATTAATCTATTAATATAGTGCCATCAAATTCTGTAGCGCTCAACAATTTTCATCTAATATGTAGTATTCTACATATCCAGCTTTATGGCCATGGTCACATACCTATAAGTTTGTCTTGCGCAAGTAGGACTTGTCCATAAGCCCCCTGACCAAGCCTTTTGACGATCCTGTAGCATTCGGTAATATCCTCGAGCACATTAAAAAGTGAACCCAAAAACAGCCAAAGTCCCACCACAATGGCAGAAAACAGTCCTACAAATAAATATAATCATTATAGATGGAAAAGCAGGGGTGAAAATAAAATATCTGTAAAAACCCATTGTAACTTGAAGCCAAAACAGTAGACAAATCCATAATCCCTACTATAGTGTTGCGGTTTGGGTCCAAAAGCCCAGGTATCTACACTAGGGTGTAAAATTAAATATTCCTCGTCCGAGATGTCACACAACTCTGGAGACATATACGGTATAATGTGCGACATTGAGATTACAAAGCTACCGACAGGCTGAGTTAAACCAAAGTCACCAAGCACGATATGATGGCAATCTCTGTCCATGAGGAGGACATTGTCTGGCTTCAGATCCCTGTGCACCAACCCTTTCTGGTGCATGTACTCCAGAGCGCTGGAGATTTGGACTGCACATCTTTTTACTATTTCCTCTGAAAGTCCAACCTGCAAAAATAAGATGAGCATCATAAGTTACACACACAAATAGATTATACATGGTCATATACATCAGTAAGAGGAGAATATGTTGGATTGGTTAATAGGATAATAAGGT
Source organism: Engystomops pustulosus (assembly GCA_019512145.1). Taxonomy (NCBI): domain Eukaryota; kingdom Metazoa; phylum Chordata; class Amphibia; order Anura; family Leptodactylidae; genus Engystomops; species Engystomops pustulosus. Next base: position 122,910,221 of record CM033642.1, on the reverse strand, counting down.
GAATGTTATGATATGAAGAAGGCATTTCTTACCTCAGCTTGAATGAGCTGATGCAGTGTTCCTGCTGTTGCCAGCTCCTGAGTCATCGCATAGTAGTCCATGGTGTGTGTAAATATCGGGTAGGTTGTAATAAATCCAGGGTGCTCCGAGAGAGAGATTGATAGGGACAGTTCCATTAGAAAAGATTTCAACTTGGTCCGGTCCTTTCTCACCAACTTCAGTGCAAATGGTTTACCTAAAGAAAAGAAGACAATTAGATGTTACCTCCTAGATCTCTCTTGATAAAATAATATTCTAATAACTATACAGGTAACAGATTAGTTGATTACAACAGCCCCAACTCTTAATCCTACAGCAGATAAGTCACCTCCTCTTTCCCCATTCATAACACTTGCATGCTTAGGGCTACAATAACGTTCTACTTTTTTTATTTTAATTTGCATCTTTTACCATTTTGTGAGGAATTAGCAGGGGGACTTGCTACCGTTGTGTTTAGCTCTTAGTGGCACACATATCCATAGCAAAGACCGAAGTGGGAAAATTCAGTAGGGGTTGGATTTCTATTAGGCAATAACTCAGTGTCATCTCATCTGGCATAGTAGTGTGCTTCCTTTGATACTTGGCTAGAAAATAGCCATAGGAGAATACAAACAGCTTCTTGAAGCCTACAGTAGCGTTCTATATATTTGATTTCTGGTTGATCTGCTGGTGGCTGTAGTTTCTGCAGTGCATGTACTTGCCAATTCTGAGCAATTTGTAGTGAGACTTGCGACCGCTGTGTTCTGCGCTTAGTGGCGCACATATCCATAGCAAAGGCCGAAGTGGGAAAATTCAGTAGGGGTTGGATTTCTATTAGGCAATAACTCAGTGTCATCTCATCTGGCATAGTAGTGTGCTTCCTTTGATACTTGGCTAGAAAATAGCCATAGGAGAATACAAACAGCTTCTTGAAGCCTACAGTAGCGTTCTATATATTTGATTTCTGGTTGATCTGCTGGTGGCTTTAGTTTCTGCAGTGCATGTACTTGCCAATTCTGAGCAATTTGTAGTGAGACTTGCGACCGCTGTGTTCTGCGCTTAGTGGCGCACATATCCATAGCAAAGGCCGAAGTGGCAAAATTCAGTAGGGGTTGGATTTCTATTAGGCAATAACTCAGTGTCATCTCATCCGGCATAGTACTGTGCTTCCTTTGATACTTGGCTAGAAAAAGCCTAGCAATAGGATGGATTGTTGGTTTTAAAAAACTCAAAAAAAAACAAAAAACACAAAAAAAAAAAAAAACACAAAAAAAACACAAAAAAAAAACAAAAAGAAGTAAAAAAAAAAAAAAAAGTTATAACTCTCATTTTAAAAATGTTTAACCCGAGGGCTAGGGGTAGAGGACGAGGGCGGGGACGTGGGCGTCCAACTACTGCAGGGGTCAGAGGCCGTGGTCCTGGGCGGGGTGAGACACCACCTGCTGATGAGGGAGCAGGGGAACGCCGCAGAGCTACACTCCCTAGGTTCATGTCTGAAGTTACTGGGACTCGTGGTAGAGCACTGTTGAGGCCAGAAACAGTGCGAAACAGGTGATGTCGTGGATTGTGACAATGCTTCGAGCAATTTGTCACCACCAGTCCAGTCTTCACGCAGTCCACCCATGGTCACCGAAATCCCACTCCTCCCAGCTCCTGCACCTCAGCCTCCTCCCCCCAGTCTGCCCCCTCCCAGGAAAAATTTGCATTTGAACCGGCATACTCTGAGGAACTGTTTTCTGGACCATTCCCACAGTCACAAACCACTTGTCCGGTGCTGCTGAGCACATTTTCCGATGCCCAGGTTTTCCACCAGTCACAGTCGTGGGTGATGATGACCTTCTTGACGTAGTGGAGTGTGTAAGAGGTGTCCGACGATGAGGAGACACGGTTGTCAGACAGTGGGGAAGGTTGTCAGGGCAGGAAGTCGAGGGGGGGAGAGAATGAGGGATCGGAGGATGATGAGGTGACAGACCCAAGCTGGGGTGAGAGGCCGGGTGGGAACACAGTGCTTCTGAGACGGAGGAGAGTCCTCGACCTGAACAGGTTGGAAGAGGCAGTGGGTGGGGCCAGACGGAGAGGCAGGGCCAGAGCTGGTGCATCAGCGCCACTGTCAACTAGTGAAGCTCCCGTGGTGAGGGCTCTTGCGGCGAGGGCTAGATCTTCAGAAGTGTGGAGGTTCTTTAAAGGAAACACCGGATGACCGACGGACTGGTGGGTGCAACATTTGCCAAACCAGGCTCAGCAGGGGTTCCACCACACTAGCTTAACTACCACCAGTATGCGAGGCATATGAATGCTAAGCACCCCACTCCAGTGGAACAAGCCCGTTCACCTCGGCCGTGCACACCACTGCTCCTTCCCCTGTGTCAGCTGCTGTCAGCCCCTGCCCAGGACCCTGGCACAAAAACCCATCGTCGCCTCCCGATCCTCCACAGCATCCACCAGCGTTCAGCTCTCCATACCCCAGACGCTGGAGCGGGGAAACGCAAATATAGTGCAAACCACCCGCACGCCCAAGCCCTAATGTGCACATCTCCAGATTGCTTAGCCTGGAGATGCTGCCCTATAGGCTAGTAGAGACACGAGGGCTTTCGCAACCTCATGGCGGCGGCCGCCCCTCGGTATTCGGTCCCCAGCCGCCACTACTTTTCCGATGGTGCGTCCCAGCCCTGCACAACCACGTGTCAGACAACATCATCTGCCGACCAACGCCGTTTCTGACAAGGTCCACTGACCAGGAACAGTGGACGAGTGTGCCGGCAGGGCACTATATATCGCTGACGGCACATTGGGTTAACTTGGTGGAGGCTGGGACCGAGTCTGACCCTGGGGCTGCTCATATACTGCCGACGCCGAGGATGGCGGTACCTCGGTCCAGGTGTTCAGGCTACTATGCTCCTCCTCCTCCCACCCCTCCTCCACCTCCGAATACCATCCGTGGGCACGGCGCCATCAGTCGGGTAGCTCTAGGCACAGCAGCAGTGCCGTCGCTAAGCGGACAGCAGGGGTGCTCAAACTGTGAGCCTAGGCGACAAAAGGCACACCGCCCAAGAGCTATACAGGGCATCACGGCGCAGACTGATCTGTGGCTGGCACCGCTGAACTCAAGCGGGAATGGTTGTGTGTGACAACGCGCGTAACCTGGGGCGGCTCTGCAACTCGGCAGACTGACACATGTGCCATGCCTGGCCCATGTGTTAAAATGATAGTGCAGCGTTTCCTCAAGACATACCCCAATAGTCTGATTTGCTCACGAAGGTGCGCCGCATCTGTGCGCATTTCAGGAAGTCCAGCCCAGATGCTGCCACTCTCAGGGCAGCGCAGCGCCGCCTCCAACTGCCCGCTCACCGAATGTTGTGCGACGTGCCACGAGGTGGAATTCAACACTGACCATGTTATCCAGGTTTACCAGCAGCGCAGAGCGATTTTAGACTGCCAGATGTCAACTTCACCAGAACTGTGTAGTCAGGTCAGTCAGCTTCCTCAAGTCTACAATGAGGATGGACGTGGATGTCTGATATCTGTCAGGTGCTGAGTAACTTGAGACGTCAAACACAGATGGTCAGTGGCGATGCCGCCATCATCAGCCTCACCATCCCGCTGCTTGGCCTGTTGAAAAACTCTCTGGTCAGCATGAAGTCGGAAGCTTTGCGCTCGTCACAAGAGACGGGGGAAGAATATTCCCTTGTTGATAGCCAAAGCACCCTGAGGTCTGTTTCTCAGCGCATATCGGAGGAGGTGGAGGTGGAGGAGGATGAGGAGGAAGAGGAGGAGAATGTTGGCGAGACACAAGAGGGGACCATTGTTGAGTCCTTTACTGTTCAGCGTGTATGGGCAGAAGAAGAGGAGTTGGAGGAGTTGGAGGAGGAGGAAATGGACAGTCAGGCCAGTGAGGGGAGTGAATTCTTACGCGTTGGTACTCTGGCGCATATGGCAGATTTCATGCTAGGCTGCCTATCCCGTGACCCTCACGTTCAAAGAATTTATTCCAGCACCGATTACTGGGTGTTCACTCTCCTGGACCCACGGTACAAGCAAAATCTTTCCACTCTCATCCCTGCAGAGGAAAGGAGTGTGAGAATGCATGAATACCAGCAGGCCCTGGTGCACAAGCTGAAACAGTATTTCCCTTCTGACAGCGCTAGCGGCAGAGTGCGTAGTTCTGCGGGACAAGTAGCGAGGGAGAGTAGGCGAGCAGGCAGCTTGTCCAGCACTGGCAAGGGTACGCTTTACAAGGCTTTTGCCAGCTTTATGTCACCCCAGCAAGACACTGTCACCTGTCCCCAGTCTCGGCAGAGTAGGGCTGATCTTTACAGAAAGATGGTGAGGGAGTACGTAGCTGACCATACCATCGTCCTAAATGATCACACAGCTCCCTACAACTACTGGGTTTCAAAGCTGGACATGTGGCACGAACTGGCGCTGTACGCCTTGGAGGTTCTTGCCTGCCCTGCCGCTAGCGTCTTGTCCGAGCGGGTTTTCAGTGCAGCTGGTGGCATCATCACCGATAAGCGTACACGCCTGTCGACTGACAGCGCTGACAGGCTGACGCTTATTAAAATGAATAAAGGCTGGATTTCTCAGAATTTCCAATCTCCACCAGGTGAAGGAAGCTCAACCTGAATAATTGATCCACTCCTCCTCCTCCTCATTTTCCTCCTTCTCCTCCTCTTTGTACAGTAAAGCAGAGGAAAATGGCTATTTTTTGACAGGGCCCACTGGCTCTTGCTATAGTACTTCATGCATTTAATTTTTCTGGAGGGCCACCTACCCGGTCCTCTGTTTGAAACAATTTTTGTGAGTGCCACATACAGGCACTCAATCTATTCCATTTTACTGCAGGGCCACCTACCTGCTCCTCTGGTTTGAAACATTTTTGGGACTGCCACATACAGGCACTCAATCTATTCCATTTTACTGCAGGGCCACCTACCTGCTCCTCTGGTTTGAACAATTTTTGGGACTGCCACATACAGGCACTCAATCTATTCCATTTTACTGGAGGGCCACCTACCTGCTCCTCTGGTTTGAAAAATGTTTGGGACTGCCACATACAGGCACTATCCACCCTACCTGCTCCTCTGGTTTGAAACATTTTGGGACTGCCACATACAGGCACTCATCTATCCCATTTTACTGGAGGGCCACCTACCTGCTCCTCTGGTTTGAAAAATGTTTGGGACTGCCACATACAGGCACTATCCAAATTAAATTGTCTCCATAGCAGCCTCCACACGTTGTCTCCATTGCTACCTCCAAAAGTCGTCCATATAGCTGCCTCCATACATCGTCCCTTTATCAAACGAGGTGTGTCAGGCAGAAATTTGGGTTGTTTTCATGGATTCCACATCAAAGTTGTTAACTTTGTCGCCACCCTGCTGTGTTATCCACAAAATATACTGGCAAACTTTTACCATTTAGGGATATTATTTCAGCGCTTCTTGCGCATCTGTTTACATTCCCCTCACCCGGCATATCCTAAACTTATAAGAACGCTACTACACTTGATCTTATACAAAAGGTTCTTAGAAGTGCTGTTTGGGGAGTAGCCTAGAGACAGGGGCTTGGATTGGCGAAAGCTCGCCTGGCAGCGGAGCGCCAGCTCCATGCGCATCATGCGCTTCTTGCGCATCTGTTTACATTCCCCTCACCCGCCATATCCCAAACTTATAAGAACGCTACTACACTTAACTTGGTGCAGGCTGGGACCGAGTCTGACCCTGGGGCTGGTCATATACTGCCGACGCAGAGAATTGCGGGGCCTACCTCGGTCCAGGTCTCAAAGGCCTACTATACCTCCTCCCACCCCTCCTCCACCTCCTCCTCCTCCGAATTACCATCCGTGGGCATGGCGCCATCAGTCGGTAGCTCTAGGCACAGCAGCAGTGCCGTCGCTAAGCGACAGCAGGCGGTGCTGAAACTGCTGAGCCTAGGCGATAAAAGGCACACCGCCCAAGAGCTATTACAGGGCATTCCACATCAAAGTTGTTAACTTTGTCGCCACCCTGCTGTGTAATCCCCAAAATATACTTGCAAACTTTTACCATTTAGGGATATTATTTCAGCGCTTCTTGCGCATCTGTTTACATTCCCCTCACCCGCCATATCCTAAACTTATAAGAACGCTACTACACTTGATCTTATACAAAAGGTTCTTAGAAGTGCTGTTTGGGGAGTAGCCTATAGACAGGGGCTTGGATTGGCGAAAGCTCGCCTGGCAGCGGAGCGCCAGCTCCATGCCAAGATCCAACTAACATAGTTTTAACTGCAGCACCTTTAATCTACTACTAGTTCACTGCCTCCATACATCGTCCCCTTATCAAACGAGCTGTGTCAGGCAGAATTTTGGGTGTGTTCATGGCTTCATGTAACTTTGTCGCCACCCTGCTGTGTAATCCACAAAATATACTGGCAAACTTTTATCATGTACCGATATTATTTGAGCGCTTCTTGCTCACCTCCTTTGGTTCCTCTCTGCCACCCATTGGTTTGAAGCCTGAGTCCATTTAGGGTATGTTGCCATGCCACTCTCTAGCCTGCTGCCGCTGCCTCTGCATGCCGTCCCCTATAGTGTCAGGGTCAATTATTGGATGTTTTAGATGCTTTCTAGCTTCATTCTGTCACTCTGTCATGGCCATGCTGTTGCCCATAATTTTGGCATAATGGTGCGATTATGCAGCCTCAGAGGCATCCATGCATGCTGCCCCTGCTGTTTCCTGTCCATTTCCGTGGTGTTTCCATCCTTTTCTGAGGTTCCCAGGTGTTTGGCCAAGCTTCCCTGTGCAGAGCCTTGGTCCCCTTGAAAAATGCTCGAGTCTCCCATTGACTTCAATGGGGCTCGTTATTCGAGACGAACACTCGAGCATCGGGAAAAGTTCGTCTCGAATAACGAGTACCCGAGCATTTTAGTGCTCGCTCATCTCTAATCAAGATCAATCAAACTCGGCAGAGGTTCCAGACAGGGATGCCCTCTTTCCCCCCTACTATTTGCCATTGCCATGGAACCTTTAGCCTGTAAAATCCGACAGGATGGGGACATCATGGGCTTTAGGCAGGGAGAAACGCATGAAAAAATTTCTCTCTATGCAGACAACGTTCTCCTCTACTTAGGCTCTCAGGGTTCAATAGACAAAGTATTTAGAGTATTTGAGAATTTTGTGTATAATTTTGTGTATAAATTGGCATAAATCCGCCTGGCTGCCGCTACAGAAGGTGGGCACCTACACTCCCCAAAAAGTGGTGGTTATAGATAAAGGGGAAAGTACTAAATATTTGGGGATACAGATTTCAGAAAATATCCTGGAATATATAGAAAGAAACGTTATACCGATTTTAGGTGAATTGAGGAAAAAGGTCCAACTGTGGAAAAAGCTTCCGATTAACATGCTAGGCAGAGTGGCCCTCATTAATATGATATTGCTCCCTAAGTTACTTTATGTGTTATCTGTAACTCCGATAATTATACCGGCAAAGATTTTTAAGATCATAGAGAGCTTGTTTGCAGACTTGGTGTGGAGAGGTAAACATCCCCGCTTAAAGATGGAAAGATTAATGCTCCCTACTGCGAAAGGGGGTTTTGGGGCCCGGATATACGGACTCACTATATGATTGCGCAACTTAAATATCTCGTTCTCTGGGATTCCAACCCCCTCAACATGGCGTCTAAAACAGGACAACCAAATTTAGGGTATGATGCTTGCGAAACACTAGAAGCTGAACTTTGGATGCCGGTCAAAGTGAGCCAGGCGAACCATACATTCAAACTAATGCGCCACATCTGGAGGGAACTTCAGAAGATAACAGAGTGGGTGGGATACACCCAATTCACCCCTTTATGGGAAAATAGGAAATGGGGGGTCCCAGTGGTTAATTACACAAGATGGATAGAGTAAGAGATTAAATACATCCATCAGATTTTAGACAGAGGTGAGCTTATAAGTTTCAGCGATTTGCAGGCAAAGTACGGTCTGGACAATGCATGTTTCTATACTTATTTGCAGATTTATCATTGGTGGCAGACAGTGGAAGATACACAAAAGAGAATGTTCCCACTTCCCCATATGTTAATGGTTTTAAAGGCTATGATGGGGACCAGGCTTAAAAGCAAAAACCTGTATAGATTGTGGCCAATCCCAGACAATAAAAATAATAAAATAAGAAGGAGAGGGTGGGGGGGGGGGAGGGGAGGGGAGGGGGGGGGGGGGGGTAGGGGGGGGGGGGAGGAAGAAAAAGGTAAAAGACATACACAGGTTGAAAGTATGTACCCTCCAGAAGGATAAAGGGCGCAGCTGGGAAAATCTTATGATATGTTAAGAGAATTTTTGCTGTATAAGAATAACTAATTATTGGATACAGTTGCACTATGTCCCTTTGTATTTGTGATGGTGATGTTTTTAAAATAATAATATGATTGTAACATATGTTTTTGTATCAATAAAAAAACTTTTTAAAAATAAAAAAAAAAAAGATTACTCTTAAGACGTAAAAATCACATATGGAATAAAATTGGAATGCACGAGGCACTTTAATAATTTAATAATTTAGTTAGAAGAAAGGTTAGTATGAGCATTTTTATAAAACATCACAATATATAGGACATTGAATATTTGTAGATAACTATGGAATCTAATTATACTATGTTTCAGTCATATTCAACACATAGTTCTCACCTATTGAGGAAGCTCTGGAATGAAAAAGAACGGGTAGCTGTTCACATCGGGAAAAGTTCGTCTCGAATAACGAGTACCCGAGCATTTTAGTGTTCGCTCATCTCTATTAATAGGATAATAAGGTGTATGTCACAATATGAAGAAGGCATTTCTTACCTCAGCTTGAATGAGGTGATGCAGTGTTCCCGCTGTTGCCAGCTCCTGAGTCATCGCATAGTAGTCCATGGTGTGTGTAAATATCGGGTAGGTTGTAATAAATCCAGGGTGCTCCGAGAGAGAGATTGATACGGACAGTTCCATTAGAAAAGATTTCAACTTGGTCCTGTCCTTTCTCACCAACTTCAGTGCAAATGGTTTACCTAAAGAAAAGACAATTAGATGTTACCTCCTAGATCTCTCTTGATAAAATAATATTCTAATAACCATACAGGTAATGGATTAGTTGATTACAACAGCCCCAACTCTTAATCCAACAGCTGATAAGTCACCTCCTCTTTCCCCATTCATAACACTTGCATGATGCATGAAGCTGTGTGTCAAATAGACATTTGATTGACAGATATTAGATCATTTTCTATAGGATTTCTTTCTGTTCTGGCTCCTTTTGCCTACAGTGAAGCTCAGGTCTCCTTGTGTAAACTCCTAACTGGGCAGGAAATATCCTCTACGCTAACCAGTTAGTGGTCACAGGAGAGAGAAGAGCGACATTCACTGTTCTCACTCAAAAAAAGAAATACATATGTAACAAAATGAGGCAGATTCTACCAGAGATTACATCAAATCGGGGATAAGGAACGGAGAGTGCGCAATCCCTCTGTAGATTACATCATTAGTCGAATCCACCAATATGAGCAGAATAATAATAATATTTATATTGCGCCAAATTATGTAACACTTTACAATTTTTAATCTAGTTTGTATTAGTCTGCATATCCAGCTTTATGGCCTTGGTCACATACCTGTAAGTTTGTCTTGTGCAAGTAGGACTTGTCCATAAGCCCCCTGACCAAGCCTCTTGATGATCCTGTAGCATTCGGTAATCTCCTCAACCTCTACAGTTTGGAAGACTGGTTCCATTTTGGCTTAAGGATTGGTGAGGCTTGATCTTGAGCAAATAGTCTACAAGAAAGAAAATATAATGGTCAATAGGTCTTCATGTCAATATATCATCACAATCCATCATACTTTAGCTATTCACAGTATAATGTGAAAGGACTGGGTGACCACCCCAAAATAATTCATAATGTTGGACTTATTATTGGTTATTCGATTTTTTTCCATAACTATAACCAAGAACAGGCTAAAACTACATTTTATTCTAAACAGTTTTACATTATAACATCTGTCATTCTGTAAATTTGCCAGTATCCTGTAGTATTGACTTAAAAAGGGTTGTCCAGGCTTTTAAAATAACCCTGGCTGTAAAAATTAAAACAATAAAAAAATTCCCTATCTCCCCGATCGTACTGTTGTCTGAAGCGCTGCCGTCACTAAAAGTTAGCCGTAAGTTGTTACAGAGAGCAGACTCTCCCTACGCCCGTTGACGCACAAAGCTACAGCTTTGGTTTAATAGCTATCAGAAGCGCAGAGAGTACTATAAATAACTGCATTTCTCTTACACAGGTGCAGTACAGGTGTTTTTTTTATAATATTGAATTGAATTACATTGTATGTATCAGGCAGCAGTTGCTGCAGTATTTCCGGCGACAGTGGGAAGGGGCAGAACATAAAATTTCTACATGTCACTTATCAATAAAGGACAAGCCATTACAGGAAAGGTGGCTTGTAAGCTCCGGTGGTTCTCGCTGTAGAAGGAATGGCTACCTGGTAACTTAACTTACCTAGTGCTTTGGGGCAAGAATTAAATGGGATATTCCAACTAGTCGTCCCATTTCATTTAACTAATTACCATATCAATATATTTCTTTAATGGCACATTATTAAAAACAAGCAGCAGGGGGAGGAAAGGGGGGGGGCTCGTGGCATGATCAGACCAGGATCGGACCTTTGGGAGTGGCACCCACCAGAACATCTCGGTTATTTTCCTAAATAAAGAAGTTTTAAGAAAAAAAAAGCAAGAGCGAGGACTTTTAGCACTATCTTAGATCAGCTGCTGGATTTACACAGCAGAAAGCATTAGTCATTTACAAACTAACTTTGTTTATGGACAATTGGATTTACACCTCAATAGATATTGGGCCACATTATCCACTTTTGCGCTATGTAGTAGCTGCGCCAAAATTCGGGCGGCGCCATGTTTTGCCAGAATTATCACAAAGCTACAACATCTGTGATAAGGATATTTTCTGCCTCTATTAATCACTTACTTTAAACACAGTTTAGCGCAGTTAGGCGCGTTTAGGCGCAATGTTGATTCGGGCACCTTACAGTTGTGATTCCTGCTACAAGCATCTCTCTGACTTTCTCCCACAGCCCAGATGAAGATAAACTCTCACAGCAGCACCCAGGTGTGTGACACCCCAGCCCCAGTGACCTCCTCAGCAGGGCTTCTCCTGGAGGGGATCCCCCAGTGCTGGTCTCCTAGCTGGCACCCTGTAATCTGCAACAATATCCCCCTCAGCACTGTGCAGAATTACATGGGGAGAAACTTGTTGTGTATCTGCAAACTTGTGCAAAGTTCTCCTTCTCTGCTGGAGCTCAGCGTTTTGCAGATGATTGTAAACTAGAAGGGATGAACTGTAAATAGAGTCTGCAGCTCCTGTCGGCAATGTATCTAATGTATCTATTATATGTTCCAGTGTCTGCAGAGTATCATTCGACAGTATCAAGTATCTATATGTTTCCAGGTTGGCTGAGCTTTGCTGCTTAGAAAGAGCTTTTCTGCAAAGGGGCTCAGTGCTTCTCTTCATAGATAGCCACCTTCGAGGCTGGAGTGTTTTTGCGCCAGTTTTGCGTAAATGGGGCAAAAAGTCGCACGTGATGATAATAGGACGCAGCAAAATCTGGATTGAACATAGATGAGGAAAAAGGTGGGTTATTTTAGTGACGCGGCTAATTGACGGTTAATCGCAAAAATGGAAGCAAAAAAACGGTGCGCTCTAACGAAAAGGCGCAAAACGCAGGAAACAAACAAGTGATAAATGGGCCTTGGTGTTCTAAATCTATGATCTAACTTCCTTGTCATGCTGATCTTGAAATAAGATTGATACGAGAATCTAGTGATATATTATTATTGGAGAATTGATTTATCACTGTATATTAGCGAACACCAGTGCTATTAATAAAATATTCTTCCAATGAAGATGAAAAGATGAGTAACTTGTCCAATCGTTTGATAAGGTTTTATTTTATTTCCCCTATTAAGCTTAGTCACATTTTTTTATATCTGAGAAATCAAAAAGTGGATTGAATTGGCGAAGGAGACTTTCCACTAGAAAATGGCATTTAAAATGAGCAACAGGAAAAATTTTATCCTTTTTGTTAGTATCTCTTCTTCTTTCTCATTGTTTAAACCTCAGCTGTACATGACTCTGCTCATATATACACATTTTCACCTTTATCTAGTGTAGTTAACCTCTTCCACAAGGTTTTTAATGCGATTGGAATATTCAAATACAGTGCAAACGCATAGATGTGTTTGCCTGTGTACGTGTGCAGAACGTGGCGCCAGAGTCATGGAATTGTGAATGAATCTGGCGCGGACTGCACTTGCTCTGGGAGTGTTGCACCATTTTTTGGTGACACTTGTTCTTTGCAGAATTGTGGCGCAGACACATTTTGGCGCATGTCGACCAAATTGTGGTTCATGGTTCCCCTTTTGGTTCACATTTCTTTTGTCTGGCGCAGGACACTTTAATAATGTGGATCCATGTGTTTTGTCTGCTTTTCTATCCTTTTTCCATATGGTTCATGGACGTCTTGGCATGGCTCACGAATTTACTTAATGTGGCCCAGTCATTTTCGTTAATTTGTATCTTGTACCTTAGTTTGGTACTTAGATGTTGAATGTGACAAATTCCAGACTCTTATTTTTTTGGTTGTTTATTGGTTGAAAATGCTAAACAATAAATGATTAACAAAATGTAGGTTCATCAAAATGGCAGCTCGTTGCACATCCCTACTACGGTACTGCCCAGACCCATGATTTTCCGCAGGTGTGGGGGTTTTAGGACATTGCGGTTTATTACATTGATATTTCTCTTGTGTAGCATAGTGACTATTACATATATTATATGAAGATTATTACCAATACACTTTTTTATTAGTCTGTATTGATATTAATGTAATTATTAATTCTTAAATCTTGGTTAAATTTATAATTTTTTAAATCAAATCTTTATTTCTACTACTCCATATGTTCTCAATATGATAGTGAGCTAGTGAAAGCATTGGGGGATATTAAAATTAGTTTATTACTTTTTTGCAGCTGATTCAGTCAAAAAGTTGCACAGACACTTCTCACCACTCTAAAATAGAATGCACTTACTGACAAGAATTATCCATTGCTCAACTAGTGCGGCCAGTTAAACCCAGATTATAAACTGACTTTTAAAAAGTTTCAAAGTCCCCAAATGTATTTAACGATAGTGTTAAGTTGCTAAAAGCCAGAAGTAGACAGAGGAAACATTGCATTCAGATTTATATGGGCAGCCAAAGCCTCTATCAACACGGTCAGGAAAGTCAGTCAACAGACCGTGACTAATGATAATTTTCCCTATTAGGTCCATCTGTAGTTCAGAAGTTTTGGCATTTCATAAACAGAGCTGTAGATGAATGAAATTCCCAATGCATAACTCCTTAATCCGCACTACTATGTCAAAATTTAGGGCATGAGATTAGGACTGAATGATCAATGGGTAAACCAGGACCTTTAGTATCTTCCTATGTTAAAATATGTAAAAAGTCCAAACAGTTCATGTTACTAGAAAATAAATGAACCTTTATGTCACACATGGGGCATGGTAGTGTAACTTTTACTAAGCACAAATTAAGCTGTTTTTCAGCACTATACCACAACAGGCTCTCTTTACCCTAACAATGTAAACAACACTGGTATCTATTTTCTGGTGTAGTTGGAAACTCTATGGGCAGCCAATTTGATTTTATTACCTAGTCCATTGCGATCCAGCAGCGCGTTCTAGCTGCGGTGATCGGGTTCGGCCGGATCACTATGGCAGTTCTCCGACGTCCACCAGGAAACGCACTCAAGTACAATGCCATTCCTATGTGAAGGTAAGTGCAAGCTCCGCCGGAACATTTTTTTAAAAATGCGGCGTAGGTATCCGCATCCGCGGGGGGTTTTACGTGCCCGCCCCCCAGATTTCCGTCGCGTGCAAGCCCAGCGCCGATCGGACACAATCCGTCGCGGTGCGCCAAAATCCAGGGCAATTCAGGAGTGAGGAACAGCGCAAATCGGAAATATGTCGGGAACACGTCGGAAGGAAGAAAACGGAACATGAACGGGCCTTTAGTAAATGGACCCCTATGTGCTCCTTGAACTCTAAATCCGAATGACAAATACATGTCAGGAAAAGAAATTCAATTATTGATTATATGTTGTTAACGGATAATGCAGTCCCGGAAATGGAAAACTGAATTCCAATGTTAGCTGACCATTATGAATTTGAAAAATTATGGCCAGAAACAGAAATCTGGTTGCTTTTTTATTTAAATATGGAATTGCTAGTTCTAAATGAGAACTAATCTATAACTACCTTTCTCCACTTTCTTCAACCATATGTTGATTTCTCTTGATTTATTTCTAATTTGTGTACCTTTCATTTTATACACTTTCTTTCGTAAATCTTGACAAGTACAGTCCAAAAGTGTTTAAATAGTGCACATGACATTTGCAGCAGAATGCGACTTTGTTGTTGATCAAAAGACAGACAAAAAGATACTTGCAATAAGTTGAACAGAACCCTGTATGGCAGCTCGTAGAATTTAGAATCCTATATGCATAAGTATGAGCATGTTGATTCTGATGTCAGGACAATGCTCCCTGACACAGTTTAATCAATGCTTCTAGGAAGAATGGTTATGCATACCTCCAACTGTCCCAGAATTAGCGGGACAGTCCCGTTTTTTTGGGCTCTGTCCCGCAGTTACGGCAGCAGCTGAGAGATGTCGCGAGTTCCTCCCCTCTCCCCGTGTGTCCCGCCCTCTCCTTGTTTCTTATATTAGAGCTGCGAGCAAGCAGCGGAGGATAGGGACCAGGAGAAGAAGCGGGATCATCCCTTGCTAACTCCTCCACATGATGTTCTGCACGAGTAATGTGAGGAGTTGGGTTAGCTCCAACCCTAGACTGTCCCCGTCCCCTCTGCAAGTCAGTCTCGGAAAACAGAAGGTAGAAAGAGGTTTTTGTTTACAGGGGGGCCACAGGAATAGGAGGAGGATAGAGCTCAGGTGCTGCTGGGGACCGGAGGAGGCTGCTGAGGCAGGAGGCGCTGGAGGACAGGAGGCTGCTGGGGGACAGGAGGTGCTGGAGGAGGAGGCTGCTGGAGGACAGGAGGAGGTAGAGAGGAACAGGGTGCTGCTGGAGGACAGGAGGAGAATAGAGGACAGGTATGCTGCTGGGAGACCAGGAGGAGGGGGAGACTAAATGACGGATGGTGGAGGCTGGAGAAGGACAAGGGGAGGAGGAGGCGGGAAAGAGTGCAGGAGGTAGGCTGAGGACAGGAGGAGGATAAAACGACAGGAGGAGGCTGGAGGACAGGAGGATGGTGGAGGAGGACAGAAGGACATGCAGGAGGCACAGGAAAGGGAGGCTGGACAACAGTGAGGATGAGGCTGGAGTAGGACAGGAGGAGGATGGAGGACAGGAGGGGTGGCTGGAGGATCATGACAGAGGAGGATGATAAACAGGAAGAGGATAGAGGACAGGAGGAGGAGGCTGGGGAACAGGAGGATAGAGGACAGGAGGCTGCTGGAGGAGGACAGAAGGAGGCTGGATGACAGAAAGAAGCTGAAGGACAGGAGGAGGCTGGAGGACAGGAGGGGGATCGAGGACAGGAAAAGGATAGAGGACAGGAGGAGGATACAGGACAGGAAGAGGATAGAAGGATAGGAGGAGGATACAGGGCAGGAGTAGGCTGGAGGACAGGGGGCTACAGGAGTGGGCTGGAGGACAGGGGGCTACAGGAGGAGGCTGGAGGACAGGAAGAGGAGGCTGGAGGACAGGGGGATGGTGGAGGAGGACAGGATTGAGGCTGGAGGACAAGTGGAGAGGATGGGGAGGACACAAGAGGCTGGAGGAAAGAGGAGGTGGAGGAAGGAGAGGGGCTGGAGGAATGTAGACGGGGAGCTGCATACAAGGAGGCGGCTGGAGGACAGGAGTTGGATAGATGACAGGAGGAGGCTGGGGTACAGGGAGGAGTTGGAGGAACAGGAGGGGATAGAGGACGAAGGATAGAGGACAGGAGGAGGGATACAGGACAGGAAGAGAATAGAAGGATAGGAGGAGGATACAGGGCAGGAGTAGGCTGGAGGGCGGGGCTACAGGAGTAGGCTGGAGGACAGGAGGCTACAGGAGGAGGCTGGAGGACAGGAAGAGGCTGGAGGACAAGAAGAGGCTGGGGACAGGGGGGGAGGTGGAGGGACAGGAGGATGAGACTGGAGGAGGACAGGATGAAGCTGGAGGACAGGTGGAGGATGGGGGAGGACCAAGGAGGCTGGAGGACAGGAGGAGGCTGGAGGACAGGAGGAGGTGGCTGGGGGATCGTAGACAGGGGATGCTGCATAACCAGGAGGGAGGCTGGGAGGACAGGAGTTGGATAGATGACAGGGAGTCGGATAGTGACAGGAGGAGGGGGGTAAGGAGGAGGCTGGAGGACAGGAGGGAAGAGGACCGGAAGAGGAAGGAGGACAGGAGGAGGATACAGGACAGAAAGAATAGACGGAAGGAGGGAGTACAGGGCAGGAGTAGGCTGAGGAAGGGGGCTACAGGAGTAGGCGGGGGACAGGGGGCTACAGGAGGAGGCTGGAGGATAGGAAGAGGAGGCTGGAGGACAGAACAGAAAGAGGATGGAGGACAGGGGGAGGCTGGAGGACAGGAGGATGGACTGGAGGAGGACAGGATGATTGAGATGGAGGCAGGTGGAGGATGGGGGAGACCCAAGGAGGCTGGAGGACCAGGAGGAGGCTGGAGGACAGAGGAGGTGGCGGAGGATCGTAGGTAGGACAGTGGGGCTGCAGAACCAGGAGGAGGATGGAAGGGAAGGAGTTGGAGGGATAGATGACAGGAGTCGGATAGATGACAGGAGGAGGCTGGGGTACAGGAGGAGGCTGGAGGACAGGAGGGGGATAGAAGACAGGAAGAGGATAGAGGACAGGAGGAGGATACAGGACAGAAAGAGGCTGGAGGACAGGGGCTACAGGAGGAGGCTGGAGGACAGGAGGCCACAGTATGAAGAGCATAGAGGACAGGAGGTAACGTTTAGAGGAGGATAGAGAACAGGGACCACACCATGTGAGGAGGGGAAGGGGTAGGAGTACAAATAGGATTATGTGTAAGTTGAGGCACATAAATAAAAGCGGAAAACTAAATGTGAAGGGAGAATAAAATTAAAGAGGTGTTTTATATGTTGCAGAGTTGCATTAGAGGGTATTTTACGGTTCCATGGGGGTTGGCCAAAGTAAGGGGCATTATATTGTGTAGGGGCCATTAAGGTTCATATTATACTATGCTTGTGGGTGGGACAATGGGCATAGTTTAAAAAAAGGGGAGGAGGAGCTTTTTGACCCTCTTTCTCTTGATCTAAAGTTGGGAGGATGGTTATGTACAAATGGCACAGGATGAAGTAGACCATGATTTTATCATAATTTTATCCAGCTTTGATGCAGCCCCAAAATAACAAACTTATAAAAGGTAAATAAATAACTGTGTTCCAGTATGCTTATGGTTTTCAATGGTGTAAGATCTCTAGCTATTTCAATACAGAAGAATGAGGAAGCCAATATGGCATCTTTCCCTGGCAGATCTCTGAGGACAGAGTGTACTTTTAAACTCTCAGCTTCCTATTGTTAAACAGGTCATGGTTTATCTGCTACTTGCTGTGAGCAAGGCTGAAAGGATTTCCTCTCTGAAATCAATTTGGCAAGCAGCATGAGTCTGGATGGCTCATTTTGTAAAAAAAAAAAAATACAAGACTTTTAATATTCAATATTAATGGGGATATATATCAGAATATCAGTTTTACAATACAAGAATGTTGTGTTGAGACCAGGATAACATTGTAGGGGATTTCAACATATTGGGGCTTATTTATCAGGGTTTCTGCACCAGAACACTACCACTGAATCCCTGAAATAATTGCAAAAGCTTGAGTATTGCTAGTGCTTGCAGGGGAGTGAAGAGAGGCATGGCTGACAGGGGAGTTATCCGGTGCTGGGTATTCCTGTCACCGTGCAGATGCACTCACTGAAGCCAGCAACTTTTCACACATTGATTAAATTGATACATTCCAAAGACTTAGATTTCCCAAACTCTATAACGTTGATTGTGAACCTATGGTTGACTGATGGCAAGTGTGCCAGAGGTGGCGCTTGCAGCCGTCTCTGTCAGAACCTATATTTTCTGTACTGTTGATGTCGTCCCTGCACTGCTCCAAGCAGAGAAAGAAACAACCCAAAGCAGGGATCATCATGGAAAGCCATGGGAAACCCCATCACCTGACCACACAACAAAATCTTATAAATTTGATATTGTTGTTAACCCAAACAACCTATGAAATACAGTAAAAACTCTACAGTGATTGGAAAATTGGAGGGTTTCAGTAGAGTTATGGCATATCACAAGCCTCATGCACTGGTATATAGAGATGTATCAAATATTGTATGTCTCTCTATATGCCAAGTATATAATTAATACAATTAAATTTGATTATTAAAATTAAATACAAAACAAAATGTTATAAATTTGATCATTAGTCATTAAATCAAACAATTTATGAAATACAGACAGTATCCCTATCCTTGTACTGAGTGACTCCAGGCCTCCTTGTGCAAATTCGGGCAGTCCAGGAGATGACAGGTTCTGGGCTATTTTACAGTGATACATACTGGGCCAGATAGGTCAGTGGTGATGGTATCATTGAAAGCTCAGATGAAAAAAAGGTTAATTTATTAATGTTTTTTCCTAAAGCTCAATATTGCCATGTGGCACTTTGCAATAAATAAGTGGGTTTTGGGATACAGTTGGTCCCCAAAAGTTTCACCATCACTGCCATATAATAAGAGACAAAGGACAAATTAAACTCACTTTTGTCCGCTATTTTCAGTATAGATTTTCTAGGTTGCCTGGCTTAACTTTGATGGTTTCTGAAAATTGCTCACCCATTTTTAGGGCTGCAAGTGTTTCTGTATTGAGTAAATCATGCAGATTTAATTATCACATTATAATGTGATGCTAATTAATAAAAGAATAATCCTATATCTGTAACTACAATGCAACTACTACATACAGATTATAACTTTAAGTGTATATATATGTGTGTAACACAGGTGAAAGAGTTTTTATGACATTTAAACTTCTTACCTAGACTTTAATAAATGTTTGCAAAACATCAACCTGGAAAGAATAAAATCTTTCCAGTAACATGACCTTGACTTAACACCACTTGAACAGCATTTAGCTAAACATATTAAATGCATCCTATCTAGTCTAAATCTTTACTACCTATAAAGATGTGTTACACTGGCTATTTTGGTCAAAGTAAAACTGACCATGAATTCTATCTTTTAAATATTTTCACCGCAGCATTCACTATTACTGTTGTCACATAATTGCATGATAAGGGAAAATTAAGTAAAACGCTCTAATAAATACATTTAGTATGTATAGTGCTTGCCACAAAGTTCACCAATTCAAAGTTAGGTCAGCTGCCAAGAAACATTTTTTTTCCCTTTTCAATGTTTCAATTTTTGTTCCCTGAGTTCAATTACTATAGAGTGTTGGGTGTTCCCTACACAAGATGTTGATGTCTTTATTCCCCTAACAGTGTATCTACTATATAGCGTAAAAAAGGAGTACATGGTGTAATCAAGGGAGGCAGTTGGATAGACATGGGGAAAGTCATCACTTCTTCACAATCTTTTCTTTTCTTTTGGTCACACTATCAATACAAATATTGTGTATCTTTATAACTATTTTTCAGAGGACGAATTTCCATATTGCTATTCTTTTTTGTGTTTACAAAAGATTTTTGGGGTCAGGTAAGTACCACAGTAAGCTTATTATGGTAATTAAGCTCCAAAAAGATTTTTACAAATCTTACATACAAATTCAACTTAAGAACAAACCTACGGACCCTATCTTGTATGTAACCCAGGGACCGCCTGTACTGGTATGGCTTTAATACCATATCATGCCATTAGACTTCATGAAAGTCAGGGGGGCTGTCTTAGCATGTAGCAAAAGAGGTGTGGTTTTCCTTTTCCCATCCTGGAAAACGTACTTATATATTTGATGGTGAGCTTTCAAGAATACTACCAGTAATTCTCTTCGTCAGACATGACTTTATGCATGAAACTCTGTTATAGAATTCACAGTCTCTGGCTTGTCCCCCCTCATAAAAGCCTGCACCACAGGCCACACATTTCTCTAGAGAGGCCCACACTATTGAAGATTTGTGGATAATTGTTTTAATGGGACATTTCAAAATATAGAGGGAAAGGAAATGAAAATAGGAGCATAACTTAATGCAGAGATTTAGCCCCTTGCAAAGTGGTCTTAATATTCATGACATCTCACTGACTTGGAGGCCACTCACAGATAAAAGCCAGAGCTTTCTTGTCCTGTTTCACCAGTTTTAATCTGTTTATTACTATACAGTTGTAAAAAATATGTCTGTGTATATATCATTCTGTTGGTTTAAATTTTTTTTCTTTTTCATGTCCTTTGGAAATTCACAGCATTTTATATACACTAGACAGTGATCATCAGTTTCATGCATAACATCATGTCTGACCAAAAGAACGAGTATTATTGAAAACTCACCATCAAATATACTCATTTAGCGTCAAAAGCTATCGCCTGATTTCTTCACTCTTCTTCTTTTGTTCACTGTAATTAAATTTTTTCAGCCATTTTTCACATAGCTTATGTTACAATTATGAACAGCACAGAATCATCTAATACAAGGAACACTGGGGGGCATTTATTATGGTCCTTCAAACGTAAAACTGCCAGTGTTTTTGAGTGAGTAACTGGTAAACAGACCATAATTTAGACATAAATTCAAAGGGGCCAATATAATTAAAAATAAGCCAGCTGAGATCAGATGTGTCTAAATTATTAGGAGGCTATGTTCTCTGACACAATTGCAGTGCACAATCGCTTAAACCATATATACTCGAGTATAAGCCTAGTTTTTCAGCACAAAAAATGTGCTGAAAACCCAAATTCGGCTTATACTCGAGTAAAAAAATGTAGGTTTTACCAAGCTTTGTGGTAAAATTAGGGGCCTCGGCTTATACTTGGGTTAACTTATACTCGAGTATATATGGTACCTGTGCAAGCCAATTTAGCCATGAAGAACGTGCACAGTCCCACAAAAGTGCAGCAAACGACCCTTAGTAAATGTGCCCCTGTGTCTCTGTCCTATACCCCCTTGCTCAACCATCCTGCTCTGACTACTTTTTTTCAGTAGCAAGCAGAGCACAAACTGCCATCAAGGTGTAATTTTCAAGGTGTGTGCCAATTTCTTTTTTGCCTCATATGTAAAAAAAACTGGCATGCAAACCATGAAATATGCAAAATTCAACACAATACCCTATAATTATTTTTTAGCAATAGATCTTTAGTTTACTTTTTGATCATGAGTAACTGACAGTGAGTAAAACAGTAGAGGGAAATGTGGAATGAAAGTTATCTCAATTTTATTACATAGGTTAGTGGAACTAGTCATCACAGTCCATAAAACACTCCCTTAGAATATATAAGGGAAGATTACAGTTGTATATCAAACATAGAAAGAACTTGTAAACACCAAGGGACAAAAAAAGCTTTTATTCAAGTGAACAAATCAATATAAAAGACATGTCTATAACCCTCTACAAGGTTATCTCTCCATTGCTTAAAATCATTTTTAAACTTCTTCCTCAATGTTGACATGTATAGAAGCAATTGAGACATCATGTGTCAATTTTTGTTCCTACTGTGCCAGGGCACTAAAGTTTTAAATGGAATACCTGGTAAAAATGATTTTATCTCATATATAGGGCAGGCTAATATAGTCATCTATTTCACATGCTCCCGTGATTTATGACCTTAACAATATGAAAGGCACATATAATTCCTTTCTCAACATATGATATGGGAATGTGGGAGACCTGGACAGTTACTAGCCACTTCATCTCTTTGGCCATATTAGCTCAGACTTAATGTTGATGAACATGTCCTTTTTTCACCCATGGAGAAGGTGAACAGCTATTTAATGAGGAGCTTTAAATAGTTTTTTGTCCATATGGTCCTATTGTTCAGAGTCCCAAAACGGCATTTATGAGCTCTTAGGGTGGAGGCAATATAAAAAAATAAAAATATATACCTACCTAGGCACATCAGACTCAAATCTGAAGTATTCGCCAACTTCATTCACACAGGCACCAAGAGCTCCAGAGCAGGAAAGTATTAATTTTATTTTTTTTTACTGCCCCCACTTTGGAACTCATACAGGGCAATTTCTGACACAAAACGTCTTATTTGTTTATGTATATTTGGTATACATGGCCTTTTTCCTTCTAAAATCAATGTTTATAATTATGCTAATGAACCTGAATGGCTCTGGGGGTGGGCCTAGTCAAGGTCCCCCACTGCTGTAGCTTCACAGCAGAGCAAGTCTCCCCTTCTTCTGCACTTCCTGCTGCTGCTAAATTACATGGACAAAGGGAGGAGGGAGCAAGCAGAGGGTTGGGTGAGACATTTGTCTCATTGTAATACCCTGTGAATCTGCAGCACAAATCGGTTCTGGTAACACCCACAGAGCCCTTCAGGCCTATTAGCATAATTTTAAAAAATGATTTTAGAAGGAAGGAGGTCATACATAACAAATATAAGAATATTACCACAGTCACAGTGCCTGAATCTATTAGTAAGTGTCATTGGTTTATCATAGTTGATTTTGATTGTATTTTCTTTCAGATCTATCACCATAGATACTTAACTTCTGTATGGGGTTCCTAAAGCTTCAAGAAATGATGCTAAATTATTCCATTGTCCCATTATTCAGGTGTTTTTGGACCTGAATTTATAAATTTACCTATACTTCACCTCAAGTGATTTCTTTTTATTTTACATATTTCCTGATAATGTACCGCTGGGCTGACTGTATACTACAGGGGGCTGGGTGGGCTGGCTGTATACTATAGGGAGCTGGGTGGGCTGGCTGTATACTACAGGGGGCTGGTTGGGCTGGCTGTATACTACAGGGGGCTGGTTGGGCTGGCTGTATACTACAGGGGGCTGGCTGTATACTACAGGGGGCTGGCTGTATACTGCAGGGGGCTGGCTGTATACTACAGGGGGATGGCTGGCTGTATACTTCAGGGGGCAGGCTGGCTATATACTAATGGGAGCTGGCTGGCTTTATACTATGGGGGGCTTGCTGGCTATATACTGGGAGGCTGTGTCCAATGCATTTCCCACCCTCAGCTTATACTTGAGTCAATAGGTTTTCCCAGTTTTGGTGGTAAAATTTAGGGTCTCGGCTTATACTCGGGTTGGCTTATACTCGAGTATATATGGTAGATCATTTATTCTTTAGACATTCCTATAGTTTTCTCTATACATATCCTTCCTATTATCCTGTGTTGTCATAGATTTGCCTATCAATTATTCAGTAGTACACCATATAGGAAGATATAGGTCCCAGATGGTATTGAGATAACCCATTTTTAACAGTTGCTGCATTTAGTCATTATGGGGCACATTTACTTACCCGGTCCAGTCGCGATCCAGCGGCAGGTTCTCCAACGCTGATTCGGGTTCTGCCAGGATTCACTAAGGTACGTGCGCCGATATTCACCAGGTTTTGCTGCTGCGCCGAGGTCCGCCGAAGTTCACCTGCTTTTTTCTGGTGTATGTGAGTGCTTGATCTTGCGACACAAATGGCTTTTTAAATTCCGCATTTTTTCCGAATCCTTCGGGTTGTCCGGTGGCCACGCCCCCCGATTTCTGTCGCGTGAAAGTTGATCGCGTGCGCCACAATCCCGTGAAATACAGCGGAAATATTCGGGAAAAACCCGACGGATTCGCGGCTTCGGACCCTTAATAAATGTGCCCCTATATGTCTCTGAAGACTTAAGTTTTGGGAAAAGTTAAAATAAAAACTTCATCAATACTTCAATCTTCACCAATTTTCTGTAACAACCCAACCACCACAATCAGACTAATTACGCAGATTCCATAACACGCTGTAAACCCATCTCTTTAGGCTTCAGTCTTTTTAACTTTTTTGAATCCATTATTGCCCCGCCCATGTAAAATAATGGGCTGGGCGTAGTTAAGGGAGTATGGAGGGGGGATGTAGGCTAAGCCCGTTCCTTATGCAATGGGTGTCATCTGGCAGGGATCACGGCAGTTACCCTATTAGGTGCTGCAGTTAAACATGGTTAAACGTCATTGGAGGGTGGCAATCAGTTGGCATAACTGCTGGAAACCTCTTAAAGGCTACCATAGCTGTCAATTGCAGTTTCATTTTGCAGTATGCCGGAGGCAAAGAGTAATATAAAAGCAGTATATTGACAATATACTGCAAAAGTGATTAGACCCTCTATAGTGCAAGGACCCTAATGAGTCTAAAATAATAGTAAAAAAAAAAATAAAAAATATAAAAAGTTCAAATCACCCACCCCCTTTACCTAGAAACCATATAAAAATAACAAACAAAATAATTGTAAACATGTCGGTATCCCTGTGTCCCAAAGTGTCAAACTATAAAATGATTACTATTATTCCCACTGTTCATAAAAAGTGATAAATGGCCATACAGTTGTCCAAATGGTATAATTGAAAACATCCCATGAACCAAAATCCAACCTGGCATAGATTTTAGCTATATCCTGCTTCAGTATTCCAAAGCAAGCTATAGTAAATTTGACAGACCAGTTATGTTACGTTATTCTTAAGTTATATTACATTATGGTGTATAGTGCAAATGCCCCTCCTAATATCAAGGAATGTTTTAAAATGTTAAGTCTGCATTATGACCTTAGCTGTGACATCCTTTTATGACTTTACAGTTTTATTGTCTATTTATCCTGTAAAGGGTCACTGGTTAAACTGAGGCAAAGAAGCAAGTAGAGATTTTCACCATGGTGACTTAGGTTGCCCTGTGACCCTCATTTGGCCTTTGATGCTGTAGCAAAAAGCTTTCCAATTTCCTGAATGCTTTAAGCATTGATAGTAAACCACCACTGCCTTTCAAACAGCCAGTTATATTGATTCTAACCCTGAGAGGAAACTATATAGGAATTTTCTGGAAAAAGGTTTTGGCAAGAAGCTAAATTTGTGCCTACTTCATCCTCTGTCACTAGCTAGCCTGCTGTACTTCTCACAAAAGCCTTATACAGGCGGTTCCCTATACTTAAGGACACCCGACTTACAGATGACCCCAAGTTAAAGACAGACCCCTCTGCTCACTGTGACCTCTGGTGAAGCTCTCTGGATGCTTTACTATAGCCCCAGGCTGCAATAATCAGCTGTAAAGTGTCTGTAATGAAGCTTTATTGATAATCTTTGATCCCATTACAGCAAAAAAATTCTGATTTCTGATATCCTTTGGAACTAAAGTTCAAATACAAAAGTACTCAAAATATTAAATATATTTAACTTGTAAATCTGACAAATGCCACCATATACACTGATGCAATGATCTATTTTGTAAAAATAGTTTGGTTTAAACCATGACATTTGGAACAAAAGTCATGATATGGAAATAAATAAGCTAAGCTAAGTACTTAAGAGTAAAAATTGGAACTGGATAATAGTGGGAAAAATAAGGAAAACATTTCCTGAAGCTTCTCTTAGCCAAGCCCAGTGGTCACTTCACTCCTAAAAGGAAACAGGATATCTTCTAAGAGCCGACGTGCAAGTTGCTTATTACGTTCTTCATAAATCTGTCTCTCCACTTAATCGTATGTGACGTCATGTTTGTTGCTATTCATGTAATGTTGACTTCTAAAAATGTAAAATAACATTTCCAAGAACAATTGTTCTGTTTTAAATAAATGAAAATCATAAGTGAATATATTAGTGGTATGATATAAACCTCAGTACAGTAAACTAAGGAATGGCAGCATAAAATACCAAATCTCAAGGTTAATAGGGTCATGGGAACTTGGATAAGTTGTGAAGGAGGGAAGTACTTTATTGAGTTAGTAACAGCATATTTTGGATTTTGTCTAAAACTTCTAAAGTCACATGCAGCTCTGTTGAATTCTACCATATGTTGCATTCCTAAAGGAATTGACAAAATTCTAATCCTTACAAAAAATGCTGAAAAACTGACTATATTTTTTTTATCTTAAAACAAAGCATTTTTTGCAATGCATATCACATGATGCCGATACCGTTATATTGCTAATAAAATAGGGTTGGAAGCCACGGTGTAACTACAATAGTAGCAGTCATAGTAGATGCTATGGGGCCCACAGTGTCAGGGGGCCTCAGCATTTGATCTGACACACTAGAGAATGGAGGATGTGCACCATGATATATACATGTAATACTGCACATTGTACAGTGTCATCTTTCCCAGTACACAGCATGAAATGATGGGGGAGTAATTTCTGCCATGTTCCTCCCCCCAAGTGGTCAGTAGCTACTGGCACATATCTGTGTTAGTGTATAAATGTATATATCAGTGCATAAATGTTTGCACATAAGTGTATCAATGTGTATAAGAGTGTATACATGTGTGGGTATACAAATATGTAGATTTTCTGAGGGTGTAAGGCAGTGATGGCGAACCTTTTAGAGACCGAGTGCCCAAACTACAACCAAAATCCACTTATTTACCAGGAAGTGCCAGCATGGCATTTTAAGCAGTAACTTATTGCTACCTGTTCTTACACGTCATTCAATTGTATTGGCTCTCCTAAGGCCATCAGTACAGTTGAAAGAAGGTGGGCAAATTCAGACCATCATTGTAGTTTCTCTCCAGGAATGGTGGATCCAGCAGGATGACCTCCAAAGACAATGCAGTTCTGTCCACACCTTCTCACTTTTCCTGCAGTTTCAAACAGCCAGTAAAGTGTCACTTTAAAATAGCACTGAGAGTAACATCCCTTAAGTTGCTTGGGACTGCAGGAAGATTTGGTGGATGTGGTCCTGTTTGATGAAATTGGGTTGATGGCCTGAGTGCCCACAGAAAGGGCTCTGAGTGCCACCTCTGGCACCCGTGCCATAGGTTCGCCACCAATGGTGTAAGGGATTCCATTCAGAAGTCTGCTATAGGCGCCTGCTTCTCCTTGTTACGCAGTTGGTTGGAAGTTTATTTTATTTGATGTCAACATTTTAATTTTAAGGCATTTTAATTTTATTACTTTAAAAGGCAATGCAGTCTAATCGTACCTGGTTTTAGTTTACAAGAAGTAATGCACTGATAAAATACTGAGATAATTCTGTATCATTTGTAACATATCTATTTACATCTTTGATTTTCCTAAGCCTAGAAACAGTAGCGTAGTCAAGTGGGATTTTGGTTATTAGTAGTTGACAATTATCTCTGTATCTGGTGTCATACAAGGCTGCTGTAAATCACTGATAAGACCGTTCCCCTTCGTCTCCGAATCAACTACTGTTTCAAAACTATATATCAATCTGCTTTTCTCCTTTTTCTCTATAAAATGCTGACAGCAAATTGAACTACATTTGAATGCAGAAAGATCATATTTGCATTGCCCACAACCAGAGAAAAGAGAAAGATGAGAAAAAACATTAGTGTCATATTTTTAACTTCCTCATTGCCTTCAAGTGTAGATTTGTACAGGCGGTCCCCTACTTAAGAAGACCAGACTTACATCCGACCCCTAGTTACAAACGGACTTCTGGATTTTGGTAATTTACTGTACTTTAGCCCTGAGCTACAATAAACAGCTATAACAGTTATAAATTGTGCCTGTTTATCCTGGTTCTTATGACAACCCAACATTTTAAAAATCCAATTGTCACTGAGACCAAAAATATTTTGACTGGGGTTACAATAATAAAGTATACAGTTCCGACTTACATACAAACTCAACTTAAGAACAAACCTACAGAACCTACAGAAGAAGAGTATGTATAAAATGCTGTGAATTTTCTGTTTCATGACGAAGAGAACTAGTATTCTTGAAAGCTCACCATCAAATATACTGAGTTAGCCTCAAAAAGGTATCTCCTGATTTCTTCACTCTTTTTCATTGCCTTCAATGCAAAATGTAAGAAAATATTCCCCTTTCTCGTCCAGCTTCAGTTTTTTTTTAACATCCAAGAAAAGATTGTTGAGGTGCTCATCTTGTGGCCCAGCGTGTAGTATATATTACGATGAAGAGCTGCTTGTGGTATAGTCTGGCCACGAGGGTCAGGCGTCCATCAGTCTCATCCCGCGGTTAGAAGCATATTGAAACGGAAAGAAAAGGAATTCCACATCAACAGCGCATCTTCATATGGTTCCCGTCTTTTTATTTCGACAAATGAAATAAAACATGAACTATGCGTATCGGCGCTGGACTACTGCCTTCATCAGGTTCAGAATAATATAGGACAATACATAGTGAACATTATATAGAAGTAAAAAAGCCTCATTCTCAATGTGGAAAGTACGTCAGATGCGTAAACATAACATGATGGGATGATATACCTGTCCATCAGCACTATCGAGGCAAAGGGTACGCCGAGTTAAATTGGTATATCATTCGATAATAAAATGAAATAAAATAACATTTTATGGTAATATGTATAGTTAAAATAAACAGCATATTTAAGAGATAAGTAATTCCATATATAATAAAAACATTGATGTCTTTGGTGATCGTGAGTACAAGAGGTAAAGGATGAAAAAATGGCGGCGGGTCGGAATGGTGTATTTCGTTAACTGTCTAAGAGTAGTAACTGAATTAGTTTATTACCATAGAATGTTATTTTATTTAATTTTATTATTGAATACCAATTTAACTTGCCGTTCTGTTTAGCCTCCGATATCTTTAGGGATAGAGCTGATGGACAGGTATGTCATTCTATCATGTTATGCTTACGCGTCTGACGTACTTCCCACACTGAGAATGAGGCTTTTTTTACTTCTACATAATGTTCACTATGTATTGTTATATATTATTCTGAACCTGACATAGATGGTAGTCACGCGCCGAAACGCATAGTTCATGTTTTATTTCATTTGTCAAAATAAAAGGACGAGAACCATATGAAGATGCGCTGTTGATGTGGAATTCCTTGACTTGCAGTTTCGATATGTTTTTTCATGATAATGAAATATCAAACTTAGTAAAACTTAACAAAATTTCTTTTTATTGTTACCATTTTTGCTTCGTTGTACTTTAACAACTGTTTAGCTCCTAAACTCTAAACTCAAAAAGTGAAAAAAATGGAGGCTAAACATTCCTTAGGTGTGAATGCTTTATCCTTTAGACCAGGTATCATCAGGTGCTCGTTAAACCGTCCTCAGTCCACGGACCTAAGGGGACCAGGCATATGTCCCATATACTGCTTTCTACATTTCTCGCAAGAGGCCACATATATCACATTAGAGGTATTACAGTTAATGTATGACCTAATGCCTTAGATTATTTTCCAGTGACCATTGAAGTGACCATATTTCCTTTTCTGGTGTAGTAACATATTTTAAAGAGTTTATGACTGCAATTGTAATTGCCTTTATATATAAGCCAAATCATGTTTTTTTTATATCCTGGCTAAGGAACATGCTCAGCGACAAATTGGTGCCTAATGTAGCTCCTGAACTCCAAACTGGTGCAAACTACTTTTCCCCCATTTATCCTTTTTATTCATCTCTTGTTTTGTTTCTGGGGATGCGGCCACATTTTGCAGTTACAGCTGCATCGCAATCAGCTTTGAGGTGGTTTTAGGTACAGTTTTGTTAATTTACCAGGTGAAAGACATGAACTGAACAGGTGAATTTTATTTTGAAGGGGAAACCTATTCCACAAATGTAATTTGCCTATTCAACAAATGTCTTTCAGCTGTTAAATTAACATACCTTACTACACCTAAAATCGCCTAAAATCTGATTGCGATGCAGTTTTAACTGCAATGTGTGACTGTACCCTGAGGCCAATACATAAACTGCCACTTAGGGTTTTGCCGCTACTTGTGGTGCAAAATCCCTCCACATAATAGCTGGTGTAGAGTGCTTTTATTGCATGAGTAAGGCAAAAAAAGTGTAAACTTTTTATTTGTCGCCAAAAAACACTAACTACTAACTAACTGAATGTTTGAATGCACCCTGATGGAACAGAAAAACTGAAAAGCCCAACACAGATATGAACTCAACTTTTCACATCACCAGCACAATTAACCATACCTACTATGCCAAACTTCACAAAACTATTGGGAAGTAAAAGGTGAATGTTAAAAATGAAATGCTTTACCAGAGGCTATTTTAAAGGGGTATTTCCATAAAGACAAGTTTCTTAAATGTACTTACAAAATAACACATTCTCTAATTCAATGTTATTAACAAAAATATAGCATTTCACAGATATAATTCCAACCTGTCTCTATCAGTCCTGTTGAACACAATTTTGGTTGCCCCTGGACCCAACCCTGTATCTTCTTAGTTTAGGGTCGGCAGACATCTTGTTTTTCTGTTGGACGCTGAGCTCCTCTAGCCCACACTCTTGCATTCCAAGATGAGCTCACACAGACACACACACACTAACTTCCTGCCGACAAACAATAACACATTACATGGTAAGGAGAATAAAGCTACAAGCTACAGACATATATTATCTTTGTATCAGGGGAGGGAGGTATTTAACAGAACTGTGTGTGTTATAGGTGAGTTAGCAGAGCTGAGAATGTCATTTTGTGTTATATCTATCTCACAGATCTCATCATCTCTCATCTCTGATCTGTCTCATCTCTAAAACCTGTAACCTGATAATCTAACCACATTGTCAGATTACAGAATTAGAGGAATCATGAATTGTCTGGTTACACAGAGTCCCCACCCACACTCTGAAATTTTACACTGACTATCACTGAATGAAAGGAATTAAAACATAAATAAAACTGAGTAAAATTGTTAAGTTAGGGGTTAAAAATCATCTTTATTGTGCAAACATCACTAGGAGATTGAAATTTGAGAATTTCAATGAGCAAACCCCTTTAAAGACTAGTGCAGGGGACTGGAAAGTCAGCATGTTGTGTATCATAGTAGACATGATAGGGCAGGGATGAAAAGTATCTGTAACTACGCTCGCTTTTAATGTAAAACTGATGTGATTTGAATATATCAAATTTATAATGGACTCACAATTGGGGGCGATTTAATACGATTTCCTTAATTGTTCTTACTGTAAAACAGTGGCAAAAAATCGCAATGGGTTTTTTAAAAAAAATTTTTAAGTCAAAAATTGCAAGGGCCTTTTCCTGCCACTCAGAAATAGTGCTTTAACACGTGATTTTTTAAAAATAATTGTTAAAAAATTTGCATAGTCACTTCACTTCATTCCTGGTGTGTGTGCTACTGTGATTATTTTACTCATTTTGAGATTATTTTGCACCTACTGATGGTCTCCGGGATATGTACAAGATTCTTTAGGTTTGTTCTTAAGTGGAATTTGTAAGTAAATTCGAAACTGATATATTTTATAATTGCAACTCCAGGAAAAAAAAAATTTGTCCTAATGACAATTTGATTTGAAAAATGTTTTTGCTGTCATGGGAAGAAGGATTATCAATAAATCTTTATTACAGACACCTTATAGCGCATCATTGCAGTCTGGGACTAAAGTAAAGCATCACCAGAGAACTTCACCGGAGGTCACAGTGGATAGAGGTCTGTCTGTAACTAGGGTTCAGGCCCGCATCTGCCATGAGGGGGATGAAGATCCTGATTCAGGCGGCAGATGACCTTGAAAGCGTTGGACTACTGCCTGAGGTACAGGCATGTCAAAAGCTGGCAAGTCTGTACTATAAGAAAACTCATTTGCATCGGTGTCAGTATATGTGGAAATATATATCTTTGTGTGATGGGGGCAATATATATATTTATATGTGATGGGGCAATGTATATGTGATGAGGCAATATATATGTATATATGATGGGACAATACATATGTATATTTAACCAGGGCAATAAATACAGAATATATAGACACAAGAGCTTAGTCTATGTGGATGAAGGAAGACACAATACCTTACAGTCTATGAAGATGAAGGGGGACACAAGAGCTTACAGTCTGAGGATGAGGGGCTGGTACAAGAGCTTACAGTCTATGAGAATGAGGGGTGACACAAGAGGTATAAGAGCTTGTACAGTAAAAGAATAAAATAATTTATTAAATGTTGCTGCTTAAACCAACAATCAGCCGCCATCTTATATACAAAGTCCAAGGTCGTCTTAGTGGAAAGGGGAGCCACGAAAAACTCTTGAAGAGTGTCTCAAATGAGGTATCAGAGGAGCAGGGTGACATTTACGGGGCGTCTGGGTAAGAAGGGTGCTCTTGTCCCCCCCATGCCCTGAAATGATCTCTGGGAGCTGGGAAACAAAAATTTTGAGAACCTTAAATGGCATGCCTATTTAGGCCTTTTTAGATGCTTCAGCCCAAGGACACAGCCAGGGGAATAGCCAAAGTGTAGGTTACCGATTTTGTAAGCCAACTGACCCACTTCCAGAAGCAATGCCTATGTATGTGAAAGCCTGAAGAAGCTGGGAAGTGACTGGTTGGAGTGATTTAGTAGGGGCTCCAGAGGACAACCCCCGAGAAAGTTGTAGGCCTTGGCCTTCATCCTTTAGTGGAGTAGATGTATTAATGTGTTGATGGAATAGTAGAATTCAACAGATTAACCCTTGCTCCAGAATCCTGTATTTGCCTTCTTGACCAGGTCCTATTTTTAGAACCTGAAATGTGTCACTATAAGTGGTTATAACCTTGGAACACCTCAACATTTGCAGGTGATTTTGAGATTGTTTCCATTTTTTCAGGGTTATATCTGTTATGTAAAGTTATGAAAAAGCTTACATTTAAAATTCACAATGTTCTTCCCAGGCAGATAGTAATACCATCCAAACAACAAAGATTTACCAAATGTCGGTTTTGTCTTTGCATGGTTTATAATGCATCCTCTCATTTTTGTAGGATGTTATGAGGCTTAGAACTGTGTATGAACTGTGTATAAATTTTCATATTGTCATGTAAATTGCCAAATCTTACACTTTGAGGGGCCTGTTCAGCTTTCAAGTAATGTTGACAGTCCTATATAATAGTAAAACCAATAAATTCCTCCAGTATAGAAACTTCCCTCTTAATGTATGTAAAACCACTTTTAATAAGTTTGTTAACACCTTAGATATTTCACAGGGGTAAAATGAAGGTGTGACAATACATTCATTTTGGCCCAAATATTTAACATTCACCATTAACAAAATGACAAAAAGCTTTACTAAAGTTTGATAACCAATTTCTTGTAAATGCCAATCTGCCAATACCCGATATGTGGTGGTAAACTGCTGTATGGGCGCAGGACAGGGCATAAAAGGAAAGATTTGCATTGTCACATTGTAAAACGATAACATTTTTAATTTTTTTGTAATGGACATATGAAGGCATATTTTTGCGGTATGATATGCACTTTTCATATACTTTGGGGAGTCTATAGCTATTGATGAAATTAAAGGGGTTTTCCCACGATGAGACCCCTCAGTGATGAGACTCCCACTAATCACGAAAACAAGGGGTCCGATGGGTCCTACGTACCTCCATCGGACTTCTCATCCCTCCATCAGTGTAATGTAGCAGACGGTTGCGCATGACCATTTTGCTACATTAAGTTTGGGACAACCACAACTCTTGGCCGGGCCGTCCAGCCAAACTAAGAAATAATGGAAGAAGAGCTTTGGTGACAGAGGTAAAAAAGAACCTCACTGAGTCTGATCTCCAAAGATGTATTAGGGGGATGGGAGAAAGCTCCACAGGTAACTATCACTGCAGCCCTCCACCAGTTGAGGCTACATGGTTTCTGCTCAATTGAGGACAAATGAAATCTCGCATACAGTTTGAAAAAATATACATGAAGGACTCCCAGGCTATGAGTAAAAAAGAGATCCTGTATGAAACCCGCTTCTAGAGTGCTCTGGACCTCAAACGGGGGGAAGGTTCACTTTCTAACAAGACAATAACCCAAAGCACACAGCTAAAATAACAAAGCAGTGGCTTCAGAACAACTCTGTGACACTTCTTCACTGGACCAGCCAGAGCCCTGACCTAAACCCAATTAAGTATCACTGGAGAGACTTGAAAATGGCTTCCACCAATGTTCACCATCCAACCTGAGGGAACTGGAGAGGATCTGCAAGGAAGAATGCCAAATCCAGGTGTGAAAAACTTGTTGCATCATTCCAAGAGTGAAAAATTTAAAAGGGTCTGAATACTTTCTGTACCTACTGTAAATGACTTTTAGAAATTACAAAATACACAACTTTATACTGCCTTCTATAAGCAAAAAAAAAACTACTACAATACCTTCTCTGAAGAACAATAACATGACCAGGGTCGCTCCAGGTTTCAGTAGGCCCCAGGGCGGCACAGCCTCAGTGGGCCCCTTTGCAGTGCACTCAGGTGATGGCATTAAAAACAATCTCCTGTTTCATAGTTTAAAATACCAAACAGACCCTTCCTGGGTATTTTATATAAGCCCCCCTAGCATCTCTTGGCCCCAGCACTTGCCCAGGTATACCCAGTGCTGGTCCTGAACATGAACTATAGTAATGCGCCCTTTATATAATAATCTATACTATATTCTATAAACTACTATAATACTGCTCCTATGTACAAAAATATAACCACTGTAACTCTTCGTCCTGTGTACAAGAATATAATTACTATAATACTGCCCCCTATGAACAAAAATATATAACTGCTATTATACTGCCCCTATGTACAATAATATAACTACTACAGTAGTGCCCCCTATGTACAAGAATATAACTACTATAATACTGCCCCCTATGTACAAGAATATAACTACTATAATACTGCATCTTGTGTACAAGAATATAACTACTATAATACAGTTCCTATGTACAAGAATATAATTACTATAATATTCCCCCTATGTACAAAAATATATTCATTAAAAACATTCAGAATTTCAGATGTATGTATCTTTCATGTAGATTAAATACGATTAATTTAGACAACCCATCAAAATGCTTGCAAACGATTGCAGTGCAGTGTGAGTGTCAATCATAAAAGAACTCTTTTACATGAAAATAAAGCTACCGCTACCTGTAACCTAAATCAAAAATGTCAATATTTCCTTACCTCACTAAGGCTTTAAATAGAATACAAATTCAAGTGTTACACTGAAAGCCGTTCTCTGGATCTTCCTCTTTCCCAAATATTCTAAGGCTTAGAATCTAAGCTTTGGTCTCTGATTAATAATAAATAAATCAAAGCCTACTCAATTCTATGCTGCATTGTATTAATATTTTATTTCATCACCTTCCTTTTCCAGGATCAATATTGTGCTCTAGGAAATTAAATACAGGATTTAATCATTATCCTGTCTCTGGGGCAAATATTTTCTAAATCTGGACAACCCTTGGCTTTTAAATGTGCATTTAAGTTACAACATGAGTAACTTAATTAGTTTATTAGTTTTATTGCTAAACTCATTAGTTAAAAATGTAATTCTAGTTGATAATAATGTATGTTATACTGTAATTACTGTATAAGGAAAGAGGAACAATTAAAGTTTTTCTTGGAAATATAAAATCACTGAAGTTTTTGTAAGGAGAAATAAAGAAGTTTAATGTCTAAACCACATTATTTAAATTGGAAAATTTCCTACAATTCTAGAGACTGAAGTGGCAGTAGACATGCAGGTCCTTTTCTGCTTCTGAATGTGTTGTGAACTGCATTGTACTTCCCATTAAGGGAATGGGTATAGCTTTAGAACCATGTGCAGTGGGGGGTTGCTAATATTTTCGAACAGGAAAAAGTTTCAAGGATTTCAGGTGTGAAATGTCCAATAGAAGGTGCAAAATTATACTGTTACGTTTGAGTCTTCTGCATTTCTTACTGAAAGGCTGAGAATATGCTGAGTTCCATCTGGTTCTTTTCATTCAGTAGTTTGAATAGTGCTCTATGGGTGAACTGTTGCTTCAATCTGATTGCACCACTCTCTGAAAACTATGCTCTGAACCAGCAAAGGTTAACATTCTCATTCTTAGAACTCTGCCCCTCTTACCTTGAACAGACTCCCTATTATAATAAATTAACTATGAACTATTCAGATTGCTGCACTATCAAGTTTGCTGGTTAAAGATTTTCTTGTTAGTTTTTTTGTCTGCACTTCACTTGCTTTACATCTGTACTTTTGGCTTTTTGATATTTGCCTTATGTTCTTGATTATTCTTCTGTGTATACAATTCTATACTTTATATGCTATCTTTGTTTTTTTTTTATCAAATCTTTTTTTATTGTTTTTTTAAAACATTTTATACATAACCACAACTTCCCGCTTCCCCCTCCCACCCACTGACACAGATACCCAACCCCCAACCCGTACCCTTCCGGTGCAATTGCATAGTAGTAATGGCATTACAGGAGCTCAATACAATATGGATACATAGCTAATACATACACAGCATTTAGCAATTACAAAGTATCATATTCTTAACAGTACAAACACTCTACATGAATGCTGATAGGGGATGGCGCCTTAGGTGTATCGAGGGGAGTATGTGGGCGTCCTCCATACCGCATCTGGGACAAGAGTCCACTTCACGCAGACCAACCCTGTATAGCCAGTGAGGAGTACGATATACCCTGTGTAATAAATATATTTGAGAGAGCCGGTAGGCCTCACATAGAGATAGTGAGGGGACAATGGAAAGTGCCATTTTTCCCGGATGGTAAGGGGATTCTGTGTATGTTGGGCCTCCAACAGCATACTATAAACCCTAGATATTTATCCTTTTGTGCCATCTGTAGCCAGTATATCCTCAATCAGCTCATGTGTTACTATATGTATGGTCGCTATCTTTGTTGTTACCTGGATTGTCGACCTCTCCATTATGTTATTTATCTGTTTTGTGACATGTCCTCACTTTGGCACTGAGGGAAAGTCTTCCTAGTTGTCCCGATTTGCCTAAGATACACAGAGGCAAACAGACAGAGCTTTTGGGGGGCTGGAATTTTAGGGTTCCCTGTCCTGTCAGTTATCCCTGAGTCCATTGTTCCTTTTAAAGTTACACCACGTTTGTGATTCAGCATTAGACAATCCAATGAATCTTTTAGACATAATACAAAATCTCATTTAACATTGTGGTTAGTAGACAGGACAGTTATTAGGTACTTTGTTGTACAGGTGAATCTCAAAAAGTTGCTTCAGCCCCTCAAAGTCATTAAAATATATACAATGTGCTTCAATTTTAGCATAAACAGTCCCCACCAAATTAAAAATATTAGAGACATTCCTTTATGTATGGATTATAGTGTATGCAGCACTATCCTACTAAGTTAGCTTAGGCATTGTCCAATATGTTAGAATGTTGATAGTAACTATTAGTGTTTCCTCTGGAGGGACCCCTCAGTGTAAACCACCCAATACAATAAATATAAGGGTGAGGTCAGTGGATGAGTGAGAAAGTTGAGGGTGAAGATAAAAACTATAAACTTTATTGATTTATTCTAAGAATATATTAATCAGTGTAATAATGAGAATTATATCTTTCTTTTGTGCGGTTAACACTATATCACACACTAGACTACTCTACTTAAAAGTTTATGGGCCTCACAGAAGGAGCATGTCCCCTAAAATAATGTAAGTTATGCTTCACCACATATGGATTCCACTTCTTATGCACCTAAAGTGAATACCATGTCCGGATCATAAATTCACTATTAAATGTAAAGAAATCCT
This sequence comes from Engystomops pustulosus, assembly GCA_019512145.1. Taxonomy (NCBI): domain Eukaryota; kingdom Metazoa; phylum Chordata; class Amphibia; order Anura; family Leptodactylidae; genus Engystomops; species Engystomops pustulosus. The sequence continues at coordinate 122,872,466 of CM033642.1, read as the reverse complement.
TTCTTTTATTTGTTGTGGGAACAATGGTTGACATAAATGGGTATTGAAGTAATCAGATATTGCCTCAATTGTGCCTAGCTAATATTCAACATTAGCAGTCATTGGCTAAGATGTACTACAATAATAACCACTGACAATTAACTCTAGTGGTACACCCTCCACTGAAGAAGTGTGACTGCTACTCATTCTGCACGTCATTGTGTTCAGGATGCCCATCGTTACACCAGTGGTTGAGTGAATGAACAAAACATGCAGTTGGCACCAACAATAAGTGTCGCTGCATATGGGAACAGACACAGAAAGCCGCTAATGTCATATGTCCATGGTATACACCAGTCACTGCCCTGATAGATGGATGAATTGATTACACGTGTTACTATGGTAAGTCTCATTACAAGTGGACAATCATTTGGCACAACATGATCTTCCCTGCCTGGGCTGAGTACAAAGGGCCCTAGTGTCTTAAGTGTGATTTAACATTTCACTTCTTTATACCTAACATTTGATTGACAGGTTGAATCTCCAATCGAATGACATTTATTTTCTGTAAAGGATACAATAACACAATATGAAATAACTAGATTGCAATTTTATTAAAGTGTATTGATACATACTTAAATGCTTGTTTAGTCTTAAAGATTTAAAATTGTTTGATGAACATATATTGTCCTATACTGATGGGGTTGAAAAATCTGTTCAAATTTATTTTAATAAAGACAATATTTACCCATTCATAGCTGTATTAAATGAATACTATTTAATACAGTATTCAATACAGTTAATACAGTATTAAATTGAAAGGGTGATTCAATCCTTGAGGTTTCAGCTTTTTTTTTTTTTAATTCAACTCTTTATTTTTAATTTTCCAAAAAATAAGTTTTTAGGAAAAACAATTGAGGGATATTGCATAATATATAGCATAAGTATGATATCACCATAATTTGTCTAGCAGAACAGTGACATTTCCAAACTTCTCACTCGGCAGACATTCGGCAGACCCCAGTTTCCAGGTTTTTAATGTGTAGATCCATCTATCCTCAGAATATAACAACTGTGTTTCCAAATCCCCACCCCTTATATCCAAAGTGATGTTTTTCATGGCCTGCCTATCAGATGTTTCAAACGATTGATGAAAATGTTCTGTTATGGGCGTGGAGTGGAACTCTTTCATTTTCTCATAATTCTTAATGCTTTGTGTTCTATTATTCTTAATTCAAAATCCATTTTAGTTTTACAGAAAATAGATGACCCCACATGTGTTACATGCAATATGTTCTTTGATCATGTGTGTCTGACCCATACAATAGTACCCAGCTGACTGTGTAGAAGGGTATGACCGCAAACCCCTGTAAATCATTCACTCTTAATATTGGGGTACATCTCAGCTGGGGACTGCTAATGTTGGATATGAGCACTTGAGGAAACAAATAAAAGAAAGAATTTCAGTCACCTCTAGTGAATTTATGAGCTTGACACGGTATTCACTTTAAATGACTAGTGGAATCCTGAGCATATTGCCATCCACAATACCACAGTGGTGGAGCATAACTTACATAATTTTACTGGACATGCTTCTCCTGTGAGACCCATAAACTCTACCTAAACATTTTAGGTAGTCTAATGTATGATATAGTGCTAACTGCACAAAGAAAACAACATAGTTCTCAGTATTACACTAATTACAGTATTTTCTGGACTATAAGACACACTTTTTTTCCCCAGAAAATGGGGAAAAGACAGCGGTGCGTCTTATAGTCCGGATGTAGCCCCACTGCAGGAGGGAATAGATGGCACCTGGCTGCAGTAAGCGCAGCCCTTCACAGTGAAGCGCAGCGCTTTGTAGCTCTCAAATATATCGGCGTCCTCAGGACACCGATATAGATTAGCTTTATGGCAGAGCAGCAGCAGGAGCACAGCAGCAGTAGAGAGAGAGGGGGAGGAGAAAATCACTGACTCTGGCCAATCCACACTAGGCTTGTAAGTAGCCGCGGGAGGCTCAGAGTGAAGAGTGAAGATGAAGAAGGCTGCAGTGTCTGACCTGTAACTTCTCTCCCAGCACCCCTCCCTCCCCCCCCCCCGTCTCTGCTCTCACACTCTTAACCACTTGTTGCCTGGTATGTAGTGGCTGCTGTCTTTTAAATGCTTCTACCCCACACACCAGCACACACAGTCGGGACCTGCGATTTTAACCCCTTAAGGCAGTGGTGGCGAACCTATGGCACGGGTGCCAGAGGTGGCACTCAGAGTCATCTCCCAAGGGGACCCGCGCCATCACCCCAGCGCAGAGTTCGCAAGACGGGACTCAAGGCCTCGCAGTCGCAGACAGCCCAGAACCCTAGAAGGAAGCTACAATGATAATCCAAACTTCTTTTCCTTCTTTCTACTGTATGTGTGTCCTCAGGTGCCTATACAATTTAAACATGTGACAGAGCTGGGAGTAATAAGTAAGTGCTTAAACTGTCGCATTGGCACTTTGTAAAAAAAACTTGGGTTTTGGCTGTAGATTGGGCACTCAGTGTCTAAAAGGTTAGCCATCACTGCCTTAAGGCATTAGGATGTACATGTAGCCAAAATCCACCTCTGATTGTGTGTATTAACCATTTACCTGCCGCTGGCAGCAGGTAAATTCCACCATTTTGGGTTGGGTCATCGCTCTCCCTGACGTAATTGAGGAGCGACGATCTGTTCCCTTGGCAGTTGTCATTCGGCAGGATCTATAACACTGTGCTCCGGATCCACTGTACAAGCACTGTCACCTCCTGTGTCCTCACCCTCGTAGATTGTAAGCTCTTGTGACCATTGTACAAGCACTGCCACCTCCTGTGTCATCCTCGAATACGACAGAACATGTTCTGTTAAACGCGGATACATGTGGAAAGCCCCCCAAAAGTGTGCAGAGGATGTCGGCAGTAATTTTGCATTGACGTCACTGATCATTTTGCCCTTCTTTTCACTGAATAAACTACTGTATAAACTACGTGGATTTGACATGTGAATCTGGCTGTAAACTAGAGTCCCCAAAAGGTATTGCAATGTGCGTTATACAGATACCCCACATCTGACAGTGTAATTTCAGTGAAAATCACTGTATAAACTATGTGGATTTGACACGTAAATCTGGCTGTAAACTAGAGCCACAATAAGGTATTGCAATGTGCGTTATACAGATACCCCACAACTGACAGAGTAATTTCAGTGAAAATCACTGTATAAACTATGTGGATTTCACACGTAAATATGGTTGTAAACTAGAGCCACAATAAGGTATGGCAATGTGCGTTATACAGATACCCCACAACTGACAGTGTAATTTCAGCGAAAATCACTGTATAAACTATGTGGTTTTCACACGTAAATCTGGCTGTAAACTAGAGCCCCCAAAAGGTATGGCAATGTGCGTTATACAGATAACCCACAACTGACAGCTCACTACTGCAGTTGCATGAATGTCAAACAGATTTCTTCCTATTCGATTTTGTCACTAAATAGAACTGCTATTTGGGGTATACAGTTCCCCTTAAAGAACAACCAGGGATAGGTCCACCAATCGCTGCTGCAGATGCATGAAAGTCAAACAGTTTTTTTCCTATTCGATTTTGTCACTAAATAGAACTGCAATTTGGGGTATATAGAACCCCCTTAGAGAACAGCGAGGGATTGCAGCAAGAATCGCACAGTACAATAGCAGCAGCTGGACGCTACAACATGAAGTGTGAAGTGCTGAGATAGAAAATGGCTGGGTTTTATAGGGCTGTGTGCAGGGGTGAACCAAGCCTTTCTGCTGCCTGAGGCGAGCCATAGACCGACGCCCCCCGCCATATATGTAATATATCAGATACAGCGTAAAAATCAGATACTGCGTGCCGCCATGTAGTGTTAAATGTATACAGCGTGCCACCATGTAGTATAAAATGCATACAGCGTTCCGCCATGTAGTATAAAATGCATACAGTGTACCGCGATGTAGGGTAAAATGCATACAGCGTGCCACAAAGTAGTATTAAACGCATACAGCGTGCCGCCGTGTAGTGTAAAATGCATACAGCGTGTTGTCGTGTAGTGTAAAATGCATACAGCGTGTCGTCGTGTAGTGTAAAATGCATACAGCGTGCCGCCATGTAGTGTAAAATGCATACAGCGTGCCGCCATGTAGTATAAAATGCATACAGCGTACCGCCATGTAGTGTAAAACTAAAATTGACATGGCGCAGAAGCCCTAATAAATATCCCCAATACTGCATAAAAATATATATTCACACACATACAGTATATACAACATCTACGCACATACTGAGTATACATACAGCAAATACACATATATAAACAGTATATAGAGCACATATACATACACCCCTATACACACACCTATACATGCACACACACCTATACATACACACACACACACCTATACATACACACTCACACACACACTTATACATACACACAAACACACCTATACATACACACACCCCTATACATACACACCCCCCTATACATACGCAAACACCTACCTATACACAGACACATATATACACATCTATACATACACACACCTATACATACATACACACACCTACCTATACACACACACATATACACATCTATACATAGGAGTTGTCTTACTTTTTTCTTCTTTTCTTGTTCTGGCCATTTCTGCCTTGTCCTCCAGCGCGGGGAGGGGATTCCGGAGCGGATAGCTGACAGAGGAGAGCGGAGACCGGGGAGTGGACAGCGGAGACTGGAGAGCGGAGACCAGGGAGCGGAGACCGAACAGCTGGGAGCGGAGACCGAGGAGCTGGGAGTGGAGACCAGGGAGCTGGGAACGGTGACCGGGGTGCTGGGAGCGGGGAGCGGAGACCAGGTAGCTGGGAGCGGAGACTGGGAGCGGAGACCTGAGAGCGGAGACCGGGGAGCATAGACCGGGGAGCGGAGTGCTGGGAGCCGAGAGCGTGGTGCTGAGAGCGGAGACCTGGGAGCCGAGACCAAGGAGCGGGGAGCGGAGACAGGGGAGCAGAGTGCGGGGAGCGGAGACCAGGGAGCGGAGACCGGGGAGCTGGGAGCCGAGGAGCTGGGAGCGGAGACCGAGGAAAGGGGAGTGGAGACCGGGGAGCGGAGAGTGTGGTTCGGGGAGGGAGAGCAGAGACCCGGGAGCAGAGTGCTGAGATTGGAGAGCGGGGAGCGGAGACCAGGGAGCTGGGAGCGGAGACCGTGAGCGGAGACCGGGGAGCTGGGAGCAGAGACCGACAAGCTGGGAGCGGAGACCGACGAGCTGGGAGCGGAGACCGGGGAGCGGAGACCAGGGAGCAGAGACCGGAAAAATGTGGGGAAAAAAAACAACTTCGTTCCTGCGAATCAGCATAAACTTCGGCTTCATGACGAATCTAATTTTTCCTGAAATTCTAACCAAAGTTAGAATCCTTAGAATCGATTCGCCCATCTCTAATTGTAAGCTCTTGTGACCATTCTACAAGCACTGTTACCTCCACTGTCCCCCTCCTCCTCATAGATTGTAAGCTTTTGTGACCATTGTCACATATACTCATACCTATACAGCCCTGGTAACTCTTGAGACCCCCTCACTACTTGCCAGCATAATTCTATCTAAACATAGACGGCCGTGCCCAGGAGAGGAGGAGGGGGTGAGCGCTGCTCGCTCCTGCCCCTCTCCAAAGAGAAACATGGCTGCACTGCACCACCCAGTTACTTTACTAAAAATTTTAGCATACTATTTGGGGAAAAAAACATTTTTTCTTATTTTTCCTCCTCTAAAACCAGTGCTTCTTATAGTCCGAAAAATATGGTAATATATTTTAGGAATAAATCAATAAAGTTTATAGTTTTTATTTTCATCCTCAACTTATTATATACAGTGATCCCCCTTTAATCCCTTAAGGACGCAGGGTTTTTCGGCTCATTTCTCGCTCTCCAACTTCAAAAATCCATAACTTTTTCATTTTTACGTGTACAGACCTGTGTGAGGGCTTATTTTGTGCGTAACAAATTTTACTTTCCCGTAATGTTATTTATTTTAACATGCCGTGTACTGCGAAGCTGAAAAAAAATTCCAAATGTGGAAAAATTGAAAAAAAAAACGTCACGTTCTTGTGGGCTCAGTTTTTACGACTTTCACTCTTCGCTCCAAATAACATGCCTACTTTATTCTTTGGTTCGGTGCGATCGCGGTGATACCAAATTTATATAGGTTTTATTGTGTTTTAATACATTTTCAAAAATTAAACGAATGTGTACAAAAAAGAAAAAACATTTTTTGCCATCTTCTGACGCTAATAACTTTTTCATACTTTGGCGCACGGAGATGTGTGAGGGGTCATTTTTTGCGAAATGAGGCGACGTTTTCATTGCTACTATTTTGAGGTCTGTGCGACATTTTGATAATTTTTTATTTCATTTTTTATGTTATGTAAAAAGGTGTAAAAGTCGCATTTCGGACATTTGGGCGCCATTTCCCGCCTCGGAGGTCACCGCCGCCCGTAACCGTTTTTATATTTTGATAGATTGGGCATTTTGGGACGCGGCGATACCTAATATGTTTGTGATTTTTACAGTTTATTATGTTTTATATCTAGGGAAAGGGGTTTGAACTGAATTGAACTGATTTGAACTTTTAATATTTTATTAATTTTTTTTCTTTTTTAAACTTTTTTTTTCTTTTTTTTTTCACAGTTTTTTAGACCATCTAGGGTACATTAACCCTAGATGGTCAGATCGCTCCTACCATATACTGCAATACTACAGTATTGCAATATATGGCATTTTTGCAGGTCATACATTACAATGAGCCACTGTATAACCTGCATAAGCCATGTAGCCTCGTGTTAAAAGAAGACCCGAGGCTACCATGGTAACCGATCGCCGCCCCCCGCGCGCCGCTGTCTTTTAAACGCCGGCGGCGGCTTTGCCGGCGGCGTTGAGAGGGTTAATAGCCGCGATCGGTGCAAGCACCGACCGCGGTTATTAGCGGTGGGGGTTTTGTGCAAAATGCAAAAACCCCCACCTCTGTATGAAGAGGACTCAGCCCGTGGTGGTGTAATTATGACTTATTGATCACTTTTTGTTGCTTTTTTTGTTTGGTTGGATGAGAAAAAATCCAATTTTTTTGTTTGTTTTTTAAATTATTTTTTTACCGTGGTCACTGTATGGTATTAGTAGTGATTTTTTTTATTGTATGGGTTGTTATGGATGTGGAGATATGTTTAGCTGTAGTTTGTGTTGTGATTTTCACTTTTTTTATTTGTAGTTTGACAATTTATGGAGCATTTAGGGGACTTGTATTACTTTTTATGAATTATTTTTATTTATATATTTTTTTACAGTATTTTTTACTGTCCCATTTTGGGTCTTGAACAAGCCATCATTTGATTGCTTGTCTGCCATACTAATGTATGGCAGTGTATCACAGCCGTCAGCCTATGCAGATGCTGCTATAGAGACGATTGGAACCCCTCTAAACCAGGGCGGGAGCGATCGTGACGGGGAAGCCCTATAGGACACATGGTCATGTTTGACCGTGGCGCCTTAAGGGTTAACCAGATGGGATTGCGGGTATTGCCATCCCAGCTGTTACCACAGGAGCCGACTGTCGCATACAGCTGGGCTCCCGCACTTCTGTCAACGTTGACAGTAGTCATGGATGGAACTAGAAGCCGACCTGGATGTATATTTTCATCAAGGGTCGTTAAGGAGTTAATAATAGATTATTTGAAATTGTAGGCCAGAGGACCAAAGTGGAAAATATGAAAAAATACTGTTATATGAATAAAAATTTTACAGTTGTTTATTGTAGTATGTATAATTATTACTGAAACGCTACTTCTGACTTCTCAAAGGAAAATTAGGGAACCTGTTGGTAAAAAATATAATTCCACCATTGTATAAAAGTAAATGCTATACGATATCTTATGGAAGATCACAGTACTGATCCTTACTCATAACATTGCACTGTGCAGAGGTAAACCTAGTGGAACAATTGTATAATAAAATATTTTGTAAATAGATACATGTATCTACATTTCTGTCTTGAGAAAGGCTTCTGAATAGGATTCTGCACATAACACTTTAGTAAGTAAAGTATCCATTATTTTCTTTTTTTTTTTTTTTTTACCAAAAATTGGTTTGTTGCCCATTTTTTTTAATACTTAAGAAGTGAAAGTCAATCAAACCACTAGAAGGAACAAGCACCCAGCTGTGCTTTCGAGAGTGGTGCTGCTGAATATGTTTTTGTTTACTTATATTTTCAGGTACAGTGAGCGAACAAATTTACTTTATTTTTCCACTAAAAAACAGAGATCTTACTGCACATTGGTGATATCCCCTTCTTTTATAAAAGAATAGTAGAAACTGGTCAGCATCTCTCATTTTTTTCCTTAAACTGTACATTTTCTGCCCTCTTCATTCCAAAAATATAATGAGAAATATTTTTATTCCCAGGAAGTTATTGTCAAAGCCTCTTTAGCATCAGATGAAACGAAGACAATAACGTGGATGCCTACATTGTTTTAAAAAATGCCTAGAACCATTTGACATAAGTGATTTTCCAGTTTTGTGTTTAAAAATGGTACATTGTAGAAGAGAGGAGACAACACATCTTATTTTTCCTGTCTGAGCTTTTTCCCCTTGTCAACCAGGGACATCCTGCAAAACTGCTTTGTTATGGAATTTTGTAATTAAACCTTGCTTCAGCCATTTATCAATTTTAGTCCATTTTTTGTGAACAAAATGTTACCTTCCCAATACAGTTACAGGCGAACTGGTTACAGACTAGATGAACCCTAGTTACAGATGAACCTCTCTGCCCACTGTGACCTCTGGTGAAGCGCTCTGGATGGTTAACTTTAGACCCAGGCTGCAATTATCAGCTGTAAGGTGTCTGTATTGAAGCTTTACTGATAATCCTTGTTCAAACAACAGCACAAAATTTTAAAAATCCAATCGTCACAAATACATTTTTAGTCTGATGTCACAATTAAAAAATATACCAGGTTCAACTTACATGTTCAACTTAAGTACAAACCTAAAGAATCTATCTTTTATGTAACCGTGGGACTACTAGAATTCCACACAATATAAAAATAAAAAATACAAAGTAGTATACAGAAACAATTGTACAAATGTATCAACCTTTCTTTATTTTCAATTGTAGACCTTGAACAATTATCAGAATTCACACTCAAATGAACAGCACTTAGGGCTAAAACACACTGCCCATTGTCATCTGGTGATTGTAGAATGTGAAGGGCTGTGTAAAGGACTAACCACACTGCCAGGGATGGAACTTATTTTCAGTGCCAACTGTTTAGTGGGGAAGCAGGAACTCTTTGCATCATATACATTGAAATGATGCAATGGGGCACATTTACTTAGCCGCGATTCACTTAGATTGTGCGCCCCGATTTCCTGCATCTGGTCCGCCGGAGTTCACCTTCTTCCTCTCGGTGCATGTAAGTGCTTGGATTGCGACACAATTTTGAACTTAAATCCTGCGGTTTGTCCGAATCCGTCCGATCATCCAACAGCCTGCCCCCCGATTTGTGTGGCATGAAAGTTGGCGTGTTTGTGCCAAAATCCGATCGCGTGCACCAGAAAAACCCTTTTAAAACCCTGTCCCAGTGGCGCAAATCAGAAATCGTCGGGATGTCCGACAAAAGTGCGGTTCGCAGGGCCCTTAGTAAATGAGCCCCAATGTGTTTTGTCCCTGGCAGTTTGTCAGTCTGTAGCACAGCATTCTTCACATTTTGTAATCATAGACTTACCACAGATAGTTTGCTTTAGCCCTAAGCCTGAATGACCAAATAAGGAGATAACAATTAAATCAGTGTCACATACCGTTTGTTACTCATGAGTATCCCAGGAGTTTGACCTTTAATTTCTTGAACCTGTGCTGCCTGTCATTTCTGATTGAAAGCTGCCTGCCTTGCCTACGAACTGTTACTGACTACCCGCCTTGCCTATCCCCCTGGTATCAGGTACCAGTCTCTCTGTGCCCACTGGGCCAGCTGCTATCCATACTGGCACCTGAGAGCTAGGGGCCTTGCGATCTCTCTGCAGCAAAGTCCAGATATGGGCCTTCCCCTACTACCTGGCAGCCACCCATGCTAGGCTCTTAAAATTCTTTTGTCACAAAGACTCGAGGGCTTGGGTCTCATTGGCACAGGGGATGCCCTCCCCTATGGTGACAGGTAATATAACATGCAGTTGATTTATGGGTATGTAAGGGAAACAATTGTTCACTAAAAAAAAGGGTTTCAGTTAATTAATAGGGCTTTATGGGAACCTGTCATTATCTGCAGGGGCGGACTGGCCATATAAGCCAGTGGGGGAAATCCTGTGTGGGACCGATCTTAAAATAATTAACTATGTACTCACCTTTCCAAAGCTCCCCCGCACCTCTGCTACTTGATACAGACTCTCCAGTAGGTCCGTGTGTTAGTTTGCACAGATCTGCCGTTGCCGACAGGGCTGGATCAAGTAGTGGAGCTGTGAGGTAGCATCAGAAAGGTAAGTACATAGTTTATTATTTTCATGTGCTGTGCAGGTGACTGGCTATATACTGGAGGACTGGCTGGCTATATACTGGAGAGACTGACTGGCTATGTAGGCAGGAAATAGCATAAGCCCAATTGTAACTGACAGCCAGGTTCCGACTTTAATGGTCACTTGAGTGAGACCATTAAGATTCTGTGGTCAAATACAGATGCAACATTATTATATTATAGTAAACCTGACAAACACAAACATTACTGTCTTTGCTTTTGGTGAGCAAGAGTAAGATATCTATGATCAGTATCAGTATCAGCTACAGAATTAAAGGAAAGAAGGAAGGAATGGAATATGCTCCACGGCGAGCATTCACTGATCTCGACACCTGCAGATCCATCAGAAGACATGTCAGGGAAAGTGTTTTTTTTAGTGCACATATGCTTAGGGGATAAAGAATGTCATTGTAAGCAGATTAATCACTAATCTGCCTTTCATTGTTGTCATCATATGATGTTAGGAGACCATTATGACCCAGCTTGACTAAATAGTGTTGAAAAATGTTGCACCTTTAACATGTATATCCAATATTATTGAATAATTTGTACTTTGGAAGCTATTGTTATTAGTAACTAATATGTAAAAGTAGATGAATCATTAATTAGCATCTATTTTGTATGAAAAATATTTCAGATAAACAGTTTGTCAGTTCATTTGTTAGAATAACCTTGAATATACTATGGTATGTAAAGTATGCACATGTCCGCTACTATTTAAATACAATTTATATTTCTTAGACTTCTTAATCTTTTCATATTAATTAAAATAAATGTCAACATGTTGTAGATAAATGAATGCCTAACATTCCCGGATAAAACTAAGCTTTTCTAAGCAAAAAGAATTTTGGTAGGCTACTCTCCCCCCTCTTCCATCTTCAGTAAGGTCTTTATAAAGGGATATTAGTTTCAACCACACAAGACACTACATCTATGTAGCAGGAGAAATTACAAAGCTGGCAAGAGTAAAATTGCAAAACAGTAACAAGTAGTATATAATACAGTACAAATTGTCTCTCTCAGTCTATTGAACAACATTTTCACAGAAAAAGCATTTGGGCAATATTCACACAACCTAGTTAATTCATGAATTTCATGGCATTTTAATCTATTCATCTGTCATGGTCAAGTTTCATCCATGTGGCATTGGTTTTTCACCAACATCATAGAATAGTCTATAAGTAATTAGTGAAAACCAGTTACAACTAGCACATAGCTCTACTTTTTAAAGTACACAAAGTTAATGTTGTGTGAATATGCCCTTGCTCAGTATATTTGCCTCTTGCACAAACGTTTGTAAGAAATTCACAGAAAAAAATTACACCCTTAAAATTTTAGCTTTAATAAATATTATTAAATGTATACTGCTGTGGCATTATACTGACTGATGGAGTATCTCAGTACTCAACAGGTAGACTTAACATTTGAACCGTATTCATGTGAGGACAAAGAACAATGGTGCAAAAAACAAAATATTACCTTAAATGTGTTTCCCCTTTTACTTCAGGGTCTGATCATGGATATATATATATGGGCATGTCAGAATCAAAAATACTGCTTCAACCCTATGTCCAGAACCTCAGATCCTACTTAAAGGATTCAACTCAATTAGATGTTGCAGCACTGTACTCTAACATCCCCCACGACCTTGCGTTAAAAGCAATCAATAAATCTCTTACAGCTGACCCCACTTTACTACCACACCAGACCAATTTTATTACCAACGCTATTTCTTTAATTCTAACTCACAACCTATTTTGAAGACAAACTGTAATGCCAAATTAGTGGCACAGCAATGGGGACTAGATTTGCCCCAAGCTATGCAAATCTGTAAATGGGTCCTCATTAGAGATGAGCGAGCACTAAAATGCTCGAGTGCTCGTTATTCGAGACGAACTTTTCCAGATGCTCGAGTGCTCGTCTCGAATAACGAGCCCCATTGAAGTCAATGGGAGACTCGAGCATTTTTCAAAGGGACCATGGTTCGGGAATAAAATGTGTTAATTAATTGAAAAAGAATGTCTTCTGATAAGTTAGCAGATGTATACAAACATCTGCAATCTATTCTTCACTGTTCCGCGCGTATATTATCTCCCGACAAGTTAGCAGATGTGAAGAACAGTGAAGAATAGGATCATTATTCTTCACTGTCTTTTTCACTTAAATGATCCTGTGGTCACTGTGTTCACTGTTTTTATTCTATTCTTCATTGTTCTTCACTGTGTTTTTTTAATTAAATGCTCGATCTCGAGCAGGGGAAATACTCGTCCGAGCAACGAGCCGTTTCGAGTACCTTAATACTCGAACGAGCATCAAGCTCGGACGAGTATACTCGCTCATCTCTAGTCCTCATACATTCATGACAATCCGTCCTTCCACCAACATATCATTTATTATAAGCAGTATGTTGATGACTTGTTCTTTATTTGGGATGGCAACGAAATTGCAATACAGTCCTTTGTAAAATCAGTTAATTCCAATAACCTAGGTCTTTCCTTATGTCCACCTGGTCCCAACTTTCCATTGATTTTTTTGGCAACCTCTCTTTTTCATGACTCCTCACATATCCTCACTCCAACTACAATCCTCATTCTTTAAAAAACTATTTCAAGCCAAGAAGTACCCAGGTCCTCTAATTTCAGGAGCTTTTGAACCGTCTCTAAAGCAGCCTTAATCCATCCAAACAAGCCTGCCACTACTGCTCAAACAAAACCCAAACTCACTTTCTGACACAGTACCAACCTAAAATCTATTTTACCCCACAGCCTGTTGAAACCCTGCACCCAGCTGTTGCCTTCCTGTTCTTGACCACTGGATATATATAAATGCCAATCCAAACAATGTCTATGTTGTTCGAATATCCTGTAAGGTGTAAACTCCCTTAAAAGCAATGTCACCAGTGAAGTCTTCTTCACCAACACAATATGAAAATATGTTATTTGCTACAGAGCGTCTCTAAACTACCTACTGTAAAAAAATGGGAAAGATTTCTCCAATATTAAGTTAGTTGAAAACTTTTGCTGGTATGTTTTGGGTTTACTTATGAAAAAACAGAATTTTTTTGTAAATTTGGAAAAATTCTCAATTTTCAAATATTCTACTTTTTCAACATATAGTCATAACAGCAAAAATACTTGATAACTAACATTAACCGAATGCCTGCTTTATGTTCAAGGTTTTAATATGCGTCCTCTCTTTTTTAGTAGGTTATGGGGCTTTGAACTTTATGTGTGATTTTTCACATTATGTTGCGCCATTCAGGGCAGATTGTGCATTGTCACTTTTTAATGGCTATACAATCTTTATTTTTTTGGAAATTTGGACAAATAAGATGCACTTAACAAATACTTCATTTCAGTAGATCATTAGCTTATTGATAAGATTATATTAACTCTTGAATGTATGAAGGAAAGGAAAATCAACAATTTTGGTTTCGTTTCTTTTTGTATTTTTTGGAGGGCTGTTCACTGACAATAAAAATACTATATTATCTTTATTCCATAGATCACTACGATTATGGTGATACCTCATTTATATAGATTGTGATATATTTTTACAATTTTACTGAGGAAAAATTAATATAGAGAAAATCTCATTTATTTTTGTATCGCCATCTTTTCGGAGACATAACTTTTATATTTTATTGTTGACATAGCTGAGTTATGGCTTATTTTTTATATGTTGAGTTGTCCTTTTCAGTGGTCCTATTTAGGTGCACTTGTGAAGGGATTTTCTGAAAAATGTACATTTTTGGCAAGTTTTTAGGTTTTTGTTTTAACAGCGTTCACCAAGCATGTCCAAAAATGTTACTGATTTATTGAAACAGATTGTTACAGACACGGAGATATGAAATATGTGGGGGGTTTCTTCATGATTTTGTGTTTTTTTAAAACTTTATTTGGTATGTATAGGGGTCTTTTACTTTATTTGATTAATTCTTTTTATTACAAAATGTTTTTACTCTTCATGCTCAGTGTGCTAGGAGGCAGGACCCGGCTCCCGGACAGGATAGCGCAGCCCCAGGGCACTGGCAGACCCTGGGGCTGCCATCGGAGCAGCGGACCACCGCGGTAAGCATCATGGAGGGGTCCGATCTAGTGCAGAAGACCCTTGCAAGCCGCTGTCAGTTAACATACAGTATATGGACCAGTTCATTATTTTGCATTTTGAATATTGATCCAGAATACATTGTTATCTATGATTTGTCAACAAGCTAACCGCAAAATCCAAGAAAATTCACACCATATCATCTCAGTACATATCAGTATGTGTAAATTATTATTATTATCCTAACTTTAAAAAAATAACGCTATACAAACTATAGAAAAATAACAAATATCTGCATTTAGTCCACATTTTCATCAGTGTCTCGCATAAATGTTTGTATTCCAGCAATTGAATTTACAGAGAAAAAATATAAAGGAAAGATTTGTGCAGTTTTTTAGATCTACTCTTAATATTGGCGTGCAAAATAAATAATAAATGAAACACAGTAGCAGGTGTCCTTAAACCCGGCTCTCACCACCGCTTTGGACGAATCACCTCAGACCTTGATAAAGACACGCAAGTGTTGAAACACGTCGGTCTGTGACGCTTTGTCTGTAAAAACTAATGGACCTTCTGTCACGGCAGGGATTGAATTCAGAAGTTTTTACAAAACTGCCTAACGGCAGTCAAGTTAGGCCCATATCCGGACAGGTGAAGAAGTAAACATAACTTTTATTAAAGATATTAAAATAATTAATAATTAAAATAATAATAATAAAATACTGGTGTTAACCCTTTAACGACTTGGCCTTTTTTAGTTCTTTCACTTCCATTTTTCACTCACCAACTTCAAAAATCTATAACTTTTTTATTTTTCCACATAAAGAGCTGTGTTATGGCTTATTTTCTGCATAACAAATTGCACTTCATAGTGACGGTATTTAATATTCCATGGCGTGTACTGGGAAGCGGGAAAAAAATTCCAAATGCAGTGAAAATGGTGAAAAAACACATTTGCAACGTTTTCTTGTGGGCTTGGATTTTACAGCTTTCACTCTGTGTCCAAAATGACAGGTCTGATTCATTCTTTGGGTCGGTACGATCACGTGGATACCAAATTTGTATAGGTTTTATAATGTTTTCATACATTTAAAAAAATTAAAACCTCCTGTACAGAATATTTTTTTTTTATTTTGCCATCTTCTGGCGCCAATAACTTTTTCATACTTTGGTGTACAGAGCTGTGGGTGGTGTCATTTTTTGCAAATTTTGATGGTGTTTTCATTAATATAATTTTGGGGACTGTGCGACCTTTTGATCACTTTTTATGAATTTTTTATATTTTTCAAAATGGCAAAAAAATGCCATTTTCGACTTTGGACGCTATTTTCCGTTACGGGGTTAAAAGCAGTGAAAAAACTTTATTATATTTTGATAGACCAGGCATCTTCGGACGCGGCGATACCTAATGTGTTTTTATGATTTTTATTGTTTATTTATTTTTATATCAGTTCTAGGGAAAGGGGGGTGATTTGAATTTTTAGGTTTTTTTATTATAATTTTTTTTTTTAACTTTTTTTTATTTTTACTTTTACTATTTTTCAGACTCCCTAGGGTACTCTAACCCTAGGTAGTCTGATTCATCCTATCATATACTGCCATACTACTGTATGGCAGTATATGTGGATTTTACTCCCCATGCATTACAATGTGCAATTAGCGTGTGTTACCGGTAAGCCTTTGCTGCAATATGCAGCAAAGACTTACCGGCCGAGCCCTCTCCATGCACCGGGACCCGGCGCGCGACGTACTAGTAAGGCGTGTGTCGGGAAGGGGTTAAACAATTCCTCAATAATTCAAACTGATGTGGCATAAACCACTGGGTGCAAAGGACTCAAGTGAATTAAGAACACAGTGTGATCTGAGTTGCAGGCAGTTACATGCAGTCAATATTAGATGCATGGGATAGGGAACACGAAAAGAGTGCTGAGCCTCTATAATTGAACTGCTGTTAGTGCAGTAATGGCCAAGTGTAGTAGACTGTCATAAGCAGCGCTGTCAACTTAGGGTAGTGCAGCTTATAATATGTGATGAAGCCCTAGGCTTGAGCCCTGGGCTGAAGAGGCTCAGGTGTGGCCTCAGCTGCCCCTACAGGGGCTGCTATAACAGTAGAACTATGCTATAGTAGGTGCTGGATTCCAAAATCTGACCCTACAGACTGCGATTTATAGGCTTGTAAGGTTTCATATGTTTCTATGTGTCCCTATCGCGGATAATTAATTTAATAGTAATAGCTACTGCCTGTTCATGACTTTGCCACACTGCTAATTATTGACAAACAATAGCCCCCTGACATGTTTCGCCAGTACGACTGGCTTCATCAGGGGTTCGGGCTAATGAGGGGGCAGCTGAGGCAACACCTGAGCCTCTTCATCCCAGGGCTCAAGCCTAGGGCTTCAGTACATATTATAAGCTGCACTACCCTAAGTTGACAGCGCTGCTTAACAGCAGTTTAATTATAGAGGCTCAGCACTCTTTTCGTGTTCCCTATCCCATGCATCTAATATTGACTGCATATAACTGCCTGCGACTCAGATCACACTGTGTTCTTAATTCACTTGAGTCCTTTGCACCTCAGTTTGAATTATTGCGGAATTATTTTAATATCTTTAATAAAAGTAATGTTTTACTTCTTCACCTGTCCGGATATGGGCCTATTTTGTAAAAGCTTTGTCTGTATGTTCCTGATGTGGATTTTAGCTTTCGGAAAATAAAGATTGCATTTTATATCACAGAAATACGCTGTACTGGACCTGTGATTCTCTCCAAAATAAATAATGTCATGTAAAAATGACCTCATAAAGTAACTTGTTTAAATCTTGTCCAAAAATGTAAAATTCTATCATAATAAATTTTGCAATACATGCCACTACAGAAAAATTCTTTTCTTATCAAACTACTCTTCACCTCTTCTCATAACACTCAACTAACTGGTAAGTATTATTATCAAGAAGGATTATCAGCTCACATAGGAATGCCGCTACTGCTGCTACTTATAGGTATATATTCAGAGAAGTGCAGATAATTGCTGCAGAGAGTAGGCAATGTGTGCTGTGTATTGGAGGATGTACCGGACTGAAAGGCCCTGGGCCCTGGAAAGGCCCTGGGTACCAAATAGTTTTGCCACTCATGACTACTATTATAACCACTATGTTGTACAGATGTCATAGAATCTAGCACTATGAAATATTTCTTCTTTAATTCTCAATCATATTAAAATATTATACAGCATTTTTTGTTCCATGGGTAACAGCCTAACATTTCAAGTATCTCTACTCTTCATCATCTACTACTCATAATCTCACCCATTTTAAAACAATTTGGAAACAATTAGAACCACTATAAACCACTACATAGTGACTCAACTATTTGGCAATTTAGGTTTCTTTAGATCTAGGAGAGTATATAGCACTAAATTTGCTTTTTTGTTTTGAATACTTTGAGACACAAGAGCAAAGTTTAGAGTAAATTTCCCTTTCATCAGTAGGTACAGGTGTAATTGTAATGACCATTATGCACCCTCACACCCTGTTACTCATATTTGTTATCAAATAGTCCAGTCTGAATTAATGTATATATAAATAAATGTTAGCTACCTTTTAAAGCACTTATGTGGAAAATGAAACCATCCAGAATTAAACTGTGTTACCTACAAAGAATTTTATAAGATTTTTGAAGCTTGACTATACAATGCCCATATTAGAGTTTTTTTGGTCTCATAGATGTTTTGGGTGAAAATTTGGTGGTTGAATTGAAGCAAGTATGTTTATGATAAGGCAGACACTACATACTTATGGGTTTCCTTGATGTGGTGGAGAGTAGCTCACTCTCTTCTTTGCTCCTAGTATTAGAACCTTGTGGAGTTGCGTGTTTCTGTGACCGAGCCAGAGAGCCACAGTGCATAACATTGGGGATGTCCCATATTGTGTCGTATTATGGTGGTGGCTGCTGCGCTTTCAATGGAGAGGGCTCCTCACCCCTCCTCCTCCTGGGCTTTTTAATTGTGGTGGGGGTATTACTAAAATACAATATATAAAACATTGTGCAGCGTTTATCAATTGTGGCAGAGGGAGCGTTTTTTTGGCATACGATTTGTGCTATAATTTACACAAAGGAACAAGGGGTTAATTAATTGACACATGGCCAAAACAGTTAGAACTGTCTCCACATTCATGATGGAAAAATAGAGCTGTCTAGACTAGCTTTTTGCAGCTCTAAGCGAGCACCAAAAACAGTGTTGGGAAACTAGGAATGGGAATCCATCAGAATCCATCAGAAAACGGTCAGAAAGTCAATAATAAATGCCTCCCATTATGACTGAATAAATAAATAAATGCTATAACAGATTTGAAGTTGCAGCATAGTATTAAAACAAAACAAGGACATTCTAAAATCCAATATGTATTTAATATATTTAAATATTTAAACTATTTATATTTTTTAATATTTAAACTATTTTGGAGCAATTTAGAAAATGTCCATATTAAATGAATCAATAAAAATGTTTTATGAAGACTCCTCATCTCTAAATTAAGTGCTGATGAAATTCCAAGTGCCTGTGAACATTAGCAGACTTCTGGTTCTCCTCCGTTTGACAGATTTAGCTTCAGTATGTATATCTGATCATTTATATTACAGAAAAATCTATAAAAACAACATACTGCTACACCTTGTATTTAGTCTCTGGGTACATTCATATTTTTCAGTTAAGTTGCATTTTTTTTTTACCTAAATGGGTGTAAAATCAAACTAAAATGTTGTGGTTTCACTCTAATTTGACAAAAAAAAATTCAAATTGGCCATGATTTAATGGTAATTATTGGACTAAAGGGAGTCCACTGTTTACTATCCTCACCTTCACTGCATTGAGATGGTGCCCTTCCCAGCAGTATCCAATGTGTGCCTATTTTTTTTTTAAATCATATATATTTTTATTCAATATATTTTTATTGAATGTCATTTAGTTCTTTTTCTCATTCCCCATATGTTTTCGTACTCTTACATGCTCTTACATTTCATATAGACATTTAGCAGCAATCAGCTTCCATGCTTGATATAAAGCTCGTTGAATATTACATTAAATATACTCGTTAACTTGGAGATCTTCCATATAACCTAATATAAAATATATTGGCTGATAGGGATACCCTAGTAAGATATTCTTAGTCAGCATTTAAGACATCATTAGGTAACAGACCTTCAAAATTACAAAGGAATCAAAGGTGTCTTTGCATAAAGTGTATCATGAAACAGCACAAACACTAGTTTGCAATCTTAACTATAAAAAGTATGTAGCAACCCACCTGTATCAACATAAGGGGGGATATTTAAGAAGGACTAAATATTCCTAATGCAATGTGTAACAACACACTAAAAAATAAACATATCTTTTCAGGGAAGATTAGTTCAGTACAAACCATTGTTAAGACTACGTATGGTATCCGCCTATTCTAATGTGTATAAAAGACAACTATCTGTTCAAATAAAGTGTGCTTTTTGCTCAGACTAACTTTGAGTCTGTGTTGATTGCATGTTGCTTGTTAGCTCCCAGAACCATTTAATAATTCTGCTTCCATCCAATATACTCACTGCACTGGTCGACTTGAGACCAGAACCAACATGGCAATGCCGAGACAGAGATTTGAAACACTGCCATGCCAAAACCTGGGCTGAGGCACACAAGTCCAATACATATTAATGTGATCTGCGGGTTCTAAATGGACACTCAGCATTAGATCTCGGCCCAATCAGATGAAGAAAAGCAGGCATTCTATACATCTTATGCAATAGGTAAACCCTAGGGACTGTCTCCAAATTAGCATCCATTGCTCCTCCGAAATTGAACCTATATCAGTTTCCCATTTCTGTTAATGAGTCAACGGGAATTGCTTAAGGTATTCACTCAACAGGAAACTATACAGCATGGAGATAAGCTCAGACATGGGTCCCTGAGTAGTCAATAGTTTTATTGCCACAGATGAGATCACAGCCAAGTCTACGGACTCTGCCTATGTCTGCCATGCATGCATCTCGCAGTTGCAAATATTTATAAAATTGGCTATGTGGCAGCTGAAACACAATCTAGATTTCTGCATAAGTTTTAAAATCTCCAGCGCTCTGCAACTGTGCTATATAAGCTATCTCCCACTCTCCCAGGAACTGAACCCCTCCATAGAAATCTGGCAGGTGTGGAACCTTGAGTAAGTATGCCAGATAGCCGCATGAAACTCATTGTTTTTTTACCCCGTTCATCCGAACATACACTATGTTGGTGTTGAGACGTTTTATGCTGAAAGAAGAGAATGGAATAAATTTGATTACACTGGTAGTTCCATTGTCAGAGCTGGATTAAAGAGACTCTTTCTCTACTCTATCCGTTTAGGCTAATGTGGCTACACTGCAGCCCAGAATTCGTCCACAAAGTTGCAGGTAAGAAGAAAACACACTTGCATTCCTGATAAAAGTTTTTGTTTCATACCATTCCCCCATTATATATAACTAAGTTATGGCATTCTTACTCAAACTCTTACTGAAACGTGGAAGGGTTTTGTTATTATACTGCTAATACACTGACGCACATATTAAAACCATCTAAAAGTGATCTTTGATCTCATTAGCTTGGTTCATGGATGTATAGTCTAACGCTTTGTAAAGGAGTGCATAATATATCTACGTGAAGCATAGTGTAATTTTTATCAAATCTTTGGTGCATTCCGCAGATTTACCTTTCCCTCTGCTGCATATTTTTAATGAATATACTCATGTGGGGTACGTATGAACTCCTCACATCTTACTGATTTTAGAAAAGTACATTTTCTTTATATACAGACAGTCCTAAACTTTAAAACAAACTTATAGGCGACCCCTAGTTACAACGGACATTGGTGCTCACTATGACCTCTGGTGAAGTTTTCTGGATCCTTTACTTTAGTCCCATGCTGCTACGATAATAATAATTCCTTTATTTATATAGTGTCAACATATTCTGCAGCGCTACACAGAGCTTGCCAAATCAGTCCAATGATCAACTGTAAGGTGTCTGCAGTGAAACTTTATTGTTAATAATTTAATTGTTAATTTTATTGTTAGTATCCAGTTGTCACAGGTTCCAAAAATAATTTGGCTGGAGTTGCACACTAAATATACCTGTTCCGACTTACATACAAATTCAACTTAAAGAGGTTTGCCCATGAAAGAAAATTCTCTAATTATAACCCCATAGGGATGTTTACACAATAAAGTGTGGTCGAGAACTCTCTAAGCAAACACTTTGTGATCCCTGTGTGCTGACAATGTGGTTACATTTTATTATTATTATTCACTTATACAGCACTATTAATTACATGCTGCTGTACAACCAGTAAGGGTTTCACATAGAATTACATTAAGACAAGAACAAATGCAAGTACAAATACAAAACTACAGTGATCAGGAGACAAGTGGAAGGAGGACCCTGCCTGTGTGGGCTCACCATCTATATGGGAGGGAAGATGGAAGGTGAGGGAGCAAAGCAGTTGAGTTATTGCGTATTGTAGGCAATCCTGAACATATCGGTTTTCAGATTAAATTTGAAGATATGAATAGTGGGGGACAGTCTAAATGATTTTGCTATAGAGTTCCAAAGTATGGCAAAATCACGGGAGAAGTCCTGGATACCGTTGTGAGAAGAGCAGATGGTAATAGAGTGAAGCTAAAGGTCCTGTGAGAAAGGGAGATTATGTGTGGGATGGTATTGGCGGATGATTTCAGAGATATATGGAAGAGACAGGTTGTAGACAGCTTTGTAAGTCATGTTAAGTATTTTAAATTGAATTCGCTGTGCAGTGGGTAACCAGTGGAGAGACTAACAGAGAGAAAAGACAGAGTAGAAATGAGGGGACAGATGGATTGGCCAGACAACAGAGTTTAGTATGGATTGTTGTTTGTAGACTCTGAATTGAGGAAGGGTCAGATGTGAGATATGTTCTTGGGATGAATGTGGCAGGTACGGTCTGTAAAACTTAAAGGATAAGCCAGAGTCAAAGATTACTCCAACGCAGCAGACTTTGTGCACTAGGTAGGGCGTGGAGTCATGAATTGTGACAGTAAGGTCTGGTGGGAGGGATGTGTTAGGTGGAGGAAAGATTATGTGTTCTGTTTTGTACATGTTAAGTTTTAGAAAATGGAAAGAGAAGAAGGAGGATATAGTTGATAGGCACTCTGGAATTCTGGCTAGAAGACAGGAGATATCTTTGTGTCAACTGCTTAGGAGTGGTATTGGAAGCCACGGGACGTAATTAGATTTTCCAGGGCAGAGGTATAGATAGTGAAGAATAGAAGCTCAGGACAGAAACTTGGGGGATACCAACAGAGAGAGGGCAAGGTGAAGAGGTGGTTTCATAGTTTCATAGTTTATACGGTTGAAAAAAGATACTTGTCCATCAAGTTCAACCAAGGAAGGGTAGGGATTGGATGAGGAAGGGATTTAGGGGAAACAATCCTATATAGCATAACAATCAATGTTATTTAGGTGTAAAAAGGCATCTAGACCCTTCTTGAAGCTCTCCGCTGTCCCTGCTGTGACCAGCGCCTGAGGCAGGCTATTCCACAGATTGACAGTTCTCATAGTAAAAAAGCCCTGTCGCCTCCGGTGATTAAACCTTGGTTTCTGCAAACGGAGACAGTGCCCCCTCGTCTTTTGATTTGATTTAATCTGAAACAACTTACCACTATATTTTTTGCATGGACCATTCATATATTTATATAAATTAATCATGTCCCCTCGTAGTCGTCTCTTTTCCAGACTAAATAAATCTAGTTGTTTTAATCTTTCCTCATAACTAAGACCCTCCATACCCCTTATCAGTTTTGTGGCGCTACGTTGAACCCGCTCCAGCTCCAGGGCATCCTTTTTATGGACCGGTGCCCAGAACTGGACAGCATATTCCAGGTGTGGCCGAACCAGTATAGTGGTAATATTACATCCCTATCACGAGAGTCCATACCACTTTTGATACATGACAGCTAGCTTTAGAGGCAGCTGATTGACATTGCATGCTGTTATTCAATTTATGATCTACTAGTACCCCCAGGTCCTTCTCAACAAGGGACTTTCCCAGATTTACTCCCCCAAGGACATATTTTGCCTTTGGATCATTGGCCCCCAGGTGCATAACATTACATGTATCCACATTAAACCTCATTTGCCAAGTGGATGACCAAACATTCAGTTTGTCCAAGTCACCCTGCAGCCTATGAACATCCTCCATAGACTGTATTACACTACACAGTTTGGTGTCATCTGCAAAAATAGACACAGTGCTATTAATTCCTACCTCTATATCATTAATAAATATATTAAATAGTAGTGGGCCAAGCACAGAACCCTGAGGTACACCACTCATAACTGGTGACCATTCCGAGTAGGAATCATTGACCACAACTCTCTGGATACGATCCTTCAGCCAGTTTTCAATCCAATTGCAAATGATTTCTGCCAAACCAATAGCCCTAATTTTACCCATCAGGCGTCTATGAGGGACAGTGTCAAATGCCTTTGCAAAGTCCAAGAACACAATATCCACAGCTGCTCCTCCATCCAGGCACCTGCTCACCTCTTCATAGAAGCAGATAAGGTTAGTTTGACAACTTCTATTCTTAGTAAACCCATGCTGGCTATCACTTATTATTCTATTTGATGTCACATACTCTAGTATGTAGTCTTTTATTAACCCTTCCAACACTTTCCCCACAATGGAAGTTAAGCTTACAGGCCTGTAATTGCCTGGCGAAGTTCTAGAGCCCTTTTTATATATTGGCACCACATTTGCCTTGCGCCAGTCACTTGGCACCACACCAGACATTACGGAATCCCTGAAGATTTTAGACAGTGGTACAGCAATAACAGAACTGAGTTCTTTAAGAATTCTGGGGTGTAACCCATCTGGTCCAGGAGCTTTGTACACATTGATTTTATTGAGCTTAGATTGGATAATGCCTACATTCAACCAGTCTACTATATTACAGGGTGCATGACCCGCACTGGCACCACCCAAGTCAGAAGTTCTCTCTTCTATTGTATAAACGGAGCTAAAAAACCGATTAAGTATCTCCGCCTTCTCTTGGTCTCCAGTCACCGATGCCCCATTTTCAGAATAAAGGGGTCCAACCTGTTGTGACCCATTTTTTTTTGCATTGATATACCTAAAAAATTTCTTGGGATTTGTTTTGCTATCTTTAGCCACCTGTCTTTCATTTTGTATTTTGGCTGATTTGATTTCCTTTTTACAGATTTTGTTAAGTTTTTTGTAAGTATTGAAAGCCTCAGGTGACCCGTCAGATTTATATTTTTTAAATGCCCTCTTTTTCTCATTAATTGCCCTTTTAACTGTAGCTGTAAGCCACGAGGGGTGTAATCTAGCCCATCTATACTTGTTACTTATTGGAATAAATTTAGAAGTATAAAAACCCAGGATAGATTTGAATTTCTCCAATTTAACATTAGTATCACCATGTGACAGAATCTGATCCCAGTCTATATCCTGTAATGCAGCCCTGAATTTTTGGAAATTAGCCCTCTTAAAATTCAAAGTTTTCGATTTTCCCACCTGTTTCTGCTTTTTAAAGTTTAAGAGGAAAATAATTATATTATGATCGCTGTTCCCAAGGGGTTCCCGGACACTGACATTTTGGACAATCTCCGCATTGTTAGAAATCACAAGATCCAACAATGCGTCACCTCTTGTGGGATCTTCTACAAGCTGCACCATAAAATTATCCTGAAGAATGTTCATAAAATGTCTCCCCTTCACAGATGAAGACGAGCCCTGACCCCAATTTATATTTGGAAAGTTAAAGTCTCCCATTATCACTACGGTCCTCTCCTGTGCAGCCCGCTCCATCTGTTTATATAGGTGACCCTCTATTTCCTCAGAGATGTTAGGGGGTCTA
Organism: Engystomops pustulosus; assembly: GCA_019512145.1. Lineage (NCBI taxonomy): Eukaryota > Metazoa > Chordata > Amphibia > Anura > Leptodactylidae > Engystomops > Engystomops pustulosus. The sequence continues at coordinate 122,846,940 of CM033642.1, read as the reverse complement.
TATATTACACCAAAAATAATTTTCTCAAAGCTCTCTTGGCTTTGAATTTCAACCCACAAAGTTTCAGCCTCCTCACACTCTGAGACCACTGATTCATTCACAATCGCTTTTAAGTCTCTTCTAACATACAGACATACACCACCTCCCCTCCTATTTGCCCTGTCTTTCCGAAAGAGTGTAAAACCTTGAATATTAACGCCCCAATCATGCGATGCATCAAGCCATGTCTCTGCTACACCAACAACATCTAACTGTTCCTCTAATATCAGAGCCTCAAGCTCGCCCATTTTGCCTGTGATACTTCTGGCATTTGTGAACATACAATTTAATTTTCCACAGTTATTTATCTGATTTAAAGTAATTTTTCTGGCACATTTATCCTCACCACTGTTCTGCAACTTGTGGATCTCCTTATCCACTGTCTTAGGCCCCCATACACCGCCCACATCACCACCCACCAACATAACCTGCCCCCTCACTGACCTGTCTACCCCTTCAGTGTCTTCCTTTTCCTCCTCCCCCGATCCTAGTTTAAATACTCCGCCACCCCTGCTAGGATCTTCTCCCCCAGCACAGCAGCCCCCCTTCCATTTAGGTGCAAGTTATCTGCGGAAAACAGCTTGCACCCCAGTGAAAAGTTAGCCCAATGCTCTAGGAACCCAAATCCCTCTGCTCTACACCAGGATCTGAGCCATGCATTTAACTCCCTGAGCTCCCACTGTCTGCTCTGTGTAGCGCATGGCACAGGTAGAATTCCGGAGAATACTACCTTGGAGGTCCTTTCCTTAAGCTTTGAACCTAATTCTTTAAAATTATTCTTCAGGCTCCTCCATCTACCATCTATTCTGTCATTGGTACCAACATGGTCCACGACAGCTGGGTCATCCCCAGCCCCTCCCAGTAATTTATCCACCCTTTCCACCACATGCCGAACCCTGGCACCAGGGAGACAGCAAACCATTCGGTTGAGGCGGTCTTGGCGACAAATTATTCTATCCGTCTTCCTTATTATAGAGTCCCCTACAACCACTAGCTGCCTTGCCTTAGCCTTGGTGGTGTGGGAGTGATAGCCACTGAATGTCCAGTTGGAGAGGTATGAGGAGATCTGACACATAGAACAAGAGAGATGATGAGATCCATGAGATGGATATAAAACACAATAACATTGTGCTAACTCAGCTATAACAGAAACAGTTAGCTCTTCTATATGCCCCCCCCCCTCCCTGGATAAAAACCTTATCTTGCTTGTAGCTTGTAGAGTAGGTCTCTGTGAGTGCCTATGGGAGCTCATCTTGAAATGGAGGGGGAGGGGCAAAGCTCACACTGAATGGAGCAGACAGGAGAAGCAATTCATGAGAAGAATTTGTCTTGTCCGACCATAAATATCAGAAGATTTATGGTCGGATCCCTGCACAACTGATATTGTATACCCCGGGACTGATAGAGATGGGTTTGAATTATATCTGTTATATCTGCTGTATTTTGTTAATAATAGTGAATTAGAGAATGTGTTAATTTGTTATCCTGAGTGACATATATACGTGTATAAGCTGGGCTGGCTGTATACTACATGGTGCTGGATGGCTGTATACTACATGGGGTTGACTGGCTGTATACTACATGGGGCTGGCTGGCTGTGTACTACATGGGGCTGGCTGTATAGTTCATGGGGATGGATGGCTGTATACTACATGGGGCTGGCTGTATACACATGGGGGCTGGCTGGATATTACTGGGGGATGGCTATCTGTATACTACTGGAGGCTTGCTCTGTGCATAGTACTTGGGGCTGACTGGCTGTATACTACTGGGGGATGGCTGGATGTATACTACTTGGGGCTGGCTGTATACTACTGCTGACTGGCTGGCTATATACTACTGGGGGCTGACTATATACTACTAGGGGCTGGCTATATACTACAGGGGTCTGGCTGGCTACATACTAGGAGACTGTGACCAATGCTTTTCCCACCCTGGGCTTATACTCGATTCAATAAGTTTTTGGTGGTAGAGTTAGGGGTCTCGGTTTATACTCGGTTCGACTTATACTCGAGTATATACAGTATATTTAAGAATCTTGTCTTTGTGGAAATACCCCTTTAAGAACAAATCAAAAGAACCTATATTGTACGTAATCTTGGAAGTGTCTGTAGTTTGGATTTGTACATAATTTAGTGTAAATTTGTGATTTTCACATAATTTTTCCATTTTTTTTATATTTTGCTGAAAAGTTGCATGAAACAACATGGTAGGCTGTGTTTTTTGGGAAAAAAGATTCAGATTTTTTACTTTGTGCATTAATTATACTTTTTGTTTCCATGGCCCAAGTGCATAACTTTACAGTCCGGTGGAACATAACCAGTCCTCAGTGAATCTTCAAATATTAAAAATAACGGTCTGTCTATCACGGTACATAGTTCATGCAGAACCCGGGGTGTATGCCATCTGGCCCCGGTGATTTATCTATCTTAGTGGTTGCGAGGCGGCGCCATACCTCTTCCTGGGTTAAACTGTTGACATTCCAAAAAGAATTTACATTATTCCTCATTGTGTCTTCCACCAGGGGATTTTCCTGGGTAAAGACAGTTGAGAAGGCGACATTCAGTAGACTGGCCCTTTTTCTCATCCCCTTCCACCATGACCCCCATGTTATTTCTAAGGGGGCCCACACTCTCTGTTTTTAGTTTCTTATCATTTATATACTTGAAAAATAATTTGGGATTATTTTTGCTCTCTCTGGCAATTTTTCTCTCAGTCTCTATTTTTGCAGCCTTTATCTGCTTTTTACAGGATTTATTTTTTTCTCTATAATCCTGTAATGCCTCATCGCTACCTTCACGTTTTAGCACCTTAAACGCCTTATCTTTCTCGCTTATTGCTTTCCTTACAAGACTAGTTAGCCACATTGGCTTTTTCTTGCTCCTCTTATGCTTTTTCCCATAAGGTATGTGTTTCTCACAGGACTTTTTCAGAATATATGAGAAAAATTCCCATTTGGGGGGGGGGGCTTTTGTCTTTGAGAACATTATCCCAGTCTATGCCTTTAAGGTCTTCCCTTAGTTGCTGAAAATTTGCCCTCCTGAAGTTTAGAGTGTTGGTTGCCCCTTCCCTGATGCTCTTAGTAAACCATAGTACAAAATCAATGATATTATGATCACTATTCCCCAGGTTCCCCCCAACCTGTAGTTTTGATAACCTATCAGGTCTGTTGGTTATGATAAGGTCCAGCAGTACCCCCCTCTTGTTGGCTCCAGGACTATTTGCGACAGGTAATTGTCTTTTGTTGTTGACAAGAACCTGCTACCTTTGAAGGACCTGCATGTTTCTGCCCCCCAGTCAATATCTGGGTAATTGAAGTCCCCCATGATAAGTACTTCACCATGCTTTGAAGCCGCATCCATTTCACTTATCAGCATTTCCTCTGTTGCCTCCATTATATTTGGAGCCTTATAACAAACCCCTAGTAATATTTTATTATTCTTTTTCCCTCCCCTTATCTCCACCCATAGGGACTCCACATTTGCATTTGCGTTACTGATGTCATCTTGCAAGACAGGCTTGAGGCAAGAATTCACATATAAACAAACCCCTCCCCCTTTTTTATTTATACTTCCTTTATACGATCCTTTCTAAAAAGACTATAACCATCTATAGTAACAGCCTAGTCATAGCTACTGTCCAGCCATGTCTCGCTGATACCCACTATATCATATTTCCGCTCCAACATCAAGAGTTCCAGTTCCTCCATTTTGTTTGTGAGGCTTCTGGCATTTGTGTACATGCACTTTATATGGTTTTCCCTGTCCGTATTCCTTTTGTCCTTATTCCCCAATCTCATTCCAGCCCCCCTTCCTCCCCCATGGATTATGACTCTTCCCAGCTCTCTATCTACACTGTCTATTTGCCCTGCACAAGTGTAGTTGCCCTCCCCCCAGGTCTCTAGTTTAAACACTCCTCCAACCTTCTAGCCATTTTTCCCCCAAAACAGCTGCACCCTCCCCATTGAGGTGCAGCCCATCCCTACTGTAGAGCCTGTAGCCGACAGAAAAGTCAGCCCAGTTCTCCATGAACCCAAAACCCTCCTTCCTACACCAACTTTTGAGCCACTTATTTACCTCCCTTGGTTTATCAAGGTTGATTTTGGTGGTAGTTTTCCTCTAAAGGAAATCTACATCTGATTCATACTTCATAAAGCAGTTTCACTGACTGAAATTGCTGTGCACCCCGATGAAGGATCTGGATTTTTAATATTTTTTATGATCTCCTTTTCCTAAAAAATATGTTTTGAAATAACACACCTGGGCTCTGAGTGCTACCTCTGTACTATGATAACCAATTTTCTTGCTGGTGATTTTTTCACTTGTATGAACAAACTGTTTTCAAACAGTTATTCAGGATAAATAATATTTTTCAGTGGCATCTACTACAACAAAATAACTAATACCTGCCACTATCATCACCTCTAATTCAACATGGCTCATTCTGTCATAGCCAGTTTTTGTTTTTTTACAGGAGCTAAGCAGTGAAATTGACATTGAAAGCACCTAATATTGCCCTCAAGCAGCGCATGTACAACAGAGGCTGCTGGTGATGGGAGGAGTCACCCTGGACTATAATTGAAGACAGAGGTAAAAAATATATATATATATAAATATATGTGCACATGCACATATATATACACCCATTTCTTAGTGACATCATTTCCTGTTATGCAAGCTTTTTTCTTTTTATCACAAATTCATATATATATACTATTATAATAGTAAATATATGAATTTGTGCTAAAAAGAAAAAAAGCTTCTATAACTGGAAATGATGTCACTAAGAAATGGGTGTATATATATGTGCATGTGCACACTCTATGTATGCTTGACAAAGATTCATGGTGAATCGAAACGTTGCACTTTTTTCTATGCCTGTGTGAATAAAGGCTTAACCTCTCTTTTTTTGTCTTGGACTATGGATCCTGCACACTAGGACCCTGGACTGCGTGCATCAAACAAAACAGCTTTTGGTAAATACATGGGTTGCTGTCTTTTTTCTTTTTTTGAAGACAGAGGTAGCCATTTGCTTTTTTTACATCAGCTGAGGACACTAATAAAAAATATTTATCTCTTTTAATATTGTGCCTCTGCATTTTTAATATTATTTAAAAAATCTTATATATTACAATATTAACAAATGGTGTGTACTTTGTTAAAATAAAATCTATCCAGGTCAACATCTGCAAAGAGTTTCAAATGTTCTCTCCGTGTTTGTGTGGGTGTTCTCAGGTTTCCTCCCACACATGGTAAGCCCCATTACAGCTCTGTGCAGCGCTGTGGAATCTGTGTGCGCTATATAATTGAAGGAATTATTAATTAATTATTATTATAGCTCTAAAGGGTACAGTGTGTATAGCACAGGCTGAAGTACTGTAGTATTTAAATGCAGCCTTCTTAGCCTGCCATCTATACTGCGTATAGTGATGTATAGCTCTATCCTAACAATAATTACACTATTTATTTCTCGCAAAGCTTCTATTCTCATGCTCTCACTATAATCTACATAACGTGGGAGAAGTAGTACTGTACTATGTAGAAAAAAATAAGAATGTACTGTTAGTACAGTATACATTTTTGTGCTTGACTTTAAATGCATTCACTTTGTACCCTCCACCTTTGGTGTGTCCCTGTTGTATCTACTATGACACCTCTCCTTTGCCCCCCCCCCTCCTCTTATATTCTAAAACCCCTATGTATTACACATTTTAGTTCTGATATAGATTCAAATATCAGTTCAAAATATTAATTGACGGCCTTTCAAAACAAACAACTTGTATCTCTTAAAGTCGATGTTCCATTTATTACAATATTATTACAATATTTTCAATAGACATCATTTTATGGTTAATAAATCATTATTTCTCATAAAGGTTCTATTACAAAAGAATGAAACAGCTTCTCAGTTCTATTGCGATTCTCACTACATTGCATTTTGCACTTGTTCTTTTAGTGTATGTCCATCTATTTACAGTGCAGTAGTGGTCATTACATGCATCTATAAGATTCCAGTCAGACTGTAGAATAGATTTATGAGTATGCATCCTTACATATTTCACGCATAGAATATATACAGTAGAAGTTTATTCAGTCACAGTTCCCTTGCTCATCTGAGCTTACAATCTTATCTTCAATGGGACACAGTGTGAATTGTCCAATGTAGATATTCAGATAAGTAATACATAACATATTTAGTATTGAGGTACTGTAGAAAAAAATCTAAAAATATAATGACCTGAGATTTCTTTTTTTTTCTTAAATACAAATTAAAACCCCTCAAGAGGAAACATTGTAAATCCTTGATTCATAATCATCCTAATGTTTTTTTTAATGCATACATATTTTGTGTACATTTTTAAATAATTTTATAACTCTAGTATGGAAATAACTTAAAATATATTCAAATATACTATTTAATACAATTATTTATTTCTGTTCATTTTTAAATAACTTGTAATAATTACATTTTGATTGTCTACATGGCTTTAATATAGTGTGGAATTTGGAGAGGTCTTATTAAAGGAATAATGTCTTCAGTTGCGTTCTTTTTACTAAGCCATGAACTTGGTGAGGAGCAAATTGTATACAGTATACATTTTTTTAATGCCCAGGCGAAAATCCAATCTGTTTCTAAGAAGCACAAAACACCAGCTCAACATGAGTTGATTCTGTACTACTTTAGGATAATGATGTTAAATAAAACACAAACAATGAAATCAGCAAATATCTTGAAAGAGGCAATATTGTCTCAACCCCAGAAGTGAAGATTTTTCTACCATTCAGTTTTTGAAGAGGTCGGAAATTCTCAACCATTGGGTTCTTATCACCATACTTAAGTGCATAGAAATCTTTCATCTGTAAAATAACAATTAGACTAATTATTGTTTATGAATAAAGTTCCACACAATAAAAGACAAATGCATGCACAGCAAAGCCCTACAAAGCTATTTAAAGTGGGATACATAGCCCCCATGCTGGCAAGTAAGACTGCCTCATAAAAATAAGCTTTTTAAGCCAGACTAAACCTTTTAATTCTTGACCATATCGTTTACCATTTTTGTATATCCCTTATTACACCCCTTGTTCCAAAAGCCATATTTTACAGCTTAGAGTTGTATAAGGGCTTGTTACCTGTGGAACAGCATTGTAACTCCTTATGTCAGCATTTAATATTAATGCAATGTACTGGGAAGCTGAAAAAACAGTCTAAGTTTAGTAAAGGGAGGATGAAGTTTGTAAATGCTTGCAGTACGTGTTTTTTTCATCCAATTGTCCCTTCTTTACACTATGACACTTCTTCTGTGCTTAACTCTTATATACTGAGACCCCCTTGTATTTAATCTGTAGTGCATCTACATTAGATTTTACCTTCAGCATCAAAGAGACTTTTGGCTGTCAAAGAACAATCTGCCTTCCCCTAAGCAGGTCATGGGAATGGTCAATCTTATTCATGTCTATCTATATTTATTAAAGCACTATATAATGCCATTTTCACTCTGGCCACTTAGCATAATAGTATATACATTTTTAAGCTGCAAGTAGGATTTATAGTACAGTGTAGTACAAAACTTAAGTACAGGCGGCCCCTGACTTAAGGACACCCAACTTACTGATGACCCCCTAGTTACAGACAGACCTCTCTGCCTACTGTGACCTCTGGTGAAGCTATGTAAATGCTTTACTTTGGTCCCAGGCTTCAATGATCAGCTGTAAGGTGTCTGTAATGAAGTTTTAATTATAAATCAAGCTCCCATGACAGCACAAAATTTAAAAAATCCAATTGTCACTGGGACAATAAAAAAATGTTGTCTTCCTTTTAAATGGCGAACTCTTCAGGACATTTAGCCATAAGGGGGGGACTCTTCTGGACATTTTATTGATGATGAGGTACTGCTGTTGGACATTTTATAATCATAGTATATAATCATAGTATATAAGGCTGGAAAAAGACACCTGTCCATCAAGCCCAACCTTTAAGAATTAAAGTTTTTATCCCCATAACCCGTGATATTTTTTCTCTCCAGAAAGGCATCCAGGCCTCTCTTGAACATGTACATAGAGTCCGCCATAACAACCTCCTGCGGCAGAGAGTTCCACAGTCTCACTGCTCTTACAGTAAAGAACCTTTGTCTATGTTGATGGTAGAATCGCCTCTCCTCTAGGCGTAGAGGATGCCCCCTTGTCCTGGTCACAGGCCTAGGTATAAAAAGTTCTTTGGAGAGATCCTTGCACTGTCCGTTCAGGTATTTGTACATTGTAATGAGGTCTCCCCTCAGTCGTCTTTTTTCTAAACTGAATAATCCCAAGTTTTGTAATCTGTCAGTGTATTCTAATCCCCCATTCCCCTAATAATCCTGGTTGCTCTCCTCTGCACCTGTTCCAACTCTACTATATCCTTTCTATAAACTGGTGCCCAAAACTGTACACAATATTCCATGTGTGGCCTGACCAGGGATTTGTATAAGGGCAAAACTATGACTTTATCATGAGAATCTATTCCTTTCTTAATACATTCCATAATTTTATTTGCTTTAGCAGCAGCTGCCTGGCTCTGGTCACTAACATTAAGTTTACCATCCACCAATACCCCCAAGTCCCTTTCAGCTCCAGTTATTAAAGAGTAGTTGCTGCATTTCCTACCCTAGGCTTATGCTCAAGTCAATACATTGGCCCAGTTGTTTTGTGGCACAATTAGGTGTCCTGGCTTATACTCAAGTATATACGGTATACCTATTCAACTTAAGTACAAACCTAAGAACCTGCCTAGTATGTATTTGTAGAAAATGATTTTCAGATAATATTTACCTGATCTTTACTGAGCTCAATTACTTCAGGAAACACAGTCCAAGTAACAGTCTCAGCGCAGTCAGGAGTAGTAAGTGAGCCTTCATATCTGTAGAAAAGTTTTAGACTTTCTTTTTCTGGAATCAAGTCTTGTAGCTTTACTTTAGAGATGGTAGTATTGGTATCTGCAATGCAAAGTTACAAATGTGATCACGTGGCTTTCTGCATAATGACTTAGAAAAATAGAATGAGATTTAATTTGAAGAAGTTATCTCTCAAAATGGACTTATGGGCCCCCTTTTAAGAGAATCTGTCACAGACATACCAGCTGCAATCTTGCATCCTGCATTTATGTGAATGTGGAGATTTAGCTTCCACTTAGAACAGAATTTCTTGTACGAAACTTTAACAAGACCCTTAACAAGTTGTAATATGTACCCTAAGGAGTTTGTACCATTCCATCAAATTATCAAACTGTTCTCATCGCATGATCAAGGAGGGATCATTGATGTAATTTTCTGAGCTTAAGTAGAGCTTAAAGCTCAAAAATATGGTGAACTCCACTATTAAAACGTTATATTTTATTAAATTAATTTTGTTTTGGAAGTGTTTACATAAGTGACAGAACATTAAAAACTGAATTATAAAGAATATTTCCGTTCTTTACTATAAATCTACACTTCTGTTAACTAGGCTGATTAAATAAAGGAAAGGAGATAATAATGATTAATAATTAGAAGAGTAAGCAATGACTGCTTACCACGTTTAGTGCAATGTTGCATTAAAATGTAACTTCACTTTTTTTCTCCCTTTTCTCCTACATTTATGACTGGTTATAAAGAAACTGTCATTCCAATATCACATAGACAATAAAAACTTTAAGAACTCCTTTTATTGTCTATCTCCTTAGAGTTACTTGATTGATGTATCTCTTTACAAAGCTGGATAAGCAAGTGAAATATTCTATAGGTAATTAAGAAGTTACATTTTGGCAGCCATCGGTTTGCTGTGTATGGACTTTGTAACTACTCTAGATAAATTGGTGAGTGCGGAGGAAAAGGAGTGGATAATATAATGCAAAAAATCATGTCATTCATAAAGTACATTACAATGTTTACTATTATCAGCTTCCTTATTAATTTATGACATAAAATAAATAGTTTCAAAACTTTGCTTATGATTGAAACAATAAACACAGTGTATGAAAATTGGTCTTGTCTCTTGAACAACATGTATTCACTCAAATATTATATTGAATAGTAATTTTACAATACCTGTATCAACAACCTTCTTCAAGCCATCAATTATATTTTGGTAATTTTTATTGGAATTACCCTCCTGCAAAGAGAATGGAAATAGTCAATTGCAAAGAATCCTGGTTTGAAGGGACCTAATAGTTTCTCCAAAACACAAGTTGCTACTATAATTTTCCCTCCTTGTCAAAAAATAACTAGTAAACATTAAATGGATTTCTACAAGATCTACACAGACATTACCAATCTAACAATGGAAGGGGTTTATATGGTATTATTAAGTAATTTTATGTTAATTTAATCCACAGATGCAAATTCTTCTTTGCTCCAGAAATTATATCTTTAGGTCAGGTGTCTACTGTAACTCTCAGATACCCATGATACAGACTTCCACACACATCATATTTATTTAGACTGTTGACTATTTCTAAAGTAAAAACTGTTACATTATTTATACTGAGGTTTTAGTTTAGAAAAAAAATGTAATAAGTTAACATATTTTGCCTTAAAAGAGAAACATGACGGCCCCCGGCAGTTCAGGAATCATCACCTTAAAATAGCGCTGAGTGCAACGCGTTCCGGGACTGGCATCTGGTAAACCCTGCTACAATTGTTGGAGAAGCTCATCATCCATGTGAGGTCATGACAGTGTCCTAATTATAAAAGGGGCAAGTTTTGCCACCTTTCCAATTCAATATTTCATTTCAATATCAATGAGGGATAATTTAACGTCTATAACGATTCTGATGTTTTACCTACTTTAATACCTAAATACATTATCTCCTGGGAAGATGGTTTTATGCCCAAGTCAGGGTTATTACAATCTTTGAGATTACTAGGTGAAGCTAGTTCCAAGATCTTGCTGTTCCCCACATTAATTTTATAGCCCAAGAACTCTCCAAAATCTTGTATAGCTGAAAATACACAAGGGAGCTAGCCCACAGGATTCGATAAAAACAATATCACGTCATCTACAAATAACACTATTTGACCATTTTCTCTCTGCATTGAATACCATCATACAAGGGTGTCAGTGCTATATCAAAAAGCAAAGATAATAGACTACATACCTGGTGAGTTGCTTTTAGAATTGGAAAAGGGGTTGATAAAAATCCCTGGGTACTAATTTGGACCATGGGGCCATCATATATACTCGCCAAATACGTAAAGAATCTACCCGTTATTCCCTTATGATGCAGCACCATCCCCAGCCACTGACATCTGACTTTATCAAATGCTTTCTCTGCATCTAAAGCCACCAATATTGTGTTTTGTACTGTCTGAGGATTACGCTGGACCCTATCCAAAACCACAAGCACCTTGCATATGTTAATGACTGCTGAATGCACTTTTACATAGCCCACCTGTGATTTACCTGCCAAATCTAGCTAGTACCTTTGATAACAATTTCATAACCACATCAATTATTAAAATTTTCTTAAAAGAACCTAGAAATATATATTTACCTGGTTTTGGCAATAGATTGTTTTATGCATTTTTGAGTCCCTTCTATGTACACCTGTCTATATGACAAAGTTAAAATATCTCCTCATTTAAGGTACAACTAAATCACACAACCCCTAGTAGAACACGCCAGGGTAGCCATCTGACCCCAGAGATTTACCCCTCGCTAACATTACCTTTAACCTCATCCTCAGATATGATAACACTTATTACTTTGCTCTTTATTTAGCTAAGGTAAATTCACCTTACTGAGAAAGTCTCTTCCTTTTCCCATGTCACATCCTGATATAATTCACTGTAAGAATCTCTGAATAGAGAGTTAATCTCTTGGGGTTGAGCCCTGACTATGCCAGCTGACTAATGCAGTGCTCCCACATGTGGTACCACATGTTTACATTAATTTATTCTTTGCTTCCACATATGTTAGCATACATTTACCTTCAGCTAACTTGGCCAAGCTTTCCTGCCTTGTCAACATATTTATACAGTTTTACTTTCCATTCGGAATGGTAAAACTCCTCACACTGTACCCAATTATCAAATTCCATCTTTGCCAGCAACAAATTCTCTTTCATAGTTTGTATGAAAGTAGAATAGGTTGTGCCTAAATGTTGGCTAAATGTATGTGCCTCTCGCCTTTTTGCCTTTGCATATGATATAACTCCCTCCCTTACCATAATTTTGGCTAAAATGCAGTAGAGGCAAGGGTCATCAATGTATTGTTGGTGCATCTAATTAAATTCAAGCCCCCATCCCTTAAGCGGGGACATAAGCCCTCATCCTTATAGAGAAAACTTAAAAAAAAAAAAAAAAAAGTACATTTCTATTTACCAGTGCATTAGGCTTCTATTGACGCTCTTTACAAGAGAAAATTGTCCTATACACATCCATTGGGGTACATTTACTAAGGGTAGAGCACTGCCCTTTTGTCAGACCATGCACGTTCTTCATGGCTAAAACTGCTTGCACAGGTATTTAAAAAGTGTCTACACTCTAATTGTGTCGCACGCGACCCTCTTGTGGCGCAGCTGCGCTGGCTTCCATGATTTGGACCGAGCTACCCATCTATAGATGCTACCCATCTATAACCATGGATATAAGACAATTCAGCAGTCTAACAATGCTGTAAATTAGCACAATGATATAATGTCCCACCACAAACACTGACTGTATTGGATGCACTGCAAGCAACCGACTACAGCCAAACATATTGATGATTACATGACCTGCCCAGCCAGGTGCAGGACATGTGATATGGATATGTGACCAGTGGCCATCTTCTATCCTGTTTCTCCTCCACAGGGCCAAAGTCGCAGGACCAATTAAAGTAGCATTTTAATTGTTCATTATAATGTATGACCACTACATTTTTTAGCTTATATTTTAATGACTCATTTGAATATGAATTATGCTTATTCCTGGAATACCCCTTTAAGACCTCTTGCACAAAGAAAATTTGTATGCACAGGATCTATTCTATGTCCCTTTTCTCTATTTTGTACAATTTTACGAGAATGTTATGAAACAGTTTGTGATTTCATTTGTAATTATTATTCATATGTAATTCATTATTCATACGTGCAATAGCTTGGTTATTTAAAAGGTATTTCATATTACATTCTTTTAAAATAGATTACTTACTGTAATTTTCTTGGCTGGAATATTGAGCAATAAAAAAACTCTGTCCTATAGTACTAGTATAAGGCTTGACATATCTATAATCTGAATGCAAATGTGTAAACATACCATAATTGTATTTACGGAACTTACTTTTAGGAAGAATCCAAGTACTGCTAAACCTCCACTTTCAGTGCTTCCACCACTAGGTTCTGATCGTTCAATTAGTTTTGAGTGTACTATGTGAAGCTGTGTAAAAAAGATAAATATCTGAATTACTACTGGGAAAATAAAGGCAGACTCCATAGGGGTTCCTTGTAGGATCAAAATTATCATCTATGTACTCCACAGTTTTGTGCCATTCATCTTATTGCTTATATAACAGGATAAGTTAACTCTCTGGCATAACAGCAACATCACATTGATATACCTTTGATTTATTTTTACTATTACTATTTTTAAAATATATGTCTTGCAGAACAAAAATTCTTATTTCTTTCAATTTCAATATATTTTTTTGTTGAATTGCTACTTTCTATGCTGCAGAACCTTTTTATTTTTTCTGTCAAGATTGTGCACACTTTGTATTACTACATGCAATCCCCAGGTTAAGTACAGAATAGGTTTTGTAGGTTTGTTCTTAAATTTGTATGTAAAGTCAGATCACGTATATATATCAGTCTAACTCCAGAAAAAAAAAACATTTTTTTTGCCCCTGTGACAGTTGGATTTTCAAAAATCTGGGAATAAGGATTACAAAGCAGGCACCTTTGATAACTCTTATCATAATAGCTTATCATTGCAGCCTGGAAGTAAAGAACAGTATATTACATTGGTCAGATATCTCTATATGTAACTGTTGTATGTAACTTGGAGTCAATTGTTCTTAAGTCAGGAATTGCCTGAAACATTTTGTGTAAATTAAGTATTTTTGATCATTTAAGCTTTTAAAGTTTTTTTGGTTATAGACAGGAAACAACAATTGATGCACAAAACTTCAGTTTGTCATGGATGTGAATTTCATTGTGATTGTGCAGGGACAAAACAGCCTTTAGGGACACTGATATTGCTGTAGGGACAGTGGAATAGTCTTGTGGTTGGCTTGGTGCTTACTGGGTGCGATCAATCACTGCATCACAGTAGACTCTAAATTCTTACTGCTGTTGTTGAAACTACTGGCTTTGAATTTTGGGGTCTTCGAAATTGTCTGCCTTGTCCCTAGTGCATTGCTGTCAATTGGTACTTCATGATAATGGTACTTGACTTGATTTTTGCACATTACATACATTTGGGGGCAACCCTGAAACGTTGCAATATTTGAATAAACCTCACCTTTGATACTGCAAATTGGAGTGCTGTATCTGAAATGCAATGAATTATCTGCCAGGTTCTAATTGCTAGTGGAACAATAATTTATTGGGGGTTCATTTTCTCATTAAATATATTGAGAGGGTCACCTTTCCCTTTAACTACTTTACTTTTGGGGCTCGAGTTTGGCTACTTTGACATTCACTGTTGTATCTTGTTTGGTGCAAGTTAAAATGAAAGGGGCATTCCCATTTCAACAAGTTACTGTTATTTTCTGAATAACGAAAAGTTATACATTTTTCCAATATACTTTCTTTATCAATTCTTTATTATTTATTTCTAGTGGACATAAATCTGACCATGGTCACACAGGTGCACGGCTCATTATAGTACACAGCTCTGATTACTCTTTGTGATACTAACAAGCCATGCACCTGTATGACCGTGGTCGGATTTCTATACACTGGCATATCTATCTATCCATCTATCCTTTTTTTGTGCACTACTGTAAAATTTCTTACATCTAAAGCAGACTCCAGATCCGCGCCTGCTGATCGGTCAGTGTGCGATCCGGGGGGGTTAACACCAGTGTTTGCAACAAGACTGTGTCATGTTTCTCCTTTTCCTAATTAATAACCTCTGCTTCAAGGTGTTCCTTCCCTGTCTGGACTCGTGAGTTGGAGACGAGTTGGTTTTTTTCTCACTACCTGACATCCACAGCTGTATTTACCTGGGTGCAATTGAAATTTGACTAGCCGTGACAATTGGCTACTTGCAGCAGAGTGGCTACTGGCTACTGAGAGCTATTGGTTGACTATTGGTTACGAAGCACTACATGACTTGGCTCCTGGGGGCTCTGTGACAGGTTACTGTATGCTGCATCTCAATTGGCTACTGGGGGCTATGTGCCTTTTGGCTAATAGGGCTGCATAACTTTTGGCTACTGGGGGCTCCATGTGTGTTTGGATACTGTACATGCATAACTATTGGTTATTAGAGGGAAAAATAGCTTGGCTACTGGGGGCTCCATGTGTGTGCTGCATAACTATTGGCTACTGGGTGGTGAATCTGGTTGCTATGTGTTATGTTGGCTACTGGAGGCTCTGTGGCTATTTGGCTTTGGGGGAAGGGGGGTATTCGACTATTAGCTGTTTAGGGCTGTATGACCATTGGCTACTGTGAGCTCTATGACTATATGCTAATCGAAGCTGATCAACAATTGGTTTGTGGGGGCTCCATGATTTGTCTACTGGAAGATACATGATTATTGGCTACTGTAGGTTCCATGACTACTGGATTTTGGGTGCTGTGTGTCTATAGGCTGCTTGGGGATTCTTGATTATTGGCTATTTGGGGCTACATGACTATTGGGTAAAGAGCACGCCTTTATTATTGGCTAATGGGTCTGTATGCCTATTGGCTACCGGGGCCTCTGTGACTATTCACTACTGGTTGCTTCATGTCTTTTAGCTATTCAGGGCTTTTGACATTTGGCTTCTTGATGCTGCAGGTCTATTGGCAAATGGGAGCTGCATGACTGTTGGCTACTGGAGGCTATGTGGCTATTTGTTTACTTTGTGCTACATAACTTTTGGCTACAACAGGCTCTATGACTGTTTGACTTCTTGGGGTTATGTGACTATTAGCTATTGAAGGCTCCATGACTATTGGCAACTGGGGGCTGTATGTCTACTATTTGCTATATAAGTGTTGGCTATGGGGAGCTATAGGGGGTTCTATGACTGTTTGGCATCTGTAGCTATGTGACTACTAGCTTCAGGGTGCTTTGTGCCTATAGGCTGCTGGTGGCTCAGTGGCTATTAGCTAATGGGAGCTGAATGAAAATAAGCTTCTGGGTGCTCTATGACTTTGCTACTGGGGGATGCATGACTATTGGTTACTGGGGTCTACGTAATTATTGGCATAACGGGGCTGCATGACTATTGGCTTCTGGGGGCACCGTAACTACTGGCTACTGTGACTATTTGCTAGTAGGGGCTGTATGGCTGAATAGGCTACTGGGAGTTCTGTGGTTATATGGTTACTTCACAATACATAACTATTGGCTAGTGGGGGCTACATGACATTGCTACTAGGGGCTCTGTGACAGTTTTCCTTCCAGGGGCTACTTGATGTACTGGTAAATATTGGTTACTTGTGGCTGTATGACTTGGCTACTGGGGTTTTGTGAATTTTGGGGGGAATTGTGACTACTGGTGAAACACAGATTCATTTAGCCTAAAAATAGCACTTCAAATGCCTGATTCATGATGAATAAATTTGGATTGAACCATAGTTTTAAAACCATTAATGAGAGGAGTTCAGCTAAAAGGAGATTCTGGAAATTGCTATGCCCATTTTAAATATGTGCTTGAGTTCCTAACTGCTTATGGATTAAGAACATCACATGTGTAGAGAAAGTTGAAACTGCAGAAAATGTGTAGTATGGTGTATAGGAATAGCTGGATTTAGAGACAAGGAGGCTAAAGCAGGTAATTAGGTAATTTTATATTCAATATATATCATGCTGAAATGTAAAGTTGGCTGTAAAGTTTAGATGCTGAACATGCAACTTACACAACCTTAATAAACGATTGTCAACTTGAAAGAGTCAAATTAGGTAAATTTGTGTGTGACCAGCTTTAGGAAAAGAGATGTGCTAATGGGAGAAAGAAGGCATACTGTATCCTAAATCACCAAATAAGGTTACAATGTGAACAGTCCTGTCTACAGAAACCATTATTTTAACAATATACGGACACCAGAAATAAAAGTGAAATTAAATAGATATGATGGAAATGGAGACATTTAACAAATTAGCTTAGTTTTGTTTTCCATATTTACCAAAAACAGGTATGGCCAAAATCACATATTTACAGATACGGTCAGTGTCACATATTTACAATCATATATACATAAAATAAATTCTATACATTTATCCTTTACATTTACTCATACCTCAAAAGCATATCTTTCTCCATTTAAAGTGTGTTCTGATCCAGGGTTGTCTACAGTGCCCCAGTGAAAATGGATCTGGGAAAATGTATATTTGCCAGAAAGGCCTCCTCCAGAGATCTCTATTGTCGCATGAGCAGGATTTAGCCGAGCTATGAATAAAATTTTAACAAGGCATATAATTATTATATATAAGTGTTATATATACACACCTACATATAATATTATAGGAAATATAAGTTCCTAATATATATATAACATATGCAAATAAGTTTTTCTAGATGGGACAAAGAAAACCACACCATTTTTGCTACCTTTTACATCAATCATGACTTTCCAGAAGCCTAATGACATAATGTGGGATGTAAACCAAACCAGTACATCTATTCCAGAAGGAACAATTTCCCAACTACACACATCTGCATCTGGTTTAGCGGCTTTAGCAGCTTTTGAGAGGCTTCTGACTAGGGTCAAGGAGTAAGAGTTCTCCTTACAGAAAGTTTGTCAATTATGGTCACCTTGCAGTGTGGAGACTTATAGCTTATTGATGCTAGGGGATTCTGAATATTCAATTAAGTTCATGTTAATAGACATATTAAACTTTTTTCCTATCTTTGTAGTTTACCTAGTTTAGGCTACTAATGATACATGCCAGTAATGATGTCAAGAGCAAGCTCTATTTTTATTCACATCTCAATCCTGGCATTTATTTATCACATGATCTATAATGATCAATGTATGATCCAAAAATAAATAAAAAAAAATAATATTATATATATATATATATATATTATATATATATTATTATTTTTTTATTTTTTTATTTTTTTATTTATATACAGGCAGTCCCGGGGTACATACAAGATAGGGTCTGGAGGTGTCTTTTAAGTTGATTTGTATGTAAGTCGAAACTGTATATTTTATAAGGAAGTCTAGACAATTTTTGTCTTTTGCCCCAGTGACAATTGGAGTTTCAAAATTTTTGGTGTAATTGGACCAAGAATTATCAATAAAGCTTTATTACAGACATCTTACAGCTGATCATTGCAGTCTGGGACTATAGTAAAGCATCCAGAGAGCTTCACCAGAGGTCACAGTGGGCAGAGGTGTCCGTCTGTAACTATGGGTTGTCTGTAAGTCGGGTGTCCTTAAGTAGGGGACCGCCTGTATATATATATTAATATATATGTCATTGTACAGATTTGCACTTTATAAAATATAGTCAGGGGCGGACTGGCCATAAGACTCACCGGGAGAAATCCCGGTGGGCCGATTAGTGTAGGGCCGGTCCGGGGCCGGTCTGGGACTGGTGCGGCCGTTGGAAAAATAAAAACACACAAAACTCACCTCTCCGATGCCCAGACGCTGCTCCCCTGCTTGGTCAAGTCCGGCCGCGGTGAAAACAACGTACGCGCCGGCGTCGCACAGACCATGACGTCGGCAAGCGGCTGACATCATGGTCTGTGTGACGCCGGCCCGTACGGAGCTGTCACCGCGGCCGGGACTGGGACAAGCAGGGGAGCAGCGTCGGGGCATCGGAGAGGTGAGTTTTGTGTGCTTTTATTTTTATGCACTGTCTGGCGCTGTGTACTGGGGGCAGGCTGTATACCTGGGGCAGGGGCTGTATACCTGGGGCAGGGGCTGTACACTGGGGCTATGGGCTGGCAGGCTGTATACTGGGGCTATGGGCTGTATACCTGGGGCAGGGGTTGTATACCTGGGGGCAGGGGCTGCCTGGCTGTATACTGGGACTATGGGCTGCCTGGCTGTATACTGGGGCTATGGGCTGCCTGGCTGTATACTGGGGCAGGGGCAGTCTGTCTGTATACTGGGCTATGGCTGTATACTCAGTGGCTATGGCTGCCTGGCTGTATACGGTGACTATGGGCGGCCTGGCTGTATGGGCTATGGCTGCCGTGGCTGTATACTGGGGCTATGGCTGCCTGTCTGTCATGCTGGGGCTATGGGCTGCTGGCTGTATACTTGGGACGTGCGTATACTGGGGCAGTGGCAGTATACTGGGCGGGGCAGTCTGTCTGTTACTGGCGATACATATATATATATATCATAGGATGTTGATGTATACGGCGTGGCCACTGACTGTATCCTGGGGGGGGGGGGTGCTTGCTACTACTATAGTATTTCCTGTACATAGGGGGCAGTATTATAGTAGTTATATTATTGTACATAGGGGGCAGTATTATAGTAGTTATATTCTTGTACATAGGGAGGCAGTATTACAATATATTTTACTTAGGGGCTGTAGTATTATAGTAGTTACATTCTTGTTTATTGGAGAAGGTATTGTAGTATGTTTTTAGTGTACATATATGGCAGTATTAAGTTGTGTGCTCTTAAAATAGAAGTATTATTCCTTTACAAGGAGGCAGTATGAGTCTCTTTCTCTGCGGTGTACATGTTGATTTAGACCATCTATTAACAGTTTGTATGGAGTTTAGTGACTCCACCCACATCACAAGGCCACACCTACTTATTTTGACCCCGCCCACAGAATGGGGCCACTTTTACAGTTTTTTCCAGGGCCACTTTAAATTCCCAGTCCGCCCCTGCACATAGTGTACCTATAAGAATATAAAGAATTCATGTTTTTGACATTAAGGTACAGTATAATTTTAGATGTATTTTTATATATAATTTTTATATACATAGACAGTATATATATATTTATACATGTGTTCTCATACAGCAGGATTACAATATGGTGTTTAAAAAAAAGTGATCTTTATTCCAGGGATGCAACCTTTTTCAAGCACCCACCGAAACGTCCCATCCCTGGAATAAAGATCACCCCGCTTTAAAACCCTATATTGGAGTGCTGCTGCCTTTCCTGAATTATAATTGAATCCCTTGCAACGGGTCTACAGAAACTGCACCCAGCTATATATTTTGTGCTGCCTTGAATTTCCTTGTTTTGTATATATACATCATACATATTTCTACATACATACATATAGCACATACAGTTGGTAATCCATTTTACTGCACAGCTGTTGGGTGACAAAGTGGTAAATAGTTTTTAGTGTGGAAGGCATGGTACCATTGGATTCCTAGACTAGCTTTAATTGTTTTTGTCATAACTATTTAATTCACAAATACTGAATCTAAATTTTCATTATACAGGTTATGTATATATAGTAGAAAATACTTACCTGTATGACCATTATTTATTAATAAAAAATCGATTTCTTTGTCATATCCTTCAAATTCAAATGGTTTCAGACTTGAGTCAAATGTGGCACTACATGTAATAATGTTAACTGGAGACTGTTTTTCATGCCCACAATTTTGAAACTCATCTTTCCATTCACTCGGCCCTTGTGATAAGAAATATAACAGGCTGTTAAATTTTTAATGTTAGGCAAATAATTTTTACACAAACATATGAAACTGCCCGTATGCTACCCATACCATACCATTTTTATATGGGTAGCATAAGGCCACATTCATTCAATGGGCAATACAGCCATCCGTTTAAATGGCTGTATTGTCCACTACCATACCGTGAGCGAGATGTAAAAAAAGTATAGAGCATGTCCTATTTTCTCCAGTATGTCCAGTCAGTATGCCCTGTAGAATTCTATGGGAACATTTACAATACCTATTGCTTACATGCTGCATATGGTTGTACACAGAACCAGTGTATGGTGCATTCTATCAGACAGGCAATAGTCATCCATCGCATGTGGTATGGATACAGTGACATATGGATGAAAAACCTGTATATGCAGATTCATGCGGCACAGAAATACAGGACTGGAGAAATCATACGTTTGTGTGAAAGGGACCCAAGGTTGAAGTTATGTTAAGCATCTTTATTCCAAGTCCATCTATCATACAACAACATACACAAATCTCTGATTACACAGATCTCCAAGGCTGCAGCCAAACACTGCAACTTTGCATGGTGAAAACTGCCAGTAGATTCTATTTAAAATGTCTTTTGGTAAAAGGAAACACAAGATATGACTGTGCATGTAATTTAACAATATGACACAGAAAAATAAACCTCTTCTATGCTATATTGCAAACCAAGCTGCGTCAGAAGTAAAGTCTAACTTTTAAGGTATAAAGTAGAAAACAATTATATATACATTTACATAAACAATGTGAACAGGTAAACTTCCAAACTCCCACTAAAAAGTAAAGGCTACTGTACATTACGCAATACAGTATAAATATGTTCAGCTATTTCTTATTTAACATAAATATATAAAAATATAATGAAGAATTATGAAAATTTTCTTTAAAAAAAACCTGTCTTTGTTGATCATAGCAACCAATCAAAATGCAGCGTTCATTTTTAAATAGAGCAAGAATATAAAGTTACTGAGTTACTGGTAGCCTTAGAAGCCATGCCTTCTGCTGAGTTTATGACCTAATTTGTAGTAAAAGAGCCTTACCTTTGCATTGACCATTTTTATTTTGAACGTCATAGCACCATTCTGCAAGAGAGTAAATTTAAAAACAGGTTATCCAGAACATTTAAAGCTTAACTGTGAGGTTATAATGATTTTACCAAATTATTATATGTGATTGCCACTTTGGAAAGAATAGGGCGAGCAGCACAAAGTAGGCATCGTTCTGTTTGTTTTCAAAGTTATGGCATTTTCTGTTCTGAATGTGTTTGACCAGAAGTGAAGTAGGCGGAGACTAATGTCTGTCAGTCTATGCCCTCAAGCTAAGTGAATTTGCCCACAGATCCCATGATGCCTTGTGTTTTCTCTCAAAGTAATTTAGCATTAAATCCATTTAGTTTCCCTCAAGTAAATCCACTGAACACTGCACAGTGCACATATAGGATGTATATGGCGATCAGCCTGACAGCTTCCATCACATGGAGTAGCAGGGAACATGTAATAAGTGAAATAAATCATTTTCTATGCATATTATTTGTATGAAAACAAAAAGGGCAAGAGACAAAGAATACAGTAGATGTGATTCTTTGTTATTTATATTCATTACACTGGTGAACAAAATTCTGAATTTGGTACAGATTTATTTTGATTAATAAATTAAATATACAAATATACCTATTTTTAAAAGGGTCTCATTTATGCTTAAAATAGGTCATCAATATCATATCAGTGGGGCTTTTATTGCCAACACCCACAGATTTTGATAGCACCAGACTTTTATAGCTTAACCCCTTAAGAACCAGGCCTTTTTTTCATTTTTTCCTCTTTATTTTTCACTCCCCACCTTCAAAAATCTATAACGTTTTTATTTTACCATGTAAAGAGCTGTGTATGGGCTTGTTTTCTGTGTAACAAATTGCACTTCATAGTGATGGTATTTATTATTCCATGCCGTATAATGGGAAGCGGGAAAAAATTCTGAATGCAGTGAAAATTATGAAAAAACGCATTTGCACCATTTCTTGTGGGCTTGGATATTACGGCTTTCACTGTGCACCGCAAATGACAGGTCTACTTCATTCATTGGGTCAGTACAATCACAGGGATACCAAATTTGTATAGGTTTTATAATGTTTTCATACATGTACAAAAATTAAACCTCCTGTACAAAAAAAAATTCTTCAGTTTGCCGTTCTGCTGCTAATAAATGTTTCATACTTCAGTGTACAGAGCTGTGGGTGGTGTAATTTTTTGTTACTTTTTACAATGTTTTCAAATGCTTTTATTTTTAGGACTGTGCAACCTTTTGATCACTTTTTATTGAATTTTCTATAATTATAAATTATAATTTTTTTTTACTTTTTTAATTTTTATTTCTTACTATTTTTCAGACCACCTTGGGTACCTTAACCCTAGGTTGTCTGATTGATCCTACCATATACTTTCATACTACAGTATGGCAGTATATGGGGATTTTGCACATTTATGCAAATCGTACATTGTAATAGATAGCATAAAACATAATAGCCTTGGATCTTTGTGTGACCTGAGGCTGTCATGGCAACAGATCGCCACTCCCTGATGACGTCACAGGGAGCGATTATCGGAACCCAGCTCATTAATGCCACTGGCAGCTTTGCCGGCAGTGATCAAAGGGTTAACACCCACAATAGGTGCTAGCACCGATTGCAGGTGTTAGCGACGGGTTTTTGTTTCATTGTGAAGGAAACACCCAGTGAGTATGAAGAGGGCTCAGCCCGTGATCCCTCTTCATACTCCCCTCTACACAACAAGACATACAGGTACGTCTTTTTGCGCTATGGGGTGAAAGAGAACCTGACAGCGGAAATTTAACTTTAAAACCGCTAGGCTGTATGTTGTAAGGCAACTAAACACCTTTCAGATCATGTTTCTTTCATGATTGCATTGCGGTGGTAAAACTTAACAGTGACGTCAAGCTCTCCCTGAACATCCCCACAGCTGTGATTGATAACTGTGAGTCCAGGAACATCAGTTACCACCTCTCCAAATTTTGGTGCATAGTGTCAGTTACAGCTAAGTGGGCATTCTAAAACATGAAAACTTGACTTCCGTGCTGAGCTGGACTTTATACAACCAATTTACATTTCACAGTAAAGAACTGGTTGCTGTTGCAGATGATCAGTGGGGGTGAAGGATTTTGGAAACTCACCTATCTGATGATGTTTCCTAGGGATTTATCAATAATATCTAGTCCTGGAAAGCCCAAAGCTAGTGTGAAATATTTTAATTTCAATATCTAAAGCAAAATGTGACATATTATGCACTGTAAATGCTGATATAAAGAGGAAGCTTTAATAAAGAATACCGTATTCCCCCTTCAAATCCTTTATTATTTGTGCACCTGTTATTCATAAGACCACTTTCTTATCAGTGCAGCACTTTTTAACTCAAATTCTTAACCCACATCCATGACAATCTCCCGTGATTAGTGTGTGGATGCTATTTGTTTCAGCTTACAGCAAGCAGCAGGAAAATGCTTATCTACTTCCAGCTTCTCGCAGTTTAAAATAGACTATTTACAAAAAGTTAAGCTTGAAACATTATATCCTGGCACATTTTCAAGAACTTTGTTAAAAAAGAGAAGCTTGCTTTCTTTCTCCAAAAGTAGCACAAACCTTTATCATGAAAACAGATATTGTTCTGGGGTCTGATTCAAGCTGAAGTATCTAAGCATTCATTTACAAATGACAAGGGAAAACAGATATATATGCTTTACTCGCTTGTATACAAGATCAGCAGAGATGTTCAGGGTGTTTAGCTAAGATTCTTTCTCTAGATTGCATCAATTTATTTGAAATCACTTACAGTATCTTATTTTATCCATATCTACTATCAATTCTGCACCACTGGATTTAACAACTGAAGTTTGCTTTCTACTTATGATATTGTTAATGGATGCAAAGAACCCAGAGAACCCAATTTGCTTGTTAGCTTCGAACCTGAACCACAAAATTCAGGTTCATCCCATCTCAACTTCCCCCTGCAGTTAATGCTGCAGGCACAGATCGGTGCTGGCACAGATAGTGGGCGTTAACTCTTTAATTCCCAATGGCAAGGTCACCAGCAGCAGTTAAATAGCTGTGGCTGTGCACAGGCACTAACTTGCCGATGGCACTTACTGTTTCCATTTTGGGGGGGATCGTTGCTCACTGATCATAGTATCATAGCCATAGTATCATAGTAAAGACAGACAAAAAGACATAAGTCCATCAAGTCCAACCTTTAAGAATTAAATAAATGTTTTTTCTCCATAACCCGTGAAATTTTTTCTCTCCAGAAAGTCATCCAGGCCTCTCTTGAACATGTACATAGAGTCCACCATAACAACCTCTTGCGGCAGAGAGTTCCATAGTCTCACTGCTCTTACAGTAAAGATCCTTTGTCTATGTTGATGGTAGAATCGCCTCTCCTCTAGATGTAGAGGATGCCCCCTTGTCCCGGTCACAGGCCTAGGTATAAAAAGATCTTTGGAGAGATCCTTGTACTGCCCCTTCAGGTATTTGTACATTGTATTGAGGTCTTCCCTCAGCCGTCTTTTTTCTAAACTGACTAATCCCAAATTTTGTAATCTGTCATTGTATTCTAGTCCCCCCATTCCCCTAATAATCCTGGTTGCTTTCCTCTGCACCCGTTCCGGTTCTACTAAGTCCTTACACTGGTGCCCAAAACTGTACACAATATTCCATGTGTAGTCTGAACAATGATTTGTATAAGGGCAAAATATGTCCTTATCATGAGAATCTATTCCTCTCTTGATACATTCCAAAATTTGATTTGCCTTAGCAGCAGCCACCTGGCTCTGGTCACTAAAATTAAGTTTACCAACTACCAATACCCCCAAGTCCTTTTCAGCTCCAGTTTTACCAAGTAATTGGCTATTTAGAACATAATAATACTTTTTGTAGTATTACAAACTATACATTTGCCTAACTGTACATTTATCTACATTAAACCACATCAACCATTTCTCTGCCCACCCCCAAGCTTTCACAAATCCCTATGCAATGCTTAACTATCGACCTCAGTATTTATTACTTTACACAGCTTAGTATCATCTGCAAATATTGAAACTTGACTGTGCAAACCCACTAAAAGGTCATTAATAAAAATATTAAAAAGAAGTGGCCCCAATACTGACCCCTGTGGCACTCCACTGGTAACATCAACCCAATCTGAGAATGTGCCATTAATGACAACCCTCTGTTTTCTATCACTGAGCTAATTACTTACCCAAATACACAGATTTTCCCCTAGTCCCCTTTATTTAATCAATAGGGTTAACAATATAATAAGTAATGTCTATTATTATAATTTAACTTATTGCCTGATATTTGGAATATTTAAGTATTCCAAGTATCATGCCTGATTTTAAATTAGTGCCCTCATCAATATGTATGACATACACTTATTTTTTTTTCTTCAACTTACTTTTTTATTATTTTTTTTAACAATACAAACATTTGTGTGCAAGCAACATATCACAGAAATACAATATTACAGAAGTGGTATAAGCATATAAAGCATGTCAATAGAAGCAAAGAGGGAGAGACCACGAAGGACCTCTAATCATGACATAAAAGGTAAGAGACAAATCAAGTGTCTTAGCTGCAGATATAATAATAAAGAGCAAGGTCGAACATATTGAGAGTCCCTTATACATTTGTGGTTCAATCGTATGTAGTATTTCCTGTAATATAGACTGTAAAATGGAAGATAAAGGGACCTAGGGTCCTAAAAATTAACATGTCATGGTAAAAACATAACAAAACATATCCATGGATTTCTTTTCAAGTAGGAGTTAACATCAAGGGTTAAAATCTGACCTTTAAGATGTAGGCAGGTTGTCCCCGTTTGTGTCCCAAGGGGACCAAATTCTAAGGCATTGGTCCGTTTTTTCATGTATCAACACTGTCATGTGTTCCAATGTGCGAATGTGCCTGATACGGGAATAAAGATCTAACATAGAGGGTGGTGTAGATTGTCTCCAATGTAGGGAGATCAAGGTCTTAGCAGCACATAAAATATGGAGGAATAGTTTTGTTTGTAATTTCCCCAGGGGTGGGAGCCCCAGCAGGAACATAGTCGGGTCATCAGCTAATCTCACTTCCAGTACCCTTTCTATTAAATCTCGGACCATTGCCCAGAAAGGTTGTATAATCGAACATTCCCAGAAAATATGGTATAAGGTTGCCCCGGGAGCATCACATCTCAAACAGACGTGTGGAATATCCGGGTTTATTTTATGTAAAAGCGCAGGGGTATGGTACCAGTACATTAAGATTTTGTATTGGTTCTCTTTATATATAGTAGACAATGAAGCTTTTGGAGCCTTATCCCATATTTTCTTTCAGTCCGAAATAGACATCCACTTATAATGGCAGCTAGAGTGTATTCTACCTCATTAGTTTACATCTATGATTCATTAATGTTACTGATAAGACTGCAGTACTTAGGTCCATTCTTTAGTAAGAAATTAAAATGAACTGCACTTTAGCCTTAGAACACACATCCAAAACATAAAACACAATGTAGGTGTGCCTAGATAAACACATTACCTTTTAGCATCTGGAAATATTATCACTAATTAACTAGGAAATCGTAAGTGAATTAATGACCTCAGGATTGTAAGATTGTGTAATGTAATTCTGTATTTTTGTGAAACTTTGCTTAGCAGATGACTATATCCACATCCAAACATAAATCAGAATCATTTAATATACGTGGATAAATAAATAGACATTGAATTAATAGACATATTTGAGAGAGATGGATACGCATTTAGCTAGGAATTAAAAGGCTATTCCCATCTGGGCATTCACATTTATTTTAATTCATTTGCCATATGTTAACATTTCTTCAATTGGATGTTATAAAAAAAATGTTCCTGTGTGAAGATAATTTCTAATAAATTAGCCATGTTGTCCCTTAAAGACAAGATAGCTCCTCGGATACGACCACCTTACACTCTGGCAGCGGTGGCCAGGCATGCGCTATTGAGCCGTGCCTGACCACCTGGCTTTGGCAATCATTACCACAGAATGGCTGTGGGACCTGCAGACATAATATATACATTATATATACAAAAACTTTTTGTTTCTTTGTGCAATCACTCCAGCAGAGGTGGTCGTATCCAAGGACACAGTATTGTTTCTAAGGGACATTTTTTTAATAGCATCCAATTGAAGAAATGTTTACATATGACAAATGAATTTAAATAAATGTGAATGGCCAGATGGGAATACCACTTTAACCTCTGTCATATCTGACCTTACGTTGAATGTCTAGAAGAGATTTCAAGTCTTTCTTCTAAATAAAGTTAATAAGCATTAAATAATGTTTAATACAAACTGTACAAAAGATCTATTCAGAAAAGAGCGTGTGTTTTATGCTGGAATTTGTACTCTAGTTTACAACCTTTTTTCTAACATAGTGAATACCGTTAAAGCAATATAACCTTGTGCTGTTTTATTAATATTGATTTGATGGCTAGAGATTAGATGTGACAGGTTTGCTCCAGATAAGCCTTTCAGATCTTTTTCTGTATTCTCTTACCTTAGGGTAAATTTGCTAATTTACCTCAGAAAACAAGGTTCATTATATAAAACACACACCAACACAACACTGTTATTTGTGAAAAAGAATATTGTTTCAATATCAATTGATCAATTTATACATATTGAACTTATTAAAGTATGTAAAATATACAGCACTATATATTAAAATATAATATTAAAGATGTCCAAAACTGTCTGATGTTGCTCATCATCAAGCTTTGTTAAGTGATTTCCAATATTAACATTTTTAAAGATCTTGTGGAGTAAACATAATTAGCTTTGATTAGATTTAATTAGCTTTACAGTGCCTGATTACAAAACAGAAGGTATATCACTTTTTCTGGGGACACACAGGTTCATCAGAGCACGTTGCTTATTAGTTGTAGCCATTGTCGAGTGCCAACTCCTTTTCTACTTATAATTAGAGTTAAATATTTATTTAAAAATATTAATAATTTACATGCAACTATTTCTCAGCAAATTAAAAAAAAAATGTTCATTTATTTGCCCATAGTAACCTAATAGGACTATGATCCTGCAAAATATAATTCAGTTCCTCTACTTCCTCCCATATCTCTGATTTAAGGATATCACTATGTATCATTTCTGCACATTAATGCTGCTACTAAAAATATTTTGTTTGCAACTTTTCTTATTATTGAGAGTGACATTAACATATTTAGAGTAAATGTTCAGATTGTTGGCATTATGTACTAGAAGTTTTCCTGGGGTCAGCCAGGACAATGCTTCTCCCTTCTGTGTTCACAATAAAATATTTTGAACGGATTTGCTCATGTGGGCAAAAAAACAGCACCTGAAGCAAACAAGGCAGAGTTTTTCTATTCTTAGCTCACCATGTGCTTTGTTGTCTTGGGAATTTATGTCATTTGATCTAATAAGACTTATTCTTTTTGATTGGTCACCTTTATTCAAATGCTTTTATTACACTGCTGCACTACAATAGATAGGCATATTTATAAATATTCCTAGATTAAATAGTTTAAAGGAAATCTACCAATAGGATGAAGGATTGTATAGCAAGCACACTTACATGATGATGTGCGCTTGGACTTGATCCTCGTGGTAGATGTCCTTTAACAAAAAATAAGCCAAAAAAGGTAAAAATTTTACAGATGCTACTGATTAATTGCTCATCAGCAAGTGTGACCCCTCTATAAAATCTGAAGTTTAGACAGCTTGGAGCATTACATTGCCTGTTAACACCAAGGAAAAGAGACAGCATGAATGATATTAGAGAAGCAAAATAAGTGTTATATGGTCAATTGTTTCTAAACAATCAGAAATCAACCATTCAACAGTAAGAAAGATTATTAATAACTGGAATACATTCAAGACAGTTGACATTCTTCTTAGCAGTGAGCATCCCAGCAATTTCACTCCATGATCAGAACATGTGATACTCAAATTAATTGCAAAAAAACTAAGAGCTACATTGCAGATGCTACAGGCCTCAGTACGTTAAATGTTCATAACAGTACTATTAAAAAAACTGTTGACTTAATTGGACAGGTTGCCAGGAAAAAGACTTTTCTATCTAAAAAGAACATGTTAGCATGGCTTAAGTTTGCCATAGAACAGATGCTCACAAACTTCAATGAACTTAAGCAATGTTAAAAAAGAAGAGTGGTTAAGTAAAATCTCCAGAATCTTGTGAGAGACAGAAAGTCATACAGTAAATTACTTTAAGTTATTGCTATTATATTTACATCGGTTCCACAAAATACACACATGTTGTGTGTTGTTCATCTGAGGTTATATTTACCTATTTTTTGTTATGCTGTACTCAGGGGTGAATCAAGCCTTTCTGCTGCCCGAGGTGAGCCATACCCCCCCAGTATACAGCCATGTGGAATAAAATGCATACAGCGTACAGCTATGTAGCATAAAATACAGCGTGCCGGCATGTAGTATAAAACTAAAATTGTCATGGTGCAGAAGCCTTGATAAATATCACCAATACTGCATAAACATACAGCATATATACACACACACATACAGTATATACAACATCTACACATATACTGAGTATACATAGAGCAAATACACATATATAAACTGCATAAACAGCAAACATACGTATACCATATACAGAAATATATATATATATATATATATACACACACACACATATATATATATACTGTATATATATCACACACACATATATATATATCACACACACACACATATATACAAACACACACACACACATGTATACATACACTTCACTCACTTATTTCTTCTTTTCTTCGTCTTGGCAGGTTCAGCGTGGGGGTTGGGGGGATGGCGAGTGGTCTGGAACCGGAGCCTGGGCTGGGGAACAGGAGCCGGGGGTGGGGGGAATCGGAGCCGCAGGAGGGGGGGAAATCGGAGGGGGGGGGGAATTGGAGGCGGGGGAGGGAGAGAATCGCAGCGGGGAGCGGAGGGAGTGGAGCGGAGGGAGCGGACTTTCGGCTGGGGCCGGCACGTGCAGGTACATGTGGCAGCCGGCGTGCTTGAAGGTGGTGGGCGGGGGGACGTAAGGGTTGGCGGAGCATATGCCGGCGGGCAGGTAGCTGTGTCGGCCGTCGAGAGGATCAAT
This sequence comes from Engystomops pustulosus, assembly GCA_019512145.1. Taxonomy (NCBI): domain Eukaryota; kingdom Metazoa; phylum Chordata; class Amphibia; order Anura; family Leptodactylidae; genus Engystomops; species Engystomops pustulosus. The sequence continues at coordinate 122,815,944 of CM033642.1, read as the reverse complement.
GTGCCGGCTGGCTTGCTGGGGGATGTGCCTGCTGGCGGTATGCGGGAAGTGCCGCCGGCAGGCAGGTACAGGTGGCAGGCGGGGAAATGTGCAGCAGGAGCTCGACGCCGCCCCTTCGCCCAGCAGGAGGCGAGCCGCCTGAGGCGAGAATCTCAACTCGCCTCATGGCCGGTGCGCCCCTGGCTGTACTATATAAAGTACACTTTCCCCACTTCCTATTATGTACACTGAGCAGACAGAGGAGGGAGAGGGATGATGTGGACTAGAGGAAGGAGACATAGGTACACAGGCACACAGACTGCTGCAGCTACCCCCTCCCCTACTGGGACTCACCACACGCAAAATAAACTATTATAAAGTACTGACAAAGACATTTTTAAAATAAGCATAGCACAGGCTGTTGGAACCTGTCACCAGCTAAAAATGACATTCCTGGTGACAGGTTGGCTTCAAGCCAATTTTGTTACATAAAGGTAATTTGTGATGTTGAAAAGTGATATAGTATCCTACTGTGGCCCATAGATAAAACAATATTGAATGTTGTAAATTTGACTGCTGACAAATAAACTATTATTCATTTTTGAAGACCTGGACATGTTTCGAAGTTTGCCATTCCGAAAATGCAAATACCATGATATTTTGAAATATTTCAAATTTTATAAATTTTTTTTAATTAATATACAATATAGTAAATATCCTCAAGATTAAAACAAATAATATGTTTTGAATGCTATATCAGGATTTTACACCAAGTTTCATTGTAAAATACAGCTACTAAATTTCAGTAAGGAGAGATCATTAGATGTTATTTAACAAAATAGACCCAGGTGTTTTCAAGTTGCAAATAAGAAATTAGACATTCCCATTGATAAATTAGCACAGCCAAGGTTATACTGCAGCTGTTTGGTTTAAAGTTTACTATGAATGTATATTCTTTCAGATAAGACTCTCTAGTACAGCAGTACTTTTATTTTCAGCCTAGATGCTTATTTACTCTAGGCAATTTCTGTCAGAGGAAATCAAGAGAAAATATTACAAAGTATGGCATTGAGGGTATCAATAATCTGTCAATAGGAAAAATAAGAAGAATCCTAAAAAGCAATGTGGTATAGTTGGTAGAAATATATTTAGTATGGTAATCTGCCCCTTGTAAACTATGTGTGAGTGGTCAGATTGAACAATAATTCAGACTAATGGTCTATGGCACGTCCAAGTAACATACAGATTAGGGTTTATTAGGTAAGCAGGTTTGTTAACCCACATACCAACTTCTGCTGATATGGATTTAGATGTGCTCTGATTTCAAGCCAATACATGTATAAATGTATGAATAAATGTGACAATGACAAAAAAATTAGCCTTATGTAAAAATATAGACCTTTAGATCAAGTTATATAATGTAAATGACAACCTATTACGTCTATAGTTTCTAGACACTACAACGCTTTTGGTTATACTTTACGGAGTTCTATATTAATTTTCTCCAAGATAGAAATAACATAATAATAATGTTACAGTATGCAGGTGGTTCATTGATCTGCATCAATTACATTACATTGTGCAATACAAAAATAATAATCAATTTTAGATATAATGTCAGAGAACAGTATTAAAAGAGTTTAGAGGCACTATTTCCAGAATCCTCAAAGTTTTAGCAGCAGTGTAGACTGAAAAAAAATATAATACAATGCAATAATATTTTTGTTTAAGTTGTCAAAACCTCTTTAAGTTTTGCAGAACAAATACTGTTATTCAGCATTTTATCTGCAGCCTTCCTGTGGAAAACTTACACTGATAAATGAAACAAGTAGGACTCTTGAATTTGTCCCCTTGCCCTCATTTTGTGTACAGTGAACAGAATACAAAGCAATTTGTCAACAACATTCAAGGGAGAGAAAAAGAGATGAGAGCTGACTAACCTGCTCCATTAGCTATGATAAGATGCAGAATGAAGGAGAGGAACAAGTAGAAGAACTTCATATCTGCATAAAGTGATGCCTTGAGTCAGGATCAATAGGCACCTTTACACTGGAATCATATCTCAGCAGGGACTTTTATACAGGAGAGGACACATTGCAAGGAAGGTGAACTCCTCCTTTTAACTCCTCCTATTGCTGAGTATCCATTGCTTTCACCAATAAATGTCACTGTTTATCCTTGTACAATGACAGTGATTGTAAATACTTTTATTTCTAGCAGGGGCAAAGAAACTGCATGCTTCTTTATGATGTACATCAGTTCAGAGAAATGTAAAACAAGTCTCACATCAGATCATTGCATTTTTACATGTGAAATAGCAGATTAATATCTAGATTAATAGAAAATGTTAAATTGGAGATACAATTTGGTAGACCAGTAACTGGATACACAGATGGCAAAAAAACATAATTTAGGTAGTAAAGAAAATATAATAATGACAGCTTTAAAACACTCAATGACATTCACAGTGCCCACATAGTCACCACCTCACTTTCTTAACAATGGCAACAACTATGCACCAAATGTCATCCATTAAAATCCCTAAAGCTTCTTCAAAGCACCAACTGACACGCAATGGTTATCAGTGCCTGAGACCAGTTGCACTGAGTATACATGACCCCTTTGAACCTGTGTCAGATGTGTAGACTACCCTCAGATTTGTGTACTAGATGGTGCGGGTACCTTCTTCCACATGGTTTGGGAATGCCCATCCATTCAGGATTATTTGATGGACATGTCTTCTGGGCCTGGTTTCTTCCTTCAGGCTTAATTTGAAATAGATCTTTTTAGTTTACTAATGTTCTTTGGTAGGAAGGGGATTTTGATAAATTGGAAGCCTCTTATGCTCCCCACACTAACTTATAAACTCACTTAAGTGAGAGGGGCTACCCAGACTGCTTCAAGTGTGGAGGAGGAATAGCTCTGCATGTGTATGGTGTGAATGGTTGGATGAGTGCGTGTTCTCCCCGCCATAGGCAAGGGGTACTTCTTTTTGGGACAATTCTCTTTTTCCTATGTTGATGTGTATGTGCTGATTGTCCATCTTTTAGGATTGTATTCTATGGTTCACTGAGGGGGATGTTCTCTATTTGTACTATTTTTGTAATTCTTTTAAAAACTAAAAATAAGGTCTTTAATAAAAAAAAGTGGCAGTCTACATACCGTGTGTTCTACGATCTACAGTCTAAAGACTATGTTCTCCTCACCAGAAATGCTTGCAATGGAATCTGAGGTACATGTACATATTTACTAAGGGTTTTCGGGATTTGCGGCGCTGGGACAGGTATTTAGCAGGGGATTGTGTCGCATGTGTTCAAATTTTGTTGCAGCTGCGCTGGCTTCCATGCAACAGAAATGGGGGGGGGCGGGCCCTCAGACGATCCGATGAATTCGGACAGTGTGTGGGATTTAACTTTCAAATTGGGTCGCAAGACAATGCACTTACATGCACCAGGAAGAAGAAGGTGAATTCCGGCAGACCTGAGCGGCGAAGCGACACATGCAGGATACTGGCCGCACGATCTTTATGAATCGCAGCACAGGGCATTATCATCAGAACAATGCACTTTGGGTGAACTCCTCGGACAGGCAAGTAAATGTGCCACAATGGGGGTCATTTACTAAGGGCCCGATTCGCGTTTTCCTGACGTGTTACCCGAATATTTCCGATTTGCGACGATTTCCCCTGAATTGCCCCGGGATTTGGTGCACGCGATCGGATTGTGGCGCATTGGCCCCGGCATGCACGCGACAGAAATCGGGAGGCGTGGCCGAACGAAAACCCGACGGATTTGCCGCATTTAAAACAAAAAATGTGTCGCGGAGCTTGCACTTGCCTTCACTCAGCCCCGCTCGGTGTATTCCAGTGCGTTCCAGGGAACTTCAGCGCAGCAGCGCCACCTGGTGGACGTCGGATGAACTACCTTAATAAATCCCGTTCGGACCCGAATTCACCGCAGAGAAAGCCCCGCTGGATCGCGAATGGACCGGGTAAGTAAATCTGCCCCAATATGTCCATAATGTGGAGGGGACATGGAAAAACACTGATCTATTTTCCTTGCACAGTGACAAACAAATCCATTGCTAATATTTGGCAGCTGTATGGTTGGCATCAATGGAGAATGGCCTCAATAATTATTTCACACACCACAACTTTCTGTGTGCCCACCATCTTGGAGAGATGTATATTGCAAATTTGTGTCAAACCAGTTTGGGGTGTTTTGTTTTCTCTCTTCTCACTGTTTCACATGTGAAATGTGGATCCCATTGCAATTTCTGCACACACCCATTCTGAAAATTTAGCACATTGATAAATACAGTCCTTAATGAGATAATGTAGTAAGTAGATGTTTTGATGAGAAATACAGGTAGATGCCTATTGATTACGCAATTTTTGTCCTGCTCAATTTATACTGTAGCAGGACAGTGACCCGAAACATACAGCAAATTAGTTGATTTATTTTTGGGTTTTGTTCACTCACTTTGTTAACTTTTTTACTTCAATAAATGCAAACAACACTTCTATGATTCTATTCAGTAATTTGACATACCATCAAATACCATCAAATGACATAGGTTAAATATGTCACATCCTCATGGATTGAATAGCAATTAGTCCTAAGTGTATTCTTTTGCCTGACTTGTTCAGGATTACCTTTGAGCAGAGGGGCCGCACTTAGTTTTTTACAGTTTCTCTGTCAATAAGTACTCCATATGAAAATTATTTATAAAAGTGTTTAAATATTTTTGCACATATTGAATGTTTTTGTTATTTACACGATTCAGTCCTACCTTGTTCAAGATTTAGGATCTTGATTGTCAAGGGCATAATGCTAATACCAGTGTTTGATACAATTACCTTAACTGTCCTATAAAATTTGGTCCTCCCTGTCTTTTTTATGAAATTTATCATTTATCAAAACCAATGCAGTTTGCCTGTGAAATGTGTAGAGTCTGCCAGATCCATGAATTGTGGTGCACGTTCTTCATGAATCTGGCGCCCCATGAACTACTCCAACAGAATGCACCAACTTTATTTGGTACACCTTTAACATAGGGTGTGCGACACAATTCTGTTGGACACTGCATGATAAATCTGGGCCTTTTAGTATTTCTGACTGTTCACTGATACCATTTACTGCATACCTTATACCATACTGTTACAGAATGTATAACTGCTTATGGATTTCTTCAATAAGCAAATTGGTGAAGTAATACAAATGTGATATGAAGGATTAAGGATCAGTTTCCTACCTTAGCCGGACAGGACTGGCAGGACCACCACACCTCATACATTCCTGTGACACTCCTGCGGTTGCTTGGGGGGATGATACAAACTGAAATTGCTGGGTGACCTAACAAACACCCTGATTGCTTATCATGAATGTTTCATATGTACACACAGCTGTGTAGAAGGAAGACCGCTGGACGGTAGCTATGATCATACCATTTGAGCTATAATACTGTGCACAGATATTGTAACGTTTTATATGTTTGTATTTGTTTAGTGTAGTTATTCTATTTATTGTTGGTTTTTTTTCTGTTATTCCAATGAATGCCAGTTTTAGAACCTTATAAGCAGGTATAGAACTGTTTACAGTGTGATCTAAAATCTTGGATGACGTGACTAATAAAGTTGTTTATTAGAGCTCATTGATGTGGTTCTAAATACTTATAAACCCAATATAGTTGTATGTATCCATGTGGTCTAACATATGGATACAAACATCTATATGAAATCGCGTAGCAGTTTTGACCACCACAAAGGGACTGCAGAAATCGAGTATCCAATTGTTATAGCAACACCTTATTCCCTCTACCAAGGTCACGGTGCAATAGTTCTATATAATTGATGAATTGTATATTAGAATAACCCTTAGTTGGTACCAAACATAAGGGGGAGGATATACTATAGAAAATGTAATAAACCTTCATAAATAGAAAAGGTAACCTTTAAAAAGTTCCTACACCATGGGGGGGGGATTCAACAATGTGTCTCAGGTTCCGCCAGCTTCTAGCTGGAAAACAAGTTTTGCTGCGCCAGATTTATCACTGTGATGATTAATTCTGGTGCAGCATTAGACTGTCGCTTCCTACTTAGACATCTTTTGTTGGTCTAAACTGTGCGCAAGAATTTTGGACGCACGGATGATTTATCATAGACCACACCCCTTTCTTTAAAAGTCGGGAAAGTGCCAAAAAAAGGTCTAAAAGCCTTGATAATGAAGTGCAAGGCATTTTGGGCAGTGTTTTTGGCGCAAAACCACCAGAATTGTGGAGCAAGTGTGCAGGATTGTTATAAATTGCCCCCCACCCATATGTCAGAAGAACCTTATTGGTTAAGTATAACCTTACTGATATACAGTATATATGATGCAGAACTGGGAAGTACAAGTGTAAGGAACTATAATGGCTACAGCCTCAATACTAGAGAACTTTGTAGTAGCCTATATCACAGAGCATAAGAGTTTGGACTTTGCTTGTGATACTAAAACTAAAGAAAATGCCTGGGCTTATGTCCACAATCTTTTTGGTGTCATGTTGACATCAATAATAAGTAGTCCCAATAGAAGGGAATGGCAATGGCAGCTCCATATGCTGCATACCTAGCAATGAATTCTAAAATAAATGATCTACAACAGTGTTCGCCAACCTTTTTTCTATCTGAGATTGGCTGCACCAGGGACCGGGGCTGGGTAACCCTCTTACAATGGTCATTGGAAAAAAAAAGTGCCACACAAATACTCAATATCTAACCCCATCCCATATAATTCCCCCCCTGCATTCACCTCTATAAGGCCACTTTCTCTGTAGTCCTCTTTTATTGTCTTGATAAAAAGATGACTACAGAAAAGGGGACATTATTATACCCCTTTCTCCATAGCAACCCCCCCACACACACACACACAATGGGGCAGATTTACTTACACGGTCCATTCGCGATCCAGCGACGCGTTCTCTGCGGTGGATTCGGGTCCGGCTGGGATTCATTAAGGCAGTTCCTCCGCCGTCCATCAGGTGGAGCTGCTGCGCTGAAGTTCCCCGGAAAGCACTTAAGTACACTAGCCTATTCCTACTGAAGGTAAGTGCAAGCTCAGCGACACTTTTTTTAAAAAAATGCGGCGGTTTTTCCGAATCCGTTGGGTTTGTTTGGCCACGCCCCCCGATTTCCGTTGCATGCATGTCAGCGCCGATGCGCCACAATTCGATCGCGTGCGCCAAAATCCCGGGGCAATACAGGGAAAATCGGCACAAATCGGAAATATTTGGGTAACACGTCGGGAAAACGCGAATCCGGCCCTTAGTAAATGACCCCCAATAACTTTAATGTCCCCTTGTCTTTGGACCTTCACTGAAATGTCCCCAGCAGTGCTCCCCCGCCAAATGAAATGTCCCCAGCTGAGCCCCACCAATGCAAGGTCCCCATGAGTCCTCCCCCATTAATGAAATGCACACAATGTGCCCTGAAGTGCTCCCTAATGAAATGCCCTTGCAGTGCTGCCCCCTAATGAAATGTCCCCTGCAATGCTCCCATTAAAGAAATGCCCCTGCAGTGTTCCCCCCTAATGAAATGCTCCCAGCAGTGTTCCCCCCTAATGAAATGCTCCCAGCAGTGTTTCCCCCAAATTAAATGCCCCTAGCAGTGTTTCCCCATATAAAATGTTCCTTAGCAGTGCTCCGCCGTCAAAATGTCCCCAGCAGTGCTCCCCCAACCCAATGAAATGTCCACAGCAATGGCCCATAAAATACAACACTGGCGCTCGGTGCTCTCTTCACCCCACGGCTCCGACATCACCTCCCCTCAGGTTCCGACAGTGGCACGTTTCTGCCGTCTGCCGACACAGCGCTATGATGTAATCAGCCAACGACACAGGTGCAACATAGTGGTGAACGCTGAAGCGCAGAGATGTGCCTCTGCCCGGAACTGAGGGAGATGAATTGGAACAGCGGGGTGAAGAGGAACACCTGACCTAAGTACCAATTTTTTTCCAAGTTGAAGTTTTTGGACCGGGACTGGGTATTCAATGGCCTGGTCTGGGCGACGCCAGCAGTTGGAGACTGCCGATCTAGAGAATATGTTGAAGGTATCTCACGGGAGATACTAAAGTAAAGAAAGATAGAGTTCCTTAGAGAACCAGGTCACCTCTTGGTAATTATTAACAAGGTTATCAATTCCTCAAAAGATGAAATACATAATAAAATACAAGATACCCAAAAGAAAACAGACATGTGAATGTGCACTAGATGAGACCATAGTAGAGATGAGAGATTTGGAAAACAAATTGAGTGTACCTAAACAGGGCAAATCCAACTGACCATGCTACCTGCATAGAGAAAGAGTCTCAGTTACTACCATGATATATCTGTCCTTAAAGAAGACAAGTGAGCAGCTCCTAGTGCTACAACAGGTGTAGCAGTGTTACACTGCTAACGTTATCGGAACACTGCCGTGCTGTACAATAGGAACACCGTGGGCCGTGGTCCAAGGGTTCTGATAACGCTAGCAGTGTAACACTGCTACATCTGTTGTAGCACTAGGAGCTGCTTATTTTAGTACTTTAGGAGCTCCTAGTGCCTTTTTTATAGGTGACAGGTCTTCTTTAAGGGACAAAGAGCAATGGCAAATAAAATAAAATCTCATTTAGAATCAAATTCCAATAGGGAAGGACTTGCGTGGGAGCTAGGCAATGCTAATGACCCATGTTCCAGAGTGTCAATAGCCATAGGGTGAGATATCAGTTCCAACAACTAAGGGTATTGGCAGTGAATAGTGAGTTAGGCAGCAAAATGAGGGACAGTTACTTAACTGATATCCAAGTTGCAAGACATCATTTATAATTTTTCAAGGCTAGAGCCCTGTGCAGGACAAAAAGGGAGGAGGTAGAGTGAGCTCCAGATCAAACATCTCCAACAAGGATCCCATCCAGAAACAAGAGGTAAAATGTATGGTAAGAACATGTAAAAGAAGGATTGTAAAAGTGCATCTCTAGTAATGGAACAGTGTAAAAGATTGGACACAAATTAACCTGCCCGTGTGGAAGTAATTTAAGGCGGTAAGCAATATCACAGAAGAAAAATTCAGCATGTGGAACACCCACTGTACCACCGCAGGCATCACTAAGTTGACACCTGGGAGCAGAATCTAAGCGACACCCAGGTTTTGCACCAGAGCCTGCCGCAAAGCGGTTGATCTTGCTGCGGGTGTATACTCCCAGATCATCCAAAGGCCGACTTTGCGGTGGAGGCAGGTGTAGTAGAGAATAAGGCTTGAAGCGTAGTCGAGGCAGGCTAGAGGTCGGAAAAGGCGGCACAGGATCAAAGTCAGCTGGAGGTCACAACAGGAATTGCAGAATCGCATGCGTAACAACTGGGAAGCTTTCTGTAGGGCTCTAGGTGTAAAGATCCGGCAGGGTATGCAGGACGTATTATACTAAAATGTATACCTAAGGCCTACATCATTATCTCACAATATCATTTCTGGCGTACTCTTAAACATTTTACTAATCGTAATATTCCTTTGTATTGAACTGAATTTGTATTTGCACTTACACAATGTATTATTATTCTATTACCTCTTGTAGATAGATAGAATTACCAGCTTCCAAAGCATACTTCTAGACCCGTTTGCAGGTCAGGAGAAGCCCTCAATGGTATTTTAGATCTAGAAATCCAAAGTTTAGATGTAATATTGGATCAATCTCTGGGATGTTTGGGTCCAGTAGTTAATTTGGAAAGGGCTTGTCTGGAAAACAATTCGTAGACATATGGTATTTTTGAGCAAATAGAGGGCCACTTAAATTATGGTCCTGCAGGTTGTTGAAGGTCTTGCCAAGTAAGAAACGTTTACTGTATATAATATGCATGATATAGCTGAATTATTTTATAGAACACAAGAAAAGTTATGAAATATTGAAATTAATACAAGTAAAATGTACAAAGTAAAAGGAGGAGGAAGTCATCTTCACTGCCTATGCTAGCTTTGTTCTCAACACTATTACTAATGTGATTAGGGATTGTGAGATGAAAGATCCCTGATATTGTAAAGATGGAGACTTGATCCAATGGTATCGTCCTCAAAATGGAGTGAATGTCCATGATAATCCACATGGAGATGTCGAACCATTACCCGTCTCCACCATTAAAAACTTAGGTATTGTGACATCACATCCAAATGTGGGTGCTGCCTACTGCCTTCAGAACACCGTGCCTGTTCCTAAATGACACTCTGTATGTTTCCTATACAATGTCGTTAACGTTTGTAACCCAGAAGAGCATTATTTGATAAAAGGTTGAAGTACATTCCATTGGATACCTAGAGAGAAATATCTACAAAGAAAGAAGACACTTACCTGAGCTGCTGGTGAAGGTCAATGTGTGATTGGAGAAACACTGATGCACAATGAAGAAAAACCGCTACTGGTCGATGCAATGTGTTTAAAGTAGACACCCCTGTTAATTGACTAAACTCGATGTATGGTGGTAATATGACATGTTAAAATGGCAAATTCATCTGCAATGATGACAAACCAACAGCAGTGAAAGAAGAAATTACTCTTGAGCTAATTCTGCTGAGAAGAAGGTGAATCCCTGCTGTTAAAAGGGGAAACTGAAACTTCAACCGCCCTAAACATGGACAATGCTATAGAGGGCCAGCCCTGGACTTGAATATAAAACTTCAGAGAACATTACCAATGAAGACAGCGCATCAAGAATGATGGAGACCAACCTGTCTTGTGTTCCTTACCAAAATGTAGGGACTCTGGCTGTTACATACATATGGATGGGAAAGTACTGTGTGTACAAACTAGAAGTACCTGCAATGGGGATCAATTATTCAAATACCTAACCCAACTTCTGCTTCACTCCTCATTAAGAGTCAAAACCATGAGAACAACTGTAATCACTCCAATTCCACTATACAGAGATGATGAGGGTAATAGACAGTGAACCAATAGCTATTTAAACACTAACTATAAATTTAGAAAGACTTAATATGAAAGGTAGTCATTTAATTCACTTGGTAATGATATTGAAGAGGCAATGCAGCCTAAATAGATTACTACATGAAGGAGACTTTAAACAGCACCAACAAAATCAGGGCAAGAAATCGGGCTGCTTTAATCATATATCATAGTATATAAGGCTGGAAAGAGCGCAAGTCCTCAAGTCCACCATTAAGAATTAAATAAATGTTTATCCCCATAACCCATGATATTTTTTCTCTCCAGAAAGTATCCAGCCTCTCTTGAACATGTACATAGAGTCAGCCCATAACAACCTCCTGCGGCAGAGAGTTCACAGTCTCACTGCCTTACAGTAAAGAACCTTTGTCTATGGTGATGGAATAGTTGCCTCTCCTCTAGGCGTAGAGGATGCCCCCTTGTCCGGTCACAGGCCGAGGTATAAAAGATTTTGGAGAGATCCTTCTACTGTCCGTAGGTATTTGTGTACATTGTAATGAGTCTCCCATCAGTCGTCTTTTTTCTAAACTGAATAATCCCAAATTTTTAATCTGTCAGTGTATTCTAGTTCCCCCATTCCCCTAATAATCCTGGGTGCTCTCCTCTGCACCCGTTCCAGCTCTACTATATCCTTTTTATACACTGGTGCCCAAAACTGTCACAATATTTCCATGGTGGTCTGACCAGGGATTTGTGTATAAGGGCAAAATATGTCTTTATCATGAATCTATTCCTCTCTTGATACATCCCATATTTTATTTGCTTTAGCAGCACCACCTGGCTCTGGTCACTAAAATTAAGTTTACCATCCACCAAACCCCCAAGTCCTTTCAGCTTCAGTTTAGAAGTAATGACCGTTAGAACATAATTAGACTTTTTGTTTCCATGGCCCCAACTGCATAACTTTACATTTATCTACATTTAAACTCATCAACATTTCTCTGCCATCCCCAAAGCTTCACAAATCCCTCTGTAATGTCTAAACTATCGACTCGAGTACTTATTACTTACACAGCCTAGTTCATCTGCTAAATTGAAACTGACTGGTAAACCCACTACAAGGTCATAGTAAAAAAATAAAAAAAGAAGTGGCCCCAATACTGACCCCTGTGGCAACTCCACTGGTAACATCAAACCCAATCTAGAAGTGCCATTAATGACCACCCTTGTTTTCTATACTAAGCCAATTACTTACCAAATACACAGATTTTCTCCTATTCCCAGCAGTATCATTTTATAACAACCTTTTATGTGGCACGGGTTGTCAAATGCCTTTGAGAAGCCAGATATACAACATCCACAGCATCCCCCAGATTCCAGTTTGAACTTACTCCCTGCGTAAACCAATCAGATTAGTCTGACGGACCGTCTCTATAAACCATGATGAGCTGGGTTATAAGGTGTGCAAGTGAGATACTCCAGGATAGCATCTCCAAAAACCCCTCAAATTTCCCACCACAGCAGTTAGACTCACGGTCTGTAGTTTCCAGGATCGCTATTTGATCCTTTGTTTTGGATACCACATTTTGCTATGACGCCATACCGTGGAACATAACCAGTCCTCAGTGAATCTTCAAATATTAAAAATAACGGTCTGTCTATACCGTACATAATTCAGCAGAACCGGGGGTGTATGCATCTGGCCCAGGTGATTTATGTATCTTAGTGGTTGCGAGGCAGCGCCTGTACCTCTTCTGGGTTAAACTGTTGACATTATTAAAAAGAATAACATTTCCTAATTGTGTCTTCCACAGGGGATTTTCCTAGGTAAAGACATGTGAGAAAGGCGACATTCAGTAGATTGGCCCTTTCCTCATATCCTCCACCATGACCCCATGTTATTTTAAGGGGACCCACACTCTCTGTTTTTAGTTTTTATCATTGTAATACTTGAAAAATATTTGGGATTATTTTTGCTTCTCCTGGCAATATTCTCCAGTCTCTATTGCGGCCTTTATGTGCTTTTTACAGGAGTTTTTTCTCTCTATATACCTGAATGCCTTGTCGCTACCTTCTGTTTAGCACCTTAAAGCTTTATCTTTCTCGCTTATTGTTCCTTACAAGAATAGTAGCCACATAGGGTTTTTCTTATATGGATAACTGCTTCATATAAAAAAAAGATTATTATTATTATCAATAAGCAGTTATCCTTTCTGTAACAGTAGCCCTTGGTGGCCAGGGAAAATTCAAGAAATGGCTACACATCATCTAAATAATTGCTTATGTCTTTCTTCAATAACATTGCAATCTATATACTGTATTCAAGGGTGAAGGGTTTTGGGGAGTAAGTATAAATAAGTATTATACTAGAGAATAAATGTGTATACAAACACCCTGACTGCTTATTCAGATTAAAATAATAATATATATATATATATAGATATATTATATATATATATATATATATACATACTCACGGCCCCTTTATTAGGTACACCTGTACACCATATATTATATATATCAAATATATACATACACCTCACCAGCCCTTTATTAGGTACACCTGTCCAACTGGTCGTTAACACTTAATTTCTAATAGCCAATCACATGGCGGCAACTCAGTGTCATTTAGGACTGTAGACTGGTCAAGACAATCTCCTGCAGTTCAAACCGAGCATCAGTAGTGGGGAAGAAAGGGGATTTGAGCCTTTGAAAAGTGGCATGGTTGTTTGTGCCAGAAGGGCTGGTTTGAGTATTTCAGAAACTGCTGATCTACTTGGATTTCACAACCTCTCTAGGGTTTACAGAGTATGTCCGAAAAAGAAAAAACATCCAGTGAGCGGCAGTTCTGTGGGGCGAAATGCTGTTGATGCCAGCAGTGGTCAGAGGAGAATGGGGCAGACTGGTTCGAGCTGATAGAAAGGAACAGTGACTCAAATCGCCACCCGTTACAACCAAGGTTAGGCGAGAAGAGCATCTCTGAACGCATAGTACGTCCAACTTTGAGGCAGATGGTACAGCAGCAGAAGACCACACCGGGTGCCACTGCCTTTCAGCTAAGAAAGGAAACTGGGCTACAACTTTGTACAAGCTCATCGAAATTGGACAGAAGAAGATTGGAAAAAACGTTGCCTGGGTGATGATCTCGATTTATGCGGACATTCAGAGGTTAGGGTCAGAATTGGCGTCACCAACACATGAAAGCATGATCCATCCTGCCTTGTATCAACGGTTCAGGACTGGTGGTGTGGTGTCATGGTGTGGGGAGACAACGCGGCGCACACCTGCAATGTGAGAATCGAATTAAAACATTAAAAACAGTGAACACAGGAGCAATTTAAGTGCAGAACCATTGAAAGAAAACATATTCTTCACATTCCAGATGTTGTTGCACCCTCCTAACTTAGCGGGGACACGCCGCGAACACGCAAAGTGAAAATAGTGTTATTTCAATGTGTTTCTACAAGTTAAAACATCTGCAAACATCTGGAATTTTTTTTTTTGCATGTTTCTTTTACTTTCAGTTTTAGTATACAAAATGCTCGGGTCTCCATTGACTCCAAGGGCTGTTATTCGAGACGAGCACTCGAGCATCTGGAAAAGTTGTCTCGAATAACGAGCACCGAGCATATTTTAGTGCTCGCTCATTTCAGTATAACTCTGTGTTATAATAGAGGGAAACTTTCTTTATACATCTGCTAGGTATACTATATAGTTAACACGGACAACATGTCAACTTTCATAAAAATATGTTTTAGAGGTATTTTTTCATTATGGAAATATTGGACAGTAAGAATTAACAGGAAGTCTCAACAACTACCAGCATCTGCAACTATGTATCACATTATCAATTGGGTATCAGGTCAACATATGCTATTTTTATCAAGCATCCAGGGTTATAACTATAGGATGCAGAAGCAACAAGATACAGCAGGGCCTAATGATGAAAAGGCCTAAACACCTGCCAATTGAAACACCTCTAGTATATTGAAATAGTAGGTGGAGTGTTAAAGAGGTGTTTCTGTGTATACTTCGCGTTCACACTTTATATTTAATGCAATGCCGGAAGGGTATAAAGCAGTTTAATGACTTGAAAACTGCATGATACATTGCCTTAACGAAGGCTCCTAAACTCATAGATCCAATGCAAATGGGACTGGGTAATTTTCTTGGATATTTGTATCCATTGCCTTTTTCTTCTCATAAAATCACTTTTCGACATGTGCTAATGATGCACTGCAACGAGGCTATGGGGTCCAGCAGCCCCCCTATCCGGGGTAATAAACTAGGAGGGCAGAGCCTGCGCAACTCACAGACTCCATGTAGTGGCCCACCTTTCCTTTAAACACCATTATATTGTATACATTAGCATCAAAGGTAGAAGCTTCTGGCTTACAGGCGGATTTTTGTGGTGCTTGAGCTCCACAACAATAAGGTAGGCGCTTGTAGGAACAAAGAAAGAACGGCTTTCATTCAGATTTAAAACTATGACAAGAACAAATAACAAACGGCTTAGTCTACTTAAGCCTGCCTCTCTTGAAACCCTAGCTCCTTACTAAGCTCAAGGAACATGCTGCTGGGGTTCCTCCTGCGCTTGCGTGCTCAGTGAGCTCCAACAAAATTGTCCGTTACTGGATTCAAGTCCAACTTGGGACAGACCAGCTGTCTGTCTCAAACTGTTCCAAATCCTCCTGCTGGCTGCAGGACACACACAGCAACAGGCCGGTGCTGTGAGCTCACCTTTGGAGTTGGCACCAGGGAGGAGTGGTGGCAAGGTCATTTTCAACCCTGGTTGTGGGTCGCTCTTCCAGCGCCCCCTGGTTCACACTCTTACATATCCTCCCCACTCCGTACACCACTTATGGGGTGAGGCACCCGGGGACAGGACGACATGTAGATGGCAAAGTCCCTTTTCACATTACAGGGAACGTCACAGGCCTCATATTTTCACTAACGCGGATTGTAAAAGCCATGACACCGGAGTGCAAATATGCCTTTTCTAACCTTTCATAAGCATTTGCATTTGGCAATATAATTGTATGTTAGACTTACCTGTCTCCGACAAAATCCTGGGGTAGTCACAGGGGCTGGAACTTTGGTTTGGATGCATTTCAAAAAACAAAAGTGGCATTGTTATGTGTACTCAACTCTCAGAAGCTTGGCCCCACCTTGTGCTCCTTGCAGCTCCTCCTCCTGCGTCCTCTCAGAGGTCACAGACGGTCAGCCTGATCCTCAGGGGGGGAGGGAGGGTGTACAGGAGTAAACAGAGACAGCCTGAGTGAAAAGAGACCAAAAAAAAAATATACTAAGAAAAACAAAAGACATGAACAGATAACAAAAACAGGTCACATGTTGTTTTTGAAGTATGCAAAACCAATGCCGGCCCTTGACTCACCCCGGGATTTTGTCCAGGATTTGCAAGAGTAAGTTATAACACACAATAATTATAATTGCATAAGCTTAGGGAAAAGGCCAGAACAAACGGATATTGCACTGCAGGTTGTCATGGACTTTTAACATCTGTCTTAGTGAAAAATGAGGGTCCCTGGTGGACAGGTTCCCTTTAAGTTGACTGTACAATGTCTGTCCACATTTTCTCAATGTAGGCAACATTCTTTCTGGTCCGGTTCATTTCATAGTTCCTGTCATTCTAACTTTCCTGCGTTCTTTAGCATTTTCTGTCTTTGTTGAGGTTCTCAGAGACGCTGAACATTAACAATGGACTTCACCACCATCTTTATTTTTGGTTTGTAAGAAACCGGTTCGTTTCACAATTATACTTTGGTAGAGGACATAGAAACTTACATTTCAAACTGTTTCATATTGAAATCTGGCATCAGGATTTAAAGAGCTGATTTCACCTTTTATTTCAAGTCTAGTTTTTTTTGCCAGCTTTGTGGGATAAACATGGGAGGACCAATATCCACCATGGGATTAGCCATTTTAAGGGCTGTGACCAAACATACCTCTGGTCCAACTCTTAATGACTCTGTACCTTAATGGACTTCAACCGTATTGGGCCAGTTCACGCCACTCATAGTAAGGACATTTATTACTCTCTAAACTTCCTCTAACTGCCTTTAAATCATTGTTTTCCAAAACTATAGGAGGATGGTTGCACCTCCTTCAACCAGCCTGTAGGTTACATTTAATTTTGGCTTCTTAGTTTATTACTATAGCTTTTGTTGTACGAAGGTGGAGTCATGACTTTTCAGCACTTTGATAGCACCAGCGCTAGGACAAGAAGAGGAAGACAACTAAACCTTTACTCGTGTTGGTACAACACCAATCCCCCTTTCTCTTGGTTCCATAGCACCATCTGTGTACGGCTTAGCCTTCATTCCAACTCCAAACTTCTCCAGGACCTCATACCTCTGAGTAATGTTGCTTTCTGCAAGTTTGACTTGCAAATTTTCCTCCAGTTTACTCACTTGTGTTTTTTAATTTAGTAGTTTGACTTTGTAGATCTACAATTTATACATATAAATCAGAATGTTTTTTCTCAAACTGAATCCTGCATGTCCTTCATCTGATGGTTCCAGGTTAGATAGTTTAGTTGTGTCTATTTTATCATAAGCCTCAGTTTTTCCTTTACATTTCGTCACGGCTTCCAGGTCTGTTTCAATATCTCCACGTTCAAAATTAGTCTGTGCAAATTCTGAGAAAGACGGATGACATCTCCATCATTTCTTTGTCTTCTCTTGCATCAGAATAAGACACCCTTTCATTACTGGCATAAAAATGTTTAGCTCCTGCTCCGTCAAGATTTTAGTCTAGATCATACTTTTTTCTTCAACAAAAATGACGCTCTGCTCTGCCATTCCTTTATTCATTATTAATGGGAGCGTCCTTAGTGCATGTGTGGTCCGCTCTGTCTGGGAAAAGTCTCCTTCACAGATTCTAAGGGTGTGTTCACAGTTGCAGTTAAAACTGCATGGCAATCAGCTTTGAAGGTGGTTTTAGGTGCAGTTTTGTCAATTGAACAGGTGAAGACATGAACTGAACGGTGTGAATGAAATTTGTGGAACAGGTTTCCCTTCAAAATGAAATTCACTCGTTCAGTTCATGTCTTTCACCTGTTCAATTGACCAAATCCACCTAAACCACTCCTCAAGCTGATTGCCATGCATGTTTTAACTGCAACGTGTGGAAGTCACCCCCTAATTGTGCATTCTCGCCAGACACTGCTTTCCTCAAGTGTGCAACTTCATTCTCCTTACAATCAATTCAGCTGAGAGGTATTTCATACTTTGTATCTTGAATCTCCGAACTGATTTTGCAAAAAACTCACTTTGCGCACTTTAGCATGTTAGTGCTCTCAGCTCTTCTAGCAATGAAGATCACACCTTAATTTTCAATATGTGTGGCGATATCTCACAACAGTCATCTGTTGCCATGGTGCCTTCCTTTAAATTCTGCAATTGCATCATGCAGCACTTGGCTTTTGTCTCACACTATCTAGAATTTACTGACAGAGAGACATTTCATCATCAAACTCCTACTAGTGACTATAGTCCATTCCAGGCAAACCCAGCACCACATTTTTACCATAAGCAGCATGACTTTTTATGGAGTAAGCTCCTTTTAAGTTCAACATTTTTTTATCAGACGCCCAAGTTACCATTTCCGTTCAGTTATTCTTGCCCATACACACCTAAAAGTTTCATTCTATCTCTGAAGCTGCTGAACCACATTGTTTGGGTCTCATCATGTATTCATCATGACATATATGTGACCACAACAGCAGCAGGGGTTATATTCAATCATTGAAACGAGGTGCTTAATAAAAATTAAATGACTTTCATGTAGTGTATTTGCTTTAGTTGCAGACACAGTTCAGGTTTTGCAACCCTCTGCCTTGAGACTGCTGCAATATGGCCACCGGTTGTCAGCTTTGCTTATTACACAACGAAATGTATTTTTTTGCCCCCATGTGTGAATATCAGCAAAACACAATATTAGAATAACTTTTTTATAAATAGTGTCAGTTTTACTGTTCTTTTGTAGTCAATAGCATTCAACAAAACAATCCCTTCTGTTTCACTACAACAACCAGCATTTTTCGTCTTCACATAATACAGATCATTATAATTAACATTTAGGTCTGGTCAGCCTTACTTTACACAGCAATACTGCAGCGTCAGGATACTGTTTAATTGTTGCCACTAGCAATATAACGCTGTGTGCCACAGCATACACAAAGTTCATTGCCTGGATTCCACTTCCAGAGTTTAAACATCACCAGTTTTTCAAAAACATTTGATGTGGAGTCACTACCCAACCTTGGTTTTGCCTTGCAATACTCCTGCCGTTTCAGCTGTAGGCCACAGTCCACATTACTGCGATTCAGCAAAACACGTTTCTTTGGCCCTTGCGGTGGTCTCTCCATGCCCGCATCGAAGCACCATATGTGGGGTTTGAGGGTAACTTAGCATCAAAGGTAGAAAGCTTCTGGACCTTACAGGCGACTTGTGGTGCTGAGCAACCAAAAACAAAATGTAGGAAGCTTGTAGCAATTCAACAGAATGGCTTTATTCAGTCTTTTTAAAAATATTACAAGAAACAAAAAATAACAAACAAGCTTAGCCTCTACTTAAGGCAATACCTTACTTTTGAACCCTAGCTACTTCTAATTCAAGGAACACTGCTGGGGGTCCTCTTCAGTGCTCTGGCTCTAGTGAACTCCAACAAACATTGTCCTTACTGGATCCAGTTCTTGGTACAGACCACCTGTCTGTTCCAACGGTCCCAAGTCCTCCTGCTGGCTGCAGGATACACAGCACTGGCCGGCTGTGAGCTCGAACCCTCTGGAGTTGGGCCAGGGATGGAGTGGCGTCAACGGATCCTTTAGACACACCTGGTTGTGGGCGCTACGCAGGCCCCCTAGGTTCACACTTTTACAATCACCACACATTGATACTCTCCGAAAACACAGATATTTCATTATACCGTAATAGTCGAGTATAGGGGAACCGCGACGTTAGTGTGTCGCTAGAGGTAGTATAAAGGCCACGACGGTTTTCCCCTAGCAGTGTTTCCCTCTATTAAAATGCCCCCAGCAGTGTTTCCCCCATACAAAATGTCCTCAGCAGTGCTCCGCCGTCATATAATGTCCCCAGCAGTGCTCCCCCAACCCAATGAAATGTCCCCAGAAATGGCCCCATAAAAACAACACTGGCGCCTCCGGTGCTCCTCTTCATCCCACGGCTCCGACATCACCTCCCCTCAGGTTCTGGACAGTGGCACGTTTCTGCCGTCTGCCAGCACACAGCGCTATGATGTAATCAGCCAACGACACAGGTGCAACATAGTGGTGAACGCTGGCAAGCGGCAGAGATGTGCCTCTTTACAATTAAAATACAAAGATACCCAAAAATAAAACAGACATCTGAAATGTGCACTAGATGAGACCAGTAGTGAGAGAGATATTGTAAGTGCCTTCAAAGTTTTACAGAAAACAAATTGATGTACCTAAACAGGGCAAATCAATTGACCATGCTACCTGCATAGAGAAAGAGTCTCAGTTACTACATGATAGTCCTTAGCAGTGCTCCGCCGTCATAAAATGTCCCCAGCAGTGCTCCCCCAACCCAATGAAATGTCCACAGCAATGGCCCCATAAAAATACAACACTGGCGCCTCCGGTGCTCCTCTTCACCCCACGGCTCCGACATCACCTCCCCTCAGGTTCCGGACAGTGGCACGTTTCTGCCGTCTGCCAGCACACAGCGCTATGATGTAATCAGCCAACGACACAGGTGCAACATAGTGGTGAACGCTGGCAAGCGGCAGAGATGTGCCTCTGCCCGGAACCTGAGGGGAGATGAAGTTGGAACCGCGGGGTGAAGAGGAACACCTGACCTAAGTACCAATTTTTTTCCAAGTTGAAGTTTTTGGACCGGGACTGGGTATTCAATGGCCTGGTCTTGGGCGACGGCCCAGCAGTTGGAGACTGCCGATCTAGAGAATATGTTGAAGGTATCTCAACGGGAGATATCTAAAGTAAAGAAAGATAGAGATTCCTTAGAGAACCAGGTCACCTCTTTGGTAATTATTAACAAGGTTATCAATTCCTCAAAAGATGAAATACAATTAAAATACAAAGATACCCAAAAAGAAAACAGACATGTGAAATGTGCACTAGATGAGACCAGTAGTGAGAGAGATATTGTAAAACAAATTGATGTACCTAAACAGGGCAAATCAACTGACCATGCTACCTGCATAGAGAAAGAGTCTCAGTTACTACATGATATATCTTCCTAAGAGACAGTGAGAGCTCCTAGTGCTACAAAAGGTGTAGCAGTGTTACACTGCTAACGTATCGCGAACACTGCCGTGCTGTACAATAGGAACACCGTGGGCGTGGTCCAAGGTTCTGATAACGCTAGCAGTGAACACTGCTACATCTGTTTGTAGCACTAGAGCTGCTTATTTTAGTACTTTAGGAGCTCCTAGTGCCTTTTTTATAGGTGACGGTCTTCTTTAAGGGAACAAGAGCAATGGCAAATAAAATAAATCTCATTTAGAATCAAATCCAATAGGGAAGGACTGCGGTGGGAGCTAGGCAATGCTAATGACCCATGTTCCAGAGTGTCAATAGCCATAGGGGAGATATCAGTTCCAACAACTAATGGGTATTGTCCAGTGAATAGTGAGTTAGGCAAGCAAAATGAGGGACAGTTGACTTAACTGATATCCAAGTTGCAAGAATCATTTAAATTTTTCAAGGCTAGAGCCCTGTGCAGGACAAAAAAGGGAGGAGAGTAGAGTGAGCTCCAGATCAAACATCTCCAACAAGGATCCCATCCAGAAACCAAGAGGTAAAATGTATGGTAAGAACATGTTAAAGAAGGATTGTTAAAAGTGCATCTCTAGTAAGGAACAGTGTAAAAGATTGGACACAAAACCTGCCCGTGTGGAAGTAATTTAAGGCGTTAAGCAATATCACAGAAGAAAATTCAGCATGGGAACACCCACTGTACCACCGCAGGCATCACGTAAGTTGACCCGGGAGCAGAATCTAGCGACACCCAGTTTTCACCAGAGCCTGCCGCAAAGCGGGTTGATCTTGCTGCGGGTGGTGATACTACCGATCACTCCACAGGGCGACTTTGCGGTGGAGGCAGGTGTAGTAGAGAATAAGGCTTGAAGCGTAGTCGAGGCAGGCTAGAGGTCGGAAAAGGCGGCACAGGATCAAAGTCAGCTGGAGGTCACAACAGGAATTGCAGAATCGCATGCGTAACAACGGGAAGCTTTCTGTAGGGCTCTAGGTTAAAGATCGGCAGGGTAGCAGGACGTAGTATTACTAAAATGTATACCTAGGCCTACATTATCTCACAATATCTATTTCTGGGTACTCTTAAACATTTTACTAATCGTACATATCCTTTGTATTGAATTGAATTTGTATTTTGCACTTACACCAATGTATTATTATTCTATACCTCCTTGTAGATAGTAGAATTACCAGCTTCCAAAGCATACTTCTAGACCCGTTTGCAGGTCAGGAGAAGCCCTCAAATGGTATTTTTAGATCTAGAGAATTCCAAAGTTTAGATGTAATATTGGATCAACTCTGGATGTTTGGGTCCAGTATGTAATTTGGAATAGGGCTTGTCTGGAAACAATTCGTAGACTATTGGTATTTTTGAGCAAATAGAAGGGCACTTAAATTATGGTCCTGCAGGTTGTTGAAGGTCTTGCCAAGTAGAAAACGTTTACTGTATATAATATGCATGATATAGCTGATTATTTTATAGAAACACAGAAAAGTTTTATGAAATAATTGAAATTAATAACAAGTAAAATGTACAAAGTAAAAGGAGGGGGAAGTCATCTTCACTGCCTATGCAGCTTGTTCTCAACACTATTACTAATGTGATTAGGGATTGTGAGGATGAAAGATCCCTGATATTGTAAAGATGGAGACTTGATCCAATGGTATCGTCCTCAAAATGGAGTGAATGTCCATGATAATCACATGGAGATGTCGAACCTTACCCGTCTCCACCATTAAAAACTTAGGTATTGTGACATCACATCCAAATGTGGGTGCTGCCTACTGCCTTCAGAACACGTGCCTGTTCACTAAATGACACTCTGTATGTTTCCTATACAATGTCGTTACCCGTTTGTAACCCGAAGAAGCATTATTTGATAAATGGTGAAGTACATTCCATTGGATACTAGAGAAGAATATCTACAAAGAAAGAAGACACTTCCTGAGCTGCTGGTGAAGTCAATGGTGATTGGAGAAACACTGATGACAATGAGAAGAAAACCGCTATGTGCGATGCAATGTGTTTAAAGTAGACACCCTGTTATTGACTAAACTCGATGTTGGTGGTAATATGACATGTTAAAATGGCAAATTCATCTGCATGATGACAAACCAACAGCAGTGAAAGAAGAATTACTCTTGAGCTAATTCTGCTGAAGAAGGTGAATCCTGCTGTTAAAAGGGGAAACTGAAACTTCAACCGCCCTAAACATGGACAATGCTATAGAGGGCCAAGCCCTGGCTTGAATATAAAACTTCGAGAGAACATTACAATGAAGACAGCGCATCAAGAATGGGAGACCACCTGTCTTGTGTTCCTTACCAAATAGGGACTCTGGCTGTACTTACATATGGATGGGAAGACTGTGTTGTCACACAAGGGAAGGAAGTACTGCAAATGAGGGCACTATGTCAATACCTACAAGACGCTAACTTCATACCTCAGCTCTCCACCCGCATAAGACGAGAAAATGACGAGAAACGTATCACTCCATTCCACTATACGAGTGATGAGGGTAATAGACAGTGAACCAATAGCTATTAAACACTAACTATAAAAATTAGAAAGACTTAGATATGAAAGGTAGTCATTAATTCACATTGGTATGATATTGAAGAGGCAGATGCAGCCTGAAATAATTACTAATGAGGAGGAGACTTTAAAACAGCACCAACAAAAATCAGGCAGAAATCGGGCGCTTATCATCATGTATCATAGTATATAAGGCTGGAAAGGAACGCAAGTCCATCAAGTCCAACCATTAAGAATTAAATAAAATGTTTTATCCCCATAACCCATGATATTTTTTCTCTCCAAAATAATCCAGCCTTCTTGACATGTACATTAAGAGTCAGATAACAACCTCCTGCGGCAGAGAGTTCACAGTCTCATGCTCCTTACAGTAAAGAAACCTTGTCTATGGTGATGGAATATTGCTCTCCTCTAGGCGTAGAGGATGCCCCCTTGTCCGGTCACAGGCGACGGTATAAAAAGATCTTTGGAGAGACCTTCTACTGTCCGTTCAGTTGTTTTGTACATTGTAATGAGTCTCCATCAGTCGTCTTTTTTCTAAACGAATAATCCCAATTTTTATCTGTCAGTGTTTCTAGTTCCCCCATTCCCCTAATAATCCTGGTGGTCTCTCTGCACCCGTTCCAGCCTACTATATCCTTTTATACACTGGTTGCCCAAAACTTTACCAATATTCCATGTGTGGTCTGCCAGGGATTTGTATAAGGCAAAAATATGTCTTTATCATGAAATCTATTCCTCTCTTGATACATCCCAATTATTTATTGCTTTAGCAGCAACCACCTGGCTTGGTCACTAAAATTAAGTTTACCATCCACCAAACCCCCAAGTCCTTTTCAGCTTCAGTTACTAAGTAATTGACGTTAGAACATAATTAGACTTTTTGTTTCACATGGCCCCAACGCATAACTTTCATTTATTACATTTAACCATCAACCATTTCTCTGCCCATCCCTCAAAGCTTCACAAATCCCTCTGTAATGCTAAACTATCGACTCGATTTATTACTTACACAGGCTCGTATCATCTGCTAAATTGAAACTTGACTGCGTAAACCCCCTCAAGGTCATAAAAAATATAAAAGAAGTGGCCAAACATACTGCCCTGTGGCAATCCACTGGTAACATCAAACCCATCGAGAATGTGCCTTAATGACCACCCTCTGTTTGCTATACTAAGCCAATTACTTACCCAAATACACAAGATTTTCTCCTATTCCCAGCAGTACTCATTTTTTATAACACACTTTTATGTGGCACGGTGTGCAATGCCTTTGAGAAGCCGATATACACATCCACAGCATCCCCAACTATCCAGTCTGAACTTACTCCTGCGTAGAAACCAATAGATTAGTATGACAGGACCGATCTCTAATAAACCCATGATGAGCTGGGTTATATGTGTGCACAGTGAGATACTCCAGGATAGCATCTCTAATAAACCCCTCAAATATTCCCCACCACAGCAGTTAGACTCACGGTCTGTAGTTTCCAGGATCGCTATTTGATCCTTTTTGTTATTGGTACCACATTTGCTATGACGCCATTCTGTGGAACATAACCAGTCCTCAGTGAATCTTCAAAATTAAAAAATAACGGTCTGTCTATCACCGTACATATTCAGCAGAACCCGGGGGTGTATGCATCTGGCCCAGGTGATTTATGTATCTTAGTGTGCGAGGCAGCGCCGTACCTCTTCCTGGGTTAAACTGTTGACATTATAAAAGAAATAACATATTCCTAATTGTGTCTCCCAGGGGATTTTCCTAGGTAAAGACAGTTGAGTAAGGCGACATTCAGTAGATTGGCCCTTTCCTCATCATTCCACCATGACCCCATGTTATTCTAAGGGGACCCACACTCTCTGTTTTTAGTTTTTATAATTGTAACTTGAAAAATATTTGGGATTATTTTTGCTCTCCCTGGCAATATTCTTCAGTTTTATTTTTGCGGCCTATCTGCTTTTTACAGGTGCTATTTTGTCTCTTATATACTGGAATGCCTTGTCGCTACCTTCGTTTTGAACCTTAACCGTTTATCTTTCTCGCTATTTGCTTTCCTCACAAGATAGTTAGCCACATAGGGTTTTCTTATAGGATAACTGCTGTCATATAAAAAAAAGATTACTTATTATTCAATAAGCAGTTATCCTTTCTGTACGTAGCCACCCCCTGGTGGCCATGGGAAAATTCAAGAATGGCTACACATCATCTAAATAATTGCTTTGTCTTTCTTCAATTAACATTGCAATCTATATACTGTATTAAGGGTGAAGGGTTTGGGGAGTAAGTATAAATAAGTATTATACTAAGAATAAATGGTTATACAAACACCCTGATTGCTTATCAATTATTATATATATTATATATATATATATATATGATATATATATATATTATAGCATATATATGATATATATATATCTATACATACTCACGGCCCCTTTATTAGGACACCGGTACACCATACTATATATATATCAAATATAGACATACACTCACAGCCCTTTATTAGGTTACACCTTTCCAAACGCTCGTTAACTTAATCTAATCAGCCAATCACATGGCGGCAAACTCAGTGCATTTAGGCATGTAGACTGGTCAAGACAATCTGCTGCAGTTCAAACCGAGCATCAGTAGGGGGAAGAAAGGGGATTTGAGCCTTGTAACGTGGCATGTGTTGTGCCAGAAGGGCTGGTCTGGTATTTCAGAAACTGTGATCTACTGGATTTCACAACCTCTCTAGGGTTTACAGAGTATGGTCCGAAAAAGAAAAAACATCCAGTGAGCGGCAGTTCTGTGGGGGAAATGACTGTTGATGCCAGCGGTCAGAGGAGAATGCGGAGACTGGTGCGAGCGATAGAAGGCAACAGTGACTCAAAACGCCACCCGTTACAACAAGGTAGGAGAAGAGCATTCTGACTGACGCATAGTACGTCCAACTTTGAGGCAGATGGTACAGCAGCAGAAGACCACACCGGGTGCCACTGCTTTCAGCTAAGAAAGAAACTGAGGCTACAATTTGTACAAGCTCATGAAATTGGACAGAAGAAGATTGGAAAAAACGTTGCCTGGTCTGATGATCTCGATTTATGCCCGGACATTCAGCTGGTGGTCAGAATTTGGCGTCAACAACATGAAAGATGATCCATCCTGCCTTGTATCAACGGTTCAGGTGGGGTGGTGGTGTCATGGTGTGGGGAGACAAGCGGCGCACACCTGCAATGTGAAGAATCGAATTAAAACATTAAAACAGTGAACACAGGAGCATTTAAGTGCAGAACACATTGAAAGAACAATATTCTTCACATTCCTGATGTTCGTGCACATCTCCTAACTTAGGCGGGACACGCGCGAACACCTGCAAAGTGAAAATAGTGTTATTTCAATGTGTTTTACAAGTTAAAACATCTGCAAACATCTGGAATTTTTTTTTGTGCATG
Organism: Engystomops pustulosus; assembly: GCA_019512145.1. NCBI lineage: Eukaryota > Metazoa > Chordata > Amphibia > Anura > Leptodactylidae > Engystomops > Engystomops pustulosus. Next base: position 122,788,808 of record CM033642.1, on the reverse strand, counting down.
TTTCTTTTATTTCAGTTTTGTTAACAAAATGCTGGGTCTCCATTGAATTACAATGGGCTCGTTTATTCGAGACGAGCACTCGAGCATTGGAAAAGTTCGTCTCGAATAACGAGCACCGAGCATTTTAGTGCTCGCTCATTTTTAGTTAACTGATGGTTATAATAGAGGGAAACTGTTCTTTATACATCTGCTAGGTATACTATATAGTTAACACGTACAACATGTCAACTTTCATAAAATATGTTAGAGGTATTTTTTCATATGGAAATATTGTACAGTATGAATACAGGAAGTCTTCAACAACTAACAGCATCTGCAACTATGTATCACATTATCAATTGGGTATACGGTCAACATATGTATTTTTAACAAGCATCCAGGGTTATAACTATAGGTGCAGAAGCAACAAGATACAGCGCAGGGCCTAATGAATGAAAGGCCCTAACACCTGCCAATTGAAACACCTCTAGTATATTTGAATAGAGGTGGAGTGTTAAAGAGGGAGTCTCTGTGTATACTTCAGTTCACACTTTATATTAATGCAAATGCCGGAAGGGATAAAGACGTTTAAGACTTGAAAACCTGATTGAGCATTGCCTTAACAGAGCTCTAAACTCATAGATCCAATGCAAATGGGGACTGGTAATTTTTCTTATATTTGTGATCCATTGCCTCTTGTTTCTTTCAAATCACTTTTGAACATGCTGCTAATGGCACTGAACTGAGGCTATGGGGTCGCGCCCCCTCATCGGGATACTAGAGCGACCCCTCGGCGCTAAATAAACTAACACACTCCAATAGAGACTTGATGGCCATTTCCTTTAAACACCTTGATATTCGTATACATAGCATCAAAGTTAGAAGCTTCTGGCCTTACAGGCGATTTTTGTGGTGCTTGGAGCCAAACAATAAGTAGGGCTTGTAGGATCACAAAAAAAACGGCTTATTCAGATTTAAACACTATACAAGAACACAAATAAACAAACGGCTTAGCTCTACTTAGCCGGCCTCTCTTGAACCCTAGCTCCCTTCTAAGCTCAAGGAACACTGCTGGCGGTTCCTCCTGCGGCTTGCGTGCTCAGTGAGCTCAACAAACATTGTCCTTATGGATTCCAAGTCCACATTGGGACAGACCAGCGTCTTGTCTCCAAACTGTTCCAAATCCTCCTCTGGGCTGCAGGACACACAGCACAGGCCGGGCTGTGAGCTCCCTAACTTGAGTTGGCAGAGGGAGTGAGTGGCAAGGTGCCATTTTCAACCCTGGTTGTGGGTCGCTCTTCAGCGCCCCCTAGGTTCACACTCTTACATATCCTCCCCTCCGTAACCACATTATGGGGTGAGCGCACCCGGGGACAGACGACATGTAGAGTGCAAAGTCCCCTTTTTCACTTCACAAGGGAACTGTCACCAGGGCCTATTTTTCACTAAACGAGGATTGTAAAAGCCATGACACCGCGAGTGCAAATATGCCTTTTTCTACCTTTATCTAAGCATTTGCATTGCAATATAATTGTAGTTAACTTACCTGATCTCGGACAAAATCCTGGGTGGTAGTCACAGGGGCTGGAACTTTGGTTGGATGCACTTTCAAAAAACAAATGTGCATTGTATTGTTACTCAACTCCTCGAGCTGGCCCCCACTTGTGCTCCTGTGCAGCTCCTCCTCCTGCTCCTCTCAGAGGCACAGCGGTCAGCCTGAACTCCAGGGGGGAGGGAGGAGTGTACAGGAGTACAAAACATGAGGCAGCCTGAATTAAAAAAAAGACAACAACAAAAAAAAACAAAAGTAAAAACAAAGCGAGAACAGTACAAAAACAGGTCATGTTGTTTTTGAAGTATGCAAACCAAGCCGCGCCCTGTGACTCCCCCGGGATTTTGTCCAGGATTTGCAAGAGTAAGTTATAACACACAAGTAATTATAATGCCATAAGCTTAAGGGAAAAGGCCAGAAGGCTGGATATTGCACTGCAGGTGTATGGACTTTTACAATCGTCTTAGTGAAAAATGAGGGTCCCTGGTGGACAGGGTTCCCTTAAGTTGACATGTACAATGTCTGTAACATTTTCTCAACTGTAGCACAACATTCTTGTCTGGTCACGTCTCATTTCATAGGTTCTGTCATTAACTACTTGCCTGCGTTCTTTAGCATTTGTCTGTCTTTGTTGAGGTTCTCAGATGCTGAACATTAAAATGGACTTCCCACCATCTTTTTTTGTTTGTTGAAGAAAACCGGTTCGTGTCACAATTACTTCTTGGTATGAGGACATAGAAACTTACATTTTCAAACTGTTTCATATTGAAATCTGGCATCAGGATTTAAAGGCACTGTATTTCACCTTTTATTTCAAGTCTAGTTTTTTTTGCCAGCTTTCGTGGATAACATGGAGGACAATATCCACCATGGGTTAGCGCATTTAAAGGGTGGTGACACAACATACCTCTGGGTCCAGATCTCTTAATGGACTCTTGTCACTTAAGGACCTTCAACCGTATGTGGCCAGTTCACGCCACTCATAGTACAGGACATTTTACTCTTCTAAACTTGTCCTCTAAAACTGCCTCTTTAAAATCATTGTTTTCCAAAAACTATAGGAGGATGGTTGCACCTCTTCAACCAGCCTGTAGGTTTACGATTTAATTTTGGCTTCTTAGTTTTACTAAAGCTTTTGTTGTCACGAAGGTGGAGTCTTGCTTTTCAAGCACTTTGATAGCACGCGGCAGGACAAGAAGAGGAAGCAACGTAAAACCTTTATCGTTGTTGGGTAACCCACCAATCCCTTTCTCTTGGTTCCATAGCAATCTGTGTGGCTTAGCCTCATTCAATTTCCAACTCCCGAACCTTTCAGGACCTCACCTAGCTCTGAGAATGTTGCTTTCTGCAAGTTGACTTGCAAATTTTTCCTCCAGTTTACTCACTTGGATCTTTTAATGTTAGTAGTTTGACTGTTTTGTAGATCTACAATTTGATACATATAAAATCAGAATGTTTTTTCTCAAACTTGAAATCCTATGTCCTTCATCTGAGGTCCAGTTAACTTAGTGTTTGTCTAGGTATATCAAAGCCTCAGTCTTTTCCTATCTACATGTTCTCACGGCTTCCAGGTCTGTTTCCAATACTCTCACGTTACAAAAAGTTAAGTCTGTGCAAATTCTGAGAAAGACAGGACTGACATCTCCATCATTCTTTGTCATTCTCTTGCATCAGACATAAGCACACCCTTTCATTATGGCATAAAATGTTTAGTCTGCTCACGGGATCAAGATTTTAGTTTCTAGAATCATTACTTTTTCTTCAACAAACAATGACGCGTCTGCTCTGCGACCTTCCTTACTTCTTATTAATGGTGAGCGTCCTTGTGCATGTGTGGTCCGCTCGTCTGGGAGAAAAGTCATCCTTCACAGATTCTAAGGGTGTGTTCCACGTTGCAGGTTAAAACTGGCATGGCAATCAGCTTTGGGTGGTTTTGGTGCAGTTTTGTCAATGAACAGGTGAAAGACATGAAACTGAACGGGTGAATGAAATTTGTGGAAACAGAGTTCCCCTACAAAATGGAAATTCACTCGTTCAGTCATGTCTTTACACCTGTTCAATTGACCAAAACTCCACCTAAAACCACCTCAGCTGATTGCCATTGCTTTGTTTTTTACACTCGACAACGTGGAAGTCACCCTCCTAATGTGCATTCTCGTGCCAGACACTGCTTTCTCAAGTGTGCAACTTCATTGTCTCCTACAATCAATTCAGCTGAGAGGTTATGCTAACTTTGTATCTTGAATCTCCAAACTGATTTTGCAAAAAACTCACTTTGCGTCACTTTAGCATTGTTAGTGCTCTCAAGCTCTTCTAGCAATGAAGATCAACCCTTAATTTTCAATAGTGTGTGGATCTCACAGCATTTGCCATGGTGCTCCGTTTTAAATTCTGCAATTGCATCATCCAGCACTGGCTTTTGTCCACCCTATCTAGAATTTACTGGACATGAGAGCAATTTCATATCAAAACTCCTAACTTAGCGGACAATAGTCCATCCAGGCAAACCCAGCACACATTTTTACCATAAGCTGCAGCATGACTTTTCTATGGAGTAAGCCCTCTTTAAGTCAACATTTTTTTATCAGCGCCCCAAGGTTACCATTCGTCAGTTCAGGATTCTTGCCCATAACACCTAAAATAGGTTTCATTCTTCTCTGAAGCTGTGAACCACATTGTTTGGAGCTCTCATCATGTATTCATCATGTACTAGATGTGACCACAACAGCAGCAGGGGCATTTATTCATCATCTGAAAGAGGTGCTTATAAAAAATTAAATGACTTCATTGTAGTGTATTGTGCTTAGTTGCAGACACACGTTCAGTGTTTTGCAACCCTCTGCCTGAGACTGCTGCAACATGGCCACGGTTGTTCAGCTTTGCTTTATTACACAACGAAATTGTATTTTTCTTTGCCCAATGTTGAATATCAGCAAAACACAATATGTAGAATAACTTTTTTATAAACGTGTTCAGTTTTACTGTTCTACTTTGTAGTAATAGGCATTCAACAAAACAATCCTCTGTTTCATACAACAACCAGCAATTTTTCGTCTTCACATACATACAGAATGTATAATTAAACATTTAGGTCTGGTAGCTTCCTTTACACAGCAATACTGCAGCAGTTCAGGATACTGTTTAATTGTGCACTAGCAATATAACGCTGGTGTGCACAGCATACACAAGTCTCTTGCTGGATTCCCACTTCCAGAGTTGTTTAAACATCACAGTTTTTTCAAAAACAATTTGAGTGGTGGAGTCAATCCACCAACCTGGTTTCGCCTTGCAATTATCCTGCCGTTTCCTGTAGGCCACAGTCACATTATGCGTTCAGCAAATCAAGTTTTTTTGGCCCTTGCGGTGTGATCTCCATGCCCGCATCGAAGCACCATTAATGTGGGGTTTGAGGGTAATTAAGCATCAAAGGTAGACGTTCTAGGAACCTTACAGGCGACGTTGTGGTGCTGAGCACCCAAAAACAAAATTGTAGGAAGATTGTAGCACAATCAACAGAAATGGCTTTATTCAGCATTTTTTAAAAGTATTACAAAGAAACAAAAATATAAACAAAACAGCTTAGCCTCTCACTAAGGGCAATACCTTCTTCTTGAACCCTAGCACCTTTCTACGTTCAAGGAACACTTGTGGGGGGGTTCCTCTTCAGTGCTTGGCTCCAGTGAACTCCCAACAAACCATTGTCCTACTGGATTCCGTACTCTTGGTACAGACCACATGTCTGTTCCAACTCTGGTCCAAGTCCTCCTGCTGGCTTGCAGGCTACACAGCACTGGCGGCTGTGAGCTCAAACCCTCCTGGAGTGGGCCAGGGACTAGGAGTGGGTCAAGGTCCTTTCGACACACCTGGTTTAGGGTCCGCTCCAGGCCGCCCCTAGTTCACACTTTTACAACCACCACACATTGATTACTCTCAGAAAACACAAGATATTTTCTATACCGTCTATATGGCGAGGGTATAAGTCGAACCCGAGGTATTAAGCCAGAGGAAGGAGACCCCTCAATTTCTTTACACCCAAAAACCGGGAAAAAACGCCTATTGACTCGAATATAGAGGTTGGGTGAAATGCATTGGTGTTTACTTGCTCAAGCCCTCTCCCAGTAATAGCCAGCAGCCCCCCCTACCCCCCCCATGTATGTATAGAAGTAAGGCCCATTTGTTTGCCACCTCTTATAAAAGCATATACACCCATCTATTATAAGCCAGTGCCTTCAACAACCACAGTATATGCCAGTGCCTGCCACCCCGACCCTCCAAGTAGTATATAGCCAGTGCCTCTGTCCCCCCAGTATAGTAGCCAAGTGCCTGCCCATCCGCACAGTATTAAGCCAGTGACTGCGACCCTCGAGTATCTGGCACAGACCTGGCCCGTATACAAGCATGTGGCCCCGCCACAGCCGTAAAAATAACTAAAAAACTCTAGAACTCACCCTTTCACAACGCCTCCTCACAGTAGTCTTCATGCTTGGGTGGCCTCCTGACTTTGGCTCTCCTGCTGGTACACGCACCACAATGACGTCCAGACATATTGTTATAGGTCAAAGGTCCGAGCTCTGGCTGGGCCAGACAGGACATGGTCAACAGGATTGTTGTGTTCCAATGCTGCAGCTGAAAAGCACTGATTTAAGCACAAGATTGCTGCCTACCTACCATGTTTCACTGTTGGGATTTGTAATGGGAGGTTATTTCTTATTGTTTCTGGAAGCTTTGTATGTTTTTGCCAAACTGTACATGAGGTTCCTAGTCTATGCATTGTGGAGAGGGCTCCGTCCTGCAGGGGCTCCCCACATCCACGGACGGATGGACAAAGGGCTGAAGTGATAGTTGGAGTAAAAGCTTATCTCACTACAGCACGGCTCTTCTCGCCACATCAATTGACGTAAGTTTGGCATATTATGGCAAGGTTTGAGGATAGATGTTGTTGGTGTCTCACAAACCTTTTTCCATGTTACCGATTATGGAGGCCAGGGTTGCTCTTAGGAACGCAGCTGAAGTTATTACAGATAATTTTTGATAACCTTGGTCAGCTCTCGTGGCTCTGTTGCCATAATTTTGTCTCATGTGCGCTCTTGGGACGTGTACGGGTCACTTTAGACATCATTGATTCTGTGGACTCTGACATGCACTGGAGTTGTATTGTAAGAGGTCTTGATATAGAGTATTGTTGCACTTTCCTCGTTAGTCCGGGGGATCAGTTTGACCATGCTACCTGCATAGAGAAAGAGTCTCAGTTACTACATGATATATCTGTCCTTAAAGAGGACAAGTGAGCAGCTCCTAGTGCTACAACAGGTGTAGCAGTGTTACACTGCTAACGTTATCGGAACACTGCCGAACAGGTGTAGCAGTGTTACACTGCTAACGTTATCGGAACACTGCCGCGCTGTACAATAGGAACGCTGGTGGTCCGTGGTCCAGTGTAACACTGCTACATCTGTTATAGCACTAGGAGCTGCTTACTTTAGTACTTTAGGAGCTCCTAGTGCCTTTTTTTATAGGTGACAGGTCCTCTTTAGGGACAAAGAGCAATGGCAAATAAAATCTAATTTAGAATCAAATTCCAATAGGGATGGACTTGCGTGGGAGCTAGGCAATGCTAATGACTCATGTTCCAGAGTGTCAATAGCCATAGGGGAGATAGCAGGTCCAACAACTAATGCGGATTGCTTATACTTATAGGACGTGAAAGGCTGGGTGGCACTACTGGAAGTACGTCAGATTGGCTAAGGTGCTGCTGGTCTATATATTTCAATACGATCTCTATCAAAGAGTCCCAGTATAAGACAAGTGGATATTGGAACGTGGAACAGTTGATAGGAGCGCTGTGGTGCTCTGAATTCCTAGCGTGAGGGCATACAAAATGTAGAAAGATAAGAAAAGGAATGGCACTCACCGCGTTGTCTCCTTCCAATGCAAATTTATTTGTGCATACTCACAACAAAGACAAGGAGTGTCGTTTACAGGTCGAGGGGAGGGGAGGACGCAGGGACTCAAAACATGACAAATAGGACAGTTGTTTCACGCGCTCGGCGCTTCATCTGGCTTGTCTGTTCAAACACATGTAAAACATAGCGGGCATTTAAACCTGCTAACCATGCCCCCTGAAACAGGAAGTGGATTCTATTGGTTCTTCCACAAGTTAGACAACTCCCAGTGAAAGTAGAGATCAAATGCCTTTGTTCACTAAATATACCCTACAAGTCAATGCACTCACCGGTGGCTAGGATGCGCTGTGGTCCGCTCTCATCCAACCTACATCGGTATGGACGGGGCGTGCTGCGCACAGCTGTCCCGCATCTGGCGCCGGTGCGGCTGCGCAGCATATATTTGAGGGAAGGGGCTGAGTGGGTAGCAAGACAAAAATGACCTGTATTTAAAAACTGTTTACCATTAGTACCTCATGTCAGAATGGACATGGGAACCAGTGCTAATTTTTGCCCCAGAATCTTGAAGTTATATCTCGTATTGGGGAAAAAATAGCTGTGTATACAAATACGCAGTGGAATTACATATTATTACATAATGTTGCAATTGGTGATGTTTCTTAACTTAGTTTCTTTTTAGTTGGAAATAGGGATTGTAGGTACATGTATTTTGTTACCTTTAGTGGGCGTAAAAGCACATATTCTGGAGCATATTAAATAAATGCACTCATGTCTAATTTATCATTAAGTCCCAGGGGGCCTAAGGCTCCTGTGCGCAGAATCCATTTACCCTCTTTTTGTAATAGGAGGCGCTGTCTGTCGCCACCTCCTCTCAAAACAGGTACTCGTTCTAGACCTGCGAATCTTAGGGTCTTAGGATCAGAGTTGTGGTGTGTTTTTATGTGCTCTATTAGTCTGGGTGCTCCCAAACCTGTCCTTAGGGACCTGATGTGTTCATAGAACCATCTGTTTAGGCTTCTAATGGTTTTTCCTATGTAAAAATTACCACAGTCACAGAAGATCACATAAACCACATAATCAGTCTTACATGTTATGAGATGTTTCAATTTCACCAAACCATAATGGGGATTGTCCAGTGAATAGTGAGTTACGAAAGCAAAATGAGGGACAGTTGACTTAACTGATATCCAAGTTGCAAGACATCGTTAATAATTTTTCAAGGCTAGAGCCCTGTGCAGGACAAAAAGGGAGGAGTAGAGTGAACTCCAGATCAAACATCTCCAACAAGGATCCCATCCAGAAACCTAGAGGTAAAATGTATGGTAAGAACATGTAAAAGAAGGATTGTTAAAAGTGCATCTCTAGTAATGGAACAGTGTAAAAGATTTGGACACAAATTAACCTGCCCGTGTGGAAGTAATTTAAGGCGTTAAGCAATATCACAGAAGAAAATTCAGCATGTGGAACACCCACTGTACCACCGCAGGCAATCACGTAAGTTGACACCTGGGAGCAGAATCTAAGCGACACCCAGTTTTCACCAGAGCCTGCCGCAAAGCGGGTTGATCTTGCTGCGGTGTGATACTACCAGATCACTCCACAGGCGCGACTTTGCGGTGGAGGCAGGGTGTAGTAGAGAATAAGGCTTGAAGCGTAGTCGAGGGCAGGCTAGAGGTCGGAAAAGGCGGCACAGGATCAAAGTCAGCTGGAGGTCACAACAGGAATTGCAGAATCGCATGCGTAACAACTGGGAAGCTTTCTGTAGGGCTCTAGGTGTAAAGATCCGGCAGGGTATGCAGGACGTATTATACTAAAATGTATACCTAAGGCCTACATTATCTCACATTATCTATTTCTGGCGTACTCTTAAACATTTTACTAATCGTACATATTCCTTTTGTATTGAACTTGAATTTGTATTTTGCACTTACACCAATGTATTATTATTCTATACCTCCTTGTAGATAGATAGAATTACCAGCTTCCAAAGCATACTTCTAGACCCGTTTGCAGGTCAGGAGAAGCCCTCAAATGGTATTTTTAGATCTAGAGAAATCCAAGGTTTAGATGGAATAATTGGATCAATCTCTGGGATGTTTGGGTCCAGTATGTTAATTTGGAATAGGGCTTGTCTGGAAACAATTCGTAGACATATTGGTATTTTTGAGCAAATAGAAGGGCACTTAAATTCTGTCCTGCAGGTTGTTGAAGGTCTTGCCAAGTAAGAAACGTTTACTGTATATAATATGCATGATATAGCTGAATTATTTTATAGAACACAAGAAAAGTTTTATGAAATAATTGAAATTAATAACAAGGAAAATGTACAAAGTTAAAGGGGAGCGGAAGTCACTGCCTATGCTAGCTTTGTTCACAACACTATTACTAATGTGATTAGGGATTGTGAGGATGAAAGATCCCTGATATTGTAAAAGATGGAGACTTGATCCAATGCTATCGTCCTCAAAATGGAGTGAATGTCCATGATAATCCACATGGAGACTGTCAACCTTTACCTGTCTCCACCATTAAAAACGTAGGTATTGTGACATCACATCCAAATGTGGGTGCTGCCTACTGCCTTCAGAACACACGTGCCTGTTCACTAAATGACACTCTGTATGACACACGTGCCTGTTCACTAAATGACACTCTGTATGTTTCCTATACAGTGTTGCTACCTGTTTGTAACCCAGAAGAAGCATTATTTGATAAAATGGTGAAAGTACATTCCATTGGATAACTAGAGAAGAATATCTACAAAGAAAGAAGACACTTACCTGAGCTGCTGGTGAACGTCAATAGTAATTGGAGAAACACTGATACACAATGAAAGAAAGCCGCTACTTGTGTCGATGCAATGTGTTTAAAGTAGACACCCCTGTTTATTGACTAAACTCGATGTATGGTGGTAATATGACATGTTAAAATGGCAAATTCATCTGCATTGACTGTTGATGACAAACCAACAGCAGTGAAAGAAGAAATGACATCTTGAGCTAATTCTGCTGAAGAAGGTGAATCACTGCTGTTAAAAGGGGAAACTGGAACGTCAACCGCCCTAAACATGGACAATGCTATAGAGGGCCAAGCCCTGGACTTGAATATAAAACCTTCAGAGAACATAAACAATGAAGACAGCACATCAAGAATGATGGAGACCACCTGTCTTGTGTTCCTTACCAAATGTAGGATTCTGGCTGTTACATACAATATGGATTGGAAGTACTGTGTTGTCACAAACTAGGAAGTACCTGCATGGGGATCAATTATGTTAAATACCTAACCCTAACATCTGCTTCACTCCTAAACAAGTCAAAACCATCAGAACAACTATAATCACTCCAATTCCACTGTACAAGAGTGATGAGATAATAGACAGTGAACCAATAGCTATATAGCCACTATCTATAAATTTAGAAAGACTTTTAGATATGAAAGGTAGTCATTTAATTCACATTGGTAATGATATTGAAGAGGCAGATGCAGCCTTAAATGAATTACTACATGAAGGAGACTTTAAAACAGCACCAACAAAATCAGGGCAAGAAATTGGGCTGCTTTATATGGATAACTGCTTTATATAAAAAAGATTATTATTATCCATAAGCAGTTATCCATTCTGTAACAGTAGCCCCCTTGTGGCCAGGGAAAATTCAAGAAATGGCTACACATCATCTAAATAATTGCTTATGTCTTTCTTCAATTAACATTTGCAATCTATATACTGTATTCAAGGGTGAAGGGTTTTGGGGAGTAAGTATAAATAAGTATTATACTAAGTATAAATATATATACAAAACACCCTGATTGCTTATCATGTGTATATATACACTCACCGGCCACTTTATTAGGTACACTTGTCCAACTGCTCGTTAAAACTTAATTTCTAATCAGCCAATCACATGGCGGCAACTCAGTGCATTTAGGCATGTAGACATGGTCAAGACAATCTCCTGCAGTTCAAACCGAGCGCAAAATCTCTGAGGAATGCTTCCAGCACCTTGTTGAATCTATGCCACAAAGAATTGAGGCAGTTCTGAAGGCAAAAGGGAGTCCAAGATGGCTACTTTCAGCAGGATAATGCGCCATGTCATAAAGCTGGAATCATCTCAGACTGGTTTCTTGAACATGATAATGAGTTCACTGTACTCAAATGGCCTCCACAGTCACCAGATCTCAATCCAATAGAGCAGTGATGGCGAACCTTTTAGTGGCCGAGTGCCCAAACTGCAACCCAAAACCCCCCTTATTTATCGTGAGTTACCAACCAAAAATTAAAGCAGTAACTTTTTGCTGCTTGTTCTTCAACAACTTTCAATCATATTGGCCTCCTGAGGACAGCAACACAGTAGAAAAAGTGGCTGGAAAATTTGCATCATTTTAGCTTCTTTCCATTGTCCCTCTGTACACAGAGAATTGAGGGGCCAGCAAGAGGTCTTCCAAAGATAATTCAACCCTGTTTACTCATTCTCCCTCTTCCTACAATCCCAAATAGTGAAGTATCACTTTAATATATGACTGAAAGCCACATCTTTTAAGTTGCTTGGAACTGCAGGAAGATTATTTGAGTCCTATCTGGTGTGCTGGGGCGATGGCCCGGGTGCCCACACAAAGGGCTCTGAGTGCCCACACAAACATATACATATATATAATTTGTACAGGTAACTGAGTATGGTGGCCAGTAAGGAAGACACACCATGGGTGTCCAGGAAGAAAGAAACACCAGGAACTGCTATGTAGAAGGAAGACCGCTGGACAGTAGCTATAACCATACCATTAGAGCTATGATTTTGTGCACATTTATCTGAATGTTTTGCATGTTTGTATTTGTTTAGTGTAGTTATTCTATTTAATGTTAGGGTTTTGTCTGTTATTCCAATGTAATGCATGTCAGTTTTAAAACTTTATAAGGAGATATAGAACTGTTGATCTAAGATCTTGGATGACGTGAATAATAAAGTTGTCTATTGCAGCTCATTGATGCGGTTCTGAATTCTTATGAAACCAGTATAGCTGTAGGAATCCATGTGTTCCAACATATGAATACAAACATCAATATAGTCTTAATGAATTCGCCCCAAATGATCAATCTGATGCAGCAGAATAAGACTGGTCTAGACTAACTGTACATTTCCTTACCTTAACACAGGGTCTGTGCATAATATGCTTGGAATAATTTGTGTAATATTCCTTCATTATTCTACTATTAGCAAAATCACTGGACAGGCAATAGAACATAGGAAAATGAAATTCCTTATCATATAATCTAATTCTTTAGACTGGTTATAACATCTGTATTATAATAGAGGGGAACTGTTTCTTTATACATCTGCTATGTATACTATATAGTTAACACGTACAACATGTCAACTTAAGACTTGGAACTAAATTGAAGCATTGCCTTAACAAGGGCTACTAACTCATAGATCCAGCACAGCTGATAGAAAGGCAACAGTGACTCAAATCGCCACCCGTTACAACCAAGGTAGGCAGAAGAGCATCTCTGAACGCATAGTACGTCCAACTTTGAGGCAGATGGGCTACAGCAGCAGAAGACCACACCGGGTGCCACTCCTTTCAGCTAAGAACAGGAAACTGAGGCTACAATTTGTACAAGCTCATCGAAATTGGACAGAAGAAGATTGGAAAAACGTTGCCTGGTCTGATGAGTCTCGATTTATGCCCGGACATTCAGATGGTAGGGTCAGAATTTGGCGTCAACAACATGAAAGCATGGATCCATCCTGCCTTGTATCAACGGTTCAGGCTGGTGGTGGTGGTGTCATGGTGTGGGGAGACACGCGCGCACACCTGCAATGTGAAGAATAGAATTAAAACATTAAAAACAGTGAACACAGGAGCATTTAAGTGCAGAACACATTGAAAGAACAATATTCTTCACATTCCAGATGTTCGTGCACATCTCCTAACTTAGCGGGAGACACGCGCGAACACCTGCAAAGTGAAGAATAGTGTTATTTCAATGTGTTCTTACAAGTAAAACATCTGCAAACATCTGGAATTTTTTTTTTTGCACTGTTCTTTTACTGTTCAGTTTTATTAACAAAATGCTCGGGTCTCCCATTGACTTCAATGGGGCTCGTTATTCGAGACGAGCACTCGAGCATCTGGAAAAGTTCGTCTCGAATAACGAGCACCCGAGCATTTTAGTGCTCGCTCATTTCTAGTTATAACCTCTGTGTTATAATAGAGGGAAACTGTTTCTTTATACATCTGCTAGGTATACTATATAGTTAACACGTACAACATGTCAACTTTCATAAAAATATGTTAGAGGTATTTTTTCATTATGGAAATATTGTACAGTATGAATAACAGGAAGTCTTCAACAACTACCAGCATCTGCAACTATGGTATCACATTATCAATTGGGTATCAGGTCAACATATGCTATTTTTAATCAAGCATCCAGGGTTATAACTATAGGATGCAGAAGCAACAGATACAGCAGGGCCTAATGACTGAAAAGGCCCATAAACACCTGCCAATTGAAACACCTCTAGTATATTTGAAATATAGTAGGTGGAGTGTTAAAGAGGTGTCTCTGTGTCATACTTCAGCTTCACACTTTATATTTAATGCAAATGCCGGAAGGGATAAACGAAGTTTAAGACTTGAAACTGAATTGAAGCATTGCCTTAACAAGGGCTACTAACTCATAGATCCAGCAAACTGGGGACTGTGGTAGGTTTCCTTATATTTTATATCCATGAGCCCTTTTTTTCTATCTAAAATCAACTTTTAAAATGACTAATGTGCCTGAACTAAGCTATGGGGTCCTAGAGCCCCTCATCCGGGGTAATAACTAGGATAAGGCCAGAGCTCAAAGCAAACTTTCTTATAGGCCCACCTTTCCCCATTTAAAAAAACATTATTTTTATACATAGCATCCAAAGTAGAACTTCTGGACCGTACAGGCGACTTTTTTTTGTGGTGCTGAGCGCAAAACAATAATGTAGGGGCTTTGTAGGAATCCGAAAGAAAAACGCTGTATTGCAGTCGTAAAACTATGACAAGTAAAAAAATAACCAAACGGCTTAGTCCTACGTAGCACTGCCTACTCTTGAACCTAGCTCCCGTTCTAAGTTCAAAGGAACAGCTGCTGGCGGTTTCCTCCGGCATCTGGTCTCAGTGGGAACCCAACAAACATTGGTCCTACTGGATTTCCAGGGTCCAGCTTGGGACAGACCAGCCTGTCTGTCGCCAACTGTTCCAAATCCCCCTCCTGCGGACTGCAGGACCACACAGCACAGCGCTGTCACCCATCTCTGAGATCTGGACCAGGGGAGTGGGAGTGGTCAAGGTCACCTTTCAATTCAACCCTGGTTGTGGGTGCGCTGCCTCCAGCCGCCCCCTAGGTTCCACACTCTGACATATCCTCCCCCTCCAGCCTCACCACTTATGGGGTGAGGCGCCCCGGGACAACGACATGTAGAGGACAAAAGTCCCCTTTTTCACTTCACAGGAACCTGTCACCAGGCCCTATTTTACTAAAGAGGATTGTAAAAGCCATGACACCGCAGTGCAAATATGCCTTTCTACCCTTTATAAGCATTTGATTGGGCAATATAATTGTAGTTAGACTACCTGATCCCGGACAAAATCCTGGGGTAGTCACAGGGGCTGGAACTTTGGTTGGATGCATTTCAAAAAAACAAATGTGGCATTGTATGTGTACTCACTCCTCAGAAGCTGGCCCCACATTGTGCTCCTTGCAGCTCCTCCTCCTGCTTCCTCTCAGAGGTCACAGCGGTCAGCCTGACCTCAGTGGGGAGGGAGGGTGTACAGGAGTACAAACATGGAGGACAGCCTGCAGTCAAAAACAGGTACATGTTGTTTTGTGAAAAGTATTGCAAAACCAATGTCCAGGCCCTTGACTCCCCCGGGATTTTGTCAGGATTTTTGCAAGAGTAAGTTATAACACACAAGTAATTATAATTGCCATAAGCTTAGAAGGGAAAAGGCCAGAAAAAGCGGCATATTGCACTGCAGGTTGTCATGGACTTTTAACATCTGTCTTTAGTGAAAAATGAGGGTCCCTGGTGGACAGGGTCCCTTTAAGTTGACTGTACAAATGTCTGTAACATTTTCTCAACTGTAGCACACCATTCTTTCTGGTCGAGTTCATTTCATTAGGTCTGTCATTAACTTTCCTAGCGTTCTTTAGCATTTTCTGTGCTTTGTTGAGGTTCTCAGGACTGCTGAACATTAAAAATGGACTTCACCACCATCTTTCTTTTGTTTGTTAAGAAACAGGTTCAGTTTCACAATTAACTTTTGGTATGGACATAGAAACTTACATTTTTCAAATGTTTCATCTTGAAATCTGGCATCAGGATTTAAAAGGCCTGGATTCACCTTTTATTTCAAGTCTAGTTTCTTTTTGCCACTTTCGTGGATAACATGGAGGACCAATATCCACCATGGGATTAGCCATTTAAGGGTGGTGACAAACATACCTCTGGGCAATCTTTAATGGACTCTGGTCCTTAAGGACTTCAACTTATGGGCCAGTTCACGCCACTCATAGTACAGGACATTTTTTACTCTTCTAAACTTGCCTCTAAAACTGCCTCTTAAATCCATTGTTTTCCAAAACTATAGGAGATGGTTCACCTCCTTCAACCAGCTGTAGGTTACATTTAATTTTGGCTTCTTAGTTTTATTACTATAGCTTTTGTTGTCCGAAGGTGGAGTCTGACTTTTCAGCACTTTGATAGCACAGCGCTAGGACAAGAAGGGAAGCAACTAAACACTTTATCGTGTTGGTACACACCAATCCCCCTTTCTCTTGGTTCCATAGCAATCTGTGTCCGGGGGCTTAGCCTTCAATTCCAAATTTCCAACTCCAAAACCTTCTCCAGGACCTCATACCTCTGAGAATGTTGCTTTCTGCAAGTTTGACTTGCAAATTTTTTCCTCCAGTTTTACTCACTTGTGATTTTTTAATTTAGTAGTTGACTTTGTAGATCTACAATTTAATACATAATAGAAATCAGAATGTTTTTTCTCAAAACTTGAAATCCTCATGTCCTTCATCTGATGGTCCAGGTTAATAGTAGTTGGTCTATTTTATCAAAGCCTCAGTATTTTCCGTATTACATGTTCTCACGGCTTCCAGGTCTGTTTCCAATACTCCACGTTCAAATGTAGTCTGTGCAAATTCTGAGAAAGACGGATGACATCTCCATCCATTCTTGTCATTCTCTTGCATCAGACATAAGCACACCCTTTCATTACTGGCATAAAAATGTTAGCTCCTGCTCCAGTCACAGATTTTAGTCTAGAATCATACTTTTTTCTTCAAACAAAAATGACGCGTCTGCTCTGCCATTCCTTATCATTATTAATGGGAGCGTCCTTAGTGCATGTGTGGTCCGCTCTGTCTGGGGAAAAGGTCTCCTTCACAGATTCTAAGGGTGTGTTCACAGTTTGCAGCGTTAAAACTGCATGGCAATCAGCTTTGAAGGTGGTTGGTGCAGTTTTGTCAATTGAACAGGTGAAGACATGAACTGAACGGGTGAATGAAATTTGTGGAACAGGTTTCCCCTTACAAAATGGAAATTCACTCGTTCAGTTCATGTGTCTTTCACCTGTTCAATTGGACCAAATCCACCTTAAAAACCAACCCTCAAAGCTGATTGCCATGCAGTTTGTTTTTTTAACTGCAACGTGTGGAAGTCATCCCTCCTAATTGTGCATTCTCGGGCCAGGACACTGCTTTCTCAAGTGTGCAACTTCATTCTCCTTAGCAATCAATTCAGCTGAAGAGGGTTATTTCTACTTTGTATCTTGAATACTCCAGAACTGAATTTTGCAAAAAACTCACTTTGCGCACTTTAGCATGTTAGTGCTCTCAGCTCTTCTAGCAAAATGAAGATCACACCCTTAATTTTCAATAGTGCATATCTCAAACAGTCATTTTGCCATGGTGCCTCCTTTAAATTCTGCAATTGCATCTCAGCACTGGCTTTGCTCACACTATCTAGAATTTACTGACAGAGAGCATCATTTCATCACAAAACTCCTAACTAGTGACAATATAGTCCATTCCAGGCAAAACCCAGCACCACATTTTTACCATAAGGCAGCATGACTTTTCTATGGAGTTAAGCTCCTTTTAAGTTCAACATTTTTTTATCAGACGCCCCAAGGTTACCATTCCGTCAGTTATTCTTGCCCATGACACACCTAAAATGTTTCATTCTATCTCTGAAGCTGCTGAACCACATTGTTTGGGCTCTCATCAATGTATTCATCATGACATAGTATGTGACCACACAGCAGCAGGGGCTTATATTCAATCATCTGTAAACGAGGTGCTTAATAAAAATTAAAGACTTCATGTGTAGTGTATTTGCTTTAGTTGCAGACACGAGGTTCAGGTTTTGCAACCCCTCTGCCTGAGACTGCTGCAATATGGCACCGGTTGTCAAGCTTTGCTTATTACACAACGAAATTGTATTTTTCTTGCCCCCATGGTGAATATCAGCAAAACACAATATGTAGAATAACTTTTTAAAATAGTGTCAAGTTTTTACTGTCTATTTGTAGTCAATAGGCATCAACAAAACAATCCTCTGTTTCATACAACAAACCAGCATTCTTTCGTCTTAATTACATACAGATATTATAATTCAACATTTAGGTCTGGTAGCCTTACTTTCACCTACAGCAATACTCAGCGTGCAGGATACTGTTTAATTTGTTGCCACTAGAATATAACGCTGGTGTGCCACAGCATACACAAAGTTATTGCCTGGATTCCCTTCCAGAGTTTGTTTAAACATCACCAGTTTTTTCAAAAACATTTGAGTGGTGGAGTCACTAACCAACCTTGGTTTTGCCTTGCAATTACTCCTGCCGTTTCAGCGTAGGCCACAGTCCACATTACTGCTGTTCAGCAAAACACGTTTTTTGGCCCTTGCGGTGGTCTCCCATGCCCGCATCGAAGCACCATTAATGTGGGGTTTGAGGGTAACTTAAGCATCAAAGGTAGAAAGTTCTGGAACCTTACAGGCGACGTTGTGGTGCCTGAGCAACCAAAAACAAGAATTGTAGGAAGCTTTGTAGCAACACAGAACTGGCTTTATTCAGCTTTTATAAAAATATTACAAGAAACAAAAAATAACAAACGCTTAGCCTCTACTAAGGGCAATACCTTCTTATTGAACCTAGCTACTTCTAATTTAAAGGGAACACTGTGTGGGGGGGTTCCTCTTCAGTGCTTGGCTCTAGTGAACTCCAACAAACATTTGTCCTTACTGGATTCCGTATTTGGTACAGACCACCTGTCTGTCTCCAACGGTCCCAAGTCCTCCTGCTGGCTGCAGGATACACAGCACTGGCCGGCTGTGAGCTCACCCTCCTGGAGTGGGCCAGGGATGGAGTGGTCAAGGTCCTTTACACCCTGGTTTGGGTCCGCTCGCAGGCCCCCTAGGTTCACACTTTTACAAACCACCACACATTGATACTCTCAGAAAACACAGATATTTATTATACCGTAATAGTCGAGTATAGGGGAACCGCGACGTTAGTGTGTCGCTAGAGGTAGTATAAAGGCCACGACGGCAGGTGTTTGGCCAAGCTTCCCTGTGCAGAGCCTTGGTCCCCTTGAAAAATGCTCGAGTCTCCCATTGACTTCAATGGGGCTCGTTATTCGAGACGAGCACTCGAGCATCGGGAAAAGTTTTTCTCGAATAACGAGTACCCGAGCATTTTAGTGCTCGCTCATCTCTATTCTGGACCTTACAGGCGACTTTTGTGGTGCTGAGCGCCAAAACAATTATGTAGGAGCTTGTAGGAATCCAACAGAAATGGCTTTATTCAGCTTTAAAACTATTACAAGAACAAAAATAACAAACACCTTAGCCTCTACTTAAGGCACTACCTTACTTCTTGAACCCTAGCTCCCTTCTAAGTTCAAGGAACACTGCTGGGGTTCCTCCTCAGTGCTCTGGCTCTCAGTGAGCTCCAACAAACATTGTCCTTACTGGATTCCAGTCCTCTTGGTACAGACCACCTGTCTGTCTCCAACTGTTCCCAAGTCCTCCTGCTGGCTGCAGGACACACAGCACTCACCCTCTGGAGTTGGCCGGGGATGGGAGTGGTCAAGGTCCTTTTCAACCCTGGTTGTGGATCGCTCTCCAGCGCCCCCTAGGTTCACACTCTTACATATCCTCCCCCTCAGCTCACCACTTATGGGGTGAGGCGCCCCGGGACAACGACATGTAGAGGACAAAAGTCCCCTTTTTCACTTCACAGGAACCTGTCACCAGGCCCTATTTTACTAAAGAGGATTGTAAAAGCCATGACACCGCAGTGCAAATATGCCTTTCTACCCTTTATAAGCATTTGATTGGGCAATATAATTGTAGTTAGACTACCTGATCCCGGACAAAATCCTGGGGTAGTCACAGGGGCTGGAACTTTGGTTGGATGCATTTCAAAAAAACAAATGTGGCATTGTATGTGTACTCACTCCTCAGAAGCTGGCCCCACATTGTGCTCCTTGCAGCTCCTCCTCCTGCTTCCTCTCAGAGGTCACAGCGGTCAGCCTGACCTCAGTGGGGAGGGAGGGTGTACAGGAGTACAAACATGGAGGACAGCCTGCAGTCAAAAACAGGTACATGTTGTTTTGTGAAAAGTATTGCAAAACCAATGTCCAGGCCCTTGACTCCCCCGGGATTTTGTCAGGATTTTTGCAAGAGTAAGTTATAACACACAAGTAATTATAATTGCCATAAGCTTAGAAGGGAAAAGGCCAGAAAAAGCGGCATATTGCACTGCAGGTTGTCATGGACTTTTAACATCTGTCTTTAGTGAAAAATGAGGGTCCCTGGTGGACAGGGTCCCTTTAAGTTGACTGTACAAATGTCTGTAACATTTTCTCAACTGTAGCACACCATTCTTTCTGGTCGAGTTCATTTCATTAGGTCTGTCATTAACTTTCCTAGCGTTCTTTAGCATTTTCTGTGCTTTGTTGAGGTTCTCAGGACTGCTGAACATTAAAAATGGACTTCACCACCATCTTTCTTTTGTTTGTTAAGAAACAGGTTCAGTTTCACAATTAACTTTTGGTATGGACATAGAAACTTACATTTTTCAAATGTTTCATCTTGAAATCTGGCATCAGGATTTAAAAGGCCTGGATTCACCTTTTATTTCAAGTCTAGTTTCTTTTTGCCACTTTCGTGGATAACATGGAGGACCAATATCCACCATGGGATTAGCCATTTAAGGGTGGTGACAAACATACCTCTGGGCAATCTTTAATGGACTCTGGTCCTTAAGGACTTCAACTTATGGGCCAGTTCACGCCACTCATAGTACAGGACATTTTTTACTCTTCTAAACTTGCCTCTAAAACTGCCTCTTAAATCCATTGTTTTCCAAAACTATAGGAGATGGTTCACCTCCTTCAACCAGCTGTAGGTTACATTTAATTTTGGCTTCTTAGTTTTATTACTATAGCTTTTGTTGTCCGAAGGTGGAGTCTGACTTTTCAGCACTTTGATAGCACAGCGCTAGGACAAGAAGGGAAGCAACTAAACACTTTATCGTGTTGGTACACACCAATCCCCCTTTCTCTTGGTTCCATAGCAATCTGTGTCCGGGGGCTTAGCCTTCAATTCCAAATTTCCAACTCCAAAACCTTCTCCAGGACCTCATACCTCTGAGAATGTTGCTTTCTGCAAGTTTGACTTGCAAATTTTTTCCTCCAGTTTTACTCACTTGTGATTTTTTAATTTAGTAGTTGACTTTGTAGATCTACAATTTAATACATAATAGAAATCAGAATGTTTTTTCTCAAAACTTGAAATCCTCATGTCCTTCATCTGATGGTCCAGGTTAATAGTAGTTGGTCTATTTTATCAAAGCCTCAGTATTTTCCGTATTACATGTTCTCACGGCTTCCAGGTCTGTTTCCAATACTCCACGTTCAAATGTAGTCTGTGCAAATTCTGAGAAAGACGGATGACATCTCCATCCATTCTTGTCATTCTCTTGCATCAGACATAAGCACACCCTTTCATTACTGGCATAAAAATGTTAGCTCCTGCTCCAGTCACAGATTTTAGTCTAGAATCATACTTTTTTCTTCAAACAAAAATGACGCGTCTGCTCTGCCATTCCTTATCATTATTAATGGGAGCGTCCTTAGTGCATGTGTGGTCCGCTCTGTCTGGGGAAAAGGTCTCCTTCACAGATTCTAAGGGTGTGTTCACAGTTTGCAGCGTTAAAACTGCATGGCAATCAGCTTTGAAGGTGGTTGGTGCAGTTTTGTCAATTGAACAGGTGAAGACATGAACTGAACGGGTGAATGAAATTTGTGGAACAGGTTTCCCCTTACAAAATGGAAATTCACTCGTTCAGTTCATGTGTCTTTCACCTGTTCAATTGGACCAAATCCACCTTAAAAACCAACCCTCAAAGCTGATTGCCATGCAGTTTGTTTTTTTAACTGCAACGTGTGGAAGTCATCCCTCCTAATTGTGCATTCTCGGGCCAGGACACTGCTTTCTCAAGTGTGCAACTTCATTCTCCTTAGCAATCAATTCAGCTGAAGAGGGTTATTTCTACTTTGTATCTTGAATACTCCAGAACTGAATTTTGCAAAAAACTCACTTTGCGCACTTTAGCATGTTAGTGCTCTCAGCTCTTCTAGCAAAATGAAGATCACACCCTTAATTTTCAATAGTGCATATCTCAAACAGTCATTTTGCCATGGTGCCTCCTTTAAATTCTGCAATTGCATCTCAGCACTGGCTTTGCTCACACTATCTAGAATTTACTGACAGAGAGCATCATTTCATCACAAAACTCCTAACTAGTGACAATATAGTCCATTCCAGGCAAAACCCAGCACCACATTTTTACCATAAGGCAGCATGACTTTTCTATGGAGTTAAGCTCCTTTTAAGTTCAACATTTTTTTATCAGACGCCCCAAGGTTACCATTCCGTCAGTTATTCTTGCCCATGACACACCTAAAATGTTTCATTCTATCTCTGAAGCTGCTGAACCACATTGTTTGGGCTCTCATCAATGTATTCATCATGACATAGTATGTGACCACACAGCAGCAGGGGCTTATATTCAATCATCTGTAAACGAGGTGCTTAATAAAAATTAAAGACTTCATGTGTAGTGTATTTGCTTTAGTTGCAGACACGAGGTTCAGGTTTTGCAACCCCTCTGCCTGAGACTGCTGCAATATGGCACCGGTTGTCAAGCTTTGCTTATTACACAACGAAATTGTATTTTTCTTGCCCCCATGGTGAATATCAGCAAAACACAATATGTAGAATAACTTTTTAAAATAGTGTCAAGTTTTTACTGTCTATTTGTAGTCAATAGGCATCAACAAAACAATCCTCTGTTTCATACAACAAACCAGCATTCTTTCGTCTTAATTACATACAGATATTATAATTCAACATTTAGGTCTGGTAGCCTTACTTTCACCTACAGCAATACTCAGCGTGCAGGATACTGTTTAATTTGTTGCCACTAGAATATAACGCTGGTGTGCCACAGCATACACAAAGTTATTGCCTGGATTCCCTTCCAGAGTTTGTTTAAACATCACCAGTTTTTTCAAAAACATTTGAGTGGTGGAGTCACTAACCAACCTTGGTTTTGCCTTGCAATTACTCCTGCCGTTTCAGCGTAGGCCACAGTCCACATTACTGCTGTTCAGCAAAACACGTTTTTTGGCCCTTGCGGTGGTCTCCCATGCCCGCATCGAAGCACCATTAATGTGGGGTTTGAGGGTAACTTAAGCATCAAAGGTAGAAAGTTCTGGAACCTTACAGGCGACGTTGTGGTGCCTGAGCAACCAAAAACAAGAATTGTAGGAAGCTTTGTAGCAACACAGAACTGGCTTTATTCAGCTTTTATAAAAATATTACAAGAAACAAAAAATAACAAACGCTTAGCCTCTACTAAGGGCAATACCTTCTTATTGAACCTAGCTACTTCTAATTTAAAGGGAACACTGTGTGGGGGGGTTCCTCTTCAGTGCTTGGCTCTAGTGAACTCCAACAAACATTTGTCCTTACTGGATTCCGTATTTGGTACAGACCACCTGTCTGTCTCCAACGGTCCCAAGTCCTCCTGCTGGCTGCAGGATACACAGCACTGGCCGGCTGTGAGCTCACCCTCCTGGAGTGGGCCAGGGATGGAGTGGTCAAGGTCCTTTACACCCTGGTTTGGGTCCGCTCGCAGGCCCCCTAGGTTCACACTTTTACAAACCACCACACATTGATACTCTCAGAAAACACAGATATTTATTATACCGTAATAGTCGAGTATAGGGGAACCGCGACGTTAGTGTGTCGCTAGAGGTAGTATAAAGGCCACGACGGCACCACTTATGGGGTGAGCGACCCTGGGACAAGACATGTAATGGCAACGTCCCTTTTCACTTAAGTTGACATGTACAATGTCTGTCCACATTTTCTCAACAGTAGCACACATCCTGTCTGGTCGTCTCATCTTCCAAGTTCCTGTCATTCTACTTTCCTGGTTCTTAGCATTTCTGTTTCTTTGTTAAGGTTCTCAGACTGAACATTAACCCCTTCCCGTACGGCGCGTGCCGGGTCCCGATGCATGGAGTTGGCTCGCGGGCCGAGCCCTCTCCAGAGCCGGTAAGTCTTTGCTGCATATTGCAGCAAAGGCTTACCAGTAACACCCGCGATCGGTGCTTTCACGGCGATCGCCGCCGGCAATGCTGCCGGAGGCTCCAAAAAGATGGCGCCGCCATCTTGCCGCGGATCGCCGCTCCCCGGTGATCCGTTGCCATGAAAGCTTCGGGTCTCACGAAGGCCCGAAGCTGTCTCATTTTAACCCATTCATTACAATGTGCTATCAGCACATTGTAATGAATGAGGAGTAAAATCCCCATATATTGCCATATTGCAGTATGGCAGTATGTGGTAGGATCGATCAGACAACCTAGGGTTAAAGTACCCTAGGGAGTCCCTAGAACTGATATTAATATTAATAAACAGTAAAAATCATAAACACATTAGGTATCGCCGCGTCCGAAAATGTCCGATCTATCAAAATATGATTACAGTTTTTCACTGCGTTTAACCTCGTAACGGAAAATAGCGTCCAAAGTAAAAAATTACATTTTTTTGCCATTTTGGAAAATAAAAAAAAATTTATAAAAAGTGATCAAAAGGTTGCACAGTCCTAAAAATGATAGCAATGAAAACGCCATCAAAAGTCGCAAAAAATGACACCACCCACAGCTCCGTACACCAAATTATGAAAAAGTTATTCACCACTTATGGGGTGAGCGACCCTGGGACAAGACATGTAATGGCAAAGTCCCTTTTCACTTAAAGGGAACCTGTCACCAGGGACCTCATTTTTCACTAAAGACGGATTGTAAAAGCCCATGACACCAGCAGTGCAAATATGCCTTTCTACCTTTTCTAAGCATTTGCATTGCAATATAATTGTATGTTATAACTTACCTTGCTCCCTGACAAAATCCTGGGGTAGTCACAGGGGCTGGACTTTGGTTTGGATGCATTTCAAAAAACAACATGTGCCTTGTCTGTGTTACTCACTCCTCAGAGCTTGGCCCCCACCTTTGTGCTCCTGTGCAGCTCCTCCTCCTGCTTCCTCTCAGAGGTCACAGCCGGGTCAGCCTGACATCAGTGGGGGAGGGAGGAGCTGTACAGGAGTACAAACATGGAGGACAGCCTGCAGCTCAAACAGGTCACATGTTGTTTTTTGAAAAGTATGCAAACCAATGTCCAGCCCCTGTGACTACCCCTGGATTTTGTCAGGATGCAAGAGTAAGTTATAACACACAATTATATTATAATGCATAAGCTTAGAAAAGGCAGAAGGGCATATTTGCACTGCAGGTGTCATGGACTTTTACAATCTGTCTTTAGTGAAAAATGAGGTCCCTGGTGACAGGTTCCCTTTAAGTTGACATGTACAATGTCTGTCCACATTTTCTCAACTGTAGCACACATCTTGTCTGGTCGTCTCATCTTCCAAGTTCCTGTCATTCTACTTTCCTGGTTCTTAGCATTTCTGTTTCTTTGTTGAGGTTCTCAGACTGAACATTAACAATGACTTCCCACCATCTTTTATTTTTGTTTGTTAAGAAACACGGTTCAGTTTCACAATTACTTTTTGTTATGGACATAGAAACTCTACATTTCAACTGTTTCATCTTGAAATCTGCATCAGGATTTAAAGCCTGTATTTCACCTTTTATTTTCAAGTCTAGTTTCTTTTTGCACTTTGTGGATAACATGGAGACAATATCCACCATGGGATTAGGCATTTTAAGGGCTGTGACAACATACCTCTGGTCACTCTTAATGACTCTTGTCCTTAATGGACTTCAACCTTATTGGCCAGTTCACTGCACTCATAGTACAGGACATTTTTAATCTTCTCAAACTTGCCTTTTAACTGCTCTTTAAATCCATTGTTTTCCAAAACTATAGGAGATGGTTTCACCTCTTCAACAGCCTGTAGGTTTACATTTAATTTTGGCTTCTTAGTTTTATTATATAGCTTTTTGTTGTACGAAGGTGGAGTCTGACTTTTCAAGCCTTTGATAGCACCAGCGCTAGGACAAGAAGAGGAAGACAACTTAAACACTTTACTCTTGTTTGGGTAAACACCAATCCCCTTTTCTCTTGGTTCCATAGCCATCTGTGTACGGCTAGCCTTCAATTCCAACTCCAGAACTTTCTCCAGGACCTTATACCTCTGAGTAATGTTGCTTTCTGCAAGTTTGACTTGCAAATTTTCCTCCAGTTTACTCACTTGTGCTTTTAATTTAGTAGTTTGACTTTGTAGATCTACAATTTGAATACATAAATCAGAATGTTTTTTCTCAAACTGAATCCTCATGTCCTTCATCTGATGTTCCAGGTTACTATTAGTTTTGTCTATTTTATCATAAGCCTCAGTCTTTTCCTTATACATTTTCTTCACGGCTTCCAGGTCTGTTTCAATATCTCCACGTTCAAAATGTAGTCTGTGCAAATTCTGAGAAAGACAGGATGACATCTCCATCATTTCTTTGTCCTTCTCTTGCATCAGAATAGACACCCTTTCATTACTGGCATAAAAAATGTTTAGCTCCTGCTCCAGCTCACAGATTTTAGTTTCTAGAATCATTACTTTTTCTTCAAAAACTGCAGCTCTGCTCTGCCATTCCTTTACTTCATTAGCTTGAAAAAGGTGATAAACACCGAAACGTCGCCGGTTTTGGAATAAACACTTCCGTTTTTCCATTCACAATCTGGAGTGCTGCCTCAATTTTTTTGGATTTATCTATCTATCTATCTATCTATCTATCTATCTATCTATCTATTTATCTATCTATCTATCTCCTATCTATCTATCTCATATCTATCTATCTATCTATCTATCTATCTATCTATTATCTATCTATCTATCTATCTCTCTATCTATCTATCATCTATCTATCTATCTATCTATCTATCTATCTATCTATCTATCTATCTCCTATCTATCTTCTATCTACCGGTATCTATCTATCTATCTATCTATCTATCTATCTATCTATCTATCTATCTCATATCTATCTATCTCATATCTATCATCTATCTATTTAGAATATGGAAAAGAGTCCAGGGCAGCACAGCTATGTCCGTGTGCAAATCCTTAGACCTTTGGCCCAGGTCCTATGTAGACAGTTCAAATAACAGTACCTATCCATCTCCATGTGATATTCCGCCTGAATTAATGACATCATATACAGAGACTAATTCTGAATTCACCTTATTTTTATGATTTTTTTTTCTGTTTCAAAAATCTTCTGTGTGAACATATCCTTAGGTTTCAGAGTGTAAGTTTATACCAACTATTGGTTGACCATGCTGCTAACCCTGAACCCAAATTCCATTGCACACTTTACAACTTAGGTTTATTATTATGCTAGAAAGCCAAAAGGGAGGGGGGAGGTGTTACCAGAGCTACTCTTTATTGTTGCTTCACAAGCTGTTATACTGTTCAGGAGCACTTCCCCCCCTTCTACTAAGCAGAGGGAGGGGGGGGGTGCTGAGACAGCAGAGGCTGGGGGGGGGGGCAGTGTAACAGCCTGTGAAGCTTTAGCATGGAGGGGATCTGGTATCGCCCACAGAGCCCTAATGGCTCATTAGCATAATTTTAAAAGTTGCTTTTAGAAGGAAGGGGGGCATGGATAACATATATAAGATACCACAGTCCTGGTGCCTGGATCTTTGAGTAATGTCCCTGGTTTATCAGGATGGGTTTTGCTGATAAATATTCTATGATTTACAAAAAAACAAAAATGCAATTAGATAAGATATGGATTATATGTTATCAATATATTTTACGAGACTAGAAGCGGAGAAGGACCCGCAGTGGTCACATGACCATCACTGCACAGGTCCTGCACCCAGTAGCTCAGAGGTAATCTATAGAAGTGTCTAACATTGAGGAGTCATTTATATGAACAATCTCACCAGAGGAGCCTAAAACGAATCCCCAAATTCTGCTAAATCCAATCACAGACTTTTCATTTGTGCGGATCATAACTGAAGTAGATAATGTAGTAAGGAGGAAGGAGGTTTAGTTTTGCAAGTGAATTTTAAAGGGACAGTACAGAGGGGTAACTTGAGGGGGTGCAGAGGGGTGTGGTTACAATTGGGCTTAGGAGTCCAGGAGGAGGGATACAGAAGCTTTTCTTCGTGTCGTCACCCCCTTATATGAACCAATAGATACACAGTATACAGAGATGTCTCTGTCTGTTAAATTTGAGGGAAGATTGTTACACGTTCCTTTATTAATAGCATGAAAGTGGTGCAACAGCTATTGATAGCGGACGCATAAATGAAGGTCCATTAAATCTAACAGAAAGCCCAGGTGCAGGTGTGAACAGGGCTTAGGCCACATCTCCTTCTCGATAGATGTGTAAAATCCATAATACTGGTGGTGCACAACATGTAGCCAAGTTACCAGTTGCAAATGAAGCCAGAATTCTTCCTAAACAATGATGTGTAACACGATGGACATTGCGCTAACACAAAGTATGATAAGAATGACGGCGCAGGAAGAAACACTTTGACCAGTGAAATATGTCCACAAGAGGGTAAGAATGCAAGGAGTTAACTTAAAGGGGCAGTGGTATAATAAGCACAGGAAACCACATTTAACAACTGCAATTTCCGTTTTCCATAGAAGCGATTTGTAGGAATAAATATTGCTCGGTTTTGTTTTACAGATGCAGTTGCGCCCTGACACATCTCCACCTAATGACATATCGATCATCTCTCTGTGGGCACCGAAGGACAACCTTCAGATGAATGCTCTCCAAAGCGTCAATAACCTGCAGGTATTCAGTAGTGTCATCTGCAGTGGTTCGTATAACATGATTTAAGGGGTTCTCTATGCTGTGGCATATCCATGGTAACAGTTCTGTCATTAGCTACTACACCATTAAGTTGCCCCCTAAGGTAGGGCATGGAATATCCTTGTTAGAATTTCCTATTTTATGTACATAAAATGTGTAGTGTCATTTTTGGCCAGAGATGAGTCACTTTTACAGGTTGGAGAGGGAACATTAATTAAGATAACCCTCTGTTGCAGCTAGAACCATGCTTCTGGTGTCTTTCTAAAGATGAGAATCTCAACTTTTAAAACATACTGCGGTTCTGAGTGCTATAGAACCAGAGATTTGGGCAGTTACAGACATAGCTGAGAGTGCGAACTGTAGGTAAAGATCCAGTTCCTAACGATGTCTTTATCTACAGGTCGCAGTCTCAACTTTATCTGCGATTCTGTATCTCATAGAACCACATTCTTTTCTTTAAAACACCAAAGCATAGCCATAGGTGCTATAGAGCGCAAGGTAAGGACATCTGAAGTAACTCACTTGTCTAAGGCAAAACTATTCCCTGTTTATTTGCATATGGCTTTGGAATAGATTTTTTTTTTTATCTGTAGAAGATGGAGAAGATTTGACATAAAGAGTGAATTCTTGAAAGAGCATGTCACACCCTACATGAGGGGGCTGGTAGTTCAGTAATGTAAAAGTTGATGATAGGTTCCCTATAAGTTGGGGGAAGAAAATAGTTGGGCACTAGGTGTCATGATGTTGCACTTTGACCCCACTCTAAGGGGGCTGCCTTACTAAGGGGCTAGGATGCAAGTTTTTTTTTTATTTCAACTTGGAAAACTTATTTGCATATAAATGCGTAAGGGTGCATTTACAAATGCATTTTCAAACGCATCACAACAGCTGAGAAGAGGAGCTTTGCCTAATGACATTGCTGTAAACATTACGTTAACAAGTATGTTGACACCATGTTAACACATGTGTTTTGGAAACACAATGTTGACAGCAATGTAATTGCGCTAATCTCCTCTTCTCAGCTGTTGTGATGCGGTTGAAAAACGCATGCGTTAACTCCACGTATGATGAACGCACACTAGGTTTCCACATGGCTACAATAGGCAAACTCTCTGTGAGGGGAGCTTTTTCTTCCTGACTTCATGTAAGTTATTCACACTTCTTACTTCTGTTTAGCCATGCTAACATGCTGCTTGTCGCTGATGATTTATCATTGGCTATAGTTATGACTTTAATTGTCCGTCATGGGGCCAGAATAGGGCCCAGAATAAGATGAAGTAGAGTCAGACAGATCCATAGCTGATATCGCTCCTCCTGTGTCTTCTGAACACATTTCCTCTTGGTTCAAGACACAGCGTGAGCGAAAAGACGAGTCGTCGTTAAGAAAGCAGAAGCTGAGTCGCTCATCCGTTTCCCTCTGTGTCAGAGGGAGAAATTATTTCTGAGGACTCCTTCACAGACTATAAATAGCTAAAATATTCTTTGTATCGTGATAGCCAGCGGTTAAATCGATAGAAGTTGAAAGTTGTTGATACCTTTTATCGGCTTCATCGGACAAGGTACAAGGCAACTTCTGAATAGAGCACAAATTTCTACACAAATGGACGCAGTAACGCTAGTAGGGTCCATGGGTCAAGTGAAACAGGACCATCAATGTAAGGAGGGAGGAGTAGGCACTTTAATGACTGCTACTTGTTTAATAAGTATTGGGACACTGCAAAACCCTAAGGCTGCATTCACATGAACGTGTGCTCGCTGTACCGTAGCATGGTAGGCACACTCGGCGCCCGCGAGAGGAGGAGGGGGTGAGTGCTACTCTCCCACGCCCCTCTCCATAGAGGATCATGGGGCACGGCGCCGTATTCCATGTCCTATCTTTCTCCTGGCTACGGAACGGTACGATGCCGCACGTGTGCTGCACCATTCGGCACCATGCACCCATTGCTGGCCTATGGGGGACATATATATGCCCCCCAGCTGCTGTGTGAATGAAGCCTAAGGATAAGGACCTATGGAGGGAAAACACTGCAGAATGTTGACAGGAGACTGTAAAGTTACCGCCACCATCTGTAATCAGTTGAACTTGAAACTAAATCTGCAGAATGAATTGACACGTTATGGATTCTTTAAGCTGCCGATGTAAATTGCTGCACGTGAGTCCTGGTAGTAGCCAACGCACTGGGAGATCCACTCCCCAGCCCACGGCCCACTGAGGACGTCCCCTCCAAAAGTCATTGTGATGCTGAACTATTTGTCCTTCATCGAGAGAAAAGCTTGGAAGTTTTACATAAAGACTGGACCTTCTCTAATTTCTAGTTTCAGAAGTGGAGGCAGAGGAAATAAGCAGAGAAGTCGTAGGACCAGACCAGAACAACAAAATCCCCCTCGGTGCTGCAGATTCACAGGCTGTTACAATGTGCATTGGTACTCCCCCCACCCCCTCCCACGGTGTAAGATTACATAAAGCAGAAGTAGGGTAAGGTGCTTAAGGGAATAGGGGGAGGGGCACTGGTAACAACTCTAGATCCCTTCTAGCTCATTAGAATAATTATAAAAGTTGATTTTAGAAGGATGGATCTATGAGTAATGTCTGTGGTTTATCGGGGTGGATTCTGATGGTAGATTTCCTATAGAGGAAATTTTTTGCATTTCTGGTGGTCATTTCCCACATTCCAAAAGCCATTTATGTTGTATGAGGCTCGTTGTTAG
This sequence comes from Engystomops pustulosus, assembly GCA_019512145.1. Lineage (NCBI taxonomy): Eukaryota > Metazoa > Chordata > Amphibia > Anura > Leptodactylidae > Engystomops > Engystomops pustulosus. The sequence goes on along the minus strand of CM033642.1, from coordinate 122,757,253 downwards.
CTGTGGGACAAATTGTATTTTTTTTTTTTTGTGGCACTGTATATTATTATGTACAGGAATATTGGTTAAAAGAATTCAAAACTGACAAAAAAATGCAATCGCACATATTCTTATTATAACGACTTTCACTGTTCAGTCCCGATGACACAACTTCCCTTATTCTTTTGGTCAATACGATGACAGAGATACCAACAGGTTTGTTATGTCTTCATTCAATGGCGAATACCCCAAAATCATAGTTGTTCCTCTGCTGATCCACCTTGATGAATTTCAGGTGTTTCAGGGGCTCAGGGGACATTTCAATGGAGACGGATAGTTGTTCCAGATGCCACCGGCCACCAGGACATCACCATCCTTGAAGCATGTTGTCACCCTGTCCTGATCATAGTGGATATGTAGAACATTCATTAGAACATTGTAATTGGGCACTAGAAGAGTGGAGATGGGCTGCCGGACACCAGAGTCCTCACATTGATCCTGGAGGAGCTCCTGGGCCTTGTTTTTCATGATCTCCTGTCTCCAGGAACCAGGCATCTCCACTTGTGGTGTCTCCATCACAGGGTTGCCTGGAACTTTGGTGGATCAATGGATAATTTTATACACCACGGTTTTCTTGGCTGGTTGGGATGTCTTTGGAGGTTAGTACTTTTCTCATAAGGCTGATTCTGGGAGCTTCATCAGACGCCATCCCAATGTCTTGAGGCTCAGACATTTATATGTTCAGGTGTCTTGAGACTTAAGAAGGACACGTCATTTGTTTATCCATGTTTATTCTCAACATCAACCAGATGCATCCCAAAGTGTCAGATGATAGAATCCACAATCTGAGAAGGGAAATTGCTAAAACATGGTCTTGGCTTTCGGGTTTTCAGGCCGTGAAGAGCGCATTACATGGAGAAAATGCCACCATTGTCCATCAATGGACCAAGCAGATTAGACAGCACAATGTCACGCACCTGATACAGTGGCACAACAGCAGCTTCCAAGCAGATCTTAGCAGCTTGTATTCACTACAGATGTGTCTGAGTGAGGATCGGGCCAACCCTAGAAGATTCCTGGATGGAGAACACATGGAGAGAAAGAGAATTCACTCCTCAAATTTCATACAATTGAGAACAAAAGGGCTGCAAGCATTGATTTAAGTACTGATCCAGTCCCAAAATGTATGTCAATAATGAAGGCAGCACTCAGCTACTTGTTGGCAGTCAAGTCCTTTTCAGATCAGCTGCCTGGCTTTCTCTTCTGATTGACCCGGATTGCGTTGGACTTGTTTGTCTGGTACCTGTTCTTCTGTTCTGGGCTTGGCTGTCCCTGACTACTCACCAGTCTGTCCCATGCTGATACCTCTTCTGGTTCTGACCCAAGTATCCTTAGTGTTCCATGTAAGGCCCAGTAGACCCCTAGGTGTAATTTTACACAATTTTTTTTACAATGTATTTTTTTTTTTAATCCACACCAACAGCTGCAATCAATTCCATCCCCAACAGGAAAAAACAATGTTCTTTTATTCCACCATCACAAAAAAGTTTGACTTTTCTCAAGGCATTATCAAGCCACATAAAATCCGAATGTTTGAGGATATATCCACATCACGTTTTTAGGGCAGCAGCATATCCCACAGTGTACTCTTACAGGCTAAGGTTAAATTCACACGAAAGGGTGCCCGCCGTACTGTAGCAGCAATGGCACACATCGGCGTTGCTCACCCCCGCCCCTCTCCATAGAGAAACATGGCGCCCGGCACCGGATTCCGGGGAAAGATAGGACATGTCCTATCTTTTTCCCGTGTACAGAACAGTGCATGGCTGGCCACTCCGTGCGCCCATTGCCGGCTTATGTATGTACTATATTTATACTTCGGCCGTATATACACCCCACAGCGGGCGTGTAAATGAAGCCTTAAACATCCTCTGGTACAGCTTCTCCTCCAGCGGAGAAGAAGCGAACATCGCAGCCAGTGATTTGCTGCTGCCAATGTTTTGGATGTCTCCCCGGTGATATTTCTGTCCATATTTGGGCCTCCCACAGAATACATTCAGCGGAGGCTGGGGATGGATGCAATATAGTGGCATCTGTCCCTCGTATCATCTAATAACCTCAGCTGGTTGTATACTGTAGTCACTGCTACACAGGATGCCTCTGTTTTCCAGTAGAAGTCTATGGACATACTGAGTGTAAACAGCGGGAACTTTCCTGATGTACTGTATATACTGAGAGTATCCAAAAAAGGTCATGTGAATATAACCATGAATTTTGGGGTTTCACCTGCACTCTCAGTGTACAGTTAATCACATCTCCATTGCTGTAACACATCTCAGTTTTGTATATCATCAGAAATCTGCCACGTATAAGGGAAGTCATCCCGGCAATAGGAATCTAATACTCGGTTCCTGTTTATGTTACCTCCTGGTTAGAATTCAGAATCTTGCAGAACAATATCTGTATTGTACAAATTCTTTATGCAGGTGGGGAAAAAAAAAAGCAAACATGTGCAACAAAGATCTTTTTTTTTTACAAGTTCCTTGTATCTTCTTCAGGGGATATGATGAAACGCGCACACGCCTGCGGAGGAACTGGTTCCTGACATCTCTGCAGTAAAACGTTAGTCAGTTACTTATGTGGAAAGTGAAAGCTGATGTGCAAGCGAATCACAAAAGACATTACAAATTCAGCCCAAAGGTCGTTTCACTAGAGGTCATTCATCACCCAGGAGTTCAAGGAGGGGAAATTACCTTCAGATGCCACAGCCAATATCCAAATGATAATAGAAAACCCCCCAGGGCTCAAGTGTTGATGTGGAAAAATTAGATTGATAAGATTGAGTACTGGGAATGGGGTCCGTGTAGTGAGAGATAGGGGGTTGTATTTAGGTGTTGTCCATGATAATCAATGCTGGACAGAATTGTGATTGGTTGCTGTGGGCAATAAAAGCTGCTATATCACTAGTTGGCTTTCCAAAAATCAGGTTGAAAATCAACATAAATGTTATGCATACAATTTGGATCTTCTGCATGTACACTAAGGGTAGATTCTTACACCTGCCCTGAATAGATCTTGGTATGTAGAACAACTTTTCCTATTATCTTGATTACCTATGTGCAGCAGTTTCTTTGCTATCCTCCTCAGTTTAGCCTGCCCCTGCTGTAGCTGGGTCTCTTGTAGTGATGCGTCATTCATGAACCAGCCGGCTCTTTTATGTGAATGATGGGAGTCGGCTCCCTTCAGTGAGATGATGGCTAATTTTACCCCACCCCTAACCAGCTCACCACGCCCCCTTTAACCTGATAGAATCGGGTAATACATGTTATATAGAGCCAGGAGAACCGGCTCTTCTTAGTGAGTCCAATGATCCAGCTCCCTAAGAAGAGCCAGACTCTTCATCACTAGTCTCCAGGAAGTGCTGATTCCTGCTGTGATTCTGTCTGGCTGTTTACAGATACGGAGGGGCTGCTGCTCCCTGCTCACATAGGAGTTTGGAGTAGTGATAGGAATTCCGGCTCTTCTAAGTGAGCTGGCTCATAAGGTTTCACTCACTAAGAAGAGCCGTCTCTTCTAGCTCCTGAATTGCTCCCTATTAAATATACAATAGGGAGCCTCAGGTCAATCAGTCACAGCACTCCCCTTTTAACCCGATTGTATCGTGTTAAGAGGGGCGTGGTGAGCTGGTAAGGGGTGGGGTTAAGTGAGTGAACAACACATCACTAGTGAGGAGAGGCAGGTCATGTGATGCTCTCTGTGTGTAGCTGAGAGGAGTATCAGATCGGAGTGTGTTCAGTGCAGTTGATTCAGGAGTCTCCTACACAGAATAGTGATGTACAACATCCCTTCCATCTGTCACTCCATAGCAGTCTGTAATTCTGCAGAATCTATGTCACTGCACCTCATGCTGTGTAAGTCCTTCCACCAGCTTCTGTTCTCCAGACACTTTTTGCACAACAAGGAGCTGTTAACCCTCACACAGCACAAGCATTGACTTCATGCAACTGTTTCACTGCTGGTTTGTACTACTTATTGTATGCTCCTCCATGTGATGAAAGCTGGCAGGCTAGTCACTATGTACATCCTGTTTGTACACTATGCAGTGTTCATTCAGTTACTGAATGAGAGAGCACAAGGCATCATTGGAATTGAGGGCAACCTAAATTTGATTCAGTTTCGGGGCATATCCAGGGATAGTCTCTGCCCACTTCACAGCCTGTGAGATTTTTGACAAATTGCTGCAGAACCAAACAATGCCATAATTATGGAAAGAAAAGAGCAACAACACAATATGAGCATCGTTCTTTTTATTTTTTAAGGGGGGGGGGGAATCTGTTAATTTTCCAAAATTAACAGAAAACTCTCCTTGAGGCAGGTTAGGTGTAAGAAACCACAGATAAACGAAGAAGAACCAAATCGACTGATCGGTTCATTTTCCAGTTCAGAAATGGAATATGTGAAGAAAATTGTTAAAAATGGAAAAATCTGTGAATGGACCTGTGAAAGGGAGGACACCTGCATCTGAGACGAGACTAAAAATGGACATTTTTATCCTTGAGAATTTTGCAATTATAAGCAAAGCCTATTATTTTCTATCTCTCACTTGTGGTTATCCTGGATTAGTTTGATGCTTCGGGCAACAAAACAAGAGACGGTTTTATGTCTTGCCCGGAGGCAATAAAAATCTACATCCTGGTCTGCACAGAGGAGCGACCGAGAAGCTGCAGGACTTTTGCGAAAAAATGAAAAGGGAGATACATTTTTTGTGAGTGTTTTTAAGCTGAGTAGTTTGAACTTAGATGTCCTTTTTATATAAGAACAACCCCTCCCCCCCAAAAAAGAGCAACTAGAATGAAACACTACATGGAACCTGTAGAATCATTTGTCATGGCTCCCAGAATACACTGGAAGGTTGTTACCATCCCAGTGGGGTATGTCAAGAGGAAAACTATTTTTGGGGTATCAATAGCTTTGAGGATGTTTTGGAAGTATACACCATGCAACAGACCCCAATGGTCCACGTCAATGTATCACTAAATGCTCCACTATCAAATGTGATGCCAGTGTGGATGGAGGCTCGGATAATATTATTATCTCATCATTTATCTGAACCCTCTGAATAGATTCTGGCTTTTCTGAGCTTGTTAACCACACACTCAGGGTTTCTCTCCCTTGGCTGAGCTGGGTGTGAGTATTGTGGAAAGCTGACTGGTTTCATCTTGCTTCTGAGCTGGGGGTTTTCAGTTGGGGCTTGATTGATGGACAGCTGAGAGGGTGGCGACCAAGAATGCCTTAAATATCCTATCCTCAGTTCACTCAGGGCTGGTTATACTTTCTCCTGCGATGTGTACTTCTACTGTCTGTGTTTTGGTTAGACCTTTTTCCTGAAAACCATACCTGAACTTTAATCCAGCCTGCTCTGGAACCCTGTACCTGAGCCTGATCAATAACTCCGAACCTGTACCTGAGCCTGAATCCTGCCTGATCCGCAACCTTGAACACATACCTGAGCCTGAATCTAGTGTGAACCCTTATCCCGTGCCTGATTCCCCGATTCTTATGTGTCTGTACATTTTTATCTATCCCTCTGTTCCTCTTGCTTCTGTACTGAGCACATACTCAAGTAGGGATTGTCGACCAGTAGTCCCTTACCACTAGGGTTTGTGTGGCTATTTGGTAGGGAATTAGAGCAATATGGTAGGTAACCAATTGCCTCCTTGGGAAACTCATTTGGAAACAAATCTCACTAGGGAATGTAAAGGTTGAGAAGCTTTGCTCTACAGTGTCAACCACTCTCTTCCAGGTGGTGATAGAGGGTGACATAAAAGAGGATTCCCATTAGACGCCCCTTTACTATAGGTTAAGAAAAACATTATTTAGAGGTAGCAAGGTCAAAATATGCCTCTTGCCTTCCAGTTCCCCTTCAAGCATTTTATATATCACTGTTCCGATACAGGGGGGTCTTCAAAATCAAGATAAAGTGCAAGTTTCTTAGATCTGTAGTCTGAAGCCGAGAGCTTCTTCTTGTCCTGTCCTCATCAATGGAGACCTCAAAGCATCCAATGAAATCAATGTACACAAAGGCACCTGTCAGATTGTTCATAAAAGTTACAGTCTCACCAAACTTTTAGCAATTTTTTGTAATTAAAGGGGCAGCACTTTTAAGGTTAGGTGAACCTCTACAGAGATGTGTGCAGGGGACAGGTCTGATCGTCCAGCATTTGCTTTCCATTTGTATCTGATCCAGGTCGCTAGTTTTGTGGTTGCCTTTGCTTGCACCACTTTTGTTTGATTGTCCATTTTGGAAATAAACCGACCCATCATCTTCATCATCATCATCATCCGTCAGTGGTTGTAATGAAAGGGTTGCGGCGTATTTTGAGTGGAGAGCTTCATTCGTGGACTCAACTTGGGAGGAAGAATTGGGAGGCTGCAGTCTTGTCATGTGACCGTTTTAGTGCCAGGACAAGCTGATTTTCCGAGTTTGTTATGTCATATTTGAGACAATCTGGACAAATTTAGTGCTAGGGGAAACTAAGTATTTACAGGTCATCTAATATTTGTACTAGGGGTCAACCAAGATGGTTCAACCATTGCCTATAGGTATCTTTAATTTAAGCCCAACTTTGAAAACCATTTAGGAAGTTTGTCACCACATTGCATTAATCATCTTGAGCTAATTATTGGTTACTGCCTATATGATATACGGGGGCGGTTCAATAAGTACCCATGTTAGAAATGAAGACACCATTTTTTCCCAAATTTGTATTTTTTTTTTTTCAACATAGTCCCCTTTTAGAAAGATGCACTTCTCCCAACGTTCCTGCCAAAAATAGGATTTGTGGAACTCTCCAAAATACGCCTCTGTCTCGGCGATGACTTCCTCGTTTGAGCTAAATTTTTTTCCTGCGAGCCATTTCTTCATGTTAGGGAACAAGAAAAAGTCGCAGGGAGACAGATCGGGTGGATCCAGGGCGGGGGGTGGGGTGGTGTTTGACGCTGCCGCAGCAATTCATGACGCAATTCATGCAGTTTGGCAGCAACAACTACGGATGAATGTGCTGGTGTGTTATCGTGGTGAACAGCACCTTCTTTTTTTGCCAAATGCGGCCGTGTAGTATTGTCCAGTGATCGTTCTTCCTTTTTCTAAAAAATCCATGTGGATGACGCCGTTCGCATCCCAAAAAAATCGTGGCCGCGACCTTTCTGGCCGATGGGACCGTCTTTGCCTTCTTTGGAGCAGATTCACCGGGGAGAAAATCCAATGTTTTGATTGTTGCTTAGTTTCTGGTGTGTAATGATGAATCCAGGTTTCATCAACGGTGACAACTCGACGCAAAAACTCCTTCGGATCTCGCTTACATTGTTCCAAACACTGCTCCGAAGTTAACACCCGCATCCGCTTGTTGTCCACCGTGAGCAGTTACGGCACCCATCGGGCGGTCAATTCTTTCATCGCCAACTTATCATGTAAAATATTAATTGCCGCTCCGGTCGACACACCTGCGGCCTCTGCTACTTTGCGCACTTTCGTTCGTTGATCACTGAGTATCATGTTGTGGACTTTTTTAATGATTTCCTAGGTAAACGCGGTTGCCGGGCATCCTGGTCGCTCTTCATCAAAAACGGATGTTCGCCCATGTTTAAATTAGTTGAACTAATATCTAACTGCGGTCATAGATGGCGAAGTGTCCCCATAAACAGCATCCAACTTTGCTTTTATCTCCTCACATTTTATCCCATCCAAAAACAAAAAGCGAATTACCGAACGATACTGCTCTTTCTCCGTCTTTCCGAAAATCACAAAACACGACTTACTCAGGAACACCCTCTGTCGTCAAACACGGGTACTTATTGAAGCGCCCTCGTATAAGCTCCAGAGCAGCATTCGTAATTCTGCCGATCCCAAAATCCTTCATTGTTGTTGGCTTACTGCCAATAACTTTGCTCTGATACATTGTAGTCTTGTAGGTGTCTTTTACAGGGTTCAGACGAAATTAAAGTGTTCCCTCTGTAGAATCCTGGACGTGTCTGGTGATGCGGTTATTAATTAGTAATATCGCGAGGGCATGAACTTTTTGATTTTGACTCATCAGTGTAAAAAGCTTATTCAACCAAAATCAATTGACCTTTTGAATGAGAAATTTCTACCACAACGGGTATTGTTTTTCTCTGTGCCCAAACTATTTTATAGTTAACTTTCTTCGGCATATACCGTATATACTCGAGTATAAGCCGACCCGAGTATAAGCCGAGGCCCCTAATTTTACCACAAAATACTGGGAAAACCTATTGACTCGAGTATAAGCCGAGGGTGGGAAATGCATTGGTCACAGCCTCCCCAGTGTATATAGCCAGCCAGCCCCTGCCCCAGTGTATATAGCCAGCCAGCCCCTGCCCCAGTGTATATAGCCAGCCAGCCCCTGCCCCAGTGTATATAGCCTGCCAGCCCCTGCCCCAGTGTATATAGCCTGCCAGCCCCTGCCCCAGTGTATATAGCCTGCCAGCCCCTGCCCCAGTGTATATAGCCTGCCAGACCCTTCCCCAGTGTATATAGCCTGCCAGACCCTGCCCCAGTGTATATAGCCTGCCAGCCCCTGCCGGACAGATCGCACAGAAGATATACAGGGGTCGCCAGAAAGGTGAGTTTAGATATATTTAGTTTTTGACTCGAGTATAAGCCGAGTTTGGGTTTTTCAGCAAATTTTTTGTGCAGAAAAACTAGGCTTATACTCGAGTATATAAGGTACTGTTTTGTTTTTTCACAGTAATTTTTATTTTTCATTTTTATGCACCTACTGTTGCAGAAATAACCCCACAAAGATGAGCTTAAGAACCAGACAAAGAAATGTACTGTTCCGATTCGGCTTCTTGTGCTGCAGCTATTACCCCTATCTTTGATTCTGTGGTATCTAGAAATATGCTGCTGGTGTCATATTAAAGAAAACTGATACTAGATATGGATAAGCTGCCGTAGATGCTTTACATCTTAAAAGAAGGGGGGACGGTGTAAAAAGTGGAAAGTTTTTATAACATGACATCTCAGTAGGGAGGAAATAATGGACCTAGTTAAAGGAAAACAACCCCCACCCTAGGGGCTGTATTCTAGATATTTAGATATACACAATGATATTGTACCTAAGATCATAGGGGGTCTTTGACTTTATCATGGTGAGACCCGGGGTTTGGGTGGCACTGGCATGCGATGGTAGATGGTTCAGTTCTAGTCTTCATAACTTGCTGGGATGGGTCAGTTTCACAGTAACCAGCGGGAGGAGTGATTAATCCGAAAGAGGTGGGCCATATTGAAGTCGAATTCCATTTGAGGACTTTGGGCTGTGAAATGGGGTCGCCCATCCACAACCTGTTGTTCTCCTTTTGACGGAGCATGAGGGGGACTTTTACTTAAGGTATGGCTCTGGGTGGCTGCTTATGTTCTTGGATCCACTGCATATTTAATGAGGATGTGTGTGGAAATTTTAGTAGTATGTCATTTACAACTGAAACAATAATTCCAAGTTGTAATACCGTTATTTTGTTAAAATGCTAATAAAATATTTTGTTAAAAAAACCTTAGCGTAGAACTGTGCTACAACCTGGCGCAGGCTGTAGGTAGTATGCAGAGACATCACGGACCCCAATCCACCCAACTGGCATAGAGGAGTCATGGCTTGTACAGCAGTATTTGAGTGTGATCTGAAAGATAAGATCCCTTATCTTTAATATGACCCAAAAGTGTGTTTCTAGGTTCTATAGAACAGAACACTCCCCCAAAACCAATAAACGTGATTAATCTCATGTGAAAATGAAGTGAGAAGAGTCATATTTGATATTTCACATTCTAGAGAGGACATCTAGTGGGTTAAAGCCTGGTGACCAGTCAAGACAGGAATTGACCTAAAAGCGGTGTCACTGCGGCCACTGAAGACCATGGCGATGTGGTGAAGCAGGGCAAGTACTTTTTCTTCTCTTTTTTTGTTTTGCTATTGCAAGTATTTCTGGAAAACCTCTTTCACACAGTTTCACATCGCCAGTTTGATATATAATGCAAGGAGTCCCTGCTTCCCAGCAGTTCACCATGATTACAGTGGTGAAGGAGGGACTCTGGCATCCAATATCTCTATGAAGCATGGAGTCCTGTCCTTGGCAATGTGGTCGGACACTGCACAGTACGTGATTCACAGAACAACCAGTAAGTGAGAGGTGTGTGTATGTGTGTTTCAGTGCTCCATAAGGCTATATTCACACTGCCGTTGCCTGCCCGTACCGTAGCGGGCAACGGCAGTGTACGGGGAGAGGAGGAGGAGGTGAGCACAGCTCACCCCCGCCCCTCTCCATAGCAACCTATGGCGCATGGCGCCGTATTACGGGAAAAGATAGGACAGGTCCTATCTTTTTCCCGGGTACGGAACGGTACGGTGCCGCACGTGTGCTGCACCGTACCGCTCCCGTAGGGTGCCGTGCGCTCATAGGAGTGTATGGGGGACGTGAATGTAGCCTTAGGGTCGCAACTGTTGGTTCCCCCCAATACATCACACCCAACATATAGACAATTGTTTCTGATCTACATTTGCCTCCTCGGGCCATACCTCCACGTGCTCGCTGCAGCTAATCATTGGCCTCAACGGGCTCTTATTACCCATAGAGCCAAGTGGCTGGCCACAGCGATCACGTGCACGTATGTCTTAGCCGCGGCGATGAAACATATGCCACAGTCTTCAATAATAGTTTAAATATCCCCTCGTGGACACAAATAAATGGCTCTCTGGATCGCGTTTCAAGTATGTGACCAGTTTTTTGTTTTAATCGTAAAGTTGGTGCAACATTTAAAAAAAATAAAATAAAAATGTCACAACACTGCATGACCTGTAATGCTCACGATATTTACATTAACTGCATACAGAAAAAACAAAAACTCTGGGGGAAAAAAAAATAAAACCAAATAAAATAAAATACAACATTATGGACTGAAACAACTACTCCTATCATACACTCTGGCAGAAAATCAATGAGAGGAAGATCACGCGCACTTTACACAGACGACTGATGTAAAGTACAGAGCGGCGGGTGAGCAATACAGAACGCAACCATCGGGAACACCCAGGACGCAGCGCCATGATCCGGATGGATGATACAGCCAAAACAACGGAAGGGATCGGGAGAGAACACTCACACAGAGAAGCCGGTACAGAAAATGAGAACGAGGGACACACACATCGCTCGGTATAATTTGTAGGGGGCGTTAGCTGGGGGAGGGCGGTTACTCAGCGCAGGGAGACATTTTTTTCGGTGTATTTTTTTTTTACTAGTCCAGGCAGATCATCCAGGAACCGGGTCACAGCTCAACTTGGTACGAGATCACCGGTGGCGTCACGCGTTTCGCCTTTTGCAAAAGTTCAATTACCCCTGTATAGATTAAGAATTTTTAGGATCGACAATTTTCAAATTTCAGTAATCTCAAGAGTAACCATTGCATCCAGGGTAAAAAATAAATAATATATATTTTTATGCAGAGTGGTCATCAATGTCACATTGGAGAAGGTCCAACAACCAGTACCCCCCACAGATCAGATGCTCAGAACAGAGAATGGAACAGGAAGCTGTCAGCGCCATTCTCAGGGTAGTGGCTGAACTGAGTCACTGCAGCTTTAATCCGATTCATGGGAACTAATCTGCAGTAAACTGGTCTGACCACTACATACTGAACAGCGCTGTTTGTTTCCTGCACAGTTCTTCGAGAACATTGGATCTACAAGCGTGCTGGGTGTAGGACCGCCACTAATTGATGAGCAATCCTTGGGAGAATATTTTGTAGCCAGGAAGCAATGGTTATTCTCAAGACAATAGTTACATTTTTCTCAAATCTATGGATGCAAAATCCTTTTAATAAAGACAAGAGATTAAAAAGTCTTGTGGGCCAAGTCTCTTTGCCAGAGGGTGGGGGGGTGGGGGGGTGGGGGAGGTGTTCAAAAGAGCACCTATCTATGGGTGCCCTCGTTAAAGGGGTTATCCAAAGATGCAGAATTTACTAATAAAACCCCTGCAGGTCCGGCACCACAGATCCAATATCTAATATACAAATGTCTTACAGCCAGTTCCCATCTGCGTTTGGGATTCCGTAACGGATTGTAATTTAAACAGATGTCAGAACAGATACATTAATAGCAAAGTATTCGCTGGTTTTTTTTTTTTTTTTAATGGATCAGTTTAAAAAAAAAAGATACTTTGCTTTCCATTATTGTCAGTTACTTATTCCAATCATCCGCTCAACCAACAAAAGGTCTGACGGAAGATTTAAAAACGGACACTGCTGCGCGTCTACGCAAATCAATGGATCTGTTATTCATCTGTTCTTAAATGGAAACCGTCCTCAATTGCTCTAAAAAACCCCTTTAAAGTTTAACGGACACCAAAATGTCTCCCCTGCGCGAGGTGCAGATGATGAGGGCGCGTCTGGGCGGTGTTCACACTAGGAGCTTTTTGCGGTCCATCAGGTCCAGACATTGCACCCGCATCCGCACAGGTGAAACTTCTCCTTACAATACAATATTTGTCGGCTCATTTATACGTAGTGTCTCTGAGAAGTTAGTTTGTGGGGGTTTTTTTACTTTTTTTTTTTTTTTTTTTTCAGCTTCACATTTTCACTTTACGTAACATAAATAATTTGGTTAATAAAATAACTTGCATGTTTCAGCCACATTAATATATAATCTGTTAACAGTATAAATACTTTTTTTTTTTCTTAAATAAAATAAATCTGTGATATGTTACATAATACTGATAAAAACAACAAAAAATAAAAACATTAAAAAGAAAAATTGCCGCGTACAAGCGAGACTCCGCCCCCTCCTCCTGCGGCTTGTGACGCGTTAATACTGTGCGATGGGACAATGGAGATGCATGCTGCCAAGGTCAGGCTATGTAGTGTCAGAGATTTAGCAATATAAGGTTTTTTTTTTTTTCCGGTGAAATTCCTGGGATTTATTCTGCCGGAATCTCAGCCGTGGGTTAGAAACAAACACCTAGAAGATCACTTAGCACATTGCGGTATGAATGGATTGTTCTGGATCAACGGAAACACTGTATAAGGGATTGGCTAGGCTGCAAATCAGTGCAATGGAGGATTGTGGGATGTACCAAGGGGGGGGGGGGAATAGGGGTGTGCCAGAAATGAAATGCACCTGCCATGATGGTGTATAGAGGGGTGTATATGGGTTGGGAAGGAAAGACCTCTCCTTCCTAAGCGCATGTTCACATGGTGCAAAATTGAATGAATTTTGAGTGACATATAAAGTTACACCAATAATGGTGCAGCTCTTACATGCCCCTACACCATGATGCTCAGCAATGGAAGAAGCATTCACATCCCTGTACTCCACCTTCAAGGGGCAGGAATATTAGGTATCCGTTTAACCCATGTGTATCATGACAGGTGCATCATAAAAAGGTTTTCCACCTAAATCTACTTTTACTTTAATTCATGATAAACCTTGTACCATGTGTACAGAGACCAAGGGTGCGTTCACACGCTGCAGTTAAAACTGCATGGCAATCAGCTTTGAGGTGGTTTTAGGTGCAGTTCTGTCATTTGAACAGGTGTAAGACATGAACTGAACTAGTAAATGATATTTGTGGAGCAGGTTTCCACTTCAAAATCAAATTCACTCGTTCAGTTCATGTCTTTCACCTGTTCAATTGACAAAACTGCACCTAAACCCACATCAAAGCTGATTGCGATGCAGTTTTAACTGCAACGTGTGAACGCACCCCAAGTGTCCACCTTCAATCATCATCAATTAAAAAGACCATGCGGATTACTCAATAAATATTTCAAGCGTAAATTCTGCTGCATCAAGAGCAGAATATGATAGAGATAGAAGCTGATCTACGTAATATAAAAGGATTTTAAGATTTGGAGCAGGATTTTTGTATATAAAGCAAAAGAAAACTGTGACAGGACTCGTAGGAGAGAACGGGGGAGTCCTGATTACTCTGCCCACACACAGTGATTGACAGTCCTCCCTGTATCAGTGTATATACAAGCAGCGTTTAATCACTGTGTGTGGGAGGAGTAATCAGGACTCTCACTGTCAATCACTGTGTGGGCGGGGTAATCAGGACTCTCACTGTCATCACTGTGTGCAGGAGGGGTATTCAGGACTCTCCCTGTCATCACTGTGTGCAGGAGGGGTATTCAGGACTCTCCCTGTCATCACTGTGTGCAGGAGGGGTAATCAGGACTCTCACTGCCAATCACTGTGTGCAGGAGGGGTATTCAGGACTCTCCCTGTCATCACTGTGTGCAGGAGGGGTATTCAGGACTCTCCCTGTCATCACTGTGTGCAGGAGGGGTATTCAGGACTCTCACTGCCAATCACTGTGTGCAGGAGGGGTATTCAGGACTCTCACTGTCAATCATTGTGTGGGCGGAGTAATCAGGACTCATTGGGGGCTTATTTACTTGGGGTCCGCAGACCGACCGTGGGATATTCCGACAATTTACGTTTTGCGCCGCATTTAGCAGGGGTTTTTGGCGCATGTGATTGGATTTTGGCGCATCCGCCAGCTTTTATGCGACAGATCTGGTGGTGGTGTTGGGGGGGAGGGGTGTGGGGGCAGGCCGTCGTACGATCCGACTGACTACGCGATTTAACATTTAAATAGTGTCACAAGACAATGCACTTACATGCACCAGGAAGAAGAAGGTGAACTCCGGGGACCTGAGCAGGGAAGCGACACATGCAGGATATCAGGCGCATGATCCTAGTGAAGCGCGGCACATGTGCATTCTCGTCGGGAAAAGCGCATAGATGGGTAAGTCCCGTCACGTTTTACTTTGCTTTTTACTCATAAATCCTTCTATAAATCATAGGCGGCCACATAATAACTTCCTTTAACATTTTTACGCAGGGGATTCGGATCAGAATGAATATGCTAATATACAGAATTTTACAACAATTCTAATTAACACTATTCAGGGTTGGACATCTGAATCAGAGTCAGCAATTTAGGCGGAGAACCCCTTTATATCATAAACAAAGCTATGAGAAGTCTCCGCTTTACCGTTGTAGGAGCAGAGCGGCTATTGCCCCGGATGGAAGGGTAGAAGTGGGTGGTAATATAGACCCTCATTATAGTGTAATCGATTATACGGCTACTGCCATACAATATAGGGTAACATGATGGGGTCACCCTACCCTTACACCATCTTCCATGACAAAGACAAAGAGGGGGGGGAGGGGGAAGTACAAAAAAAACCCCAAAAAACAAAAAGACATAAAACTGATTATTGCAGATCGTTAGGTAAGCAGAAGACATGCAATCTAATTTTCTCCAGCAGGTACCTGAAACAGGAGGTAATGATGAGGACTGATGAGCGCCCCCTAGCTGTCACCTCTGATTATGATATAAAAGAAGGGTTTTCTTGTAACCTCTGAACATTAACTTGATAGAAACCAAAGAATTTTTGTACACTATTATTGTACAGTAAAAGATAAAGTGTGCATTAAGTCGGCTTGTACATGACAATATTGTACAATATTTACACCTCGGGGAAATTCGTCAAACTCTAAATCTTCTTATGTACACACTGAAAACGGATCAGAAACATCCGACTAAGATTTCCATAGAATCACAATTGTAGCGTTATAGAAAAACAAAAACAAACAAAAAAAAAAATGATCGTCTCCATTCAGTCACGTGGGTTGTTGCGGGGGTTTCCAGCGGCCCACCTGCCTAAAATGCAAAAATATTTACCACATATTCACTTTACACCAGGTGGTGATATCTAGAAATATGGATATACATATATTATTATCAATGCCTATATACACATAGATCATCTCAGGGACTGTCAATGTTATCTGGAGATCTTCCTCCTCTTGGGTTTTGGGGGCTTCAGCTGTCGCTCTCTCTGAGGCACCTGAAGGAGAAAGGAAAGCAGGAATAAAGGGGTTAAACATGGATACATGTATATATCTTTATATCCAGGACAGTTGTGATATTGATGACTTCGTATCAGATAAGTGGATGGTCTGTCCTCTGGACACCACAAGGAGCCGTCGGTCTACTGTCTAGTAGCCATAAAGTTGGAGAGCAGCAGACTCCTGTGACTCTCCCTATTCATTTAGGGGCTCAACACTCTCCAATTCTCATGATCCGTGTGGTTCCCACTACCGAGAAAAGTTATTCCCTATGGTCTGGATAAGAAGCTTGAGAAGCTCCTCCCACTCTGTGGGCCCATTACAGGTAGCTCCTCCCACTCTCCCCCCAGTATATAGCCAGTGCCTGCCCCCCAGTATAAAGCCAGTGCCTGCACCCTCATGTATAGACACAGCCTGTCCCCCAGTATAAAGCTAGTGGCCCCCGCCCAGCCTAAAACAACTAAAAAACTCTGAACTCACCTTTCCAACGCCCCTCACAAGTCTTCAGCTCCGGCTCCGCCTTTGGCTCTCCTGCGGTCCCATCGCACACACAATGACGTCAGACATATAGTTATAGGTCAAAGGTCAGAGCTCTGGCTGGGCCAGACAGAAATGGTCACAGAGTTGTTCCTGCAGCTGAAAAACACTGATTTAGCAAGATGCTGCCACCACCATGTTTCACTGTTGGGATTGTAATTGGGAGGTTATTTCTCATAGTCTGGAAGCTCTTTGTATGTTTTTTGCAAACTGTACACAAGGTTTCATATGTCTTGCATTGAGGAGAGGCTTCCGTCCGCATACTCCCACATCCACGACTGATGGAAGGCTGCAGTGATAGTTGACTTATCTCTTACAGCAAGGCTCTTCTCCCACAATTGCTTAGTTTGGCTATATGGCAAGTTTGAGGAAGAGTTGTGGTTGTCTCAAACTTTTTCCATTTACAGATTATGGAGGCCACGGTGCTCTTAGGAACCCTGAGTTATACAGAAATTTTGTAACCTTGGTCAGATCTGTGCCTTGCCATAATTTTGTCTCTGAGCTCCCAAGGCTCTTCTCCCACAATTGCTTAGTTTGGCTATATGGCAAGTTTGAGGAAGAGTTGTGGTTGTCTCAAACTTTTTCCATTTACAGATTATGGAGGCCAGGGTGCTCTTAGGAACCCTGAGTTATACAGAAATTTTGTAACCTTGGTCAGATCTGTGCCTTGCCATAATTTTGTCTCTGAGCTCCTTGGGCAGTTCCTTAGACATCATGATTCTTTGGTACTCTGACATGCACTGTGAGTTGTAAGGTACATCATGATTCTTTGGTACTCTGACATGCACTGTGAGTTGTAAGGTCTTATAAAGAGAGGTGTGCCTTTCCTAGTTAAGTCCAATCAGTTTCACTGGACTCCAGGAATGAGTAGAACCATCTCAAGGTGGATCCGAAGGAAATTTACAGCATGTGAGTTAAATGTGAGTGTCAGATTAAGGGTCTGAATACTTATGACCATGTGATATTTCATTTTTTCATGTTTAATAAATTGGCAAAAATATCTATATATACAGGCAGACAAACATGCAGACAGGTACAGCTACATGCAGAAACCTTGGTCAGATCTGTGCCTTGCCATAATTTTGTCTCTGAGCTCCTTGGGCAGTTCCTTAGACATCATGATTCTTTGGTACTCTGACATGCACTGTGAGTTGTAAGGTCTTATATATAGAGGTATGTGCCTTTCCTAGTTAAGTCCAATCAGTTTCATGGACTTCATTGAATGAGTAGAACCATCTCAAGGTGGATCCGAAGGGAATTTACAGCATGTGATTTAAATATGAGTGTCAGATTAAGGGTCTGAATACTTATGACCATGTGATATTTCATTTTTTCATGTTTAATAAATTGGCAAAAATATCTATATTTCAGTTTTTTCCTGTCAAGATGGGGTGCAAAGTGTACATTAGTGAGCACTACATATATACAGGCAGACAAACATGCAGACAGGTACAGCTACATGCAGAAATGATACCTAATTGTGTACCCCAGTTAATATGTTCAGCTAGTAGTGACTTGATATGTGCAATAGGATCGGTGGATACAGGTTTGTATACTGAGACATCTGCTAACATTGTTTTAATTAGCTGTTCATATAGCCCGGAGTCAAGTATAACCACTGCACCACCTTTATCTGCATTTTTTATGCAGATATTGGTGTTCTTCTGCAGATCTGAGATAGCCCGTCTTTGTGATGGGAAAAGATTATTCTTACATGTTGCTTGTTGATCATAAAGTTTCTTAAGGTCTCTTTCTACCAAAAATTGAAAATTGTCCATATCTGTAGTCCTAGACGATATGGGGTAAAAGTGAGGATTTTTAGGCATAAAGGGGGGTAGTTGGTCCAAATGAATTTTGTTTTGTGCCTGATCTTGTATGGTTTCATGGTGAAGGTCCTTGAGATGGGAAAGTAGACATTGGTCTTGAAAGTTGAGGTCCTTAAATTCATTGCTTAGGCTGGTATATGTACGATGGTTGTATGGGACTCGGCTGTCATCTATTCCATGGAAATGGCGCTTTACCGCCAAAGTTCTTATAAATTTATTTACGTCTAGTAAAGTATTATAGAAATTAAACTTTTTTGAGGGTACATAGTTTAATCCTTTTTCCAAGACTGACACTTGTATTGGACTGATGATGGATGCTGATAAATTTACTACTGTTAGTTCTTGGGGTTTCTGTTGTTCTGGTATTTCCTCGTGTTCGGGTATTGACCAGTACTTATTCCTATGTTTTTTCCCCGCTCTTCGTGTGTTTTTTCTAACGGAGGTTTGTGGTATGCTTGTCTGCCGTAGTTTTTTTGTTGTTGTTGTGTCCGATTCTGTGGATTTTGGTTGTATTGGTTTTGGGCACCGTTCACATTAGAAGTATTGGACGCCATATTTACTGCTTCGTT